>OZ005744.1:148301705-148934142 GCA_963930735.1 Dioctria linearis | reverse complement strand
GAAGTTATAATATCGTGTACAAAAGTTTGGTTGTGTTAATCTTTTATTTTGCTTCTCTCCAATAAATTAAAATTCAATTTAAATTGTTGTGTTGTTTTCTTCATTCAATCCTTTTTTATTTGTGAACAAATTAAAAATCATAACTGGCGCAGTCGGTAGGATTGCATTCTAAAGCATTGCAATTCGAAAGTAAATCATTATGGACTTAAGTCTAATTTGAAGAAAAAAATTTTTTGGAAGAAAGAGAATAAAAAGATTAACAAAACGCAACAAACACTGAAAATTGAAAAAAAAAAACAATATCGTACAAAAAGAAAAACTTAAGTGAAAATAATACAAATAGTGAATTTCTATTGTGGTGGAAAAAAAATTATATATTTACATATATTTCGCTGAAAAGTACTGTGACTACGATAAATTAAATTACAATCGTTTGAAACGTTTGAGTGAGAATTTTTTTTTATGCCAAAAGCAAAACAAGTGAGAGAATCAGATAGATTCGAGGTGTACTATAAAATCGAAAATCGTGACCAGATAACAGATAATTGTAGTGATAAAATGACGAATGTACACGAAACCAATCAAACACAATCAGGGTCAACACAACAAGCAGAAACTACACCATCAATTTCAATCTCCATAAACGATCTAATGAAAGATGCCCAGAGAATACATGAATTTAGAGGTAACGGTGAATATGCTTTGACATCCTTCCTAAGAGAAGTGGACACCATCCTTCCACTGTTTGATGGCCATCCTCAAGTAAAGGAATACGTCTACCAACGAATTATCATCAATAAAATTCAGGGACCAGCCTTAGATGTCCTCCGGTCCTTGGGATCCAACGTAACGTGGAGCCAAGTAAGAAAGGAATTAATAAATAACTTTGGGATTCAACAAACATATCATCAGTTATATCATCAAGCTCTCTCTGCAAGGAATTACCAAGTAAGAGAATATTTTATGACTTTGCAAGGTATTTTAGCAAAATTAAACGAGAAGTATGAATACGATGCCGACAAACCTACTGAATTTAGTCCTAGTGTTAACGATTCAATGATTTTACAAACATTTTTAAATAATATTGATGCCAATTTAGGTTCGATAATTTTAAATAGGAATATTACAAATTTACGTGATGCATTCAATTTATTAGATAACTTAGGAATGATAAGAGAAAAAGCAAAAGCATATAACCATGTTAATCAAAATAAAATCAGTGATAGCCATAGAAATCAATCCAATCAAAGACGTTTTTATAATAATAATAGTTTTAATAACGGCAACAGAAATTTGAATTACCCAAGACATCCTAACTATAACATCAGACAAAATTCGGGACAATATAGACAAGACAATACAAATGAAAGAAATCAATTTAATCCTGGTCAAATCAGACGGAACTTTGATAGCAATTCCAATAATATTTCTAGACAGAATACCTCAAATAGAGTAGAACGTATGGATATTGATCATGTCCAACATGAGGTAAATTTTCATTCAAGCCCTCACAAGTTTACTTACCAATAGTAGAACTAACGATCGATGGGGATAAAATTAAATGCCTCATCGATACAGGTTCCTCTACTTCACTTTTAGACGAAGAGAAATTGTTAAAATATAGAAGACAACCCTTAGAAATACCTATTAAATTCAGTAGCCTCAATACTAGTATACATGTCACAAAGCAAATCAAAACAAACCTACCATTTGAATTTAATGAAGATGCTTACATGATGTGGAAGTTAACGAAATTTCGAAACAAATGTTTTGATGCCATAATTGGGCAGAATTTACTCAAACCTTTAAGGGCTATCGTAGATATGGAAAACGAGTGTTTAAAAATTAACAATAATGAAATAAGATTTATCAATAGTTGCCCATATAAAACAGATGAGATACATCAGCTAGAGTTTACAGTTATAAAGGGTAGGGAATTCGAAAATCTCTTTAAATCTTTGAACCCTGAAGAGGAAAAGAATTTAAGAGAAATACTAAGATCATATAAAGATCTCTTCTTTAAAGAAGGCGACCATTTAACTAGTGCTTTCGATATTCAACATGAAATTATCACAACAACCGATAAGCCTATATATTCCAAAATATATAGATATCCCCAAGTTCATGAGCAAGAAATATCCACGCAAATAGCAGATATGCTCAAACAAGGAATCATAAAAGAAAGCAACTCCCCATACAACAGTCCTTTGTGGATTGTACCCAAAAAACTCGATAATTCAGGAATGAAAAAATGGAGAATTGTCATTGATTACCGCAAGCTCAACGAGGTAACAATCGACGACAAGTACCCAATTCCGAATATAGAAAATATATTGGACAAGCTAGGCAGAGCGCAGTATTTTACGACCCTTGATCTGGCGAAAGGCTTCCATCAGATCTTAGTTAAAGAAGAAGATCGGAAGAAAACAGCATTTTCCACGCCTCTAGGACATTACGAGTATGTGCGAATGCCCTTCGGGTTGAAGAATGCACCTTCAACGTTCCAGCGTCTAATGAACTCTGTCCTAAAGGAACACATAAATAAAATATGTGTCGTCTATTTAGACGATATTCTAATATTCAGCACAACATTAGATGAGCACATAAATAGTATAAAGGGAATATTCAATACACTACGTAGCCACAACTTAAAAATCCAAATGGATAAGTGTAAGTTCTTTTCAAAAGAAACGGAGTACCTAGGTCATATTTTGACACCTGAAGGAGTCAGACCTAACCCGAAAAAGGTAGAGGATATCTTAAAACTGAAATTACCAAAAACACCAAAACAAATAAAGTCGTTTCTAGGCATTACTGGATACTATAGAAAATTTATTAAAGATTATGCCAAAGTAGCCCAGCCAATGACCAAATACCTTAAAAAGAACGTTAGATTAAACCTCAATGACCCAAATTATATAAATTCATTTGAAAAACTTAAGAAAATTATAACAGAAGCACCTATATTAAAATACCCTGACTTCAGTAGAAGGTTTAAATTAGTTACAGATGCCAGTACCTTTGCAATCGGTGCTATTCTCCAGCAAGATAATCATCCAATCTGCTATGCCAGTAGAACTTTAAATGAACATGAACGCAATTATACAGTCTCCGAAAAAGAACTTCTGGCCATTGTTTGGTCCACAAATTATTTTAGACCCTATCTCTATGGTGTAAATTTCGATCTGTTAACAGATCATCAACCTCTTAAATGGCTATATACAAAAACCAGAGGAAAAGATGTTAATCCAAGGCTTTATAGATGGTTATTAAAATTAGGTGAGTACAATATTAATTTGGATTACATAAAAGGGAAGGAAAACAGGGTTGCTGACTTCCTTAGCCGAATAAACTCGGATACAAATGAAATAAACGTAGTCGAGACAAATAATTCAAGTAACGACACTGAGGAAGAAATGGAAAATTCCGAAGAACTTTCCGACCTTTCCGTAGAAAATAACATAGATCTTGAGAGTATTAGAACAATACATTCACAAGAGGAAAATCTTAATAACCACATTCCCATACTGGATACAGTGGTTAATCGATTTAAAACTCAAATTATATTAGTCAACAAAAAGGAAAAGGAATTAGAAATAAAGCATAAAAATAGGAAAATATATATTGACTCAGATGATTTGGATAACAACTTATCAGACATCTTAAGAAGATACATAAAGCCGGGAAAAACAGGCATATACACAGAATTGAGCGATAATGATTATAATAGAGTACAACAAAAGATTATAGAATTATTTGACGGCATTCAAAGCATAAGATTTGTCAGATGTGTACATCATGCTAAAGACATGGACAGCGAAGACGAAACATATAGACAAATCCAAAAATATCACAAATACGAGACAGGACACACAGGAATTAATGAAAACTACGAAGGATTAAAGAAACTTATTTACTTCCCCAACCTCAAGACTCTAATAGAAAAATACATTAATAACTGCGACACATGTAATCGAGTTAAATACGATAGGAACCCCATTAAACGAAAGTTTGAGGTAACTGAAACCCCCAAAGACATTAAGGAAATCGTACATATGGACACTTATACCAATTCCAAAGCTAACTTTCTTACATTTATAGATAAATTTTCCAAATTCGCGACAGCTTACTACCTTGAAGATAGGAATAATCAGACAATTATAGAAAAATTGAGAGAATACAAAGCACAAAGAGGAAAATTCCGTAAGTTAGTCACCGACAATGAATTTAGAAGTATTAATATAAAAGACTATCTTAAAAATGAGAATATTGACTTTCACTTAGTTAAACCCAATAACCACACTGGGAATTCCGATGTAGAACGTTTACACAACACCCTAAGTGAAAAAATTAGAACCTTAGGGATTGAGGGTAAACAACTCAACATCAAAGAAAAAATGTGTAAGGCTATTGAGTGGTACAACAATACTTACCATTCAACTACTAAAGAAAAACCAATAAATATTCAAGAAGGAAATTGCGACAAAAAAAAGATATACAATAATCTTTGCAAGGAAAAGGCTAGGTATATTAATAAGCGAAATGTTAAAAGGGAGGAATATTCTGAAGATAGGAAAGAAGGTTACATAAAAAATTATAAAAGTGTTAGACACAAACAAGAACCCAAATTTATCAAAACTACATTAGATAATATACATGTCTCAAATATTAAAAGAAAAAATAAATTTTCAGGGCAGTTGGATCTTCAAAGCTTGTCAAATACTATGGATGTGCACAATAATCCAGGCACATCTAGTGGTTGATAAAATCGATACAAACTTCGGATACACCGAAATTAAATTAGAAGAAGTCAATATTATAAAAAATTATGACAATATATTGCATTTAATAAGTCCCAAAGAAATCCAAAACAACATTGTAGATAGTTTAGAGATAAATATAAGACAGGCAAATCTAAAAGAAAAATCTTTAACCCTCGAGTACCAGTTGAACCACATTCGCAATAAAATTAATACATTAATTCCACATAGGCAAAAACGTGGTTTGTTCAATTTCATAGGTACAGCATTTAAATGGATTTATGGTACGATGGACGACGATGATAGGCAAGAAATCGAAGAACATCTTAAGGTCATCGACATAAACAACCACAACGCTATAAACAATCTCAATGCACAAATCAAAATCAATCAAAACTTCAATGAAACCTTCGCAAAGCTAAAAGATGTCATTGAAAAAGATAGGCTGATGATTTCAGAAAGGCTAGACAAAATAGAGGGACTTGTACTTTACACAGACTTTGCACTCAAACTAAAAATACTACAGGACAATATTGAACATATACAAAATAACATAGCGTCAGCAAGATTAGGCATCGTTCATAGTAACATATTAACAGACGAAGAAATTGCGGAATATAATATTGACTTCCAAAAACTGCAAAATATTAAATTAGATACCGCAATAGATAATCAAGATAATATAATATTTGTGATTAGAATACCAAGAGAAATAGTTTCCTTACAGAAAATATTAATAACGCCAATAACTGACGACAAAAACGAAGAATTAACTCTTAATATTCAAGAAATTGTAAAGTATGAAAATAAGATTTTTGATTATGTTCAAAACACAGATTTGAAAGATTTAAAAATTTCCAACAATTGTATAATTAAAAAGAATTGTATGAGAGTATACAATAATGCATCCGAAGTCATAGAACTAAGTAGAGGAGTAGTATTAGTGAAAAATCAAAATAATGCCAATTTCAGTAGTACTTGTGACAAACGTAGAATGATGTTAAATGGTAATTATTTCTTAAACTTCAATAACTGTTCGATAAAAATTGATAATCGTACTATATATAATAATCAAAAGAAGTTCAAACAAAGCTTTGTAATATCAGACTATCTTGAGCAAATTGAAGATTTAAATAAAAAAGTATCATTTGACAATATCATTTTAACACAAATGGAAAATATAAAGGAAATTAAGGAAATTAAATATCATAGAAAAATGCATTATATTTTTGGAAGTAGTTGTATTATAATAGTTATAGGCATTGTAATATTTATCGCAGTTCATACCTGTAAACATAGACTAAAATTAAAAATCAATGATGTGACTCAGGAGAGTCCTCAATTTAAGGAGGGAGGAGTTACGTCGGCAAATTTGACCGACATCACAGAACATGACACCTCAGAACAACCTTCGCAAAATTTTCACTTATATAAAATATAAATGTTCCCAGACAATTTTGCTTAATCAACAGAACTCAGGAAATGCAACCGTTCCCATGCATTCCTGCTTAATAGATAAAAAATGAAAAAGCTTTTATGTTTACGGGAATGAATGCAGATAGATAATTAAACTTAAAGTACAGTTTATATTTTTCAGTCAATAAGGTCGGAAGTTATAATATCGTGTACAAAAGTTTGGTTGTGTTAATCTTTTATTTTGCTTCTCTCCAATAAATTAAAATTCAATTTAAATTGTTGTGTTGTTTTCTTCATTCAATCCTTTTTTATTTGTGAACAAATTAAAAATCATAACTCGCGCACGCACACACACACACCCACACACACACTCACACGCGCGCACACACACACACACACACACACACACACACACACACACACACACACGCACACACACACACACACACACACACACACACACACACACACACACACACACACACACACACACACACACACACACACACACACACACACACACACACACACACACACACACACACACACACACACACACACACACACACACACACACACACACACACACACACACACACACACACACACACACACACACACACACACACACACACACACACACACACACACACACACACACACACACACACACACACACACACACACACACACACACACACACACACACACACACACACACACACACACACACACACACACACACACACACACACACACACACACACACACACACACACACACACACACACACACACACACACACACACACACACACACACACACACACACACACACACACACACACACACACACACACACACACACACACACACACACACACACACACACACACACACACACACACACACACACACACACACACACACACACACACACACACACACACACACACACACACACACACACACACACACACACACACACACACACACACACACACACACACACGCACACACACACACACACACACACACACACACACACACACACACACACACACACACACACACACACACACACACACACACACACATACACACACACACACACACACACACACACACACACACATACACACACACACACACACACACACACACACACACACACACACACACACACACACACACACACACACACACACACACACACACACACACACACACACACACACACACACACACACACACACACACACACACACACACACACACACACACACACACACACACACACACACACACACACACACACACACACCATTCTTCCTCTTGCAACAAAAACACGCTAGCTGTTTTCATCGATGTGAAAGGTGTCTTCAATCATGTTCTTCTAAATAAGTTTACTGAAACGCTAACAAAACATGCAATGAACCAATACAACTGTGCTGCAGCATTCACTTGCACACTAGATTTAAAAACAAAATAAGCGAACGCCCAACACCAATAATAAAAGGTTGATGCTGAGTTCATCTAATAACAAACAACTATTGCTGACACCCATATGGCGTTATTACATAAAATCACAATAGGTAGTGCTAATGTCGCTAATGACCGCTAGTTTCGAATTGGCTCAAGAGCAGCGAACTTAATTTCGAAATTTTTTTTTGTGGAGTAGGGGAACCCTTAGATAGTTAGTATCTCGAGCATGCTCAGGTCCGATTGGTTGAAGCCGGTCTACGTGGAGTTTGCCACAAGTGGAATTTGCTACACCTAAGTGAATATTTTTAAGAAGTGGAATTTACCACCAGTAAATTTAAAGTAGTGGAATTCGCCACATATAAAGTAATTGTTAACAAATAAATTAATTATTGCCCTTTCTTTTTTTATATGTAGATAATTTATCTTCTATCTCTGCATTTGGTAGACTATACTTTTATTGGGAATACTTAGATTTGGAGGTAGAGACTTACCATGCTCTCATAGGGTTAGCTTGACCAATGGGACTGTTAGTTTTGCTTATTTTTTATTTAATAATAGTGAAGTAGTTTTTCATGAACATCGAAAAACTTGGATCAGCAGCATCATCAAGAAGCAACCACAAAAATAGTTTTTATTTTAATTCGTGTGCCGTTTACTCAAATTATTTGTGATAACATAAAGCGCTCTATTTTGTTTCTTTGAATATCCATATTTTAAATATGTTGACTGATTAACTTTTATATTAAAAATTTCTTAGCTTGTTGAATTAAAGGTTAAATTCAAATAAAATTGTGTGGATTATCGGCAAAACATTGAATACTTTTTAATAAAGTAGAACTTATCGGCAATTTGGTTTTTTATCAATCGGGAGGCTAATGACGATTTAGCGTTGACACAGCAGCTAATCTTCTGAACAAGTGTTTCGTATACCTGCCGAAACATTTAATGGTCCTTTGAGCTGGATCCTTATCCTCTCAGTTCAAACGGTATTACTCAGTTTTATAGTTACTCCAAAGTAGTCATTTTCAATCAATTTAAACACGATAAATAGTCAGCTTACGGTTTGAGTGGTATCTGCCAAAATGCAAGCTTGATTGTTTCACAGGCTAGAAAAAGCCATCGCAAATCATAGCAGGGTCAAGAGCGAAGACACCATGACAGCCAACATAAAGGGTAGAGTTATGTGCATCCAACAACTGTGGAAACAGTTTCAAGATCACGTCCTTAATTCAGATAGTGCAATCTGCTGAACTCTCTTTCTCGGAATAACAGGGTAGTGGTACCGTGGGTGCCAGATCACAGCTATATTAGCGGGAATACAAAGGCGGCCAAACTTACTCAGCCTGGCGCAACCTTGGTGGTATGTTCCTCCACAATTAGAATCGCACCAAAACACACTGTCTCTAATATCTCGGCTTGGGCCAATTGCGAAACAGTCGTCTTTAGTTAGGTGACCCTTCAGGTGGAGCTACAAAAGAGCTGTGGGGCAGACTTAACCCAAAAGAAACGAAGAAACGACCCTTAGAACCCTGGTGTCAATTATCATTGGGCACTCTCGTGTCATGGGTCACCTATACAGGTTATAGTTTGTTGGTGATCCTATAGGTAGGGGATGCTGAGAGGAACCCAAGACGGTGAGTCATATATTTTTTGTCACCGTCCAGCTCTGTCGGGAATGTGTTACAGATTGCTTGGCCCACATTCCAGAGCCGCCGTAAGGGGCCTCAACCTCAGTCTTTAATCAATCAGTCAATCTATCTGATCCATTCGCAAAATGTTCATCAAATACTTTAATGAACTAAGACGAAAATATAAGAACTAATATAGTACTAAAACCTACAAATTGGCACCTCCTCAAGTGCTAATTTTTACTACATACTCCCATCTTATTGAGAACTTTGCCTTCATCCAAACTCTGATCAATAATAATGCATGTTAACAAAATTCCTCCCTCATTTTGATGTAACAAATAAAAAGCTTGAAGAGTTGAAGAGCTTGTTGAAATTTGTTTTGGTATCCTGTTTCGAGCTTGGTTTGTTGCCAATCAAGTTTATCGCCACTTTTGGACATGCTTTTAATTATATTTTAATTTGCTTTACTTGATACTAAAATAACGCAATTATAATTTTAATTTAATTATAAATTTTATATCTGCCAATTGTTTTCAATATTCAAGTTTGAAGCATATTGTAACTATCTGTTAATCTTATTGTGACAGTTTAATGTCCAGAAAAGCTGCACTTGAGGTATTGGTGAAATAAGAAATTGATTCTTTTGTCCAGCCAACGTTTCCACAGCTGATATCTCACAATTCCTCATCTCAGTGTGCACAAAGTTCTGTAAATGCTTCAATTCGTCCTTGCCATAGCCACGTTAAACAGTTTGCTTTCTCTCTTTTACTGCTTTTCTTGAAGAAAAGAAAGTCATTCCACTCTGTTCAAATATAGTTCAATTTGATTGCATACTTTTTTTATAGACACTTTCTATTCTATATTCTTACATATCGAGACTTCTCTATCTTATATATATGTACATCAAAAGACGCCGGAGAATTGGTGAAATGGCGAGAAAGATTTTATTTTTCTGCCACGACCCAGGTCTCATGAATCAATTTGTTCCAAATGAACACAAAAGCAGAAACGCCGATGCACTGCTCTATGCGAAGTTTACTATGTATATGTGCCAGGATTGGAGGAAAAATTAAAACTAATTGATTTCGTTGAACACTTTTAGCTTTTACTTGAAAGAATACTTAAATTCTTGCTGCCTTATTTCGAAGGTCTGCTAGTGTTTGCTTCCATTTCTTCATTCCCTCTTTCCCTCACCGTAACCTAACTAATACCAAAATCTTGTTTTTTTTTGTTTTGTGGGGTATCCTAAGAAATTGCGGTGATTATCGGCATTGATTCGATGAAATTCAATTATAAGAAATTGATCATTGACAGTGTAGTTCCTCGATGCAGTCTGTCTGATGCTTGCTCTATTAACGTAGTTAGCAATTGAAAAAATATAAAAAACAGTTCCAATCAGTAGTATACAATATTTTCAAACTTTTTTTACTATTATATATTTATTGCTTATTTATTTATTTAAAAGCACCTTGAGGGAACAGTAGTGGAATTCTCGAAATAGGTCAAATATCTAGGCATAAGCCTGGATAGCAGACTAACGTGGAACCTTAAAAAGGCTACTGGAGAAGACCACAATGTAAACATGGACTTAGCGCAGCCTCTTTGAAAGGACTTAGGATCTTAAACCAAAAATTATCATAAAGTCATATTTATATATTATAAAACCCATGGACGCATACGCTTCTGTATTTTGGTGGTCAAAGAATAAACAAAGAGCAGCTCAAGCTAGCTTCTAAAAATTACAATGGTTTGCTTGTCTAGCAGTAACTGCGGCCATGTGTGTCTACATAACTGCAGCCTTAAAGAGTGTTTATAATGATAGAGCAGAGTGAAGTGAGTTTTTACCAGAGTAGCGTATATCCACAATAGAGAGCGAGCTTTATTCGGATTTTTCGAAATTATATGAAAGTGATGTGACAGATTGTCATGTGTTTACATTCGAGAAGGCAAAGTGAATTGAAGAATATAGCAGTGGTGTAAAATTATGGTTTTTAATAAGGATATACAAATAAAAACATACAGCTTGCACCTAATTGAATACGTCCCTGAATCTCTTGGTGTATTGTTCGTACAGTTGAGACTATATCTTACCCTCATATAATATAATCTCCAGATGGTATTTGTAAGGTAACGATAAGTACAAGCCCAAATACTTTGTCTTAAGTTTTTCTGCAAGGCTGTTAACAGAACTTTTATTGGCCTTGAGCCTTTACAGTTTATATTTTTTTAGTTTTCACTTTAACTTGTTTGACTCTTGAAAATAAATTCAAATTTATTGCAAACACCTACAAATTGCGTGAATGCAATCTATTTTACATTGTAAAGAAAATTCGAGAATTAAGATATTTTAATTCTAAACTGACTTTATTTTGTTAAAATTGAATCATAAACATACTACAGACATTTTTAGTTTCTCATAAAAATTGATTTGTTTTGTTTATATCATATAATTTATTAATTTTCATTTGTTAAACTTGCCAAATATCAGTGCGACATCTGTTAGAAACTAGTGTTTCGAAACAAATGTTGAAAGCTTTCAAAACTACCAAGGTTAGTTTGGGAATTGTTCAAAACTGACGCTACTCTGTGAAATACACTCTGATGGAAAGCGCGAAGAACTTATATTAGAGCACAAGCTTGAGAAAAGGAGAGCAAATGCAATCTGGTGACTCCACTCTACTCTGCCATTGTAAAAGCTCCTTTAGAGTTTATGTTGGATCTACTTAATCTGCATTTCGGTGTTCGAGAGGAGGCCATCCTTAGTACAATAAGACTGCATCTCATAGGTATAAACAATCTGGTTGGCAACCTGAAAGTCCTCCAGGAACTCTTACAGGACCAGATGTCTAACCCAATATTAGACGGTATATGCAAACAACATAACTTTGAAACACCATTCAAGGTGATCTTAGGGGGTCAAACACCATTCAAGGTGATCTTAGGGGGTCAACAACAGCGGCATTTTGGTTAGTTAATCTGTTGGATTTCAGTGAATAAGAACCTCTTTGAGTTTACAACTTTATAATATTTTAAACGTCTGAAAAATTTTCACGGATTTTTGGAAAACTAAAAATGGATATGAGATAAGAGATAGATATTTCATGGATTTTGAGAGAAAATATATAAAATTTTCGTGACTTTATAGAGGTGAAACCAGATGATTTTGTATAACTTCACATTTTTATATGTTCATGATTTCGCTGTGTACCACTTACTTATAACAATGGCTTTGCGTATAGACATTTTCCCATAGAAAAGAATGGCACAAGTTTTATAGTTTTCTATTTCGGACTGTAGCACAGTTGAAACTATCAACATTAAACATCATATGGTTGTTTGAGCCATTTTTTATTTTTCAGAAAATATTCCGATATTTCGGTCTTTGGTTTAGACCATTATCAAGGCTAACAAAAGATACAAATCAAGAGTTAATTTAGCAAACAATTTCTATTAATGTAAGTGATTACCTAAAAATTGGTATGTCAAAGTTACTTAAAATGGGTTATTAAAAACCTTATGTCACTGATTAAAAAAGAAAAATCAAGTTTGAAAACGAAAACCGATAGAGAGACAGAAAAACGCACTTCAAAAAAGAATATCACATAATAAATAACAATCTTATAATTATTAGTAAAGTCAACCATTTTAAAAAATTAACTAAAAATAGATAATAAATAGAGACGACCGTCAAAGAAAAGGACAAACTAAAAATCAAGACCGGGACTAACAAACTAAAAATGCGAAGATGTGAACTAAAAAAATTTTTTAGCTGAACAGGTACCAATTGTGCCTCACTAGTGAGATAGGCCATCCACACAGAGCATGCATGCATTTATTAAGTGTTTATATTGTGAGTGAATGTATTGTGTGTCGACCTTGAAATTTGTTGCGTTCGGTTTTCTTGATTGTATGTAGAGAGCTTCTATATTTTTCCTCTTTTTCCAATGCGTTTTTCTGTCTCTCTATCGGTTTTCGTTTTCAAACTTGGTTTTCCAACAGCAGAGTGCACAAGGATGCACACTATAAACTGTCTACACGATCCACATAATTAATTATTTGTTTTAATTTAAATTAAAATATTAAATCCTATAAAATTGGTTATAATCATTTTTTTCTGTCCGACGAACCGCTCTAGAAATATATGCGAAAAAACACTTCAGAAATCAAATTTGCATAGATCGCTGACCATACGAAATTTTATACGCGTATTCATCTAGGGTATCAGAAAAATTGGTCTTAGGTCAATCTAGCTTTTTCACTTGTTGTGATTAAATTCACTATTTTAATGTTTGAAGGGATCGTATTCTGAAGATAATGGGGACGTATCCTATGCTGCCAGGAAGAATAACTCCCGTGAACTGATCAAAAATGTTCTGACCTTCATCGATTCGCGACTTTCGTTTGCTTTGCGTAATTTCCTGTATATTCTTTTACAAAATGTGTAGTATTGCCCATCATATTTGTGGTTAAAGTTACTAATTTAATGTTTGAAAGGATGGTCTCAAGATAATGGGGAAATTTAATAAAGAGAATGTAAAGGAAGTTTCACTATTAGTTTGCAGGAATAAGTGTTTGTTTCAATAAAAAATTAGATTTCAATATTAATGGAATTATAGAATTGTTTGTAATTAGGGTTTTATTGACCAGATCAACTTTGGGACCTATCTAAGTCAAGATATCGAGCTAGGCCGTCAAAGTAAATGTACTATTTGAATACTAGACATCACATATTTCCTGGCTCGTTAAATTCTGTAAAGCTTGGTAGTACGACTCTTCTGTCTAATTGGTATTTATTTTTTATGTCATGTATGGTAGTTGATCTTTTTTGGGTATAATCTTGTGAGTTTACAAATTCCAAATAAAAGAAAAAAGGAGAAGATCCTGTATCCTGTATTTTAAATTAACTTCCAAATAGAGAAGAAACGTGGATATAAATTCACCCAAGTGAAAGAATTTCGTAAATTAACAATCACAACATAAAGCACTAAGTCTAAGTGAACACAATTCACAATTCGCAAACAAAACAAAGAATCAATAACAAAAATGTATGTCAGCAAGAGCACATGCTAACCCAAATTATGCTCACGCCACGCCGCAATTATTATTGAACTGATTCAAACACAAAATTTGCGTCATTCTGAACTGCGATAGATCAAGAATCATATGCAGGTATGCATTATAAGGTAAGAAAATTGTATTAATCAATACAGAACGATTTTCTATAAATTAGGTAGGAATATCAGAATAAACATCATTCATTCATAGTTATTACAGTATACAGGCGTATTACTGTTGTCTTATTGCTCATATCGTCATAAGCGCCGCTAGGATCTTGTATACCATGGTGCATGTGAAAATAATTGTTTATTTCACCAAATGTTATAAGAAAATGTCCATTCTTTTTTCTTTTTTAATTTTATATATTTTTATTATTTTTTTTTAATGTTAATAATTAACTACAAATTACAATTAACCACATATTATTAAGAATCAAAAAAGTATTCCAGATACGAGTATTGTGTGTTAACAAAATTTAAAATCACTTCAACAAGATTCTGTTTTTTTTTTAGTAAAAATTTTTTTTGGTAAAAATTAATTACATACACCAATTGCAAATATGTAGATCAATTGATAATAAAAAATTAAAACGAAGTAAACACATACTAATTGTATGCTTAACTTAACTTATATTATTAGAACTACTGTAGAATTTGTATGTCTACGGGTTTAAAAATGCTTTTATTTAAAATAAATTAAAATATACATAGTTACAAACTTAATACACCACGAACTGAAATAAATAATAAAATCATAATTTTCTGTAAATAAAAATTATATATAAAATACGGTACCTGATTTTTGCAAATTCTAATTTATATTCTGCTTCCTAAATGAAAATATTGGAAACATGTGCATAGAAAGAGAGAAAAAAACTATGCATATTCGTGAAAGCTCTCTTTCATCCTTTTCAATCCGTTGCAAAACAGAATAAATTCTGAATTCACGAAAAAATTCGTCACAGTATACTGACGCTCAGAGCTTTTTTATGGTTCCGTACCCAAAGGGTAACAACGGGAACCCTATTACTAAGACTTCGCAGGTGGTATCTCAGGTACCGTAATAGGCTGACAGATGAAATTTTCACAGAGTGTGTATTTCTATTGCCGCTATAACAACAAATACTAAAAATAAAAATAAATTAAAAATTAAAGGATGTCCCGTAACAAGAGGGTGAGTTTTTCGGCATTTTTTCCTCGTTTTATTCTCATTCATTATTATTATCATAAGTAAGCATTTTTTTTCAAATGACAGCATTTGAAAAAAATAAATAAAAAGTACGTAGTGTTGGCTCATGGGTCGATGAAGGACGCAGCAAACTGTGCGTCATCGTGTGAACTGCAGGACACATGAACTTTGACATTTTGAACGCATATTGCAGTCCATGCTATACGTACTTTAAAATTATTTTTTATAGTGCTGCAAGGACTACATATGTTTGAGGGTTGTAAGACTTTCTTAATAAAGTTGCTTAAAGATATTTTTAATGTCTTTTTAAGCACATGTTGTATTATCTTTTGATATTTTTTATAATATTAATAATAAGAAATTATAATAATTTGCTTTATCTACTTTACAGATCAAGTATAAAATGTTATATTCTGTGAATATCGATTTGGATTACATTAAAGCATAAAAATTATAATTATAAAGTATATAAAAAAATAAAAACTTTTTTAGACAACCTCGAGATTACTCCCTGAATTTAAGCATATTAATGAGGGAAGGAAAAGAAACTAACTAGGATTTTCTTAGTAGCGGCGAGCGAAAAGAAATTTAGTTCAGCACTGAGTTATTTTGTTATCTTAACAAATATAAATGCAGTGTATGGAATATCTATAATCTAGGATGATAAATTAGCAGTCCAAGTCCTTCTTAAATGAGGCCATTTATCCATAGAGGGTGCCAGGCCCGTAGTGACGTTAATGATTACTAGAAGATATTTCTTAAGAATCGGGTTGCTATATAATTTATAAATTTTGAAGTTTTAGTGAGTAGGAGGGTACAATGGTGTGCGTAGAAGTGTAAACCTGCATGCAGCCGCCATTGATACAGATCTTGGTAGTAGTAGCAAATAATCGAATGAGACCTTGGGGGACTGAAGTGGAGAAGGGTTTGGTTTGAACAGTGGTTGATCACGAGTTAGTCGGTCCTAAGTTCTAGGCGAAAGTCTAAAATTTTTTTAAGTTACAAATATGCAATGCAATATATTATGTACTTAAATATTTTTGAACGAAAGGATATACGGTTCCAATTCCGTAACCTGTTGAGTATACGTTTGTTTTATGCTTATCCTGGTTATAGAAACAACCATAAAGAAGCCGGTCATGGAAGTCTTTCGAAGAGAGATATGGTAGATAGACTAGAAGAGCATGGCATTTACTGCTGTGTCGATATTTTCTCCTCGGACCTTGAAAATTTATGGTGGCGTCACGCAAACTTCTTAACAGGCCGTACCGATATCCGCAGCTGGTCTCCAAGGTGAAGAGTCTCCAGTCGATAGAATAATGTAGGTAAGGGAGGTCGGCAAATTAGATCCGTAACTTCGGGATAAGGATTGGCTCTGAAGATTGAGATAGTCGAGCTTGATTGGGAAACAATATTATGGTCTATGTACTCGTTCTGGGTAAATTAAGATTTATACAATTTTTTTTTCTAAAGATTGTGTTTATCTGTTCCCCGGATAGAAGTTTACGTAACCAATTGTGGAACTTTCTTGCTAATAATTTATAATTTATAAATGATTTTTTTAAAGGAATTATTTTTATTATAAATTTATAACGGCTCTCCACTAACAATCAATTCAGAACTAGCACGGACTTGGGGAAACCGACGGTCTAATTAAAACAAAACATTGTGATGGCCCTAACGGGTGTTGACACAATGTGATTTCTGCCCAGTGCTCTGAATATCAGAGCGAAGAAATTCAAGCAAGCGCGGGTTAACGGCGGGAGTAACTATACTTTATTTCCTTTATTTGGATATATTTTGAAATTTTTCTGACTTTTATCTAATTTATATATAATCTTAACTTCTGTGCTTTCTTCAGCCAACACCAACACACACGCCACTAAAGCGGAGCGAAAAGGTACACCCACACCATCATAACGACATCAACACCAGTGTTAGAGGAGTCTGCAGACACAACCGTGTTAAAGTAAGCGGAGTCAGTGAACAAAAATATACAAACCTGGTGAGAAATCCCACCACGTCAGCGTCGCAACGAGAATTCATATGTGGGTGCGGAAAAGACTACACAATAATACAGCTACTCAAATAACACCAGCGAGGGTATTGTAGAACAGAGCAGCCAGATGATGAGATCAAATGTCAGAAATGCGATACCAACGACAACACGTACGCAGGTATGCGGCAGCATATGCGACTAAAGCATCCAGCGGAGTACAATCAGGAATTGATAGAGCAGGCACACTGGCGTTATGGGGGACAGAGGAGGAGAATGATATGGCAACAAAAGACGCAGAATGCGACACGACGTTACCACCGGGAAAGGTCATTGATTATTTAGCCCAAAATTCAAAAAGGACTAGAACTGCCATCACGTGCCAAAGGAAAACAAAGAAATATAAAGAAAAAGTGCAGATTTATCGTCTAGTACAGAGGGAACAAATAGGGGATACCAACATTGAAGTCCCAGAAAACCAACCTCCAGTACTCAACAAAAACATCAATTCCTCAATAATTTAAGAGAACAACTTCTCCTAAATGAAGACAACGTGCTATTGGAAGCATTAATTAGTCAACCAGCAGAACCAGCCAAGCTAAGACTAAACAATTGGTGCGATCAACTAACCAGTCAGTACAACAGACGAAGCAGTAGAAGATGTGACGATGACAGGAATGGAGGAACAACAGGCTCAAATGGAACACCAAACATCAGCAGAAGAAAACAATAACAATGGACTGAGCGTATTGTCATTTTCCTATAGGAAAGCATGGCACATTTTATAGTTCTCTCTTTCGCCCTATGGCAGAGTTGGAGCTACCAACACGAAATATTGCATTCTGGAACGTTTGCTTATGCCATTTGATATCGTTATGTATGTTAGCTATAGATGCAATCACCTCAGAAGGAATAGGTTAAAGATTGTGTTTACCATGCTCCGTCTCTCTTGCCCATAAGCAGGATTCCGTTAAGAATAACTTTTGAAAATTAATGTCGGAATGAGTTTAATTCCTTATAAGCGATTAAAATATCACTTGGGCACAAGAATTTATATTTTTTTAAATAAATTCGATTTACGGGTGTAAAATTTCATCTGATTTTGTACGATGGTACGGAACCCTTCGTGCGCGAGTCCGCCTCGCACTTGGCCGGTTATTTAAAACCATCTTTTACTTTCATTAAGTTTGTATTCACATCAAATTTGTATGTGCTATCAAGGTCGGGAAAAGCTCAGTTTGGGTTTGTCGTTCTACGAATTTAATCTGAGCAAGTTTTTGTAATTTTTCTATTTAAATTTAGTTATCTTATTTATTTGCTTTCCTACGAGGTCAGATTAAGCTCATTCTTGCAAATATGTTTTATATGGTGTTACTTAAGTTTATTTACAAATAAATTCATATGACGATATTCTTACTGTACAGCTGGAAATACGCTACAGATATTCCTTGATCTTGGTCTTTGATTACAAAAAATCCCTGATCAGTTCTATACCAAAACCTCTTGGTATATTATTAATGAAGCTGATTTTTTTTTTTTTTTTTTTTTTTTTTTTTTTTTTTTTTTTTTTTTTTTTAGAAATCATAAACATTTCCCTTTAAAATATTTCTCGAGGTCTTTATGCTACTCCAAAAATTGTCAACAAGTATGAACTCCCAAACAATACAAAAGGGCACCATCATAACGTTGCGACAACTAGTAGTAACTTTGTTGAACATAATTTCTATCTATCTATCTCTAAATGAAAAAATTTGCAACTTAGTAGAAATTTTAAATTGCCATACGGAAAATCCAAAGGAAGAATTTGCCCTAATTCTTCAGCAAATTTAAATTTTTATCGACATATTGAGTATATTGACGTAGTAAGCGAGTGTTTCATTCGCCAATCAACGAGCATATTCTGTGGATGAATATTTTAATTATTATTGGGCCCCAAAAACCTTAGATACATTAAAAATTGAATACATTCATTTATTGGATGGTGTGAAAGGCTTTTACCAATCAGTTTTGCAAGCTATTAAAATTGGCCTCATTTGCCACATTGAGAAAAGTGAAGATTTGAACAAGATCAACTATGTGCGAACAACGGTTCTGTTGTTTATAATGATGTTGTAAGCAAAGTATAGTGTCTAAGTTGGCAGAGAAACCACGTAGGTTACAATAATAATTATTTAATACGATAAATAGCTAATCATTTTTATTAAACTAAGGTGGTGCAGTTGCACCACCTTGCACCTAACTGCCTGCGACCATGCTCATCGTGCTCCTCTCGTTATAATTGCACCAACAACTAAATAAAGGGAAGAAAGTCGATAATGCTACTTGTAAGTGTATAGATTTAGTTTTGAATAGCTTCAATTATTTGTTGCGCATCGAACTTGGCTAGACTCAGAGTATTGGATTCCAATGCGTTGAGCCGACTATAAATTTTCTGGTCATTGGTGCTGTCCATAGTACCGAACATACCACTGAAAATTGACCTTGAGATCTTTACGAGCTTTTGCGTAAGATTTTTTTTAGTTTATGTCTTAGTATATGGTAATAGCCTTAATAGTTTATAAACAAGGTCAATGTAGTACATTGTTATTCGTTCGTAGGTATTGATTCCATGTCTTTAGATTTTCATCTACGATAGTTCGCTCCGCATGTACTCTAAAAGGAGTCGATGGGAACGATTCAATGCTCCATTAGACTGCAGCTTGTAGCCCTTTTCCCGTTAAGAGTTTTCATACCTTGTTGACCAGTTCACTCAAGACATTTGAACCCTGATCATTGACTATTCTTTTTGGGATACGATAGCGCATGACGATTTCGTCAAAGAAAATTTGCGATACTGTAATTGCTTCCCGTCAGGTATGGCATACCAATCGACGAATTTGGTTAAAGTATCTTGAAAGGTTATATGATATATTTTATGCAAAGGACGTACAATATCCAAGTGAATCTTTTCAAATGGTTGTTCCGCTATGTCCGATATCACCATTGGCATTCGGAATTGAGGGAATGCCTTCATCGTTTGGAATTTTGGGCATTTGTTAAGGTGTTTTTTAAATGTCGCAAAGCATGTGTTTCCACCAAACTTACTTCTAATCCGCTTATAAGTTTTTATTATATCTTGGTGGCCGCCGAAAGGAGAAGCTTTAGAACCGGATGAGAAGCTTAGAGCTTTATAAGGGAACGGTTTTTCTTTGTGTAGATGAGCCGCTGTTATAATTGTCTTGCACCAAATATTCAGTGTGCTAGATCTCAGCACGCATTTACCAGGCTATTGGCATCAGCTCACATGACTTTTTTTTTTATTTTTAATTTTTAATTACTTTCTTTGGCAAAATACGCTTTAGCTCTTACGTAATCATTTTCTCCGTTAATATTCCCTACCAATTAAATATGTACAATTATAAGATTTGTAATGTAGTGAACAAATCAACTAACAAATAAAATATAAATTAAAATAAATAAATAAATAATGTAGCGTGAAAGCTGAGACCGTATTAAGAAATTGCTCTCTAAACTCTTTTGCCTCACAATAATTTTAATTATTATATAACAACTTTTAATACATTACACCAATTTATATATATGGTTGTAGTCGACTTCCATATGTCTTATATGCTCATTTCGAGAGGGAAAAAGATTAGAGAAATTTATCTTTCATAACTATAGCCGCTAATATATCTTGCGGCATTACGCTGAAAATCAGTCAGACTATTTGAGCACATGTCCATGAGTTGAAGAATTTCATCTTCTGATTCTTAGTCTTGTAAATCAAAATTATCTCCCGCATCTGTAATAGCAGGCTCATACCATCTTTTTATACTGACCCTGTACTGGATGACACTTTCGATATATTGAAGGCGTCTAGTTCATGTACATTTCCTGCCAAAATTTTAATTTTAGCTTGCGTTAGTAATCCAATAAAAGCCGTTTTATAGTTGCGCAGTGGCGTTATTGTTTCAACTTGATTTGCTTTGTTTAGCACAAAAGGACAATTCTAAATGATTTTGGCTCAATTAAACTTCGTAGTAATTCATAAGTCAATGTGACTTCAGTAACTCCATGCCTATGACGATTCGTTCATATCCTGTATTAATCCTTGTTTGATAAATTAAATTTAGTTCGGACTTTTTAAGAGTTAGTATATACTCGTGAATTTGAGCAATGTCCTCTAAGCGTTGAGCGTTGTTCCTAGTTTTTGAATGGAGGTTTGGTATCCTTCCCATAGGGATTCTGCGAATTTGCAAAGTCAAACGTCATATTTCCATTATTCGTAGAAATTCAGTGGTCGCTTCAGTTTGACTAAACTGCGGGAGCTGTAGATCAACATTGCAAACTTCAATTGCGTGGGACTCGCTTGAACTTATTAACTGAGCAGCGTACTTTCCTGCCATTTTATTTTTTTTTTTTCATTCAAGCTTATTTTCGAGTTTTACGGGTTCTGTTTCCCGTATTTCGTGGTGGAATTTTATGTATTTCCAGTTAATTATTCCTTTTTTGAAAATAAATGTTTGGTTAGAAGCAACATGAGTTCTTATGAGCTTTAGTGCATGACGTGGATAAAGAATTGTATAATTACGTTTTCCAGGATTGCTGGGGCTATTAAAGTAAGGCCTTGGCTGTAGTAAGTCAATGTTACTGCCCAAAAGCTTAAACATACTTTTATTATAACTGGCGCATCCCATGTGAGATACATTAATTCAATACCGATAGCTAGTAAACGCTGCACTGCGACTAGTACAAGATTTGCTCCGTCTTGGGCATTTTCCACGAACTGTTAATTAAAACTTCCATAGGTACATATGCTATTTTAGCGAGAGTTTCTTTAAACGCACGAATATATCTCATTAGTTTCTTTATTAGCTGACTGATTACTTTCTTTAAATAACCGCCTAATTACAACTTGAAATACAATACGTCCAGCGATCACTTAATATAACACACAATATTCTACAACCGATGACGAGATTGCTGTCCAGCATCACTGCTACCAAAAAGCTGGCTGTTGTAAGCAAAACGGGCAATGAGCGTGCTCTATAGAAAGTAGCATGTTTAGTCACTACAGCTGTAATATAAACAGTCATCACATTAATTAGCAATAAACGGGTATTTTACTATACAAAGTAATGTGTTCGGCTATTGTTTGCTACTTTACTACCGATACACCTACCAACCTCTTGCTTCCATACACCTGCCCCCGTCTTGATTCCATGTACTAGCAGACTGGCCTAAAACATGTCTACATTAAGGAAAGTTTGTAAATAAGTGTACCAATAAAGTCCTTGACCGATATCCACCATTAGTCGGAACAAACTTAAGACAATTATACTTTCTGTCGGCATATCCTCTACATATGAGTCAATCTGCCTGAGATCACTTCTCTCTCTTGATATCCAGGGCAATCTCACTAACTGGATTTCGAACATCTTGTCTCGCAGAGCGCTCACGCTAAGCTCAGTCAGTGTTTGGTCAAAGTTAAATTAATGACGAGTTAAGAAGCAGGCGAGATATCCGAGTGTTTTACATTTAAAATGCACACGGCAAGAAAAGGAAGAAAGAAAAAAAGAAGAAAAAAACAATAAAAAATAAATAAAACTCTCTTTCTTTAGTCTGCAATAAGAGAAATATTACCTCATTAATATAATGGAATAGCAATACATTCGTTTTGATATGAAGAGATTAAGTGGGAGAACTCATGCTGAATTCTCTGATATTTTCGGGAAAAATGAAAATTTTATTTGAGAGGACATTTACATCTCCTTTCAGCATCTAGGCCAAAGCGAAATTTATCTTTTTCTTAAAAATAGGAGGAAGTGTGCCCTGATGTACATTATTATGGATAGGTTGAAAGGATTTTAAGGGATTTAATAAGATTTTCTCGTTCGGGTAATCCTACGTTCTCTCGATTTTTGTTTTTTTGTTGTCTCAGTTGCACTACAATAGTGCATAGCCTAGTTCTTTTCCCCAATTAATGCAAAAGACGAAAGTATATCAAATTACTTGTTTCATTCTAAAAAACACCAAAAAATGTCCAATTTTGCTCTACTTAAATTGTCATTAGGTTAACTTTGATTTGGTTATGCAGTGGTCTCGCTTAGCCCCCCTCTCTTCAACATATGCACTAGAAAGCTTCACGACATCGCTAGTGAAGATGTTAGTATGGTGCAATTCGTTGATGACTTTCTACTGGTCTCATCTGATAAAACATTTGTCGATGCCCCAGTAAAGCTAGGATCAGCGCTACAAAACTTCTCGGAGGCGAAATTCCATCCCAATCTGCAGATAAACGGTGACAAGCTGGTCGTGATACCAATTCGATACAACAAGCTTCCTTATCCTACGCGAAACTTTCGAGGTTCTAAAATTGCAGGTTACAGTCATCTAAAGTTACTCGGCGGACACTTTTCTTCAGACCTTCTCTCAGGATATATCATGGACAGTAGGGTATTGTACTTTGTACATTTATCATTTACTAAGAAGAAATGATTGTATATCATCACAGTTAAATTAAATAACACTCTTTATTCAACCAAGGATAACAATATTTGTAAAATATGTTACTAAACAAAAGATTATTATATCTATACATATTGAATTTATTATTTATGTAAAGGCCGGGCTATGGCTTTTTTGGATATGTTCGTGGTACAAATATTTTAAGTGTCCCAGGCCCCATACCCCTTGCAAAAGAAATAAAGCCGCGTGTAAAATAGTTTAAGGCGCACAATTCATCAGATGATGCACGATTTATAGCACCAAAAACAAACAAGTTTTACTGGAATACAAAGATATAGCAAGTTTTCAGCCCATAATACTCATTAGAAATAAATTAATTTCATAACAAAATATTTCTATTCGAAGTTCACTAACTCATGGCAGCATAATTTAATTACTTTATGCTAGTCAGCACATTTTTCTCATTTTTAATTGACCCACTTACTTTGCACCTCTTTCGGTCGAGTAAATAAAATCGCTGACGACAGTGACAAAACAATTTTTATTATTTTGCCATGAGTCAATGCACTCACCAATTTGTTAATTCATTTATTGCTTGTATAATTTTTTTTTATTTTTGTTTTATTGTTGTATATGCTAGTTTAATTGAACCAATTATTTTGTATAAATTAAGCTAGCATAATTCAATAAACCACTAGTCTAACTTAAAGAGTGTTTAGAATTGTTCATCCAATATATCAAGATTCAACACACTGTTGAGTCTTAGTTATTCAAGGCAATTTAACCAGTCTTACACTTCAACCCTATCTTGATTTAACACACTGTTGAATCATAGATCTTGAAGTAGGCTTTTAAAATCTCACCAGCTCAATTCAACAGACGGTTGAATTTTGCAATCCATCAACAACATTTTGATTCAACACACAGTTGAATCTTGCACATGGTCCTTCCTACAAGCAACCGGCAGCAGTTCAGAACATTGTGATGTTACCTACGGCAAATAAAGAAAAGACAAAGTCTCAACACACTGTTAACACTTGCTTTACAATTTCACCAGCTGCAAACAAAACCAACAAATCTTAACACACAGTTAAGATTTCACGCCAATTAAATACAAAAATCTTAACTTAATTTCAACGGGAGCTGAACTGAACTTGGGGGTACTCTCCGTGACTACAGAAAGCAGTTCCAAAGGCAAAGCATAGTTATACATCCAGTAATAATGGCAGCGAAAGAAGAAAGAATAATCTCGGCTCAACAAGAGCTAGCCAAACAAATTTTAGACACTTTGCGGAGCTACAAAAGTGATACTGGTGAAAGAATAACGAGAGACAATTTAGCCAAGAGGTTACAAGAGCTAGAAAAACACTGGTCCTCTTTCACGGCTCTCCATGAACAATTACAAAAGCTCATATCTAAGGATCATCCGTATCATGAAGGAAATTTGTACGAAAAAACGTACATATTATATAAGGAGGCTATTGAATTAATATCTAATTATGGCCAAACCATCAATCCAGAAGAAACATCTGTAACTTCATTTCCTTTCACGCCGCTAACTACAGCTCCAACTTCAATGACAAACGTGCCATCTACAAGCACAGCCACACCGGTTACAACAGAATCTCATAAGCTACCAATAATGGCAGAACAGACTTCAAATAGCAAGATGATGGGTTCAGAACTGCCCTTACATTATGTCGAGCAAGGCAGAGACAACAGTAATTTCCCCAAGCTTCCACCAATTAAGATACCAAAGTTCAGTGGTGATTACAAAGATTGGAAGCCATTTATCGAGACTTTCACGAGCATAATCCACAACAATACGCAGATAAGTAATGTGGAGAAAATGCAGTACCTCCTCTATCACCTGGAGGGAGATGCGAGAATAAATTACGATACTGCCTTGCAGCTAATAACAGCACGTTTCAACAACAATAGAAAAATAATTACAACCTACATAAACACCATAATCGATGCAAAAACCATAGAGCACAGATCGCAAAACGATATAATCATGCTATACGACACAATAAAGGAATGTCTGGAAGCACTAAAAAAAATGGATTGCAATACAGATGAGTGGGGTCCAATCATTGTCTGCATTGCAATGAGAAAATTTGACGCGAAAGTCTTCGACTTTTCGAAGAAAGTTTGACTCACCCAAGAGAAATGCCATCGACAAATGATCTACTGCAATTTCTGGAGAAGCGTTACCAGGTATTAGATTGCATGAGTAATTCGAAGCTAGAAAAGCCCCACTATTCAAAGAATTTCAAAAAAACCTTCCTCGCCACCATAAAAGGCTTGTGTACTATCTGTAACAGGCAGCATAATCTCTATCAATGTGGGGAATTTAAAAAGATGAATACTGATGATAGGCAAGCATTCATTAGACGCAAGAATCTCTGTACTAATTGTCTCATGCATGATAAAAACGAGAAATGCAAACCTCACAAACTCTGCGCACTATGCAACAAAAGGCATCACACGGTACTACATCAGAAATCTTTAAATTGTAGTATTTCAACGGCTATTTCACCATTAGAAGAAAACAAAAACGTAGCGACACACATGACCACAAACGGAAGCCAGATAAGCAAGGCCAAATTGAAAAACCAACAAGGGTACAGCATCAGTTGCCACACAAGCAGATCGAAAATTCCAAATGTTCTGCTACCCACCGCAATAATCAGAATCAAGAATATATATGGTCAACTGGAACAGTTCAGGGCCCTAATAGATCCTGGGTCGCAAGTATCCCTGATAACAGAACACGCAGTTCAATTGCTGAAACTTCAAAAAGAGCACATAAGAGCCACTATTTTTGGAGTCAGAGAATCAGAAGCAGCCAAAGCACATAACAAAGTAAAAATAAGCATCCAGCTGCGGCATCCAAGGGAGTCCTACCTCTATGCTCTTGTACTTTCAAAATTAAACACGCTTTTGCCTAAAGCTCACACCACTGGGATTAACATCAGTAAATATGGGGATATCATATTGGCCGATCCCACCTTTAACCAACCTGGCCCGATAGACCTTTTGTTAGGAGCTGATGTCTAGGCCAGCATATTAACTAATGGATTAAGAAAGGGACTGCCTGCTGCCCAAAACACCAAGCTTGACTGGATATTATTTGGGTATATTCCTAATACCAACAAAAATACACTGAACTTATCCAGCTTCCTGTCGCTCACCGAAATAGAAGAAACCCTAGAAAAGTTCTGGGAAAAAGAAAACAACCAGTCCAGTACTGAAGCAGATGACGCCTGTGAGCAACACTACGAACTTACTCACACTAGGGACTCCGAAGGGAGATACATAGTCAATCTGCCATTCAAGGAAAACGCTGGAAAACTGGGGCAATCAAGGAAAAAGGCGATAGCTCCACTAATCCAAATAGAAAAGAAGCTGCAAAAGGAACCTCATATCCTAATTGAGTATAACAAATTTCTGACCGAATATCTAGAGCTAGGTCACATGTCTCCGGTAAAACCATATACAGGTGACGAATCTACAGTTTACTATTTACCTCATCATGCTGTGCATAAAACTGACAGCACCACTACAAAACTCCGTGTTGTTTTCGATGCATCATGCAAATCGGACTCTGGTTCAAGTCTTAATGACCAATTATACAGTGGACCGAAGGTCCAGTAAGACCTAGTACAAATTATGTTACGCTGGAGCAAATATCGCTATGTTTACACAGCTGACATAGAAAAAACGTTTAGACAAATCAAGATCGCCGACACGCAGAGAAACTATCAGAGAATTCTTTGGCGAAAAAGCACAAAGGAGCCCATTCAAGAATTTACACTCAATACCGTAACTTATGGAACTGGCCCTGCAACATATCTAGAAGTAAAAACACTGCAACAACTGGCAGCGTGAAGGAGACTATTATCCCATTTCCAAAAGAGTTCTCGCCACTGATTTCTACATCGACGATTTGTTGACAGGTGCAGATACCAAAACAGAGGCTATTCAGCTCCAAAATCAGATAACTGCGCTCTTGAAATGCGGTGGATTTAATTTTCGAAAATGGACATCCAACAACGAGGACCTGCTAAA
This sequence comes from Dioctria linearis, assembly GCA_963930735.1. Classification (NCBI taxonomy): domain Eukaryota; kingdom Metazoa; phylum Arthropoda; class Insecta; order Diptera; family Asilidae; genus Dioctria; species Dioctria linearis. The sequence continues at coordinate 148,906,085 of OZ005744.1, read as the reverse complement.
AGATCTACCAGAAGATATAATAGAAAGAAGCATTCTGGAAATAAAAGAAGATGATACCATAAAAACCCTTGGAGTTCATTGGAATCCAAGACTGGATGAATTTCGTTTTAAATTGAAAAAAGATCAAAGATGTCATAGTCTAACAAAGAGAATTCAATTGTCAAAAATCGCCTCAATTTCGGTTCCTTTAGGCTGGTTGGCCCCTGTGATTATAAAACTATTAAACAAAGATTTGCAGCTTGCCATTACTCAGGCAACAAGACAAGCCGCACAAATAACTGCAAGTGATGGCACGGAATGGAGATTCATTCCAGCTGCAAGCCCGCATATTGGAGGCTTATGGGAGGCAGGAGTGAAATCTGTGAAAACACATCTTAAACGTGTGCTTGGTGAAACGCTACTGACTTATGAAGAATTCACTACAGTTCTGTACCAAGGAGAAGCTTGTCTGAACTCTAGACCAATTGGACAGCAGTCAAGTGACCCTAGAGACCTGGAGCCCCTAACTGCAGGACACTTCCTAATAGGACGAGCGCTATTAGCGCCTCCAGAGCCAGACATTTCCAACGAGAAGATCTACAACAAATGGAAGCAGCTAACAAAATATCAACAAGATATTTGGAAAAGGTGGTCGCTAGAATATCTGAACACACTGCAACAAAGAAGCAAGTGGAAGACAAGGAAAGAAAATCCTGCTATAGGCGAATTAGTCTTGATTAAGGACAAAACCCTTCCTCCTCAGAAATGGGCACTCGGACGAATAGTACAACTTCATCCACGAGAAGACAACATCGTACGCATGGCGTCAGTGCAATATAAGGATCAAGTAAAAAATCGACCACTAAATAAATTATGCCAACTTCCCATAGAAATATACAATCAAGACAATGAGGCTACTGAGATCAAAGCTGCCACCACAGTGATAACCTCACACAAGTCTAAACCTCACCATAGGTCTCGCAAGAGGTCTCATACACTCAGAAAGCATCATGAACCTGAAATTTGGCCGAAACCTGAGCATTTTCACAGAATTACTTCAAATACTACTACCCAAAAGACTACTACCCACCGGCTAATAGAAGAAAAGTGAAAATGGCACCTTGTACTTGGGCCACAAAGCTGCTACATACAACAATTCTGATTATATTCTGGTTAACAACGATTTTCGCGCAGGACTATCAATTAATCATACCTAAAACTGGCTTCTACATAGAAAATTTGGGCTATGCGCAAATTAAACGAGGAAATCTTAGACTGCAAATAGATTTCTCAACACAAGAAATTATCCGGAACCAAAAAATGATTGACACAACTTGAAATCATTCTAAGGACCGATATAGACCAAAAAATTCAAGTCATCACCAGCCACATAAAGGAGATAAGACCTGCGGCTATAACTGCAATAACGAACCAAACCAAAATCCCGCATCTATTGCAGACCGGACTAGTAATACGTCCCAATGAGCATGTTCTGGACTACAGTCAACTACCTGAGCCACTAAATGTAAGCCAACTACAAAGAACTTTGGCAGTTCAATAATCAGAATCAAGAATATATATGGTCAACTGGAACAGTTCAGGGCCCTAATAGATCCTGGGTCGCAAGTATCCCTGATAACAGAACACGCAGTTCAATTGCTGAAACTTCAAAAAGAGCACATAAGAGCCACTATTTTTGGAGTCAGAGAATCAGAAGCAGCCAAAGCACATAACAAAGTAAAAATAAGCATCCAGCTGCGGCATCCAAAGGAGTCCTACCTCTCAGTTGATGCTCTTGTACTTTCAGAATTAAACACGCTTTTGCCTGAAGCCCACACCACTGGGATTAACATCAGTAAATATGGGGATATCATATTGGCCGATCCCACCTTTAACCAACCTGGCCCGATAGACCTTTTGTTAAGAGCTGATGTCTACGCCAGCATAGTAACTAATGGATTAAGAAAAGGACTGCTGCTGCCCAAAACACCAAGATTGGCTGGATATTATTTGGGAATATTCCAAATACCAACAAAAATACACTGAAGTTATCCAGCTTCCCGTCGCTCACCGAGATAGAAGAAACCCTAAAAAAGTTCTGGGAAATAGAAAACAACCAGTCCAGTACTGAAGCAGATGACGCCTGTGAGCAACACTACGAACTTACTCATACTAGGGACTCCGAAGGGAGATACATAGTCAATCTGCCATTCAAGGAAAACGCTGGAGAACTGGGGCAATCAAGGAAATAGGCGATAGCTCGACTAATCCAAATACAAAAGAAGCTGCAAAAGGAACCTCATACCCTAATTGAGTATAACAAATTTCCGACCGAATATCTAGAGCTAGGTCACATGTCTCCGGCAAAACCATATAAAGGTGACGAATCTACAGTTTACTATTTACCTCATCATGCTGTGCATAAAACTGACAGCACCACTAAAAAACTCCGTGTTGTTTACGATGCATCATGCAAATCGGACTCTGGTTCAAGTCTTAATGACCTATTATACAGTGGACCGAAGGTCCAGTAAGACCTAGTACAAATTATGTTACGCTGGAGAAAATATCGCTATGTTTACACAGTTGACATAGAAAAATGTTTAGAGAAATCAAGATCGCCGACACGCAGAGAAACTATCAGAGAATTCTTTTGCGAAGAAGCACAAAGGAGCCCATTCAAGAATTTACTCTCAATACCGTAACTTATGGAACTGGCCCTGCAACATATCTAGCAGTAAAAACACTGCAACAGCTGGCAGCAGATGAAGGAGACTATTATCCCACTGCCAAAGAGTTCTCGCCGCTGATTTCTACATCGACGATTTGTTGATAGGTGCAGATACCAAAACAGAGGCTATTCAGCTCCAAAATCAGATAACTGCGCTCTTGAAATGCGGTGGATTTAATTTACGAAAATGGACATCCAACAACGAGGACCTGCTAAAAGATCTACCAGAAGATATAATATAAAGAAGCATTCTTGAAATAAAAGAAGATGATACCATAAAAACCCTTGGAGTTCATTGGAATCCAAGACTGGATGAATTTCGTTTTAAATTGAAAACAGATCAAAGATGTCATAGTCTAACAAAGAGAATTCTATTGTCCAAAATCTCCTCAATTTTCGATCCTCTAGGCTGGTTGGACCATGTGACTATAAGCGCAAAACAAATAATGCAAACCCTTTGCAAAACACAAACTGATTGGGATCAAGAAGCACCTTCCGATATAGCTAATGCAGGGAAAGATTTGGAGAGTGAATTAAATGAACTACAGAGTATTGCACTTCCCCGGTGGATAAATTATCATGCACACAACGAAATCCAAATTCATGGGTTTTGCGACGCTTCTGAAAAGTGTTGTACTGCTGTAACTTATACACGGACTACTGATTCATTTGGGAAGATTCACACCACACTACTCACAGCAAAAACCAAAGTGGCACCTCTAAAACAGAAAATTTCTATTCCTAGATTGGAGCTATGTGGAGCCGTGCTGCTAGCAACCTTGATAAAATCTACAATTGCCAGTCTGGAGATACACTCGCCCAACATTTTTGCATGGTGTAACTCAGAGATAACACTAGCCTGGATAGCAAAAAATCCAAACTCTTGGCACAAATACGTAGCGAACAGGGTTTCGGAGATTCAAAAGTCACTACCGAACAATGTCTGGAGATACGTACCATCCCAGCACAACCCTGCAGATGTTGCCACTAGAGGAATCAGTCCCAGCAAATTGGTTGCTAACAAGATCTGGTGGAGAGGTCCTTTATGGTTAACTCAACCTCCAGAAACATGGCCTTCCAACAAACTTAAATCTACCACAGAGGAAGAAAACAAAAAATCGTTTCAAGTACTCATTACACAAGTATCCAATTCAGGAATTTTCAACTGCTCGTCCTTCATTCGACAAATAAAAACAATCGCATATTGTAGAAGATTCGTAGAACATTGTAGAAGGCTGCAAAAAACATCATCAAAATATCTCACTTCTGAGGAAATACAAGAAGCAACCCTCTGCATTGTGAGAATTGGTCAAGAAGAAGCTTTTCACGAGCAAAGAAGGTCACTCAAGAAAAATAAGTCGTTGCTGAAGTCCAGCAAACTTCTCCCTCTCAACCCAGTACTTGACGCTGAAGGAGGGAGACTACAACACTCAAACTTTTCGGAGGATGCAAAACACCAAATCCTGCTTGCGCAAAAGCAACACATAACCAACCCCATAATTGACAACGCGCATCAACAAACTCTGTACGGGGAACGCAACTCACCCTAAGCTACGTAAGATCTCGATATTGGATTATCAATTTTAAGCGTTTGGTGCAATCAAGAATTCCTAGATGCATCAAATGTTTGAGACATCGTCAACAGCCTTCAGACCAATTAATGGGAAATTTACCAGCAGTGCGAGTAACCCCACCACACCATTCTCTCATTGTGGGCTTGATTATGCTGGACCCTTTATCACAAAAATGACGAAAGGAAGAGGAACAAAAACTCTAAAAGGCTATATCGCAAGACAAGCCGCACAAATAACTGCAAGTGATGGCACGGAATGGAGATTCATTCCAGCTGCAAGCCCGCATATTGGAGGCTTATGGGAGGCAGGAGTGAAATCTGTGAAAACACATCTTAAACGTGTGCTTGGTGAAAAGCTACTGACTTATGAAGAATTCACTACAGTTCTGTACCAAGGAGAAGCTTGTCTGAACTCTAGACCAATTGGACAGCAGTCAAGTGACCCTAGAGACCTGGAGCCCCTAACTCCAGGACACTTCCTAATAGGACGAGCGCTATTCGCGCCGCCAGAGCCAGACATTTCCAACGAGAAGATATACAACAAATGGAAGCAGCTAACAAAATATCAACAAGATATTTGGAAAAGGTGGTCGCTAGAATATCTGAACACACTACAACAAAGAAGCAAGTGGAAGACAAGGAAAGAAAATCCTGCTATAGGCAAATTAGTCTTGATTAAGGACAAAAACCTTCCTCCTCAGAAATGGGCACTCGGACGAATAGTACAACTTCATCCAGGAGAAGACAACATCGTACACATGGCGTCAGTGCATTATAAGGATCAAGTAAAAAAGCGACCACTAAATAAATTATGCCAACTTCCCACAGAAATATACAATCAAGACAATGAGGCTACTGAGATCAAAGCTGCCACTACCATGATAACCTCACATAAGTCTAAACCTCACCATAGGTCTCGCAAGAGGTCTCATACACTCAGAAAGCATCAAGAACCTGAAATGTGGTCGAAACCTGAGCATTTTCACAGAATTACTTCAGATACTACTACCAAAAAGGCTACTCAGAAGTTGGATCCACCGGCTAAAAGAAGAAAAGTGAAAATCGCACCTTGTACTTGGCCACAAAGCTGCTACATACAACACTTCTGAAATTATTCTGGTTGACAACGATTTTCGCGCAAGACTATCAATTAATCATACCTAAAACTGGCTACTACATAGAAAATTTGGGCTATGCGCAAATTAAACGAGGAAATCTTAGACTGCAAATAGATTTCTCAACACAAGAAATTATCCGGAACCAAAAAATGATTGACACAACTTGAAATCATTCTAAGGACAGATATAGACCAAAAATTCAAGTCATCACCAGCCACATCAAGGAGATAAGACCTGCGGCTATAACTGCAATAACGAACCAAACCAAAATCCCGCATCTATTGCAGACCGGACTAGTAATACGTCCCAATGAGCATATTCTGGACTACAGTCAACTACCTGAGCCACTAAATGTAAGCCAACTACATAGAACTTTGGCAGTTCATTCTATTACAGCTACTTCAAGCATCCTGATCGCCTTCATCTCTGTAATTTGTGTTTACTACTACTGGGATAAACTCAGAGGACTTTTTCACATCTGCACATGCAACAACACTCGGCAGATGCCTAGCGAACGAAGACCATCGTCGTCCGAAACCTCCATAGGACAACATTTTGAGCAGGTTTTAGCATCCGCCGGCCCCCAAAATATTCAGCCCTGAACAACCATATTAATCATTAGAAATAAATTAATTGCATAACAAAATATTTCTATTCGAAGTTCACTGACTCATGGCAGCATAATTTAATTACTTTATGCTAGTCAGCGCATTTTTCTCATTTTTAATTGACCCACTCACTTACTTTGCACCTCTTTCGGTCGAGTAAATAAAATCGCTACCGACAGTGACAAAACAATTTTTAATATTTTGTCATGAGTCAATGCACTCACCAATTTGTTAATTCATTTATTGCTTGTATAATTGTTTTTTTTTTATTTTTTTTGTTATTGTTGTATATGCTAGTTTAATTGAACCAATTATTTTGTATAAATTAAGCTAGCATAATTCAATAAACCACTAGTCTAACTTAAAAAGTGTTTAGAATTGTTCATCCAATATATCAAGATTCAACACACTGTTGAGTCTTAGTTATTCAAGGCAATTTAACCAGTCTTACACTTCAAGCATATCTTGATTTAACACACTGTTGAATCATAGATCTTGAAGTAGGTTTTTAAAATCTCACCAGCTCAATTCAACACACGGTTGAATTTTGCAATCCATCAACAAAATCGTGATTCAACACACAGTTGAATTTTGCACAGGAAGAATAGAACTCCAACACTTTCAATTCTTTATCACTGGAAAATATTTACTTTTTTTACGACTTTACGTTACTCCATCAAACTAATTCCCAGAATAACGTAAGTGTCATGTGTTGATTAGCAAAATCGGTCAATAGTGCGTTTATTTAGATAATACCTTCAGTCCGTGTGGAAAATGAAATGACCAAGGTACACACATGTCCAAGATATAGCATCTTTCCCTAAACTAAACTTATTGACACCCTTATTGGCACTCAATCATGACGAAACGTCTTTCAGGCCAGAAACACCATTGGAGCTTTTTAGCTTTGTTCTAAAGTTGACTAAAAACTCCGGATTGAACATAACTGGCATTTTGGACATTTGCAACTACAACTTCTTTATATTGAAAACTTTTATTAAGGAACTACAGTATTCGATTTTCCAATATTACGATAAATTCATGCTTTTTTGGATAGTTTCGAGATGTCCCAAATATTTTTTTTATATCCCACAGGCACTGCTTCTCTTTAACTAACTCTATAAGTTTTCTTTCATTTTCATACTTTTGGTAGCTGTTTACTTCTTAAATATGTCAACAGAAGCCATCCTCATTTGATATTCGACATTCACATAGTTTGCAAAATTAAAAATTCCCTCAAGTTGGCAGTCATTGGGCTTGAAATTTTCAATTTGATTAAATCTCAAGCTGCAAAAAAATTAAAGCTCCAATTGTGTTCTTCTACCTTGATTTACATTGTCAACAAATCTCAAACTGGCTGAAAGCTCCAATTGTGTTTCAAGCCTCATTTCAAGTAAAGAGCCAGCACTGTTCATTCAGGTAAGTAAACTGACCTATTTTTTTGTTTTTTCTTTTGGGCAGGGGACAGCAGACCCCATCCCAAGCATGGAATTCGGAATAACTAAAGCACCTCCCTTTGTTTGTTTATTAATTTTGGTATCCTGGTCTGTACTCGATCCCGCACGATACATAGCGTTGACCTATGCCACTTTGTTGAGTGATCCTGGTTCGTACTTGATCCCTAATATTGCTGCTAGATCCTGGCCCGTACTCGATTCCAAAAGATATGATCATAATTAGTCGATAGCCTTGCCTCATGCCGCTATTGTCTAAGGAACCTGGTTCGTAATCGTTCTTGTAAAAGATCTGTCCTATTTGTACAATAACATTGAACTATGCCGTTATTGTGAATGAATCGTAAAGGTCCGTTCAAATTTTGACCCAAGACCGAAAGAAGTACTAGTTTGAATGCGTAGCATGGCAAACCCACTCAGTATCGTTATACATCCCTCTGTTGCGATCAGCCAATAGTGCGACGGATAATTATAAACCATACATTGTTCTGCCCGTAGTTAGAGCGAACACGCAAATAATGAAGAAATGTGATGGAAGTTACAAACCTGGTTCAAAGTCAATAATTTCGTAGCTTAATACTTCGGTTCACTAAATTCACTACACTGTAACTCGCACTCCAACTAGATTTTTTTTTAAATTCAATAAATGTTATAATTTGTAATTAATATATAATATATGTATGCCTGATAATATTATTTCAAAACCACAAAGATAATTTCAAATTATCTGTAAAGTTAAATTTAGTATTGAATAAATGTGAAAAAATAATTAAGATTAAATTAAATTTATGTTTAGAAAATTTTATTGTGTCTGACAATGTACTCACCAGCTCAGTATTAAGCACTACATCAAATTGGTTTTCTAATTTATTGAGGTTTGCAATTGGACTATTCTTTATTCCAGTAGATATCCAGAATAAAGTGAGGTTATTAATTGTGACTGCAGTCGATACCCACAGAAAGAATCTTTATTCGGTTGAGACCCGTAATAAAGTGGTTTAGATTAGTAAATTTCTTCTTCGGTCGATACCCGCAATAAGAATCTTTAGTTTAATCGCTATTCAAAATAAAATCTTTAATCTAGTCGATACCCAGAATAAAAATAATTATTTGAACTGTCAATTAAATAAAGTATTTAAGCTGTTAATAAAATTTATAGCACTTGGAAATAACACTGGGAAATGTTAATAAAATTTCGAGCAGTTGGAAATAACACTAGAAAATAGATTACCAACTTGACCACTGCACTGCCAAACTGAAAAAGCGAACGAGTCAGGTCAGATTCTGATTTATATAGCCATGGGTTGCTCATGGCACCAAAGAATGGTATTCAAAGGAGCATGGCAAATTGGCACAGCAGCTGCACTTCGTTTTCTATTGTTTAAATGCAACAAAGAAAAAAAAACTTGTTTGTAAATTCTATTTAGTCAGAAATATTCGTTGCCTACTCAATTTTTTTTTTGTATAGATATTCGTTTTCAACTTACCATGACAAATGCAGCGTACTGCGCATGTACGGTTGTTTCTCACTTCACTGCAGCGTTGTTGATTTAAACTTCTGATGCAATTTTGCTTTAGGTCGACAAAAAAAATTACCATGCGTGAACGCTATGTACTGCCCATGGGCAATTATCTGGTTCATGTCTCTCCGAAATTGTTACAATTTACACTTAAAATATTTGTTTCTTTAGGTCGGTATATACATGTGTCGACATGTAATTTCGCTAATATTCAGGATCCTTATGAATCCTGAACATACATAAACAATAAAGAAAAAAACCAAGTGGGACTAAAAATAAAATAAATCGAAATTAAGACGATTAAATATTGTGTTTTTATTAACTGGTTATTATTATTTATCAAAATTTAAAAAAATACTTCAAAGAGAATAAACTTCAAAATGTGTCAAATGAATTCTACTTATTATTTTTTTTATTTATCTGCAATGAAAGAAAAAAGGTATAAATGGTGACAAATATTTTATATAATAGCAACTCAAATTGTTTGTTCCTAAATAAATTAATATATCAAAAATTTGGTTAGTCAATTTTTATACTTATCCAAATTCTCCCTTATGTCTACTCATCCGTGAGTGGTCTATGTAGCTGATCCCTGTGCCCATGTCTAATCTAATCAGGACTCCAAGTAAAGTCATTATGGCTCCCTTGAAAATCTTTCAAAAGCTTCAATGCTGATTTATGTGCCCTTATATCCAAGTCTAGACTGCAAAACAAAGCAGCATTACACCTTTGAAAATATCCCAAAAAGTGCAATCCCGATCTAGTCCAGTCGTCAAATTGAAATTATGTTGTATGAAAATTTCCCAATACCACTTGTGCTGTAAGTAATCTAGTGCTCGAAGAGCGATATTTTATTTGGATATGAGACTTTCTTTCAGCGTTAGTTAATTGAATATCTCCCAAATTAACTTGTCGTATACTGAACGTTCGAAAAAAAAGTTCGAATTTATTCTAAATATCAGTATATAATTCAATGAACAAAAAGATTTTTTTTGTCGTACACTCCACTACTAAGTTGGGGGTTTTGAAGGATTTTACAAGGTCTTGACAGCCGCTTGGCTGTCCGAGCAGATGGCAATCTCCTTATTCTCAGTGTCTGAGCCAAGGATGCTCTTTCCCTCTTCAAGAATGGCTTTGACCACCGCCTGCAAGGCCGTAGCATAGCTTTCCAGGTGTATGACGAGTTCCGAATGAGGCTTCTTACAAAAGACGCCTGATCCGATATTGTCTTCAGATTTGGAGCCGTCTGTTTAAATAATGGTGTCTAATAATGTGTGAAGCATAGACTGGGATGCCATTCAACCCTAGAAGGAATTTTCGTTTTAAACTTGCTAAATCATAACCATATCCCACACTTATTTATAATGCTCGTGATATATATGGTAGGTATGATTGAAAAATAAATTAATCCCCAATGTAATCCTGCCAGAATACCTTTACCAAAAAAAAAAAAAAAAAAATCATTTGTCGTCCTATACCTAGCATTGCATCGTCCTTATATCATCATCTCTTCCGATTTCATAGAAGGATGACAACTCATGGACTTTAATGGTAGGAAAGAGGTGTGTGGGACAAATGTGCGGCCTCGATTGGGTCAGAAACTCAGATTGGTGTGGTGTAGTCTACGTCTGAATGCTTGATATGCAAAGGATAGGATGGCAGAAAATGCTATTACGTACCGCAACTGAGAATTAATGAATTCCGCCAGATGGATTTATTCACACAGGGAGAATTCGGTTTCCTCTTAGTTTTATAGTGTTCCAAAAACTGCACAAATTCATTCCTATACAATACAAGCTCCTGCGAAGTCCTGCTCTGACTGGCAGTATTACATAAAGTCATTAGATAGAATTCAAACACTGCTTTAATTGGAAACTTGAACCAAATGCAAGAACGTTTCCATTTTTGTCACCAGAATTCGTTTAAATTCAATTTCACTCCCTATGACCTTATAGCATTCGTTATGCGGATAAAATAAATATTGGTAAAATATTGAATTACGAATATTTTTATAAATAAATAAAAACACAAAATTTATATCTTTGGGAAAAAAAAACAGTTGCGGACGATTACATATAATAAGAAAATCGTATCAGGACATCCAGAACACATGAGGAGGTCTAGTCCAAAAGCTACACATACTTTCAAGTAAAAAGGTAAAATGTATTATGACTATCATGTTTTGATGTGAACGCCTAACTTTATGTAGGGATAACTAAAAGGATTTGTTGCAATGCTGTGCAACTTAGGTTTACATTTACCGTTGATTGTATTGTACATTTACCATTGATTATAGACTGTAATGGATATCTCCACAATCTTTTCTGCGTTTATAAAAAATGTCTCTACTTACACCGAATTGAACAAAATTACATTTGGTTGCTTCAACATAGTGTAAAGTATATTTTTCCTGTATATTTACTTAATTAGATAAAAACGTAATAAAAATGCGTTTGCCAGTTAGGTTAGGTTAGATAAGACCTTAGATCATACAAAAAAAGAATGCTATGAGGAAAAAAAACTCAAGCATTTTCCTACATGTAGTAGAATCGCATCGATGTGTTCGTTTTAATAATGGAAGTAGTAAAACTGCGCTCTATTCAGAGTCGGCACATAATTTAGTGGTTGAAACTTAATTTAGTATTGAAGAAAATTAATAGAAGAGATTTCATTATATTTTCCATTTTTAATCTTTTTATAACTTTTTAAACTGGTAAGAATTTTCCTAGTCCGCAATTTATTTTCAGATAATATTTCTTGGCGTTGCCTTTGTATGGCTAAAATAGTTTAATGACCACGATGATTTTGATTCTGTTTTTCAATTAAATGTAAATTTGTTAATTTTCAGTTTGATCTGATTTTTTTCTTTTAATTTTAATTATGATTTGGTTTGTTAATTCTTCATTTTGTTTTTAATTCTTATTTGTTGATTTTAATTTTGATATTAATTTTAAGTTTTTATTTTAATTTTGATTTCAATTTTATTTTTAATGTTAATTGTGATTCTAGATCTAATTCATTTTTTATTTTATATTATTTTTATTTTTATTTTAATTTTGGTTTTGATGTTAAGTTAGTCGTTGAATTTACATTTGCCCGTCTGTTCAATAGATACTAATTTAAAAGATTGTCAATCTTTTAGTATCGTTTACCAGAAAAATATATTATTATTATTATGGTGAACATCATAAGTAACCCAGTGTACTAAGACATGGTTTGTGAAGGGTAGAATCGGAAGGGTAAATAAACCACCAATTTTCAACCATACCAAGCTTGTGATAATGAGAAGGTAGGGCACACGCGCTCTTATCGGGAATTATTTAGACTTCAGATCCGAACAGAAAACTGGCAGTTTCTAGAAGTAAAGTTAAGTTATTTAGAATTAAGATCCGAGCAGAAGTAAAGTTAAGTTATTTGGAATTTATATCCGAACAGAAAACCGTGGATTTTTTAGAAATTAAGTTATTTAGAATTCAGATCCGAACAGAAAACCGGGAGTTTTTAGAATTTAGGTTAATATAAATAACGGAAATACACACAGTCTCACCGAGAGTTCGTTAGAATTTAGATCCGAACAGGCACCCAAGAAAGACACACCGGGAGAATATTGCTAACAAGATTTAGGATCAAGAAAGACACACCGGAAGAATATTGCTAACAAGATCTAGGATCAAGAAAGACACACCGGGAGAATATTGCTAACAAGTAATTGCTAATAACGCATATACACACATTCTCACCGAGTGTTCGACCAACCTAAAAAGAAAGGAAAAATTAGATTAAAAATAAAGTTAAAAAATCTTACCAGCATCTGGGTTTCACAGATGCTTAAGGTCCCACGACGACCTAAAAGTAAACAAAAATGAATTAAAAAATGCTACTCAAACTAAAATAAAGAATTAAACACACAACTAGCTTATATAGTAAATTAAAACATGAACTTCAAAGACAATACGATAAAAATAAATGAATACACAATAAACAATAAATTATGTTTACATAACACCTTACTGTGCATGCAAATAACAACAAACAAAAAAACGCAATACACTTTATGCTCAGCCACATAAAGCATACAATTACATAAAGTACTCATGCCAAGGTACATATAAAATCCCTTTTGTAAGAGATTCACGGATACCTAGATGAGCAATTAGCGACAAATTAACTCACCTTGACAGGTATCCGCGGAATTTACAAAGAAGAGATTTTACAAGAAATATTCATACAAATTAAATAAAATCACATACCAACCTGTAGTTTAATGGATAATTACCTAGCTGAGTAATTATTCACTACACAAAACACACAATTTAAAACAAAATTCAACATTATTTTCACTCGCGCGCGGCTGACATTTCGTATAAAAATAGACAGTCAAACTCCATACTTTCGCGATGTTTGACATATCACCCCGGGGTGAAAAGAGACGTAGAATTTAATGGGCGCGTTCGCGGCGCGATATTTTTCACGAGTTACGGGTAATTCGCGATTTTATGAATTTACCTTTACACCAATGAGTGCGAAAGAGACACAAAGGTGTGAAAGGGACACGAATAAAGATGAACGAAAATGAATTCTGAGAGGAATTTAGTAAATTGAACTAAAAGATGGCGTATCGATAAGTTATGGCACAGATTCGGAAAACTTATCATAACTACGTGAAATTAAAACCAATTTCTATGGGAAAGATGTCAAAAAATGCAATTTGTAATTTGGCATCAAATGACTACAATAAATTCACACATTGTAGTCAAATTAAGCTCAAAAATTGTATAATTCATTTTCATTTTTCTATAAAAAGGGGGTTCATTCTTCATTCTGTCTTCTTATTTTCAAAGTTGTCAAAGTGCGAGCATATGCAATAGCATTCCTCCCACAATTTGCAAATAGTTAAAACATCAAATAGTTCAAATCGTCATTAGGAAAGGGAAATAGAAAGTTCAGCAACAATTAGTAATTTTTTTCAACAATCGAAGTGTCAAAGTTTATTCAAGGAAAAGCAGCAGCAGCAAGAGTTCAAGTGAATTTATTGGTTAAATTTAATAGTGACAAATTTAAATTAAATTAAAGGTAAATTTGCATATTAGTTATTATTTTCAATTTGAGTTAAAGTTCATTGTGTTTGCATGCCAGGTGTTGGTTATACACACATGTATGAATTTAACAAGAACGATTGAAATTTTTATTCTTCATCTTGTCCTTTCAGCCATTTTAACTAATTCACTCAAAGTAAATCGACATTTCTAACAATTATTTATCGTGTGAAACATATGCCATTTGGTCAGTTTTTGCACAACATAATAATTCAGAAATTGGATCTACCTTGAGTTCTAATAATTATTTCTTTCAGCTAATAGTAAATTAGTTAAGAATCATTAAAGAAAATTTATTTAGATATGCAATTGTGAAGTAGCATAAGTTTTTTTGAATTATTATTATTGAAAGGAAAGAGATAGATTCGAGTAAAAAATATAATTTCTTTGTACATTTGAATTTTCGTTAATTACTAAATACATAGAACATACAGTGAATCAGTGAAATTTAAGTGAAGTTTCCAAGCTTGTACGTCTAAGTTGAGGGAAGTAATATGTCATATTGATAGAATCTTGCACGTAATTAATTTTTCATAAACTTAACATTTGTTTTAGTTATTAATATTATTTGTGGCAATAAACAATTAATTGAATAATAGAGTGACAAATTATCCTTTTTATTTAACCGCTACACTCCACCGGAATATTTTCTTTCAGCATACGTGGATTCTCGTTTACAATTGCAGTTTTCTTTCGAAAGTCAATTATAGGAATTGACAGATTTCATTAAACTGTATTTTGTGAACGCAGTCTATTTGTATTTGTCAATCAGTCGAATTGACATCAGCTGTGGGAAAACATTTTGGTGGTTCCATCCAGGAGTCGCTCTACTCACTTAATTGTTGAGCTACGTTTATACGCGAGAACGTCAGATTTCGGTAGTCTACGTTTATAAGCAAGAAATTTCAATTAATTTAGTTCATTGATTCACACATAGATAGCGTAGCAAAATAAGATTTATTTTCATTTCTTTACTCGAATTTGATTTCAATCAATAATGACAGACGTAAAGGGGTTGTTAAATAAGGAACGGGCAATAAGAAATCGCCCGATTAAATCTATCGAGAATGGCAAACAAGCAATATCAGAGATCCGATCAAAGGGTTTCTACGAAGCAAAGCTCTCAGAGATAAGGAGAACATGGCTCGAGTATGAGCAGATTGACCAATTGATCAACGAATTTATCCTCGCAACCCCACCAGAAAGCACGCTGAAATATATTTCCGATGACACCTTTAGTATATTAGAGACAACTTATTGCAATTATATAGGTACATTATGTGATGCAATTAATCCTACAACAGAGCTGACAGATTCCACACTCTTGTTAACACAACAAACACGTGTAGAACAACAACAAAACATTCTTCCTAAGATCACATTGCCAAAATATAATGGTGATTATGATGGCTGGCGTTCTTTTCATGATCTTTACGTCGCTGTAGTACACAATAATACAAGTTTGAAAGACGTTCAAAAACTGTATTATTTGAAAGGTTCTTTAATAGGAGATGCGGAAAAACTACTACGACATACTCCTATAACAAATGAGGACTACTTACCTGCCTGGAACAAACTAAAGGCAAGGTACGAAAACAAAAAGATATTGGTCAATCATCAACTAAAGATACTGACAAGTCAGTCGAAATTAAACACAGAGACTACAGCTGGTTTAAAGGCCTTAATCGACACTACAGAGGAATGCCTGCAACAACTAAAGAGCCTACAAGTAGACATATCAACATGGGATGTGCTACTTATTTATTTAATAGTTCAGAAGCTTCCCTTCATAACATTGAGACTTTGGGAAGAACATCAGGGAGCATCACAAGAACTTCCTAAATACAGACAGTTCAGCTCGTTCTTAGACAATCGTTTGAAAATATTAGAAGCACTTACGGATACTCTGGCGCCCAGAACAAGTCATGCCAAGAGTGGATCCAAACCAACTACGACCAAGACATACCATGTAGTTGAATCAACAAAGCCATTATACGTAGTGAACATGAAATGTTCAGCGTGTAATGACAAGCATCTTCTTCAAAACTGCAAGAAGTATCAGAAAATGGACATCAAAAGTAGAAAGTGGTTCATCAAGTCAAATGGCCACTGCTATAATTGTTTATCTAAGAAACATTCAGTTAAAGAATGCAACAGTCGTCATCGATGTCTTAAGTGCAAACAAAGACATCACACGACAATTCATGAGGATGTAACTGCAAACAGGTTACACCAAGACGTAACTGCAAACAGGTTACATACGAAGGATGGAGATGCAAAAAATCTTCATTCTAGATCAGTTGAAAGCGAAGACAAGGTAAATCGAGTTCAACAAAACAACAGCGATAGTAATGATTGCATACAAGGAAAGTCATGCAACAGACAAGGCACTGGAGGCTCACAAATCACTCAGACCTATATGAATAGGGAGCGATCGTCAGCATTACTATCCACAGCGTTGGTGAAGGCTCAAGGAGCAAATGGAAAACCACTGATATTGCGATGTTTAATTGATCCAGGATCAGAGTGTTCATTCATAACACAATCTGCATCCCATAGGTTACAAGCTAAGTGTAAGGAAACATTAGTAGTTGTAACAGGGTTGAACAAAAGCCCAATGAGTAACGTGAACAAGCAAACGAAGCTTAAGTTACAATCTTGCGGATCAAATGAGACAGCAATAGAAGAAAACTTCCTGATCATCAACAAAGTCACTGATAGTTTACCAACTACACCAATTACAAAGGAAAGCTATCAACACTTAGACAACTTAGAGCTAGCAGATCCCACTTACTGGAAGCCTGGCAAAATAGACGCTTTATTAGGTGCCAAGGTTTATGCTAGAATCGTACAAGAAGGTATTGTACGTAGTTCAAACAAAGGTCCAACAGCAATCAATACAATGTTTGGTTGGATACTAATTGGAACAACTGAAGATGTAGTAAATGATGATTCAGTACAGACATTCATGGCTACTACAGATAATATAGATACACGACTTCGGCAGTTTTGGGAAATAGAAGAAGTTTCTTCAAAGCCAATTCTATCACAAGAAGAAATACTGTGTCAAGACATCTTCCAAGACACATTCGCACGTCTAGAATCAGGAAGATATCAGGTCAAATTACCTTTCATAAATAACATGACGCCAAGATTAGGTAATTCTAGACATCAAGCAATTCAGCGTTTTGAACATTTGCAAAGGCAATTTTTAAGAAAACCTGAATTCAAACTGGAATATGAAAGGTGTTTAGATGAGTACATCGAACTAGGTCACATGGAACCAGTAAACCCGCCTTGTAATGATGAGCAACATTATTATATCCCACATCATGCTGTGTTTAAAGACAGCTCAACCACGAAGTTACGTGTTGTGTTTGATGCATCGGCTAAAACAACAAATGGTAGGTCTCTTAACCAACATCTGTTAAAGGGACCTACACTGCAGCCAACATTATACAACACATTACTCACCTGGAGAAAGTTTAAGGTTGTCATGAATGCAGATATTGAGAAAATGTATCGCATGATAGAAATGCATCCTGACCATCGAACTTTCCAAAGAATAGTATGGCGGAATCCCACAACAGGTGTAATACAGGATTATCAACTGAAAACTGTGACATTTGGTACAACATCAGCTCCTTATTTGGCAATTAGGACACTGCAACAACTTGCTATAGACGAAAAAGATAAGTGGCCTTTAGCAGTAGAAGCAGTCTATACGAATTTTTATGTAGACGATCTTTTATCTGGCGCTGATGACTTGTCGAAGGCAAAGGAATTGCAGCAACAACTGATCCAAATGATGACATCAGCTGGTTTCAAGCTAAGGAAATGGGCCAGTAATGTTTGCGAATTACTACAAGATCTGCCTGCAGATCACATTGAGTTAAAAAACTCATTGATATTTTCGAACACCGAATCCATTAAAACACTAGGAATCAAATGGTTTCCTAAGGAAGATTATTTTACTTTTATAATCAAACCATTCACAAAACATTTAGCATTTACCAAACGGATCATCTTGTCGCAGATCGCATCATTATACGATCCTATAGGCTGGCTGGCTCCAATCATAATAGAAGCAAAGATCATAATGCAAGGTCTTTGGATAACAGGTTCATCATGGGATGAACCAGTCTCAGAAAATATCCAGAAATCCTGGACAAAGTTCACAGAAAACTTGCAAGTGTTAGAACAATTACGAATTCCAAGGTGGATTCAATATTCTACAGGGCTACGTATGCAACTGCATGGATTCTGTGATGCATCATCCAAAGCTTATGCAGCAGCAATCTACCTAAGGGTAGAGCACTTCAATGGCGAGATTACTTCGCATCTGGTAACCGCCAAAACAAAGGTAGCACCCCTTAAGCCAACTACAATTCCACGTTTGGAATTAAATGGTGCGCTGCTACTCACAAGATTAATGAAAGTTATAATCCAAGGAATGCAGGTACAAGACATTCCTATAATAACATGGACCGACTCGCAAATCGTCCTACAATGGCTAAAGGATCATCCATCCAAATGGAAGATTTATATCGCAAATCGGGTTGCAGAAATACAAGAAACATTGAAATTCAAACAATGGCGACACATTGCTTCAATCTACAACCCAGCTGATTTGGCTTCACGTGGCATTTCAGCAAATCAATTGCTTCATAATGAATCATGGTGGCACGGTCCCACATGGTTACTACAACCACCAGATAAGTGGCCAAATAATTATGAAGTTACAGAATCAACAACATTAGAAGAAAAAACACCAACAGTAACTAGTTTTTTGATAAACTTAGAAGACAACATTCTTCTGAAGTATTCTTCATTTACACGTCTAGTGCGTATTACAGCACTCATACAACGCTTCATCCACAACTGCAGGAATCCTAACAATAAAAGAGTCAATGTGCTGACTAGCAGTGAGTACACTAAGGCACAAAAGACAATATTTAAACTGGTGCAACAGACAGCATTCACAAAGGAGTATCAAGACCTAGTGCAACACCGACCACTATCAAAACAGAGCAAAATTATTAGACTCAATCCCATGCTCGATAGAGATGGATTGATACGAGTAGGTGGACGATTAGAGCACGCCTTGGTCTCATACGATAGAAAACATCCAGTTATATTACCTCGTGATCATCATGTTACGTGGATATACATTGATAAAGTACACTTGGAAACATTACATGGCAATACGTCATTAGTGTTAAATACTATACGCAATTCTGTATGGATATTGGATGGAAGACGTTGCATCACATCTCGATTGCATAGATGTATTACCTGTTTTAAACAGCGTCAAGCATCTATGACACAACAAATGGGCAATCTACCATCAGCAAGAGTGAATATAACGAGACCATTCTCGAGAATTGGGATTGATTATGCTGGACCTGTAATGGTCAAATCATCAAAGTTAAGAAATGCCAAAGTCCAAAAGGCATATTTTTGTATTTTTATATGTATGGCGACGAAGGCTGTACATATTGAGTTGGTGTCTGACATGACATCAGAGGCTTTCATTGCAGCCTTGAAGAGGTTCGTTAGCAGAAGAGGTTTGTGCACAGAAATCTATTCAGATTGTGGCACTAATTTCATTGGCGGCAAAATAATATTAGATAAAGAACTACAACAAGCAATCAAGCAAGCATGGCCACAAGCTGCTGAATATTTGGCAGACAAATCCATTTCATGGCACATGAATCCACCAGCAGCTCCTCATTTTGGAGGATTGTGGGAATCAGGTGTCAAATCTATCAAATATCACCTACGAAGATCTATTGGCAACTCGAACCTCACATTTGAGGAATATGTTACACTATTAACCCAGATAGAAGCCTGTTTAAATTCAAGGCCCTTATGCCGAGTTAACAATGATCCAAGTGATCAACTTGTTCTGACTCCTGGACACTTTTTGATAGGACAATCGCTTAACGCCATTCCAGAGCCAAATCTAAATATGGACAATGTAACACACTCCAGTCGATGGAAAAGTGTGCAACACATGATACAAAAGTTCTGGAACCATTGGTCTAAGGATTACTTGAACCAACTCCAGAATAGACCGAAATGGTTTCAACCAGAACTTAACATCTGCAAAGGAGAGGTGGTGTTACTGAAAGTTGATAATGCTGCCCCAACCACTTGGCCATTAGGTATTATTGAAGAAGTCCACCCAGGAGCTGATGGACTAATTCGTGTCGTCAGAATCAAAACACAGACAAGTACATTTGTCAGGCCTATCAACAAGATTTGTAGGTTACCGTTAAATTGATTAACAAATATGTGTAACACTAACACATTTGTTACATGTTGTGTTGTCCCTTTAAAACAAAAAACATTTACTTATTAGATTTATTTACAGATGTCCGAATTTACAGTCGACCAAGATATTTTAGATATCTATGACGATATCAACTTCAACTTTTCATTGCCTGGTAGTCCCCTCAACGTTCCTGCATATGACTTAAGCGAGTTTAACAGCTTATGGTCCGACATCGTGGAAGCTACGGCAGATTCAGAACCAGATGTCCAAGTAACAGCATCTTCGTCCACATCAACGACGCAGACCCTTGAGAGACAAGCTACAACATCAACAACTGGCGAGCAGGACTTGTCCAGGATAGCAAAACCTTACCAGGCTGTAGAGGGAGATACTCCACAAACGAAACCAGTTACACAGGGTCCTATTATGATTAACGGCGCTCAGATCACCGACCTACAGAGTCTCCTTCTCACTACGACTATTAAGGAAGCGGAGATGAGAATCGAGAACTCATTTCAAAGATTTCTGACTCGGGAAAAGGTGGACATCTTCCTATCGAAAAATACGATAAAAAGAATTAATTTCTACGACATCCAAAAACGTCGCAATAGAGAGAAGACAATCAACCTACCAGATCGTTATCAGGTGCGCCTACGAGTACTTGCTGATGGAGAGCTGCGATTTTTCAAGTACCACAAACGAGGTATACAACAGATCAAAAAACGGTTGAACATGAATGTTCAACAGGGGGGAGAATGTTCGACCAACCTAAAAAGAAAGGAAAAATTAGATTAAAAATAAAGTTAAAAAATCTTACCAGCATCTGGGTTTCACAGATGCTTAAGGTCCCACGACGACCTAAAAGTAAACAAAAATGAATTAAAAAATGCTACTCAAACTAAAATAAAGAATTAAACACACAACTAGCTTATATAGTAAATTAAAACATGAACTTCAAAGACAATACGATAAAAATAAATGAATACACAATAAACAATAAATTATGTTTACATAACACCTTACTATGCATGCAAATAACAACAAACAAAAAAACGCAATACACTTTATGCTCAGCCACATAAAGCATACAATTACATAAAGTACTCATGCCAAGGTACATATAAAATCCCTTTTGTAAGAGATTCACGGATACCTAGATGAGCAATTAGCGACAAATTAACTCACCTTGACAGGTATCCGCGGAATTTACAAAGAAGAGATTTTACAAGAAATATTCATACAAATTAAATAACATCACATACCAACCTGTAGTTTAATGGATAATTACCTCGCTGAGTAATTATTCACTACACAAAACACACAATTTAAAACAAAATTCAACATTATTTTCACTCGCGCGCGGCTGACATTTCGTATAAAAATAGACAGTCAAACTCCATACTTTCGCGATGTTTGACATATCACCCCGGGGTGAAAAGAGACGTAGAATTTAATGGGCGCGTTCGCGGCGCGATATTTTTCACGAGTTACGGGTAATTCGCGATTTTATGAATTTACCTTTACACCAATGAGTGCGAAAGAGACACAAAGGTGTGAAAGGGACACGAATAAAGATGAACGAAAATGAATTCTGAGAGGAATTTAGTAAATTGAACTAAAAGATGGCGTATCGATAAGTTATGGCACAGATTCGGAAAACTTATCATAACTACGTGAAATTAAAACCAATTTCTATGGGAAAGATGTCAAAAAATGCAATTTGTAATTTGGCATCAAATGACTACAATAAATTCACACATTGTAGTCAAATTAAGCTCAAAAATTGTATAATTCATTTTCATTTTTCTATAAAAAGGGGGTTCATTCTTCATTCTGTCTTCTTATTTTCAAAGTTGTCAAAGTGCGAGCATATGCAATAGCATTCCTCCCACAATTTGCAAATAGTTAAAACATCAAATAGTTCAAATCGTCATTAGGAAAGGGAAATAGAAAGTTCAGCAACAATTAGTAATTTTTTTCAACAATCGAAGTGTCAAAGTTTATTCAAGGAAAAGCAGCAGCAGCAAGAGTTCAAGTGAATTTATTGGTTAAATTTAATAGTGACAAATTTAAATTAAATTAAAGGTAAATTTGCATATTAGTTATTATTTTCAATTTGAGTTAAAGTTCATTGTGTTTGCATGCCAGGTGTTGGTTATACACACATGTATGAATTTAACAAGAACGATTGAAATTTTTATTCTTCATCTTGTCCTTTCAGCCATTTTAACTAATTCACTCAAAGTAAATCGACATTTCTAACAATTATTTATCGTGTGAAACATATGCCATTTGGTCAGTTTTTGCACAACATAATAATTCAGAAATTGGATCTACCTTGAGTTCTAATAATTATTTCTTTCAGCTAATAGTAAATTAGTTAAGAATCATTAAAGAAAATTTATTTAGATATGCAATTGTGAAGTAGCATAAGTTTTTTTGAATTATTATTATTGAAAGGAAAGAGATAGATTCGAGTAAAAAATATAATTTCTTTGTACATTTGAATTTTCGTTAATTACTAAATACATAGAACATACAGTGAATCAGTGAAATTTAAGTGAAGTTTCCAAGCTTGTACGTCTAAGTTGAGGGAAGTAATATGTCATATTGATAGAATCTTGCACGTAATTAATTTTTCATAAACTTAACATTTGTTTTAGTTATTAATATTATTTGTGGCAATAAACAATTAATTGAATAATAGAGTGACAAATTATCCTTTTTATTTAACCGCTACACTCCACCGGAATATTTTCTTTCAGCATACGTGGATTCTCGTTTACAATTGCAGTTTTCTTTCGAAAGTCAATTATAGGAATTGACAGATTTCATTAAACTGTATTTTGTGAACGCAGTCTATTTGTATTTGTCAATCAGTCGAATTGACATCAGCTGTGGGAAAACACCGAGGTTTCGTTAGAATTCAGATCCGAACAGACAACCAGGAACATTTTAGATTTATGATCAAGAAAGACACACCGGAAGAATATTGTTAACAAATAATTACTAATAAGTTATTTATAATTTATATCCGAACAAAAACCGGGAGTAACTAATTTTTAACAAATATACTAACTTGAACTGAGTATATAAAAGATGAGATAATGAATGGAGGTGAGAAAAATAATATAAAAAGGATACATGACACACCGGCAAACGTGATACATATCCACCATTACTCAACGGCATAATGAACCCTTTCCGATACATGACACACACCGGCAAATCTGATACACATCTGCCATTACTCAACGGCATAATGAACGATTCTACATGAACCTTTTCGGATACATGACACACACCGGCAAATGTGATACACATCCACCATTACTAAACGGCATAATGAACGATTCTTCTACCAGGACTGTTTCAAAACTGTTCAAAACTGACTTGCAATACACATCCTTCATGACTGACGTGTGGCACACATCAACCATGACGCACATCTAAATATACACATCCACAATGGCACACATCCACATACCCACCACATGTGACACATATCCCCATGCACGTATCCACTTCCACGTCCACATATCCACCAAACGGGATACATATCCACCAAACATATCCACCAAACGCTAAGCAACAACTTAAAAATGCCTACCATTATAGATAACACAGACACAAAAGTGGTCACTTTCTTGGAAATAATCATAATCGATACCCCAACCTATGCAGTATAAATATAACACCCTCACACACAGAGTACAACAGGCCATAGAGTGCACAGATCAAGAATATATTGGAGGAGTCATGGACACGCTAATTACGGAAATGATGGAGAATAACTATCCAGAAGCCATAATCAAACATTGCATTGTCACGGCCATAAATAAGATTTTTCTGGATGGAGACGTTTTAACACTACTAGATGAAATTTTAACCATAAAATTCAAATTCACCTTAGAAGACATGCAACTGGAAGCACACAACCAGTATAATCCTTTTTATCCCACAGAGAATTTTGCTTCACATCATGAGTATTTAGTAAGGGTTCCATATATAGACAGACACACCAATAATTACATGAAACATATCCAACACCTATCCAAACGAATCATTCCAATACCATACAACAAACAAAAAGACAAACTCAGACAGAAAATAACGTCCAGATTAAAGACACCACCTAATACACCACATAATTTACCGCGGAACACACCACGGATTACACCACAATACGCACTAAGCAATACACAACAGAACACAATACAAGATACACCACATGATACACCACCAAACATGATATGGAACCCCATATCCAACAACGCCACACAAGTTTCCATGTCAAACAACGCTACACAAGATGCCTTTTTGAACAACGTATCACAAGACTTAATTCCAGACAATAGGAAACATCACTCCATTCTAAATTCACGACAAAACACGACACAACAACTAAATTCACGACAAAACACGACACAACACATAAATATTAAAGAGATTCATAGACATGTATACACGCAGAGGGTTCACGCAGACAAAAGCACATACTCACCAGACGACTGGTACTAGATCATTACATTCAAATGTGGAAACTGCAACACGACATACATCACATACACGGGTAAGAACAAAATACGAAACATCATCACGCACAACATAAACCATAATATCATCATAAACACGCATAATCTAATGCACAAACATAGTACTAAGAGGCACTATAAAGTCATAGGCAGAGAGATTTCGTATAAGAAAGCCTGGATGATAATAGTAGCATACAGGAACACACACCACACAAACAACCGAAACACAATCTTACCTTTGAATAATCCCACCTTGAACTGCATCACCAGACTCAACGAAGACCACCGCATAATCAGGAACAACGCCAACAACACCACACCAATATCGAGGACCCCATCATTGACCCCGACATTAACGATTTAATCAGCATCGAGGACCCCATCATCGACCCCGACATTAACGATTTCATCAACATCGACGACATCTTCGAAATCATCAACATACACCACTACATCAAGACCCATGACTACATCACCGATAAAGATGATAAAGAAGATGACGACATCAACAAAGAAGACGACTGCTTCAATGGAAACGACACCATCAGCAACATAAGCATCGGAGCTGAATACGACTAAGCCCACAACAACAGCGAAAAATGCCACATGCCACATGCGCATCAGAAGACGACTGCTTTAATGAAAACGACACCATCAGCTACATAAGCATCGAAGCTACATACGACTAAGCCCACAACAACAGCGTAAAATGCCACATGCGACTAAGACACATGCGAATAAGAAGACGACTGCTTCAATGAAAACGACACCATCAGCTACATAAGCTGAATACGACTAAGCCCACAACAACAGCGTAAAATGCCACATGCGACTAAGACTGCAATGACGGCGAAAAATGCCACATGCGACTAAGACTACAATGATAGCGAAAAATTCCACATGCGACTAAGACTACGACTACAGCGAAAAATACCACAGAGGACCATGACCACATAAATATACCACACAGGACCATTGCTACATAGAGATAGCCACATATACGAAACATAAAGATAGCCACATATACGAAATATAAAGATTGTCTGCAGCGTCTTCTGCCACATCAACATCACCATCACCTAACCATCCCCATACATCATCGCCACAGATATCCACTAGTAGCAGCACCTCAGGCATTATCGCCAGCCAGAGCCACAGAAAAGGCACAGACAAAGCCACAGAGAAGCCACAGAAAGCCATATATGCCATCAGTACCCTAGGCATGGCTGCAACAGACAGCCACACAAAAGATCAGCATCTTCTACGTTAGGACCACACAGAAGAATTTTTAGCATCCCTTAGCATCCTTTACTTTAGGATCACACAAATAAAGCCACAGACGAGCCACACAAACCATTAGCATCTTCTACAATTTGACCATCAGCATCTTCTGCAATATGACCATCTGCATCGCCGGCAATATGACCACAAGAGTACCATACACTTTCCAAATTTGCTGTGAGGGTAACCGCCACATAATACTGAAAGGGGATAATTCTGATGAACAACTACCTATAAATACACTCCCAATGTAGGTCACAGTAATCAAATATTCCCATAACACATGCCATGACTAATATTAACGAAATCAAATATTCCCACAACACATCCCATAATAACAAAACAGCAACGGAGGCTAACTATTTTCAAGGGATTTTGCCGAACGAACAACACGAAGAGGAGAAGCAACAAGGAATAAGAAACAAGGAATAAGAAACAAAGAACAATAACAGAATAACTAAACAAACAGCAGGAATACCCACAAACAGGTAAAACACAAATATATATAAAACACAAATATATATAAAAAATGGAAATTGTGGTTATGAGAAAATTAATGTACAACATGAAATAGGAGAAGCAACAAGCAACAAGTAATTAATAAGTAATAGAAAACAAAGAACAAGTAATAAAAAACAAGGAATAAGTAATAATAAAAAGAAAGAACATTAACAGATCAAGAACAATAAAGTACAATAACAAAGAAATACTAACAGCAGAAAAACTCCAAACGGGTAAAACACAAATTGATAAAATTGGAAATTGCAACTTGGATAATTAATTTAACATTTCGAAGGCATGCTTCAAATATCTTATAAGGGATAACCAACTACCAACCACCAAACGGATAATCAACTAGCTGACCAGCGGGCTAGTTGATCAACCAGCTAATCCACCAGCTAATCGACCAGCTAATCAACCATAATTTTCACCGCACAACCAACTAGAAATCCAACTAAGCAAATAAACCGCGACACCCCCCCCCCCCCCCCCCTAATCAAACACCGAAGGGAAGCACCACAGAGGAAGTATTTGCATTAAGGAATCTCCCAAGATCAAACACCCAAAAGAGGAAGTATTTGCATAAAGGAATCTCCCAAAATCAAACACCCAAAAGAAGCACCATAGAGGAGGTATTTTCATAAAGGAATCTTTCAAATGAACATATTCGCGAGCTTTTTGTTGGGACTTCTTTTGTAATTTCACAAATTTCATAGCAGGAATTCTCCACAGAACCTTTTAGTAGGAATCTTCAATATAACCTTTTAGCAGGAAGTTTCCATACAATATGAAACAACTTATATCGTCCACATTCCATATAACATATAACCTTTTAGCAGGAATCTTCTATATAATATGAAACACCCAACATTTTGTCAGGACTTCTTTTGGGATTTTACAACTTCATAACAGCAATCTTCTATACTTTCAGCAAGAATATTCCATGTAGCATTGTCGTTGAGTGGTTTTCAACAGTTGTCTCATGGGATGTTTACATGGAACGTTGCTTCAATTCTTCAAGAATTCAGGAATTCGTGAACATTTTTGCGTTGAATGTTGCTTCAATTCTTCAAGAATTCAGGAATTCGTGAACATTTTTACAAAGATTTTCCGTTGAACATTTTTACGTGGAACGTTGTTTCAATTCTTCAAGAATTCAGGATTTCATGAACGTTTTTACAAAGGATTTCATGAACATTTTTACAAAGGGTTTGCCATGAACAATTTCACAAGAACCCTCCATGTCGCGTTTTCCGTGAACAACTTTTGCAGGTACCCTCCATGTTGCGTGTTCGATATTTCTCACGTTTTTGGTTCAGGTTTTCATAGATAATGTTAATAAAAAATGATTCATAATGCTTGGATATCGTTTAAGAACGGTTTCGGAGGGGATCGGGAATTTTGTCATGGACCCTGAGATGATTGTTTCTGGATATTTTGCCTGGAGTGTTTGTTTCTGGATATTTTGTCTAGAGTGTTTGTTTTTTGAATTTATCTGGGGTGTTTGTTTTTTGAATTTGTTGTTGAGGAGGGTTTTTCAAGTTATGATATATTTCATAAGGTTTTAAACGTCACAAAAGTCACTCATGATTGTTCAGGGGGTTTAGGAGGTTGCATGAATTCTTAGGATGTTGAATGAATTCTCAGGGTTAAGGATTTTTCATGGTTTTTTTGGATGTGTTTGAAGGGAAACTAAATAAATTAATTATACACATGCACACACAACATCAATTACACACATATGGAAAATAAAAATTAAATACTCCTGAAGATCCCAATAGCTTGGGGGAAACGCGTAAAGCAGAGCTAAATAGGTGCCCTCACGGCCTTTATTACCACACATATGATTACTATACATAGTTTTGACCATATGGTCTCATTTTCTCATAGGGACTAAGATACAGACGTTTTCAACCACCCACACGTATACATCGCCTAACACACAACACAAAAAGAGAGAACGGGAAAGGAGAGAAAGAGAAGGGAGATGACGATGGATGGGGGGAAATGAAATTGTGGGTACAACGAGTGAACTTTAAGAGATATTGTTGTAACTGGGTCATCTTGAGAATGTATTCAAAGGTTTTTACAACTAAGGCATTCAAAATCGGTTACTTATATACTGGGTCATCTTGAGAATGTATTCAAAGGTTTTTACAACTAAGGCATTCAAAATCGGTTACTTATATACTGGGTTATTTTGAGAATGCATTCAAAGGTTTTACAACTAAGGCATTCAAAATGGGTTACTACTACAACACTTTGAGAATGTTTTCAAAGGTTTTTACAAACTACAACATTGTTACAACTAATGTATTCAAAGGTTTTTACAAACTACCACAACCTCATTCAAAGCTTTTACAAACTAAACTACAACATTGTTACAACTATGGCTTTCAAAGATTTTTACAAACTAAGGTTTTTATAGATTAAGGCATTCAATTTTAGTTACTACCACAACCTCATTCAAAGGTTTTTACATCCTAAGGCATTCAAAAGTTTTTACAGCCAAGATATCGGGGATTACAGTCTCAGACCACATTCACCACACGGGGATTACATTTTCAGATTACATTTTCAGACCATATTCACCACATAGGATTACATTTTCAGACCACATTCACCACATATGATTACACTCTTAGGCCACATTCACTACATATAATTATTTCTCAGACCAAATTCCCCCATAAACGGCGGTTTTCACACAGCGGTAAAACAGGAGAAACAACGGTTTTCACAACGTAGCGCATCATATTTGTTAGCCCATATTTGCTAGCCCATATTTGCTAGCCCATATCACAATCGGACGGCCCATATTTGGTAGCCCATATCACAACCAGACAGCCCACATTTGGTAGCCCATATCACAAGCAGACAGCCCATATGTGGTAGCCCAGATCACAATCGTACAGCTCATATGAGAGTTCAGCATTCCCAATAACACTAATGAGAAATCACAGCGCGTCATATTTTGTAGCCCATAACACAATCGGACAGCCCATATGAGAGTTCGGACAGCCTATATGAGAGTTCAGCATTCCCAAAAACACACAAATGAAAAAACACACAAATGAGAAAACACAATCAGGAGAGTCCTTGAGCCACACCACTCTTCACATGCATAAAAACTGGGCACAGTTGGGTTGCTCTAGAGCTTCATCCTGGATGACACAGGTTTCCATAAGATGCAAATTTACCATCACCAAATTCCCAATGTACCAACCACCCATATCACAACCAGACAGCCCATATTTGGTGGCCCATATTACAATCGGACAGCCCATATGAGAGTTCAGCATTCCCAATAACACACTAATGAGAAATCACAGCGCGTCATATTTTGTAGCCCATAACACAATCGGACAGCCCATGTGAGAGTTCGGACAGCCCATATGAGAGTTCAGCATTCCCAAAAACACACAAGTAAAAACACACAAATGAGAAAACACAATCAGGAGAGTCCTTGAGCCACACCACTCTTCACATGCATAAAAACTGGGCACAGTTGGGTTGCACCAGAGCTTCATCCTGGATGACACAGGTTTCCATAAGATGCAAATTTACCATCACCAAATTCCCAATGTACCAACCACCACTATTAGCTCCTTAAAGATGGTTCACTCAACATTGCATGAATTGTACAGGATATTACTTGTGATACTATTATGGTGAACATCATAAGTACCCCAGTGTACTAAGACATGGTTTGTGAAGGGTAGAATCGGGAGGGTAAATAAACCACCAATTTTCAACCATACCAAGCTTGTGATAATGAGAAGGTAGGGCACACGCGCTCTTATCGGGAATTATTTAGACTTCAGATCCGAACAGAAAACTGGCAGTTTCTAGAAGTAAAGTTAAGTTATTTAGAATTGAGATCCGAACAGAAGTAAAGTTAAGTTATTTGGAATTGATATCCGAACAGAAAACCGTGGATTTTTTAGAAATTAAGTTATTTAGAATTCAGAGCCGAACAGAAAACCGGGAGTTTTTAGAATTTAGGTTAATATAAATAATGGAAATACACACAGTCTCACCGAGAGTTCGTTAGAATTTAGATCCGAACAGACACCCAAGAAAGGCACACCAAGAAAGACACACCGGGAGAATATTGCTAACAAGATTTAGGATCAAGAAAGACACACCGGGAGAATATTGCTAACAAGATCTAGGATCAAGAAAGACACATCGGGAGAATATTGCTAACAAGTAATTGCTTATAACGCATATACACACATTCTCACCGAGGTTTCGTTAGAATTCAGATCCGAACAGACAACCAGGAACATTTTAGATTTATGATCAAGAAAGGCACACCGGAAGAATATTGTTAACAAATAATTGCTAATAAGTTATTTATAATTTATATCCGAACAAAACCCGGGAGTATCTAACTTTTAACAACATATACTAACTTGAACTGTGTATATAAAAGATGAGATAATGAATGGAGGTGAGAAAAATAACATAAAAAGGATACATGACACACCGGCAAACGTGATACATATCCACCATTACTCAACGGTATAATGAACCTTTTCGGATACATGACACACACCGGCAAATGTGATACACATCCACCATTACTCAACGGCATAATGAACGATTCTACATGAACCTTTTCGGATACATGACACACACCGGCAAATGTGATACACATCCACCATTACTAAACGGCATAATGAACGATTCGAGCAAAAAATGCCGAAAAAATCAAGTTTCTTGTATGGGTGCCTCCGTAATTTTTAATTTAATTTAATTTTTATTATTTTTTGTTATAGCGGCAATAAAAATACATACTCTGTGAAAATTTAATCTATCTACCTAATACGGTTCATAAGACCAAGTACGCTGATAGACAGATGGACGGACGGACAGTGGAGGCTTAGTAATAGGGTCCTGTTGGCACCCTTTGGGTACGGAACCCAAAAAAACTTGCCTGGCGCAGCTGTTGCCACGACTTGGCTGCCTTGTTGTGCGGCAGGGAACCGTGAAGGCGTTGGTGGTTTTAAGGAGGAATGTATGAGTGTTCGTTATTGAGCCACAGTACATTACTGTATACAGATTAAATGAATATCCTTCTCCGATTTAAAAGCAAACAATTTGTGCCCAGATCCTTTCGTGCCGCTTTCTCCCAGTCCTATCTCTCCACGTTTAAAATAGTATACAATGAGCCCTGCAAGAATGATTGGATCCAAAGGTCTCGATTAAGCAAAGTCTCATAGTAGCCGTGGCTAGAGAATACACGAAGTGTGATAAGCCAAATTTAGTGTAGTCAAATTCTGGTTATGTTAGAATCAGTTGCTGCTCTAGTGAAAGCTCAGTGTAGTGTAGCAGAATCAATATAGAGAGCGGGGTAACAAGATATATGGTTGAAAATATTGCGCTGGTTCTCACCGAAAATGCTCATAGTCGCAGTCACTTACGCTCGCCAAGAAAATCAGGAATTTCTCAGCTGTCACAAACTCAAATAAATCTCAGTGTAGCGAAGCTAGCCAAAGGATTTTTCAATATTTTAACGTTTCTGTTATTGATTTTCAATTTAATTTAATATAAATATGTGTGCAAAGTACATAAAATAATATTTCATAACTATGCTTGCCTGAGAAATGATTTCCCACGTCGTAAATTGGTATTGCTGTCACAATTTTTCACGGAACATTTTATGCTTTAAATACTTGAGCCTTACTTGAGAATTTATCACTTTAATATCAATATTATTTAGAAATAGTTTTTACCAAATTTTCTTTCTTTTTATAGTTAATATCGTGTGATTTAAATTAGGCAAAACGGCGTTTGGCAGCTGAAAATACATTTATCATAATGTATCTCTATTTATCTCTTTCTTCAATATATTCTTCCTGTCTCATGATCCTCTAAAAAAATGCCACGCTCATGCACACGAATTTTACAGGTATCAACACTTTCTGTATTCTCTATATTCTAAGAAGAATAGCTGCACATAAGTCCAAAATGTTTTGGTATGATTAAGGAACGGTGTGTTAAGCTGAAGAGGATTAAGTGCGTTTTTGGTAAATTGGCCATCATATACATCAATCTACAAAAATTTAGTAAACATGCTGCTTTTACTGGGCGATAAATACACTTTCGGGCTATAATTTACATGTAAACTCAGGCAGGAGTACACTGAATGTTGAATTTCGGCTTAAAGTAATCACAATTATTTCATCTGAAATATGTAGAAATATAAATATATAGAAATAGAAATATAAATAGTTTAATATCACTCTTTTGTGTTAAGTAATTTCATTCTACTTGTAAATAGCATTCTTAGTCAAAACAACAGCTAACGGATATACGCAACCTACGCTACGATTTTCTCTAGGATATAAAAAAGAAACCCAAAACTAGCCTAAAACAATAGCACAGTACTTCCTAGAATTTTAAACTAAGCCAGCAGTCGTTTAGGCTTTAGACTGATTAAGGGTAGGACCTCATTGCAATATTTGATAACTTTCTTGAAGAGGGAAGATTTACACTTCGAACCAGGACAGTAATAGTCCCAACACCACTCCGAACAATTTTAGGATAATTTATTGTTGCATTCTTAAATTCCACTAGACTCTGTCTAACCACATATTCTGGATACTTTTCTGGTCGAAGGGGTTGGACAGTAGATTTAAATCTAATTTTGGGCACCTAAATTATCAACACATGTTCAGTATGACAAGCGACTCCAGAGAAATAATGCCATGGCGGTGTGCTTAGTGTAAGTTAAGTTAATAGAGCCATTGATATTGTTAGTAATAATACTGTACGCCTGGCAATGGGTATTATGATGTGTAAATGCAATAAATTTTTTATCTCTTTTGATCTTATATTTTCAATTATTACTTCAAAACTCAGTCATTCTAGTTCAAAATTTCTGATTTCTTGCATTATGTATCCAGGTTATGTGTTTAATTTAAAAGAATTTTCCCTATTAAGCCCAAGAATTTTAATCGAAGCTAATTCTTCAAAAGAGGTACTTCGTCGTCGCTTTTAGTGGTTTCCTTACATTAATTTTTTTTTTTCCAAAATCAATTACCACCGCATTCTACTTTCACAATTAGTTTGAGCTGGATTAGGTACATCATTTCACTTTTTAAAATAGTGCGAGGATATGTGTAGGTAAGCACTCGATAACCATTATCCTTTAAGGTTCATTAGGATCAAAAACACGGAAAGCAGATTATAATAATACTCTGAAGCTATTAGAACTTTGATTTGAGGTGGATATGTTGGTTGTAAGTGGAATGTACTTTGTTCCACTACCTGCATATCATATGTACTCTTCACCCCTTGGCAGCCTCGACTACATGCTGACAGGGGCGGCAGTAAAAAGGCGGAAAATGTGAGAATGGAGTTGTACGAAAGCTCAAAAGGACGACGAACTGTAAAATGGGTCACAAATCTTTTATCAGATATGGGGGCAACATTTATATATGTTACTTTTTGGGGTTGACATTCAATATGTAAATTTAATAAATTTAATTTTCATGATGATAATGATAAAAGTTTGTAGTTAGTTAACTAAGAGTAAAATTTCCAATAAATTCCTACCGAGAGAAACGAGAAATATGGCATGAGGAATGGGGTTGAATGCTTCATCTATTTATTTAAACTTAGATAACATGTATGTATAGCTTTTAAGGCTTTCGCGGTTGCTTACTGACATTTTATATAGGTTTTCCGGATTAACTGCGTATTAAATAGATTATTTATTAAGTGCTAAATCAAGTACTCATCCTGAACGTTTTGCTTCACGTTACATTGAGGGTGGTCACCGGGTAACTGTCTGAAGTTGTTACATAAGGCAGGCCGCAGACCAAAGCTTCACATGTCTCTCTGTGCTATTTGCCTTTAACAAGATGCTTTATGCATACACAAGCTGCACAAGAGGAAAGACGTCAAATATACAAAATGAATTCTAGTGGAGACGAAGTTCCAATTTCTTGGTATTTAATTAAAAGAAAAGGGGCACAAAGAGAAAATTTTGAACTCATCCTTATTTTAAAAACAATATACCAATCAATGATCAATGATGTCGTCCATAAGTTTTACCATTTTTTGCCGAAATCGCCTGTTTTGTTTTGGAGTCATTTCTTCCATATGTGGACCTAAGCTTTTTAAAAAATAGTAGCTCGCATTATCGGGTTATTTTCTTTCGTGTTTAGACTTTACCCATTCAATGAATGCAGAATCAGCTTCATTTATTTCTTTAACTTTCTTCTGTTTTTTTTTACAATTTTTGGAGCCGTTTTATCAGCCCTTATCATATCATAACTCTCTTCTTCTTCATCAACTTGATTTTCAGCAGGATCAGCACTTTGTAAAAAAGTCTCTTCTGACTCGTTTTCTTTGTTCTCAACTTCATATATCCTCACTTCTTCGTTTAACTCATTTTCATAAGCTGGAAGTGTCCTGCTTGGAATTTTTAGTATATAAATTTCCGCTCATAATGGACTTTTTTCTCATGTATGGCATTAAAAACTGCATGTGTTTTGAAAGGTAATATTCCTTCTTGACTTTTGAACCACTTCCACTTGCAGGAAGTTTTAATGACCGACTTAGTCAGTCCATTCTTAATATGTTTCCATCTTTCGCGACAGTTTGGCACTACAAATGAAAAGAGAAATAAACAAATTACAAATGCTTTGTTCTAGGTATCTTACTACTGGGCGAAGTTTTCCGGACTTAACATATTCATTTAATCGCTGAGAAACTACTATTGGAGAAATCGTAAAAGAAACCTGTCGAGCTATATGGGATACTTTACAACCACTCGTTATGCCCATTACCAATGAAGCAACATGGAATAATATCGCAAAAAACTATTTTGATATATGTAACCTTTCCAATTGCCTTGACTCAATAGAGGGAAAGCATATTCGGATGAAGAAATTTCCAAACACCGGACCCTCTTATATTAATTATAAAGGATATTTTTCAATAGTTTTGATGGCTTATTCGGATGCACATGGTACATGGCACATGGTTCACAATGATAGATGTCGGTGACATGGTTCGTAATAGTGACGGTAGTGTATTTCGATCTTCACATATTGAGAAATTCTTGAGCTCATAGAATTCTGGCATATTGAAAGATAGAAAGTTGGAAAATCACAATGATGGAAGGCATTTTCCTTATTGCTTCCTTGGTGATGAAGCATTTCCATTAAGCACTTTTCTCATGCGTTCTTACCCTCAAAGGGTTTTGAATCCGAAGAGGAGGATATTCAATTATATACTATCACGAGGCCGAGGACCAGTTGAATGCCCTTTTGGCATGCTGACTTCGAAGTTTGGAATATTTGAGAAACCAATCATTTCGAACAGCGTAGATTTTGTAATTGATATAGTTAAAGTGAACTGTGTTCTACATAACTTCATTCGTATGAGGGAAGATACATTAGGACAAGTTAATAAATTTCCTATTGAAAAGAAAGTTCCTGAATTAAATTGCTCCGAAGACAACTATAAACCCAGAAATAAAGCTATGGAAAACAGAGACTACTTAGCAGAATAATTTACAACCAATTCTTGAGCAATTCCTATTCAATGGAAATATTTTTAAAAACACATTAATAACATAACGCTATGTAAGGATATATTCCAAAATATACATATGTATATATATATCTCCAAATACTGTCATTTATATAAAATAAATAAAACGATATTTTTCACCGTAATTATATACCTGTGACTTTATTTTTTTGAGAAATTACATTCCAAGCCTTTTCTGTAACATCCCTCTGGCTATATTGCGGTAACGTGTAGTTTCATAAACTTGCTTGTCCTTCAACACATTCAACAAATTGTGCAATATATTGCTTGTCATCTATATTTAAATTTTGCAAAAGTTCAATAAGCTCACACGATTAAGTAGCTAAGTAAAAAAGTAATTCACAAAAATAAACCAGTTGATACGAACTTCTCGAGATGCAAGCTGCAAGTGCCCCCCCCCCCCCGATTCACATCATGCTTGACGAAAAACGGCATGCGCACCTTGCTTAAAAGCGTCACGTGCAGCTAACCTGCATTTGAGAGTTCAGTGTGAGGCTTGCGTATTATTTTCAATGAATTTCATATGGGACAAAACTTCATATGCTGCTTGCAAGTGACGAAAAACGACATGTGGAGCTTTGGTCTGCAGCCTGCCTAAGATTAAAGCTACGCAGATTGTACTGGTGCGTCTGCTGTTATTGTTGTTGTGCAGAGTTTTGCGAATAAACATAGGTAACTACATCACTTCTTAAAGAAAGTTTATTTTGCATCAACCGTGGAGAGTTATTAAGGAAGTGATCCCATGTTCGTGAAAGCTGGAAATTGTTGTCGCGACTGAAATTAAGTGGACGTTTTATTTTATCCGCCTTACGAACAAGACGAGGGGTATAATAAGGCTTGCGAGCCAGGACTTCTACTTTTTCAAAATAAGGCCAATGATGTTCTGTTGGATGGTTCAGAATAATCTCACAACTTTTTGATTGTTCTACAGCATTTATGGGTTCTTTAAGGCGGGTAATAATACTTCTTTATGTTTGTTCAATATAAAATGCCCACAGCGATGTTTGCAGGTGGTTTATCACCTTCTTAGCTGGTAACAAGTAAAAAAGCTAGAATTGGTCTAAGACCAATTCTTATGATACCCCTAGATTAATGCCCGTATGAAATTTCGTATTGTCACCCTTCTGTGCAAGTTCAAACGGAATGACAAACTTAGTATACCTTATAGATTTCATCTAGGGTATAAAAAGAAGGATTTCACACCGTATCGTTTCAAAACTTGTTCTACTCTATCGGTAACGCCTTTAGGATAGTGCAGCAAAACTCTATTCTGGTTTAACAACTCCTGGTTTCTGTCCCTATCCCTTGACAAATTCGGTTTCAACGTCCGTTGCTCTATACAAGAAAATATTGAATGCCCATTGAATTTCAAAACATCGGCCACATAATTGAGTTTTGCTGCCAAGTGGCTATTATCACAGATTCTGTAAGTTCAGTGAATTAGAGTGGAAAAAATATATTTTAAATTTGCCGGGTGGTGATGTGAGGTGGCGTGTAGGTAACGATTAATGTGCGTCAATTTGCGATGAGCTATGTGTCCTATCGTGCCATTATCCTTCCGTAGAACTTTAACATCCAAAACCGCAAGATATTCGTTCTGTTCCTGCTCAAACGTAAACTCAGTCTTGGAGTGTTGAGAGGTTAGATGTTGTAAGAAACCCTCGATGTCATATTTTTGTAAAATACAGAAGGTATCATCCATATATTTGAGACAAAATTTGGGTTTTTGTTGTGAACTGCTTAGGCTCATAGCCACACCATCCTTTTGTAGACAGAACTGGTTGGTGAAACTGAAATATCCAGAAGTTAAACAGAACTCTAAAAGAGGTATATGTGAAGTGCTAATATTGGAGGATGAAATAAGCTGTTGAATGACACTAATCACTTTGTGTACAAGAACATTGGTAAACAGTGGTTTTATATCAAAACTGATCATAACTTCATCTTCTTCAAGTCTTAAGTCACCTAAAAGCGACACGAAATGTGTGGAATATTTAATCTGATATGCCGTGTGTTCGACCAATGGTTTGAAAATATCCACTAAATGCTGAGATAAAAGATAGAGCTCAAACATTTTCGTTCTTTCGCAACACCTTTAAAGCAAACATTTCATCTCTACCAAAACCCTCCTAAGCCATTAAACAGATTTCTATATGTTGCGTTGGGAGTCCGTTCTCTCAAATGTTCTATATTGATACATATCGAAAAGTGCCAGACATTGATTTTATATATTCCATAAAGCCTAAACACACAGGAAAATAGTTTTCCAATAATTCTAAGCTTGGCTCCTTACCTTCCAAAGGCTATCCTTACTATATATACCTTATTTAACAAAATAATAAAATAGTTTTCATTACAAAGTAACCTTAGCATTTTACGCTCACTAACTCATGACGGCACAGCGCCATATACAATGATTACTCAGCTGAGATTTTTTGTTTGAGGAATCGGTCATTTGGTTAAGATAAATTTTTATGAATAATTATGTTAGGAAAGGTATACAAATTTTATTTCGGTAAGGAAGATAAGAAATAAAGCTTAAGATTATCTGAACACCATTTTTCTGTATGAATAGTAGTTTAGCGCGCAGAACTATTCAAATCAAACTGTCGTCAGTTTTGCATAAGAACATTGGAAATATTTTAGAATGTTAGGACACCATTAGGGCTCTCATGTGGTAGTGAGGGAGTCTGTTTCATGGCTTGTGAAATATTCTCGAGGGTTTTGTCTCTACTCACATTGCTAGACGATAGCGTTATAATTCGTCTAACCAGAAGCCAGCCTCAAGACTGCTGAGCTTTTGACGAAAGATGCACTCCATTATTCTCCCAATGGGCCACTCCAGACGTGTATTCTTGATGCAGTATGCAAACCGGTTTTTTAGGGAAGAGGTGAAAAGACGCAAAGAGATATTTCTTTGCGTCTTTTCACTCACCTCTTCTTTAAAAAACCGGCTTGAATACTGCATCAAGAATACTCATCTGAGATGGCCCAATAAGTTGTTCTACGGGTACAAAGTTCAGTCCCATTCAGGTTTTCATCCCATAAATTCACAATCGCTTTGCTTGAATGATATCACAGATGCCAAGGGGAATACATTGCGCAAACAGGACAATATTTCAAAGAAAGAATAAATGAGCACTTCAGTTCGCTAAGAAATAATAATTCCAAATCGAACTTCGCTAAGCATCTAATAGAAAATAAGCACATTCCTGGCGTAGAACTAGAAATTCTGCATATTTGTGATAAAGGTAGAAAGCTAAACTTACTAGAGTCACTTGAAATATCTCGAGCTCTATTCAATTCAAATTCTCCGTGCTTCAACCACCAACCGGATCTTCATTACTCGCCGCTATGCAAACCATTGCATTAAACTACAGAAGCAATA
Source organism: Dioctria linearis (assembly GCA_963930735.1). Lineage (NCBI taxonomy): Eukaryota > Metazoa > Arthropoda > Insecta > Diptera > Asilidae > Dioctria > Dioctria linearis. The sequence goes on along the minus strand of OZ005744.1, from coordinate 148,866,451 downwards.
TAAATTTTTGAGTGTTCTGAGGATAGCCGAAGAGCTGAAACCGATCTACACTCCGCGGTAAATTAATTTTTATCAACTAAGTGTTGGAGACAACATTTTTAATTTCTATTATTTGTAATGGCGTACCATACAATCTCCACAGAAATCAAAATTAGAATAATTAACGGTTGATCCAAAATAAACTTTCTTGAAGATGTGATGTAGTGAGTATGTTTGTTCGCAAAACTCTGCAAAATAGCAACAATAATTTGAGTAGCTTACATCATAACTTAAGGCAGTTACCCGATAACCACGCTCAATGTAAATTGAAGCGAAATGTTCTGGGTGAGTACTTGATTTAGCACTCCATAAATTATTTAATACGCGAATACGCGACTAATCCGGAAAATCTATGTAAAATGTTCGATAATAAGAACGGCATGTTATGGTCGTAGCGTACTGCATATAGAAGCATGCTACACTGAGAATTACTGAAACATGTATGCCGGCCGACTGCAAACCGACCGCTCGCACGCACCCGAGCTCGGAGAATTCATGCTTGTGGTTGAAAAGAAGAAGAAGACTAAACCTTGTATTGCAGACTATTTCAATCAAGTGCAGCATGGAATTTTATTCCCGGGAAACGTAATAATTAGTTAAAAATTAAAGAAGAATTCTAGGGACTATAAATTTAATAATCTCAATTGTGTATCAAGAAATTTTATTATATAACAAAAGTAAGTAGTGTCTATATCTGACGTGCACAACACAATGCAAGTGCTAATTGATAAAGATTTCTCTCAGTAATCAAATAAAATTCGGAAAAATCTAGAGGAACGCAAACAAGTCGAGCTTTTAATCAAGGTGAGGATGATAATAATAAATCCTTCCCCGTTGAAATTGCATGGGAAGAAAATTAACAGAATTACCAAAAATTAATATGGACATTTTTTAATTGCAACTTAACCTCAAGAGTAAAGGAGAAGAACTTCTTCAGTGCTAACTGAAGAAGCTCATCAATGGCTAGGTTGCGGAGGACATATACTTTATTTGAGTGCTTTCCGTTATCTGATATAAAAGGCGTTAAGTAATAAGGAGTTGCGGAACGTACCTACGCCTGGAATATGTAATATGAGAACCATATTGAGATTGGTAAGCGACTGCCACTATGAGGAGAACCTATATGGAAACCATGGCCAAGTACAATTTTTATTTCATAACTATAATTCAAATTCCCCGAGTATTCATTAATATGCCCCAGCTTAAAGCAATGAATAATGTTGGGCCTGCCGCCATTAGAGATCGCGGAATAACAAAATCAAACTAGAAGACTATATTATATGTTCATAATTAAACTTAGAGTTTGTAAAGGAAGACGCCTTGCAACAATTACGATTTCTGTTTTTAATCCGGAACGTATAAATCTAATTGTCAAGACGAATAATAAAATCGGAATAGACTACCATATTATATTTTCATAATTGAACGTAGAGATTGAGTATTTGCCTAATGCCTGATTTAGATTTCTCATGAGAAATAGAAACCAGTGAGCTAATTTACACTTAATTTCCTAAGTTGTAAACTAGACTGCATTACAAACAGTGTGGTCATTTATTTTTCTACTTGAGTAGCCTGCTATTAACTAAGTATTAATGTACACCACCGTATGTTATGTACAGTTAGATGATTAGCAAGGCCTTATAACGTAAAGATGGAGTAAAGTTTTTGATTTCTCGTCTCACTATCCCGGCGCCCTCTCACATGAAGGTAGTCTAGGTCCACTAGTCTCTCTTTACAAGTCTACAAGGGAAAATATCTGCCCTCAGAGTCAGTTGGGTGGTTGGGGCGTGCAATGAAGGCATACCATCTGCGCCTTCGATTTGGGTGTAGGTAAGTGACGTAAAGGTCCCTTCAGGACTGAACGTGTGCCGGCGTTTTGGTTAAAGGCACGTGATTTTTTTTGATTATGGCAGGCGGCAGCGGCAGGTTTTTTGTGGAACCTCCCCACACTCTCCGCCAATAGCCGAGGCGAGCTAGCGTGCCGCTCTGCAGTCAATGCTGTCCTCCGAGTGATCTCTCACCTCATGCTGGCAGTCTGGACTTCACGTCCGATGTCAAGTCACTCTACATAGTTCATAACAGGCAATTAGAAATTCTGTTCGTTTATCTGTTTGCTTGCCGGTCTCCCAGAAAAAATTTCTGTCGGTCTAATTGTAAACAAAAACCTGTTTGTCATATAGAGAGTTATCTTTTCGGCCTGTATTCGTCGAAAGATGAGAAGATCAGTAACTAAGTAAAGAGCTTCAAAAATTGTTCACTTGCACGTTTGAATCGATTACCAAAACATGGAGCATATTCCTTACCTTGCCGAAGAGTTAGCTACAATGAGTGGTTAGAAATATTTGATGTATCATTGCAAGCGAAGGATAAAGCAAGCTAAGAATAAAAAATTAAGTGATTATTATTATGGACGTGATTTACGATATTCTTTTTACAATTACTGAGAAACAGACTGCAAAGCATATAGTTTTAGGGGAATCTATTCATCAACTGACTAGATCGATGCAATGGATAAATGCTTTAAATAAATTCGGATACTGCATCAATTACAAAGCATTAAAAAACCTGGATAATGAAATAACAACGTCAATTGTGTGTGAGTGACAAAAAGTTAGTTATTCCTAAGAATAGTTCGAGATTCTTTTTTGTTTCTTCATGGTGCTATAGATAACAATTATTTCAACGAGGAAACGGCAAAGTGGCAAAGATAGTACCCATGTTACAGTAATACTGCTATATAAACAAAAAAAAACACTGATAATCGGATAAATGTCATTAAATTGAAACCTACAGCTAAACATAATGATTATGATTTAAAAACTTAAAACTGCCAAGGAATTCTTCATTTCGAGACATATAAACAGCGTTCTGTGTACCGAATTACAAGGACAGTAGTTGTTGAACTATTTTTTAGATATGAGAGTCAATCAAATCTCATAACAACGTAACTGCTTGATGTATTTTTTAGATATAGGAGTCAATCAAATCTCATAACAGCCTCTTCAGATCCCATGTTGGCGCTAGTGATTTTTTTTTAAATCTTTGATATATTTTGATAACTTGGGTATAGAATAGTACCATTTTGTATGCAATAATTAAATTTTGGGTAGTGTGTCTTAATAAACAAGGTGTCACTTGTAGGTGACACTGAGCAGAGTGCGTCGTTTGTGATTTTTCATTTTTTGGTATAATGTTGTACAAAATGCAGTATTTATTATAAAAAATATTTATTTATTTATTATTCATTTAGCTTTTAACATACTCAGAGGCTTAAAAAATTACACTTTACACATTACACTTTTTGCACATTTTCCTAGTCCGTTGATGGCGGTATGGATTCCTGGCAAGATTTGTTGTTCCATCGTAGCTCCACAACTATTAGGTGGTTGACCAAAAGAAGCACAATAAGTCTGCGCTATTATACGCCGAAACTCGCAATAAGTATAATGCTCGTCATTACCAATTTCACGTTTTCACATCCAGGCATTGTGGCATGCAGCATCTTACCCAAAAGCGAAGAGTGGAAACCACAATTTTTTCACGGTAAGCATAGAGTCCACATTTTCATCGAAATGATCAACCACTCCCATATCTTTATTATACATTCTAATTAGTTGGGGGCAATCTATTGGAATTGGAGAGCGTTTTCCACTTACAAAGCCAATTCGGTCTCCTTTTTCTACGGGTTGAACACTATGGCAATTTGAAGACTATAACTATGTAATTGTCGTTCCACTTAACTACTATAAAATTGGGAGTTGTCCTATGAGAGAGAACGCATCTCTTCTGCTTATTCATGGCTTTGCTGTCTTCCAAAGGGCATTTTTGAGTCCGGTTTTCCCGAATTGTCCCGGTTCCTCCATGTCCTCGCTTGGATAATTCAGAAAGAAGAGGTAAATTCGTAAAAAAGTGCTCAAAATAAAAATTGTATGGTCTAAATTGTTTAGGTAAGCGTGATTCCAATTCAAGTATAACAACTGGACCCAATCGAAACGTATCTTGTTCCTATAGGCGGCCAAAATTTGCACCTTGATACGGCTCAAAACATATCAGGTAACCCAGTCTAGTAGTTGCCCACCAAAGCTTGTAACCGAATCTGATAGGCTTGCCGTGGATATGCTGCTTTGAACTGTGTCGACCGTAGTAAGGGACCATAGTTTTGTCTGTTGTTGTACATGTACACAAAGATGTACATATTGGTGAATTTCCTTAAACCGATTTCTCCGCATACTCTTGGCTATCATATCGTTATAGTTATCCGTTTTTATTTCCCAAAACATTCGAAGATATTTAGGTGTTATATATCTAGTTATAAAAAGAATCGCTATATAAATTTTAAACTCCTCTGGTGTAACATTTAAAGTATGATTTCTCTGTAAAGCATACGAGTTTGACATGTTAACAATTAACTGCACAATTTCATCACAAAACCTCATTTCAAAACATTGCATTGGTGTTAATTCGTATTCAGCTTTATTGTTGGAAATTTCGTCAGTGTTACCTCTCCCAGAAAAGTTACTAAACTTATTCAACGACTTCGACCAATTTATTTGTTGCTGTTGTCGAGGAACTTTTTTTTTTCTTTGATGTTTCTGAAACACCAGCAGGCATTAATTCTAGTTCATCGTCGCTGGTAGCGTTATTATTTGTGGAACTTATAACATCTACTCCGTATCTAAACATTCGCGCTGGAAGGTGATTTAGATTTGCTTCTTCTTCACCTCCACTATCCTCATCTGTAAATTCGCCATGACGCCATCTTCTGGATGGAAAATAATAACCCCAGAGATGTCGTCATCGCCTGCTCCATGAAGTTTCATACTGCAAGTGAAAAGTACAGCAAAATATGGAAATTACGAAAAATAACTGTACTGACCAGTGACATCTTACAAAAACTATTCTGATTTTCACAGTAAATTTATGAAAAACACAATCAATTCCGTCCACTGCATACGCCCATATCTTTTGAAGAAATAATTTGCCAAGATGTATGTTTTTAGTTACGTTTCTTTCTCTGATGAGGTATATAATTAGACGGAGTCGGAACATTACTCAAATTCCTCAAATTCATCACACTGCAAAACGTTTTCTGAGAATAATAGCTCAAAGTCAACGCGTAACTGAATACCGCTCGAACGGAAAGGTCTGCCACTAATGACTTATACTGAAAAACTGAACAATTACGCAACCGACGAAGATTACTTATAGTGCGAAAGTATTGTCACCTGTAGGTGACACTGGGACATGACGTGTTAGGGGGGGAAATAGGTGTAGAATGGCGTTTTTACAGTGATTCTCATGAATTTTTTTTTTGCTTATAACTTTTGAACTCATTGCTATTTTGACTTGAAGTTTTGGGAGATTATTTTTGAGTAGCTTTACAAGTGATTTATGAAAAACAAATTAATTTTTTTAAGCGTCTACAACTATTTGACCCCTTAAGATACAGCAAAAATTTTCCGACATTTGATAATATGCTCTGGGTCTTGTTTAGGCTGCAACAAAAAAATTGAATACTATAATGAACTCTAATTTAACAAATACTGTCGTCTGAATATTTAGCTGTATCTACTATTGGATTTAACACCAACTTCAAAAGATGTCGTGCACACAGCTACAGGGGCGGTTCCAGGATTCTTGTGAGGGAGGGGCGCAACTTTGGTTTAAAAACGGTATAAGCTGGAAACAGATCAAAAGTTCGAAGACACTCGCCACTACTCGCAAATGTCAAATACATAAAATTTATCGATCAGATAAGTGAGTGGCTACCACTCAGAACGAAGAAAGTTGCTCAACGTTCAACTTTAGCAACTCGCGACAGTCAAACGAGGCCTTAAATTAATTATTTTGTTTTGATTTGTAAATAATGTTAAGTGTAAAACTTCCAAATCACCCATTGTAGTTAGTAAAAATAGGGAAATACATTTTGTTCAAATTGACGAATTAATCAAAAATTGTAACTTTGAAAAATACAGGAATTAATGGGATACGTTCTTTACCTCTACTAAAGTCAAGAAAGTTTAATTTTTTTTTATATATTAAGGCAAGTTAAGGGGATGCCTTATGATGCAAAGCACAGCATGGCAGGAAGGTGATATGGAAACGAATTATGGAACGTGAAGAGAGCGCCAGAGGTGCTGAATGTCACCCTTAAACTTTCGCAGATTGTATGTTGGAATAAAGACAGAAAATGGTAGACTGTTCCATATTCACACAGTTCGGGATAAAAACCATCACGAAATTTTACTGCATGGCCGAAAGTAATTTGATGTGCGGTTTGCTGCGCGAGTTTTGCGTGCAGGAATAATCCTGCAAGCGATCAGACGAGATATTTCATTAGAACATTGACCACGCATATAGCGATAAGAGAGTGCGGCGTTGTTCGAGTGAGTCGATATTAAAGTTATTGCCACATGGACAGTGAGCTTGAAGGCTCTCTTTTGGACAACATCTAATGAAGGTAAGACTGTGCGACCAGCCTGGGGCCCAGATATGGAAATTGTATTATATTCTAGGTCTGGTGTAGGATTTGTAGAGGAACTCCAGATTCGATGGGTTGAAATATTTCTACACCTTTTCAGAAATCCTAGACATTTCGCTGCTTCTATGGCAAAACAAAAGATGTGATCTGTCCAGCTTAGCTTACACGAAATATTAAGGCCAAGAATGTTAAAAGCTATGATTTTGCTTCAAAGAAATGAGACAACTTTGGCACTTAGATGCCTTGAATTCGACGCGAATCGCTTTACTCCAAGCGAAAACATGATCAAGGTCGTTATTCATTGATCTAATCACGCAATCTCGTTTGACAGTTGTTACATTCCGTCTGCAGTCCATAAGAGTATCAAGGGTACTGTCAACGGCAAAATTTGATATTATCAAGGTCGTTATTGAATGATCTAATCAAGCCATCTCGTTTGACAGATATGGCATTCTCTCTGGAGTCTCCAAGAAGGTCAAAGGAGTAAGCGTAATCAAGGCTACTGTCAGAGGCAAAACTATGGATTGGGTCAAAAGTACGGGAGAGTAGATCTTTAATGAAAGTTAAGAAGAGAAATTACAGAGCCCTGGGACGTCTCGGCATTTATAGAGTTAGGTTCTGGTTGAACCCCATCTAGTACAACCGGTATTATGCGATCAGGTAAAAAACTTCCAATCTATAATAGAAGATGAGGGGAGAGATCAAGTGCTTTAAGTTTAACTAAAACGGCTGGATGCCGGAGTCTATCAAGGACCATTTAAATATCTAGAGCAACGATTTTGTGAGTAAAAAACACCAGAATTGTGTACGGTTCGAATGATCCGTAAGAAAGTCTCCAGATGAGGGTCCAGTTCGGAAGCCACAATGCCGATCATTGATGAGTTGCTTGGTCTCTAAATACTTCATTAATTTGGAGTTAATGATAGATTCAAAAAGCTTTGAAAGAATCGAAGTGATTGCAATCGGTCGATAATTTCAGGCATCGCTACCCTTAACTTTCTTGGGAATAGGCTGAACGTGAGCTATTTTCCAACCATTTGGAAATTTTCCTGTCGAATAAGACAAGTAGAGTAGTTTGCGTAAAGGTTTAGCCAAAGATGAGGCACAGCTTTTAATTAACAGGGGTTAGACCCCATCAGGACCTACGGCTTTGGAGATGTTGATGCCCTTAAGAACCTTGAACACATCCCTCTTACGGATGTTTAGTGGCTGTTTTATAGAGAACTTGAAGCGAATCTACCAGTGAAGATACTAACTTGATCAAGGGAGTCAACAACCACTTCACCGATATTAAGTAGTGAAGGTATAAAGGAATTGCTGAAGTTGTTCTTGATGGTCTTGACCAGGGACCAGAAGCCTTTGCTATCTTTGCGGCTTGCCAACATTCTGATCAAAAGGAAATTTTCTCTCCGGATAATGGACCTCTAGGTGTTCTGTGCTGTCTTGTCAATTTGTTTCAATTCTAGACATGAATGCAATTGTTGTTGAGATCTGCTGTAAGAATACGGAATGTATTCACACATGCCAAGAATTCTCTAAGGTTCTGATTTCGAATTTCTCAATCAGCATTTAATTTTTTTTTAAGGTTTTAGCTCAATATTCTACTATTGCATTTTACGAAAAAATAAAACTGTTTTTCCAAAATAAATGTCTTGCTTTAAAAGTAATAACTCACTACATCAATATACAATGATTTCTTTGTCGTTGTGTTTGCATTAAGACAAATCTCCCATCGCTTTTACCCGAATAAGTTCTGCTTCAAATTGAACGTTTGCAGAAATTTTTATGCCTTTTTTAAAAAGTGCAGTAGAAGAATTCAGAAGATCTACTGCAATTTGTTTGTGGTCTTCAGGGAGGGGCGCGCGCTCACCACCCGCGCCTAGCTGGATCCGCCACTGCACAGCTATGAAAAATTATGTTAATGTGAGCCTTGCATTGAATAAAAAAATAGCTTCTCTTTCTTTCTGAGTATTTTCAGTATAACAGAGGTATTAGAGCTCAAGAGCTTTTGTACGAAGTAATATGAAGCATACAGTTTTTCAAAATTTATAGAATACATGAATTTTTCTAAAGATGAACTACAGCAGTTAAATTTTTGTCCACAGGCAATAAGAGAGGTAACGGTAGATAAAGATTATAAAGGTTTGATCGACATATATAATCAACATAAAAGAATAATAATTGATTTTTAACTACGTTTTCAATTTCTTACAACTCACTAAAAATGAAATATTTAAATATTTCAATAACTACTCCGAAATGGTAGAAATTATTTTAAATTAAACTTAAATTTTAATAAGGCTTACAGAAGTTGCAATTATGAATTACATTTATTAACAGTTAGACAAATATTACTTTACTTTTTTATAAGAACCATACTGATTATATTCGCAGAGTGACACTTTATTTACTAGACATGATACAATTACCTACCGAAGTTATAAATGATCTGTATAGAGGAATGTTGTCCGTAAAATGAAATAATGGTATATTCAATGCGGTGAGCTCCGACTTAGCACTTGAGAAATCTCAGAGCCGATCTTCAGCAGTTACTGGAGGTGTGATTGGTATAACCTAAAATGAAAACGCATTCACGAAGCTCTTTGTTCATATCTGGATTTACAATCGGACACCACAAGTGACATTAATCACCATAATGAATGGACGCAATCCAGTATCAATAAATATGAACAGGATAAACAAAAGTTCAATGTGCCCATATTATAATTCTTAGTTCTGATGCAGATGTTTTCATTCTAGGTATTTATTTCTGAACTAAACTAGCACGTCTTGGTTGTATATGGTTCCATGGTTCTTATAGGAAGAATTATTTTCCAAGATGCCGTTTGGCTGCTCAATATTTTGGCGCAAATATTTGTTGTACTTTACCAGCAATTCTATAAGTAGGTAGTTGCGATACAACGCGTAAAAAAAAAAAAATATATATATATATATTTAGATGCTGCATCGTTGTATTTCGTACAAGAAACTCTAGCATCTTTCGGAAATTCATATCTAAGTATTGAACAATTAAAAAAAAAACTGCAGATGAATTTTAATAAATCGGCTTTGGCTGAAATTTACAATCATATGCAAGTCTGATGCTTTGCATTTACATTTGTTAACCCTTAACTATAGACGTTTAAATCTGTTCCATTACCACAGACGCGCGGTCCCAATGACCGTTATTTAAATTGGCTTTAAAATAAATAATAAAAACAAAACATTGAAATCACCAAATGGGAGCTAAATTCATAATTCATTAAACTTATTTTAACGTTTTAGGTTTTTTTAAATAAATTTTCACATAATACTAGTATACCTCAAAAGTTCATAAAAATTATAATGGTTTAAATACAGAGAAATTAAGGAAAAAAAAAACAAAATATATAAGCAAAATTCATTAATTTCATTGAATTAGGATCCATTCCACCTGAAATTCAGAAAATCACATTAAAAATTGTCGGCTAGAGGAGACTTGCAAGAAGTGTTCTTATTGCTTTCGCTGCATACATTCCTATAGATTTCTATAAATTTCAAATTCTGATATATCATAATGAAGCTATCGAAAATTCTAGACACCCTTTTCTCAAAATCTGTATCACTTCCTTCTATTCGTTTCGTGAATTGGCTTGTACTAGGATCGGAGTTTCACTAAAAATATGAACTCCATATAAACAAAAATACTAACGTAACTACAGACGCGCGGTCCCACGGACCGCTATATACACATTGCCACAATAGCAACAGAAATGATCGTATTTACCTCATCAGCAGCGGATAGAGAACTAAAAACTATGAAGCTACTGCAAAAACAAGATCTGATTAGCTAACGATTAATGATATAAAAAGAACTAGACTTCCAGCGGCTCCTGGGATCACGCGTCTATGGGTAAGAGTTAAGAGCTACGATGAAAACATACTATGGATAAATGACGATCAAACTCATCTACAGACACAATTCACAATTTATTTGACAATGAAGAGAGTACTACTGGTAACCTGTACTTACGACAAATGACAAAGCGACCTTTGCAAAACTCTTTGATTCAGCCCTGTAAATGCGCATCGGATTGTCGAACGTTATCCTGTTATTGCAAAAAATCGAAATTAACTTGTATTTCGTAGTGCAAGTGTATAAATAAAGATTTTGGAAATATGAATAATTGATTATTTGTATTTGTATTTATATTTGCTTTTTTTTCATTAAATAATTTTTTTATCAACAATTTGTGATTTTGTTCCAATTATTGCTATTTTAATTTCATCTAACATTAGCTTTAATTAATAAAAAATAAAAAACAATTGTCACTAAAATAATCATTAAAATAGCTCCATAGCATGTGCTTAATCGATTTACTTGCGGCGTAAAGGGAGGGGGTATAATCAAAATTGGATCAGCAGGGTTTCTGGCAACGTTCAAAATATTGTTACGCGCCACAAAGTGATACAAATGACATCTATTGGAAATGGAAACAACTTTAGGTTAGTGACATCCTAGTAAACTTTGGGTTCGGAAAATCGAATATTCAGCAAGGTTTTAGGATAATTTGTCAGGAGGGGAGTCTTATTTCAGACAGTGAAGTGAAAAGTAAACTATTTGGATAGCGATAACTAAAGAATTGATTTGATAATTGTTTGTGAATTTGTGAGAGTAAACAGTAAAGTTAAATAAAGAAAGAACTTTTGAATGATATCTGAAATATTGTGTTTTAAATAACGAACTAAGGCCACGCTCGTAAAAATATTAATCTATAAGCTTTTCTGAACTTGTATCAATTGGCAGAATGCGGTTCTCACATTTTGCAAGCTCAAGTCCCTCCAGCTCCTACTCTAGTACTTGTAATGGAAAATTGCGAAATGTCAAAACAATCGAGAAATTATACTGCTGAGATCTAAGTGATTCTTGATCTCCAACTTTCATGCAGTGAAGAGCGTTCCATCTCATTCCTGTGCTTAAGTTGTTCCAGGTAGATTGTTACTAGTTTTTTTTCTTTAACTGCTTTCAGTGCTTATCTTGTAATTGTGTGTGTCTGTTTGTTTGGAAATCTCCCAAAGTCTATATTCGTACTTTTCTAAAGTGTATTTAAGTTATCTGCTGCGTCAATTGTGATGTGCCTCTGAGTTTATTTGTCGCTTTAAGTCTCAGTAGCTATTTTCACACACATGTTGCTACTAAAAGGCAAAAGGAGACGTTAACATTGGAACGGGGGATCCGGGAGAGTCTCTGCGAGCTATTAGTTCGGCACCTTTGGATGCAGGCTCTAGGAAAGTTAACTTAATGACAAGTTAGGACACAGAAGAGTTTTCCGATTGTTATACCCTAGATGAAATTTATAGGGGTACCTATACTAAGTTTGTCATTCCGTTTGTAACTCCTCGAAATAATGATGGTAGATCAAAATGGATTGGACATCCACGCATATTTTGATTTTTGCATGTCCGTCCGTCTGTCCGTCAGTCCGTCCGTCCGCCTGTGCGGACTATAACTCAAAAACGCGTATACTTAGAGAGCTGAAATTTTGTACACGCACCTTAAAAAAAAAGTTAAATTAAGTTCGAAAATGAGACAAATCGGGCTACTCCTTCGTGGGGTTGCCATACAAAACTTTCGTTTTCCACTATATAATTGGACACTGCCTGAGAACGCCTCGATATAGAGAGCTGAAATTTCAAAAATGGACTAAATTGGGCAACTCCTTCTTGGTGTTGCCATATAAAAATTTAGGTTTTTGACGTATACTGTGAAAACGGTTAGTCCAAGACATTTTTATTGTACTAAAAACTTCTTCAGAATACGAAATCCTATAAAATTGGTTTTAATTATTTTTTTCTGTGCGACAAACCGTTCTAGGAATATATGCGAAAAACCACTTCAAAAATCAAACGTGCATAGATGACCATACGATATTTTATACGAGCATTCATCTACTAGGGTATGATAAGAATTGGTCATAAGAGGAAGTTTACATCTCCTTTCAGCATATTGGCGAAAGTGGAATATATCTTTTTCTTAAAACAAAAGAGGTAGTGTGACCCGACGTACATTATTATGAATAGTTCGATAGGACTTTGAGGGATTCAATAAGATTTTGTCGTTCAGGTAGTCCTACGTTCTCTCGATTTTTGTTTTTATCTCGTTGTATCAGTTGCACTACAATGGTGCCTAGTCAAGTTCTTTTCCCCCATTAATGCAAAAGACGAAAGCATATGACGTTACTTGTATCATTCTAAAAAACAAAATTTTCCATTTTGTTCGGTTGTTCCTATTTTTTTATTAGGAAATCTTTGACTCAGTAAAATTGGTTTAGCATTAACAACACAGTAAACGTACGAGGCTTCCACAAGCTTGTCACGACAGGGTTAGCTGACAAAAGTTTAAAATGTCTCATCCCTTCGTCATAGGTATGTCAGGATGGTGAGGGGATTATTACATTTTTTCCCATAGATATGACCGACCAAGAGTTATTGGCAACATTGTCTCTTCCATCAGAAACACGCAACTGATGAGATTCAGAAAAAGAGTTGATAAAACCAATTTATTCTCTATAACCGCTTTAAAAACTCAGGTTTCACAGCTCTTGTATTCGAACAGAAGTGTCTGCCCTAAGAAAAGTGGAATACTACTACACCCCTCGCCGCAGGTTATGCAGTAAATGCAAGTGTATATTCCACTCTCTCTATAGAGGAATTACAGAAAATGTCAAAGTGAGATGAAATTTAAAGACCACCTTTTTCATATTGATCAGTTGTAATTTGAAGAACTTAAGCACTGCTCAAGAATTAAACTAGCGTTTTTAGACTTCATAATAATTCAATTCATTCTAATCCTGGTATCAAGGTTTGGGCAGATTACCTACATACATATGTTACTTATTCAAAAAAAAATCGCAGTTTTCATTAGGAGGGTCGTACGATAACATATCTTACGCACTTATACATATAGATCATTAAATAGCCCCGCTCTGCTTCCAATATAAAAAGTTTCCATACTATTAGCACTTAGTCTTGACACTTACACTTAGCACACTCAATGCTGAATATTTGTTAACATTCTGGAGTTCCTGAGATGTTTTGGCCTGCCAAACAGTCACCCACTATTACTCGAGATGATGGGATGCTTACAATTAAATGTACAAATCACAAACTATACGAGCAAACAATCACAGATACTTAGTATATACATAAATTTAGTGGGACTAGAAGTGGATAGGCATCGGATACCATCTTCCTACTTACGTTGGTTCCTAAATTGTAGTCTCTGACACTTTAGTGGTCTAGCGAAAGAGCCTGATGTCTGTGCGGTAAGGTATGGTGTCATCATAGTGCCGTATTAAAATTCATACAGTTTTTCACTTTACATTATTCATGAATATCCATTCATATCCATCGTCCTCTTACGATGTTATGGCTGCAACCACCCTCACATTGTGCCCTTGATAAAGAGAATAAAGTACAGCCCTAATGCTGGGGACACTTGAGTTACAATTTCTGCGGGTAAAGTGGTTGTAGACTTGTGGCTTTACAACCCTTGCCTGTATCGTCCTTTATGGAGTGTGGTTAGATGGTTTGGATGTATTATAAGACTCTTCTTCCGAATAAGAGACAGCCATGAAGTAAAATTATTGCGGGTGATGGTATCTGAAGATATATGATGGTACAATCCATATCCATGTTGCACATTCAGCTCTTTTAATAATTAAAAATTATTTCTTTGCTAAAATTAAGTACTTATATGTATGTATCTTCATGTTCCTATTTAACATAAATATTATCCTTTACGGCATATAAATGAAACGAGTACATTGAAAGGGTTCCTAAATCGTAAAAGATATGAATAAAAAAAACACGAATTGTAGGAGTGAAATCTCGGAATGTTCTTTATTTCCACCTCATAAAATCTCCCGGTGAAATCTATTTTATTTACAGCAAGAGGGCGAGTATAGAAATTACGAGTAACCACTTTTTCAACGTGTTAATTAAATTCACGCAAAGCAGTCATAGCACAGTAACATATACCTAATACATTTCCTTCCCATATATTCATGGATAAACTCATATAGAAAAGAGCGAGGTATAAGCTCCATCGAGCGCCCAGTTAAGATAGCTATCGGACCAGTGGATCTGACATGTTAATTATGTTCTGTTCAGTATAATGAAGGACGTTACAGACAGTTGTAAATTTTATTTTTTCCGACAAATCCGAATTGTAATAACTGAAGAAATATAATTGGTTTAGATATGTGGGATCTTATAATCTGCACGTAATTAAAAAAGAGAGAGATTAAACTGCATGAAATTCGGAAACGAGGTAAATGAGTCCAGCACGAAAAATAAATTCGTTGTCTTGATTTTAAGGGAAGTGCGAATTTAAGGGCAGTACTTTACATACATAGCTTGTTAGTGTAATCCTATTTAGCTAATTATGAAAAGTAACGCTCTTTACAAACTCGATATAAGAGTATGCAATGAGTAACATTAGTAACTGATCACTTGATGAAGGTCACTTGATTGGAGCTCATTTGACTTGCACTTTCGTTCAGTTCTTCCTTACTGTCCCTCTCGACGTGGTTCCTACACTTCTACTACCCTTACGTGTTACATAATAAACACATTGCAATTTATTGTTTGAGTGAGCTGCCTCAGTTTAAGATTGTGTTGGGGCTCCACCCTAGAGCTGTTGCCACAATTTGCCGCCCTTTCTAAATCAATCAAAATCAAGTGTGGTTATTAAGAATTACTGTACATAAATAAATATATAAGAAAAATTATTTCTTTTATTTGAACAAATTCTGGAGGGTGTTCCACTTTGACTCTGCAATACAGAAACCCCTAAAAGATGAGGTGATTTACAATCGAAAATATTATATTCATTTTTTCGATTTCGTGTTTTTTTTCGAAATTACGGGGGATTTTAGATTTTTTTGAAAATGTGTTGCAAGCTTTTTTGGCTGTAACTCAGCTCGTTTTGCTTACTGTACCGCCATTATGTTTTATTCGTCTTACTACTGGCTTTCATTTGTAATAACTAGCTTTCAAAAAAGATTATGGATGAGTATAAAATAAACGATATAACATCAAAAATTGTTGTCTCTTCGAAAAACTATCTTCTTTGAGGGTAGTAGCCATATTAGCAAACTGTTCCGTACCCATAGAAAATATCCCTAATTTTTCACCTTTTTGATAAATCAAACATTATTAGCCTAGCTCAAGTACTACCCGAAATACACGAAAAGATAGCTTGCAACATACCTCGCCCATACTTGAAAGTAATTATTTCGAAATTCAAAATTTTTTATAATGGTGGGAAAACTTAAGCACTAAATAATAAAGCACTAAATAGGCAACATCTTTTTTCACACTAAATAAAGCAAAATAATCGAGTGAAAACTACTTCATAGTTTTATTTATATTTAGACTATTATTTTTAATCTGTCGTTATCAAATAAAACAATGTCGAAAGGGATTTTTGGTTTTTCCGAAACACATGATGAAATATAAACTATTCTAATGACATTTATAATGCAGTGTCTAGGCTATAAGTATGTTCTAAGTAACTACTAATAACTACTAATTTAAATATTGCTCAAATACTTGACCGTCGCACTGGATACATTTCCTGGATCGTTTCCCAATGGCGAGATATCCCTTTCGTCCTATAGACAAGAATAGGACACTTAGATTATCTCTGACCAGAATTATCTGCTGTGTGAAACGATAGGAAACTCAGATTATCCCTAACCAGAACTGTCTTCTGTATGATAGGAAGCTCAGGATATCCGTGACCAGAATTAACTTCTGTAAAAAAGATAGGAAACACGATTCTTTAAAATTAGATTAGCTCTGATACACATCAACTCTGCCAAAAGAAATGTGCCATCTACTGAATTTCGTCGGCTTTATAGTATACCCGCTGTAACCAGTTATACATGGCTCGCCTCTTGGTGTTGCCGGTTTGAGTTAACTTTGACTGAGTCGAATACATATTACTTGACGTAATGTTATTTCATAACATTGCGAAATTATAAACATACAGAGGTTAGTATGCTGTGGTATATTTTATTGAATTTTGTTATTTTATTAATTATATTTTATAGATAAATGGTAGAGGATGAGCAGCAGTTTTTACTCACTGAATAAACATCCCAGATAGACACTTTAAATAAGAACTGATGTGCAGGAGGACTTGGATAATTTGATTAGTATTCTTTTTATATGTTGGATTTGGGTGATACTTTGTTTCTTCCTTTTTTCGTACTTTTAGGTAGATTGTTCTGCTTGCTGCCTCAAGAAATTATCTATTATTCATCGTGGGATTTTCGATACCCGTGTGAGGACTGAACACCAGGTGACCCCCACCGCTCGTCGTAGGTAACATCTATAGGTACCTCTGCTTCAGGAGGGCAAGCGTTCACCCTGCGCAAAAGCAACACCGACAGCATCAGGTGACAACTTAAACGAGAAAACACTTGTTCCTGAGTTGAAGGTGAAGCCGAAGAGGGCTCAAAGTATTCCTTTCAATAGATCTAGAGGTAGCTAAGACGACCTAAGGTCCCCAGTAGCAAAACATAGGACAACATCAGCTGACAGCACTTCATTCCCGCATTTAAGGGGAACACGAAAATATACATATTCTACAGCTTTATTCGTTTTTGGTATATATATAATATATAATAAAATAATATTTTGCAATCTGGACCACATAATCAGAAAAATGTAGCAGTTTGTCCTACATTTTAAAATTGCATCATTGAACATTGCACATTTATGCTACGATACTCCGGTACGATATCCTGTAATTTTTATCTCCTTTGCACAAGCATTCACAAGGTTTCAATTAATTCGAAAATGCTAAATTTAATTCCCTTACTGAAGGCTAATTAATTAGTCTTTGTCTTAGACTCGTTGTGTAATACTTCGTGATGTCTTACCGCGTAAAGCTACACAAAAAACGTAGCCATCAGTCCAGTTAGTTTGATTCAAGTTCTGGTTTCTCTGAGAAACAGATATACACTCGTCTGAAACCTAGGAAAGGAATAATTTCTTTATTTTCGGTCATATTACACTCTACAGATCGCTGTATACATAATACACAATAAATATTTTCATTCACAATACAATTTATGTATGCATAAATAATATATGGAAGAATACCAAATAACAGCTGAGGTACATCCCCCGACCACACCATACTCAGCAGTGATTGATGGCTGATCCTGGTAAAGCTACTGTGAACTGTGAACCATACATTAACAAACATTACTTTTAATTTACCGGTAATTTCCGGTAACCTTGTTTGGTTACAGGCAGTATTTAGCTTCCGTTTTGTGGATGGAAAAATAATTAACGAAATTCTTCGTTCGAAATGTTCGCAAAATGTGCTCGCCGATTGAATTATGATGCTCGTGCCATAGGAGGGTAGAAGAGTAATAAATTACCCTGGCGGTCGGCAATTCAAGTATCATGAAGAATCAGTACAGCGAC
Source organism: Dioctria linearis (assembly GCA_963930735.1). Classification (NCBI taxonomy): domain Eukaryota; kingdom Metazoa; phylum Arthropoda; class Insecta; order Diptera; family Asilidae; genus Dioctria; species Dioctria linearis. The sequence continues at coordinate 148,848,447 of OZ005744.1, read as the reverse complement.
GTTATTGTTTTTAGTTAAGAGTTTTTTAATCGTTGCTAGATTTGACACAAATAAATACATATACATATGAGTGATATTTGTTTATTTCAAATCTTGCGATGAACTTCTCAATTACTTCTACTTAATTAATTGATTGGATTAAAATTTTTCATACACATGCAGTACCGACTGTAATCGATTTTAAGGATTTTAAGTACTACACCTCAAGATGACAGATGAAGTTGTCGTCCTTTGTAAATACCAACCTTAGATCATAAAACGAAAGGATAGGATACCTTGTATAAAATTCGTGTACGTGTGATAAGCAATTTTTTTGTGGACACGGGAGGGAAATGACAAGAAGGCTGGGGTTTTAGTTTGTGTCAGTTCGATATTTCTGACATTTATCATTTGTCATTTCTTAGGTCGGGTGTTTTTAAGTGATTTGTGATTTAAAACATTAATAAAAGTGTTTTAAAATTTTGTAATATTGAAAAACTGGTACAAATAATTTTTCTGTGCAAGAGATTTGTTATAATCGAGACTCCGGAGTCTATAATTATGGTGGTGAAGTGCGCTGTGTTGTGCTGCAGAAACAAGCGGCGTTATTGTCGTGGAAAAGCATTCTTCAAGTAATCTTAATAGCTTTACTAATTAATTATTGTGTTTAAAATAAAATAAAAGTGAAATATTAATAAAAATAAACAGCCGTGGTAAAAAAATTAACGTTTTCCAATGCCGGTTTGTTTGCTTACAATTGAATTGTCATTGGGGCTCTTGATTGATGTCAGTCAAGCAAAGGCAACGACAAGAAATATTATCAGCAAATAAATGGGGCACTAGGAAAACTCTTAAAAATGTGATAAGTTATAAAAGAATTATAAAATTATAAAATGAAAAAATGATACAAATCGCGCTGACAGGAAATTATAAAACTTGTTCAATATTTGATTAACTTTCGACCACTAAATTATGTGCCCGCTCAGAAAATATCGTAGTTTACGACTTCCATGACTAAACAAATACATCGATGCGATTCTACTACATCAAGAAAAATGCTTAAGTTTTTCTTCCTCATAGCCTATCCTTTCGTTTTATGATCTAAGATACCAACTCAAGCTATGTCCTTTTTATTTAAACATATTTAAAACATTTGGTATTAAACTATATATAATATACGTAAGCCCAAAAGTCGAGTTCCATTCAAAGAAATCCCACTAAAACTTCAAAATAAAATACATAAAACAAAACTTTTAAATTAAATGGTTTTATTTTACAATAAATGATGAAAAGCTAGAAAATAATTATGGGTAACAAATGTTGGACTTACCGAGATATAGATATTGTCTACCGGTAAAAAATCGCACAAGACCAGGAGCATTGACGTCCTCTAGCTTTGGTGGGCAATATTTAGTTTGAGTCACTGCGACATAAGTAGATAAGTAATCTGGAGGCTTTTATTACACCTAAGTAAAACCGAGGGTTTCCAGGCCCTCACCTCTAGCTTTATATAATATAAAACCAAATAAAACAGTTTAACTTAAAAGTTTGTTTTTTACCTATTGTATTGATTATAAGGTACCTGCGGCAAATAAGGCCTACCTAATTTGAGAATACAATAAATCAAGTATTTGGTGATATAGAACTACAAAAACAAGTTTTTCGTGAAGTTTATTTATTTGCACAACTGAAAAATTAGAAAAACTATAACAGAAGTGAGTATTTGAAAATATAATTCGATTTTATAAAACCTTTTCCAGAGGCCTTATTAAACTACCACAGTAAATAAGGCCCAAAGCAAAAATTAAAAATTAGCGGAAATATTCCCTTTAAGCTAAAACTAAGAAAATCAACGAAATTCGGTTATTTTTAATAATTTCGAATAAAAATATAAATGGGCCTTTTTACTCCCCCAGGGGAATATTAGGGCCGCCAACAGCTAGGTATAAATTTCTTAACGTACAGCACAGTAAATTCAAACAGTATTCATTCCTTGGAACAAAAATAATGTCACAATCATAATCCTATATAGCGACATTAGTTTAATTGAGAATTTAGGTTAACTAGGGTAATAAGGCCCACAGTCTACTTCAGTGGGCCTTATTAGACCTATGAAAAGATTAACAAAATTACTCATTAATCAAATAAACACAATGCCGGACTAAAATAAACACCGAAATCGTAAACTACATTACCGAACGTTCAAACTGAACAACTTACTATGTACATGTGTGCAATTCTAGTTATCATCATGCTATTCTTTTCTATTTCTCTTGTTTCAGCAGTTAGAAGACGAGCCACGACGGCCCAATCATTCAGCAAACGAAATTTGGTAAGAAACAGATCCTTCTCTGCCTTCATGTAAGTTTCACTTTTTTCGTGCTTTTCAATTTTGTGTGTACCTTGAGTAAAAATCTTGCAACATCTCTTTGGATCACTCCAAACATCTGATCGATTTGAAAAAAGCCAACAAGCAAAGCACAGCATTGCGTTCGCGGTTGGTAAGTAAACCAACTATGCCCATATATATTTCACGTCCTCTTTACACTTGTTTTAGTTTATACCAAGTAGAACTAAAATGACGTCCAGCTGCATCTTCAAGGCCCGGCTGACAAGGACCAAATTTAAGTAGAACATAAATTAGATCAGGTGTTATGGGTATGTCCAACACAAGTTGAGATCTGTTGGATATTCTCTATTTGTATCAATTATTGGACGGTCTTTTTACGTAAAATCTTCGTCTTCTGAATGATTGTCTGCTGGAGTAACCAGTTCTTCACTAGGCCTCACTTTCACCACTTTCCTTGCGTGGTACTTAGCTCTATCAAGTCCTCAGAGTATTCCAAATCTAATGCAGTTTCAACCGTCGAGACACAGAGTTCAGCTGCTGAAATATTAGTAGACAATAAGTCTTCGATAGGTGTCACCACTGGTTCATTGATTGATTGATCATTTTTAGCTAAAAGACTGCAGCTTGGTCACTCATATTTAGATACTTCCATCTCTGGTGCAGAAGGCGATGCTGGTTTGCCGAATGAAAAGTAAGTGTCGAATTTTACATAGTTTGATGATTCCTTTTCTCGAATTGCAACTTCTTTCATCTCCTTTCCCTGATAACCCGTTAATTTGTGTTTCTTCCTTGCGTTTTTCTCCACGCCTTGTTAGGAAAAACTGTGCAATTTACAAATATATCAGATTAGATATCTAAATATATGAATTTGTTGTCTAGTATTGGCTAGTAGCAAAAAAATTTATAACCATGAAGTACCCGCATCCCGAAATAAAAATTACTTCCACAAATTTTTCTTATTGAGTATGATGTCAAGTCGATTTCTAACTTTTCCAGCGAGTCTAAAAATTCTCTTGTACAAAATGTTGTGCATGGAGCGAATTCTTCATGAATGTTATACCCTTGTTATATAAACGTATTTAGTGTAGAAGAGCGCTTTTGCGGCTGTTTCCTTCTTTTATAGTATTTTCCGCACAATTTTATAGTATTCTAAATTTTTTTAAATGCTGATGTGTTTAAGTTCACCTAGGTGAAATCTAAAGGGTATACTAAGTTTGTCATTCCGTTTGCAACACCTCGAATTAATGATGGTAGAGCAAAATGGATTGGACACCCACGCATAATATTAAAAGTTATTTTGATTTTTGCATGTCTGTCCGTCCGTGCGCACGATAACTCGCGAGCGCGATCACTTAGAAAGCTGAAATTTTGTACACGGACTTTAAAAAAATAGTAAAATTAAGTTCGAAAATGAGAGAAATCGGGCAACTACTTCGTGCGGTTGCCATAAAAAAATTTCGTTTTCCACTATATATTTGGGCACTGCTTGAGAACGCGTCGACATAGAGAGTTGAAATAAAATTTCAAAAACAAACTAAATCGGGCAACCCCTTCTTGGTGTTGCCATATAAAAATTTTGGTTTTTTACATATAGTGTGAAAATGATCGGTCCTAGATATTTTTATTGTACTAAAAATTTCTTCAGAATACGAAATCCTATAAAAATGGTTATAATCATTTGTTTTCTCCGACAAACCGTTCTACAAATACTTTACCACTTCAGAAATCAAACTTACATAGATCGGTGACCATACCAAATTTTATACGAGCATACCTCTTGGGTATCATAAGAATTGGTTTTAGACCAATTCCAGCTTTTTTACTTATTTCATTTTAAATTTAATAACATTTAATAACAATTTTAGCTTAAGTACCAGCATAATTAGTTTTTAAATGCGAATCTTTAAGGAAAATGAGATATATTGCAAAATTTTACATATGACGCCATCTATAGCCAAAGGGTAATATTTTCCGCGACTACTATACCAATACTATGAGTACTTCTGTACACAAGGGCTATACGTTCGTTCGTACATAGAAAAATATATTAAAAAACATCAAAATGACTGGTTTATTATTACACGATGATTACACGAGTCAATAGAGCTGACGGACAATCCTTATTTTGTCTGTCAATTTTACTGATAAAAACGATTTGCATTCGATCAATTGACTAGTCAGTAAAATTTCGTCAAGCGGTGCAGTCATTCGTTTTCTATATTCATATCTAACGATTTCTTCCTTAATCCCTCATTTTTCTCTACACAATAAAGATTAAAATGTATATTAAACCCTTTTCCGTAATTTCCCACTCAAAAGAGAGAAGATTAGAAATATACACACAAATTTCCACCATTATCTACCTTTTATTTTCATTTTCCGCCATCTTAATTTTACATTTACCAGTTTATTGACTAGTCTGTACTCACTGGTCAGAAATCATATCAGTAGAGACAAGTCAGTAAAAAAGAGTAGTCAGAAGGGTCTTACACGAGCCTGTATACATAAGGACATAAGTGTACCAGCAATTTTAATTATAAGTACACATACATACATTGAATGTTGTCATATTTTGATAAATCGTCGTGTTTTCATTACTTTTCATTTTAAAAATTATGGTCAAAACTTGTTATAGAAGCGCAATTGACATTATGTAGTTGTGCATAAATTGCACGTAAAAAAATTAAAATTAGAAAGTAAACCTGCTTACCTTTTACCTTTTACAATATATTTTTAATATTTTACCGACTTATACTTTATACACACGAGTAGTATATTTATGTTTCTGCCAAAACAATTTTTAATTTTAACCAATTTCCATCTAATCAATAAAAAATTTCTGAAGCAAATCTACAAAAGCAAAATCAATGCTGCCTAATTTCTGTTTTCGGAAATGTCGACCATGCCATAACTAGCGCATACAAATTAAAAGGAAGATTGTTCATACAAGTTCCTAAAATAAATGATGTACCTACAATTGTTCATAAAAATGTGTAGTGTCTCAGAGATCTGAACAATTTCAACATTTTTGAGGTGCTGCTGGCGACCAAGCGCATAAAATTTCTATAGTAAAATTTTCATGAAACTTCGCACGAAAAAATTTATTTTAATAATTAAGGCTGACTATTTGAGTCGCATCTTTCTGATGTAGATTCCATTTCCATGAACTGGATGCAATCTTTACAGGAGGCAAACTAAACACGGTCAATATTTTGTTGCACTGCTTGCTACTTTATCTTTTTTATAATTTTATAGTAGGTATAATATAATATAGCGTCAAATACTATTTAAATTATGACGAAATAAATATGCGTTGTTTTTAGAATTATACTTAAGTAGGTGTATCCTAGAAATAAACTGCTTCACACGAAAATCACAGATTCACAGTATATTAATGGTTAAATTCGTATAATCTGAATTTCGGTGTTAGGAAGGCGCCACATTTTGATGGTACGAATCAGGGGAACATTTGTCGATATTGAGTACCATATTATTGCTCTCGCACCAATTGTAAATTTTTTCAAGGTCACCCTGTACCTGTTCACAATCGTGAACAGATTTAATCTGACCGAAAAGCTTAATATGGTGAGCATAAATGAAGACCTTACATTACCTCACAACAGAAACAATTTCGTCAATAGACAGAATAAAGAACAACGGGTCCAAATGACTCCCATGAGGTATGCCAGACGAAGCCTTCAAGACTCTAGAGATGGAATGGTGAAATAAGATTTGGTATTCTCTGTTATCTAAATAAGACTCTGTCCATATTAGGGAGTGTCATCTACTGAGATAACTTGTCGAACGCTTTACTAAAGTCTGTATAAATACAATCTGTCTGATAGCCTTTTGCCAACCCGCCAATGGTATCCGAGACAAATTCCAGCAAGTTAGTAGTTGTAGACCTACCCGAAATAAACCCATGTTGGTTTGAAGAGAGCAAATTCTTACAGGTTGATAGTTAACAGTAAATGATAGATTCGAATAATTTAACGTAAACAGATGTAAAACCGTGCCGCTCCGTCTCCCTTCTTAATTTTCATTAATTATCTGCTTTCCTTTACTTCAATACTATCCATAGTTTCCCCGATTACAGTACGTCGAATTTGCTTACTCCTTTGACACTCTTGCGGACTCCAGACGAGATTTTTTGAATAAATCATTGAATAAAGATCTTGGCAATATCCTCGCTAGGGGAAAAGCGCCTCGCGAAATCAATACATCTATGACCCAAAGCTGTCTCATCTCTATAAAACGCGATGCACTGAACCACTCCCGTTTCTTTTGATGGAGCCTTATGTTCCGATTCACCGTCACTAAATATTCTTGGCATTAATATTTCCAGTAAGTTAAGCTGGACAAACAACATCTTCTATATTTCTAAAGAAGCATAGAAATGTTTTGGATTTCTGAAAAGGTATAAGAAATATTTCAGCACGTCAAATTCAGCGCTCCACTATACATGTCATATATAACATTTAGAATAGAATATATCTATTATGGCCGGTCGCAGAGCATTAGCTTCATTGGATGTTGTCCCAAAATAGATCCTTCAAGCTTAGTGGCGATGTGGTAATAACATGTCATATTGACTCTCTCGACCACCGTCGCAAAGTCGGGTGCCTCTCGCTTCTTTATCGTTACATGCACGGTCAATGTTCCGGTGAAATATCTAGTCTGGTCCCTTGTACTGCACTGCGCATTTCGACCGTACAGTAAAGTTCGGTGATGTTTTTTTATCCAGAAGTGAGCGAATATGGAACAGTCTACCATCTTCTGTCCTTCCGCCGCCATACAATCTGCGAAAGTCAGCACCTCGACACTCTCCTTACGCCCCTAATTCTTTTCCTAACTTCTTCCTGCCATGCTGTGCTTTGCATCACAGGGTATCCCTCTAGCTTGCCTTAGTAATAAAAAAGATAACGTCCAAGAGGGTTGTAACTGTGTTGACATTCCCAGATGTTAAGCCTTAGTACTCTAATATTATTCTTAGATATTTTATGGTTTCATGATATTCATTTCCCATGCATAAAAGAACAAAATGATCAAAGTGCAATTCAAACTTAGACGAATGTCTTCTGCCGACTAACCTTTAACAGAGAAGGATTTACAAAAATAATTTAAATTCCACATATTTTAACGAGCCTTCTTTTATTATCAATATGATATTGTTGTTGTAAAATGTTTATGTTTACATTTCAACATGCCTTCCTGAAGTCATTGATTGTTGTTTTCATATATAAGAAATATATGCATCGAACTTCTGCACTTGAAGCCGGTGGAATCAATGTTATTGAGAAAGATCATGACTATAAACCGCCTGTTGTAGGCATAAAATTCAAAAATGTAATAAGTTCGCCATAACTATAAAATGGGCCCTACTCTGTAATTTTTCATAAAATCATATTTTATGTTATTTTGTGGTGATAAAATGTCTTCTACATAAAATGAAAATAAAATATTTTCAAAAATCGTATCCTGTTGTGGTTCCATAAAAGTATATTGTGGGTTTCACGGTTATGGTTACGGTAAAAGTTTGTGTAATACTGTAGTGTTTGGGACAAACTTTTTAAACTAATTTGTTTGCTTTGTTTATAAACAAGATTGCTTTCGCCAGACTGAGTGGCTTCTTAAAACATTTCGAATTGTAAATAAAATACTCTCAATAGGACTACATTTCCCCGAGCGCGGTGACGAATATATAATTAATTGCTGTTTACACCGGCAATATTTCATCTCCCAACCACATAAGCCGGATCAATTATGACGGTTATTTCTCTAAAATGAGTATACGAACAAGATTTAGAATTTTGTATTCGGGATAAGTATGCTCTAAAAGTCCCAATAAGCACTTTACTTGGGCATGCAAATGTTCATAGCGGAAATGTTACAGTTTTTCAGTTCATGGGGAATTAAAATTAGGTCAAGATACCATTTTTTTAAATTAATTGAACTATACAAGTAAGATTACCATTCTTATAAGTACAGGGGAAAAAGAACAAGAAAATACTAATAATATGTAACACAACTGAAAAGAAATAAAAGCATTAGAGATTAATATGTAAAGTATTTAATACTTCCCTATCTATGTGTCCTGTGGTCCAGTCCTCAGACATCTCTTATAATTTCAGGAACTATCTAAAAGGAAAAAGGTTTACATAAATTAGTTTATAGCCTATGCTCGAAATGGCAACACTGGAAAAATAACTGCGATTAGTTAGATAAAGCATTTTGTTATTTCAAAATAGAAAATAGTGTACACATATTGATTAAATTGCACATTTGCGAATTAAGAATATTCTACTAACTTAAGTCATTGGATTCATAGTCAAGGAAATAATGAAGAAAAGTTGAATTGTGTTGGTAATATTTCTACAGTTTTATTTAAGCATGTATGGAAAACTGCAAGCCAAACAGCAAATAAAATATTTCCAAATACTGTGTGCAAAGAATGTGATCCCAATGGAGTAATATGCATTACGTTGTGGCTACCCCTTCTACAATTGGAAGAAAATAATCTGCATTCAATTCCTTTTGCAAGATAGCGTAAGAAAGGCTGGTGGGTATTGGGTGGATTAAGGTAACGATGGTTTATACGATTATGATAATTCTATGATAGTGGAAAAAACTCTTTTAAAAAACGAAATTTCTATGCAAAAGCAGGCGTTTCGAATTGGCAGGACCCGTGTACTCACCAGTACGGCTTGGTTCATGCTTGGAGTATACGCCTAAAGGTACTTTAACATCAAACACAAGAATCGAAAAAATGTAAACCGAAAAACTCAATTTATTCCACTTTAAAACAAGATTTTTGCTTCAATGCTTCAATAAAATCATGGGAAATAGGATAAACTAATAATTTTACTAATAAAATAGTATACTTATCTTAGAATTTTTAAGAAACGCAACTTTTATGATTTAATGGACGAATTTTTCCGCCGAAAAAGTATTTCGGCTGATAAAATATATAAGTTGTGTTTTTCTTAAAAATCTGAAATAAAAATAACTATTTTCTCAGTAAAATTCTTAGTTTATCCTATTTCTCTGGATTTTATTAATCATTGTAACAAAAATTTTGTTTTAAAGTGGAATAAATTGAGTTTTTCGGTTTACATTTTTCTGTTCTTGTTTTTGATGTGAAAGTGCCTTATGTGTACAGCCAAGCTGATATGAAGTCAGCTTGGCTGACGATAGAAATCGTGCACAATTTTATGTAATTCTACGCAGAATCATAGAAACGGGAATATCTAAAAAACGGTTGCATTTAAGTAGGTACATAACATAACATAAGATAACATTTTGGAGTTTCTAAATCTTGTAAAAGCATTGTACAGTTATTATGTATTTTGGCCGAAAAATCGTTAAAATTTGAAAAAAATAGGAAATATTTTCCAAGGTTTTGACTTTGACGTCCTACAACTTTCGACAGAAGGCGGACAGTGTACATAAAGAAACCCATATCGCCGAAGCGGTCTTAGATCCCCCCCCCTCATATAACTTTTTGCTCATATCTACTTCAGCTATCAAACCGTTGAGTTATTTTACTTTTATTTTATTTATTTAAATAAAAAGATTACTCTTTTGGACTTTATACCGGGTTAAACTTAATTTTGTTCAAGAAAGAATTTTTTGGGATTCTCCGGTATATAGCAAAAGCTAAAAAATGTTCTAATTTGTTATTTCATCACACAACTCATTAATTTTTGGTGACAAGTTAACCCGGCAAAAAGTCCAAAAGAGAAAATCTTTTTATTTATTTTTCCTCCTGGGCTCGTATAGAAGTGTTTTTTCCTCATATAATTCACACCCAGAATTTATTCTGAGTTTGTATGAGAAGAGATCAGTTTGATCTATTTTCAAGCGTCTGCAGCAGGCAGAAAACCAAGCTGCACCGATGAGTGGAAGGTTTTCTGCTGACACGAAACGCTTCTTCTTCTTCCTTTTTCTTCTTTACTTTTCAGCCCACTGCTTGGCGTAGACAGGTTCGACTCGCTTCGAATTAATCTGCTTCTTTAAAAAAATTTTAAATTTTTTTAATAAATAAAAAAATTGTTTTTTCTATTTTTCTCAAACTTTTCATTTCTTTCTTCTTTTTTTCATTTTTTCATTTGTTTTTCAAATCACCCAATTTCGCTATTTGGGACCTGTTGATGAGTCAAACCAAGACTTGAAACTTGTCACCAAAAATTAATGAGTTGTGTGATGAAATAACAAATTAGAACATTTTTTTAGCTTTTGCTATATACCGGAGAATCCCAAAAAATTCTTTCTTGAACAAAATTAAATTTATTTATTTAGGAAGTTCATAATATTACACAGACTGCTGCGGACTGATAGTGAAGTACGCTGTATACAATGGATAAGGTTTCGAGTTCGTTATATTCAATATCAGTAGCTCGCATAGAAAAAAAATACTAGTTGGAAGTTAGAATCAGTTTGGCGCTTCAATAGAATTGCTTCGAACCCTATGCTAAATGCATCACAAAATGTAGTTCGGTTTCGTTGTGAGGACAATAAATCGCCAAAATAAGTGCTTCCAAAAGCTTAGATTTAAACAGTTGAAAACCTCCAGTTCTTCTTCATGACAAAAATAAATTAAGAATCTTTTCCTAATAAATCGTAGTAGCAAAATTATGAATAAATCTTCTGAAGTATGAGCAAAAGCCCAAAAAACAACAAATAGCTTTCATACACTTTTGTATTGCAAATTCGCTAATTGCCCGTAAATTTTCCGAATTAGGTCGTATTCCTTTACCATTTATTACTTATACTAGAAATTTAGTTTCCTCGAAAAGAATTTGCATTTAGAAAGCTAAATTCTAAGGAATGCTCTTGCCTAACTTGCTTTAAAATTTCCATATGCTCCTGAATTGTTGTACTAGCGAAAACCTTATTGGACGCGATGAGGTATTTAAAAAAGTTGTTTATAAATCTATGGAAGACAGATGGTGCAATTTTTAACTAAAATGGCACTTTTATGACAAATACTCAATTCGGTTTCACTTTTTTGTACGGTTCACAGTATTGTATGTCAACACCAAGAAGGGGTCGCCCGATGTAGCTCATTTTTGAAATTTTATTTGTATTTACTATAAAAACACCATGTACCAAATTTTAACTCTCGACATTGACTCTTTCTCAGGCAGTGCCCAAATATATAGTGAAAAACGAAAATTGTGTATGGCAACCCTACGAAGGAGTTGCCCGATTTGTCCCATTTTCGAACTTAAATTTACCTTTTTAAATCTCGTGTGAAAAATATTAGAGTGTTGAACGCGTCTCTAGTTATCGTGCAGTCGAACGAACGGACGGACAGACGCACAGGAAGACGGATAGGCAGATAGACACAGCCGGGCAGACAGACAAGCAAGAATCCAAATATATTTTAATATTATGCACGCGCAAACCATTTTGCTCTACCATCTATTTCTATGCGTTATAAACGGAATGACAAACTTAGGATACCGTATGAATAGGGCATAAAAACATAAAACGTTTTGTATTGGCAAACAATGTTTTCTTATAGTTTGCAGATCCTTATCCCACTTCCTAAATAACTTTAGTTGACAAACCGGATCAATGAAAAACAAACTGATTTTGTTCGATTGAGACTTTATTGTCGAGAGTTTTGCAAATTTTTAAGAGCGAATGCAAAATGTCTTCGGCATTTTGATCAGTTCGTTAGGATGGCTTGTATCTTTTCTTGTTTTCAATTTTTTTTTTGTATGTATTACATACTTTAATAATCAAACTGGTACAGAGGGTAGATCATATGAAAAAGCATACGGGAATTCATTTACGGTATTGGAAAATTGGTCTTTTTTCCTTGTTATCTCCATAGGTTGGATAAATGCTTACTGACAGAAACTGGTTGTCGCATAAAAGCACGTAATTGGGTATTCCGAGTCTATTAAAGTTAACTACATACCTTATAGCAAGTAAAATATAGGTAGGGTGCGTATTGTTACAAGTTAGCCTTTTGTAGGTGATAATATGACTTGAGAGTGAGAACTTTTATTATTAAATACAACAGTGATGCGGTAACAAATTGCTTGAGGGGATTTAGATGTAAGTCAGCAAGAAATGCTGAGTAGAGATTCCAGTTGAGATTGTGCTTGGAATTTATATTTCTGCAGCTTATTTACAACTTACTAGAAGGATCTCTCACATTTATCTGTGGATTGTGCGATTTGCAGTGTAGTTTCCCCGCTCGTAGTAAATGACGAGCGTACGCGGATGAATGAAATGGATGAGTAGTTTCAAATTTGAATGGCAATCTCAATGAATATTGATTATCGGCAGTCTGCACTATACACCCGTATAGTGGAATCTCTCGTCCGTGGCAAGGCACGAAAGAAAATAGTGCTCGCGTTTAGAAAAGTGCGTTTATTTGTAGTTTAGTGTTTAAGGTTTCAAAACTGTTTTGTTTTATTTAATTTTATATTATTATTATTAAATTCTGTCCACAATCGCAAGTGGCGAAATAAATTCAGCTGGCGACCTATTTACAATCTCTGTTTCGGATATCAAGGCATGCGACCGGAATGGCTGATCATGTAGAAATATTTAAATGTGCACACCTCTATTTTGTACTTAAATAATCCTGAAGGGGTACTCAGCACAATCCATAACTCCAAACTACGATTACGCCACGCAAAATGGAACGCTTTTGAACAAACCACACCGACCAAAAATAAATAAAACAAAAAGTCCACAGTTTGGTTTCCTTCAGAATTTAATTGTTGTAATTAGATAATAACATTGTATTACCTCCCATGATGAACATCAGCATATAAAACAATTTTTCCATATGAAGAAAACACTGAAATTTTTATAATTCCAGCCAAACTATAAATAACTGGCATTAAATAGGTATGTATGAGAAATTAGTCGGAATTTCATTAACATAGTGCTTAGACTACCATTTCTACAGATATATAGATATTATATAAGTGGGACTCAAATATATATTTAATGAGCGAGATTCGAATCTAAAAATAATTTTCCAAATTTTTCAAATATTATTTTTACCTGCACCATAGCTAAATGTCAAAAAATTTCCTTAGGGTATTATTGAAAGATTCAACGTCAGCTGGGAAATTTTCTTGTCATGTCATTGATCATGATACAAAGATTAAAAAGCTATGGCCGAATTATCTGTCAATAAGTTGCTTGCTTCATTTGGCGACTATTGTCACAAATTTGTTTGTCTCAATTTGAATCGTCAATCTTTGCTTTTCCACTAGCACATAATAACATTTCCCCGAAGTGATTTAAACGAAGAACCTAATATTTTGTTAAATATTTTAATATATTCAAAGCGTATTTCAATCAATAAAATACGAAAAACTCGAAACAAATTCGCTGGATATACATTGTCACCTCATGACACACAAAATTCCTCTCGAATCGGCCATACCTTGTTATCTTTGTATCATGGACATTGATCATATTTCGTAAAAATATTGGTCATCATTTTGTAAGCAGGCGTATCGACTCTATAAATACCAAATTCAATTCATTCGAACTTGTAATTTAAAAAGTCAAGTAATCCAATTAAATATTATTAAGAACTACGAAAAGACCTTGAAAATAAATTGAAGTTTTTGAATGGTCAACTGAGTGTTTGCGTTAAATTGTCTATCAGCCTTGCAGCATCTCACCTCACATATTAATTTGAGGCATTATAGTAAAGCAACATGCATGGCCAAAATTTAGTAATTATCTGAGCTAACAAATTTATAACCCTTTCCTAGATACGAATAGCTACGAGTGCTTGAAATTTTCAATTCATTTTTCCTTATTTGATGCCTCTGCAGGGAGGAAAACAGATAACGAGATAGGTACCTGAGTACCAAATGTCATCCCCAATTTGAAGAACAGATAACAAATGTAATGGCCGAAAGAGTTTCCTTTGAAAGAAGTTACTAGGTAAACATTAACGATTAGCTGGGGTGCTCCGTACGGACGTGGAGGTCCCCATTCCGCGTAGCGCCTCACCATTCATTTTCCAGGAGGAGGTTGGAGCTTAGGGAAGCGGCGGTTCTGTCCTGTCAAAGCTTTGAGTTCAAACTTATCTGGAACTGCTACTTGAAACTACACCTGCTGCCTAGGAACAATAAAGAAACGTTGCCTTGGGGTTTTGGACATTAAGGAGCAAACAACAATTAAAAAGTGGACCATCTGGCTAACACTGAAACCGACAGTCCGTATATGTGTCCCTACCCGACATCTACCAAAAAGCCACTTTGGGGGAACTGCACAAATAGATCTCCCTCTAGCGTAGCGCGCCCGGTATGAGGCATGTGAAGAAACTCTTCATAAGCCCTCCTATCCAGACGCGCAAACTAATTGGTCTTAACAGACAGCTGCTCAGGCTGTTTATTAACGGAGTCATTGGACATGACCCGTTCTGTTATTTTTTGAAGAAGATAGGCAAATCCGACAGCGAACTGTGTGAAGAGAAAGATGAAATCTCATAGCATATTATATGTATATTATATGAGTGTCCAGCGCTTGCAACTTTAAAGTTGTAATGCACTGGAGAAACACAAAATTTTTCACATAAGGTTTGCAATCCAACTTTGGTCGCGGTGGCTGCTTGTTCCTAGTGGCCTAGTTTGCATTTTCGCTAACCGTAACCTTGAAAAACATCCTTTCTCTGTAAAGTTTTGAATGAGTAGTATAGGAACTCTGAAAAAACCGTTTATTTAACCGTATTATTATTTTTTTTGTTTACTATTTTTTAAATCTATATTTTGTTATAAAAAGCTGTTTCTACATAAAATATCTATCAGTTAATTTTTTATGTCTCATACAAGTTTTGTGAACTAAAGTTTCAAAAAGTGGAGTTCGAGGTTAGAGAATGTTGTCAGCGACGAGAACCTTCAGCCATATTCACATTATGCATGGAATGTTTCTCAGGTAATTTAACAAAAGAGGTCGTTTTCGGTTTGGAATTGATTGTGAGAGTGGTAATATAACGGGGCAACAATGTGAAGTTTTTGCTTGTCGCATATAAAGGCATTATTTTCGAGCCAAGGAAAACTTAAAAAAAACAATTATCTACCCACTTACAGTTCCAAAAATATTTTCACCTGCTCGGTTTAGGTAAAATTCTGCAGTGCCTAAAATAGCCTCTGAGGGAGGACGGAATTAAACTTTTATTAAATGTTCAGCATGACAAGAATGCACACCTTTTTTGCCTCAGCCTGAACGGGCTGCAAAGCTTCACACAAGCAGGTAACTATGTATTACATCGTACCGGCAATTAGAACAACAAAGGGTAACTCGACATGGATGAATGCGACACAAAATGTGAGAATGGAATTCAATTGGACATTTTCGCTTCCGTGAAAAAGAGTGGGCGTCGAGTGGGAAGCGAAGGTATAGGTCAATAATTTTCTAGGAATATGCTGACTTCCCTTTGGCACTTTGCAGACATTCAGGACACTTTTGCGCACAAACTGTAGTTGCCGACGACTCCATCGTACTTTAATGGCGAGGCTCTGTTGTTAGCAATAAAGAGTAGCACACAAATAGGGACAATTTCCACGTTAAAGGCAGTATAGGGCTTGGGATACCGACATTTCCTGCCAGTTTATCTGCTTTATGTCATTACCTTAGTCTATGCCGATGCATTTTTGCATAATTGTGAGTTTCTGCTTCCGTAGTTATTGAGCGGAAACACTTCAGTTATGAGATTTTATGCAGCAGATCGCATGTGTCCTGTAACAGAAAAAGTAAATATTATAAGAAAGAGGGAAGGATTGTTAAAAATAAATGGGAGGAAGTGGAGTTGTTCAGATTGATAACGTGATGAGTATGGTAAAAACATGCTTTCTGAATTTCTTGCCATTCTGGAGAAATTCTTAACAGGAACGAGATGAATAAACGTATACAAGCCTCGTTTCGATTTGGAATATGCGTCTTAACTCCAACGGAAACATAATGTCAGATACAAGGTTCCGTGTTACTCAGAGTAAACCACTGATTCGGTTCCATTTATGATATGTCTTACCTTGATTCATAGAATGAAGAATGAAGAAGAGTATGTGTTCAATGCTGCTATGACTCTTGTGATATATACGACAAAGAGAAATGGAACCTATTGAAATAGAACATTAGTAGTGTTATACGCCGCCTCTCGTGCTTTCTGTGATGGAGAAGAAGAGGAAGCGGGAGCTGGAAAGAGTTTATTAGTTTATAATTAACACCTCACTTTGGTTTCTGTCCTTTTTATTCGATCATTAATCTAGTTAATAAATTTAACACCACTGATTTAAATAAGTCGCGAGCAATGCAATACCCTTGTGTAGTGCAGCCTGTGCACTGAAAAAAATTTAATAACTTTGGTGCCACGTGAGTGATGATGCGCTATGATGGCAGTGTGGTATTCGTGTCATCATAACATCCCATCCTCCTTGGAAAAAGAAAATTCGAGATGCCAAAAGAAGAGCGAATTTTCGATTTTATGTGTCGGTTAACTCCTACAAGAAATGTTCACATTTTTTCATAATAATGATTACAAAAGGTGTGTATATGTTATAACTGCTAATTGTTTATATAAATATCTCTTAAATATAAATTCTCTTCTATTTTTTTTTTTTTTTTGAGTGTCAATCTATGACTAAAATGACTAAAGAAGTGTATTTCACATTGATTTTTTTTTGTTTTCTTTTATTTAATAATAAAAAATATTTAAAAGTATTTAATATGAAAGTAGTAATTTAGTAGTATAAATCTCTTATTCAAATATATCTTCTCCTTTATTTTTTGGAGTAACATTCTAAACTTATGGATAGATGATGTTTAACATTAGAAGTCTTAAGACTTTTAGAAAGGATTCAGAATTGTATCATCGTTTATATTTTAAGCATGTTTTTTATTTGATTTTATTTGTTATAAAAGTTATATAAAAGTAATAAAAATTATGATATTGGCATGTCTTTTATTTTATTGCTAGTGCGGTTGATTTAGGTTCTACCTTCTCACTTTTGCTATTATTTAGGTCATTTTCAGTTTGACTTTCGATATTCATAGTTCGCTTTTTTTGTATGCTAATTGTTCTACGATTTTTGTAAAATTTAAACGGAATGACTAATAATATTACGAAAATAATTATGTACGTCGCAGAATAATGATGAACATTGTGCGAGTCTATTTGCGCCATATCTTTATTTTCTTGTTCTTCCTGAAGTTTTATCTTCCTTGATAAGCTCGTCAAATCGGACTGAGCAGAGTACTTTATAAATCCCACCTTATTATAGGTAGTACTATGGTTGTTAGTTTTTGGATGTGCCGTTTTAATTGTGAAATCGTTAATAATTGTCGTTAGGTTTAATGAAGGTATATAGTAGGTATCGTAACTTAGTTGTGTACCTGATATTTCAATTATACCTATACCTGATATAATCTGCGAGTATATATTGTCATGGCATATGTAGTCAGCCGTGACAGTTTGGAGCGTCGAAAAGAGCCATTTATTGGTCTGAGACAATTGTATCAAAATTGTATTATGGTTAAAGTGCTTTATGTTGCATGAGGGCAAAATTGTATTTTCTCTTCGTAAAAGATCTATTTCGCAGAGTTCTGTATTCGTATTTTTTAAGAATATCGGGTGGTTTATGCGACACATAAACAAGTTGTGCTCCTTCGTGACACAGTTAGCAAATTCCCTGTGGAACATATTGCAATAGTGTTGCTTATCATATTTTTTACAATATATTCCATACTAGGTTTTATAAAGACAAGGTCTTCTGGGTCTGGGGTTGGTAGGGGGATGACTTTAAACAGTTGGTAACTTTCCCTCTTGGGTGGTATATGGAGTTCGTATATTACCTTAGAGCTAAGAACGGATGTACTTACATGGCTTATTTGATAAAGCAAAAGCAAGTTGTTATCCTTCATGTTTGAGGGAAGTTTAATAACGCTTGGGAGCTTTTTGCGGATCGTAACCAATACTTCGTCCAGTTGGTCTGGAGTAATGATCGCGGGGTGAAATTTGCCATGGCGGACATCTGTCATTAACTCCACAATTGCATTGGCGACATTTTGATAACGAATTATCATGAGTGTTATCAGAGCGATGAGGGACTCAAATTCAGAAATGACTTTCTGATGGTAACTTCCATTCATAACTTCACCAAATCTTTAACATAGCAAAGCTTAAAATCGAGTGCATCCATCTATCTATTAAAATCAGTTTGTGATTTATTTAGAATATTTCTAGTTGTCTCTATTATGACCGTTTGATTTTTTATCAAGTTTAATAAGTGGTTTTGGTTATATCGAACTTTCTCGATCTGATCGTCGTAGTACTTAGCGTCTTCCGCGTTCAAAGTTCCAAAAGAGTTTTGCTAATCATTCCAACAGCGTCGAATAGCGCTCGCTTGGTACGAAAGCCATGAGTTAAAACTGTAATTTTTCCATTACATCATGCATGATATAGTTAATTTCCATTATTGTACTGTTACATATTATGGAGATGTTCACACAAGTGGTTTGTGGCTTTCACATATTCAGATACCTTTTCAGCTGTATCCTCCAAATTTTTTCACCGGAATACAATTCCGCTTTTCCAAGCTCTTCAAAATATATTCCTAGGTTGTTCTTTATAGTTGTGACGTTGAGTCCTATTCTGTAAGTGGTCGTCGTGATAAGGATCATGCATTTCAGGAGGATTCCGAGGGTATTCATAGTCTGGAAAGGTAGGATGTTAGTTTAGAGATACTATGGGGGAGGTACACTTTGTTACAACAAAGACTTTATGATTAATAATAAAAAAAAATAGGTCAAACTGGGAGACCGAGTTGTGAATTCCAGGATAAAAAGACGTCAGTGCTGCCCGACCGTGATTTAATATGTCAAGAACATAAAAAAGATCCGGATAGTGTAAACTTTTCCGATGAGGAGTTGGAGAGAAATATGAAATGCCGCTGAAGAAAACAAGAGCTGCATAGATCATCTATTCCATTTATATTCAGCGAAGTTTTTCAAATCGTTATTATTAATAGTTTTGCTCTTCGCCCTTATTTTTACTACAGATCTGTCGTTTGATAGCGCTTTCAAGATTTCATAAGGTCCTTCCCATAAAGGTGCGAATTTGTCTTTTCGCGTATGGTTCCTAATAAGTATTTTATCTCCAATATTGAAGAATTTTGGACAAGTGTTTTTATCGTAATAAGCTTTGGAACGCCGCTTACTTTGATTTATAGTTTGTCGAGCCACTTCATATCCATGTTGCATTCGCTCTTTAAGGTCCTTCGTATAATCATCGTAATTATATGATAGTTGAGGCTTAAGTGCGAAAGAGGTAGGAATGTTAGTTGAAACCCGTATAACAATTCATAGGGTGAATAGTTGGTACTCGAATGCGGTTTCGTATTATACACGAAGATCGCATAGGGTGTCCAACTATCCCAAGAGAGAGAGTGTTTGCTCACATAATGTCGAAGGTATTCTGTAAGCGTTCGATGGCTTCTTTCTAGCGCACCGTTCATTTGCGGATGATATGGTTACCTTCTTTGCTTTCATCAATTTGTATTGTCTTTAAATAAATTACTTAAGAAGTTTGTGCCCCGATCTGTAAGGATGGATTCGGGAACACCGTGGCGACAAACGATGTTCTCCACGAAAGCCTTTGCAATCGTAGAAGCTTCCGCATTTGGTAGGGGTAATGCTTCAGAAAATTTCGTCATATCGTCCTGAAATGTTAGTATGTACTTGTTTCCCTTATAACTAACTGGTAGGGGCCCAACTATGTCCAGGGCTATTCGTTCAAAAGGCCTTAAACTAGTTCCGGTAATATTCATTTGAGTTGGAGGATTCCTTTGAAGCTTGTTTTTTTTGGCATGATTCGCACTTACTTATGAAGGCCTTTACGTCCTTCAGTATGGTAGGCCAATAGTATTTTAGCTTTAGTCTTTTAACTTTTCGTGAAATCCCTTGATATCCTCCGAACGGAGATGCGTGATAATCTGTGAATTTTTTTCTATAACTGTAGGTTCTTTTAGATATATCCTCGAGTCAGTGAATAGTTTGATTTCGCCAGATAATTTTAATTTTTCATTGAGATGATACTTTATTTCATTTAGTGTAGGAATATCGAATGTTGGAATCGATATGGTAAAGGAGTTTATGCGGATTTCATCGCAATATCTTGAAATCTTTTCTATGGCATTATGATACTCTGTTCGTTCAGCTTCTGTCCTCAATGGCAGAATAGTCTTGATTACTACCAAATTGTTATTTGTATCTTTATGATAAAAGCGGTTAAGTTCGCCAATTTTTATTGACGTAGTCGAATTAACAAGTTCTCCTAGCTTGCGTTCCACGTGAGTGTCTACCAGGGGTAAAATGAAAATCTTATGCTTCAAAGAATTATCTCGGAATATTGAATCACTGCTCTCGAATATTTTAAGTTTTGATATTTCCACGGGATTTTCTTTAGGATTTGCAACGCTAATTTCTTTATGGTTCCTTTGATGAGCCCCGTTCTTTTTTGATTTGGTGTGAAAACTCTGATAGTTTCATTAACTATTTCCTTGCCGGGATTTTTAATATGGCTTAAAGCATCTGCGTTCACGTTATATTTTCCGGGTTTGTAAACGATTTCATAATTGTATTCCTCCAACAAGATTTTCCATCTCATAAGACGTGAAGATGGTTCTTTAAGGTTTATCAACCACTTCAAAGACTTGTGATCAGTTATGATGGTGAATTTCCTTCCGTAGATGTAGGGTCTGAATTGCTTAACAGCAAAAATGATTCCAAGCAACTCTTTTTCGGTTGTAGTGTACTTCGTTTCTGCTGCGTTTAGTGTACGACTGGAATAACACATAGTGCGATCTTCACCTATTATGCCTTGCGAAATTACGACTCCGACGAAATTGGCAATAAAACGGCCATAATACCCTGCAAATCCTAAAAAGGATTTGACGTCCTTAGGCTTTTCGGAATAGGAAAAGTTTTGACAGCACTTACTTTACTGGGATCTGGGCTTAAACCATTTTCAGAGATTATGTGTCCAAGGTAAATCAGTTCTTTTCCGACACACATGCACTTGCGGGTGCATTTCTCAATCCGAAGGGCATTCTGTTGTACTCATAATGCCCGAATGACGCACTGAACGCTGTCTTTTCCCTATCACCTTCATTCACCAAGATCTGATGAAATCCGTTTGCAAGATCGAGGGTGCTAAAATATTTAGATTTGCCCAGCTGGTCCAATATATCTGATGTATTGGGTAGCGGATATGCATCTCCAATTGTTAATTAGTTAAGTTTCCGGAAGTCCACCACCACTCTCCATCGCTTATTACCGGTCGAATCTTCCTTCTTCGGAACGAGGAGCAGAGGTGAGTTCCATGGACTCATGCTCAGTCCAATAACCTTACTATTTAACATCCCGTTAACTTGTCTATATATTTCATCCCTATGTGCCTCATTCAATCTATAGGGTCTCATATGAACAGGGGTTTTATTGCTATTAGTTGAGATTTTGCGCTCAACTGCATCAGTATGAGAAAGATAATGTCCTTCTAGATAAAATAGGTCACTGAAGGTGCAATATATGTCTGCAATTGTGTGTTTTTCCTCCGCATTACAGTGGTCTAACTTGATAAGTGTTTCCAATTTTTGCAGCCCATTCTTTCGATTACATCATAATTCTCTACATAATTCTATTCTAAGTCGAATTCTTCGGGATTCAAGACTACTTCGGTATCGTTTGAATTGAGAAACATAAGTTTTATATTTTGCTCATTGGGTTGAGCTAGGGTTTCGGCTACATGTGTTTCAGGCGATATCTCCTTTCTGTGTATAACAACCTGGTTTGGATATGCAAATGGAATAGCTATTATTTATTCGCATCTTGGAGGTAGGCGAATCAGATTCTCGATTTTATCAGGAAGATACACTGTGTTTTCAGACCTAATGTTTTTTATATTGGAAATAGTAAGCGTTGATTTTTGCACTTTCTCATTAAGGAACTCTTTATTTAAGTTTATGTCGATTCTTAGAGCATTTCTGTTAAAATCTATTGCTGCGTTATATTTCCGCAGGAAATCGTTACCGATTATGCGGTCGTATTTGAGACTGATGCTCGGATCGAGGATATAAAAAGGGTGTTTTAATCTGAAAGGTTTATTACTACTGGATAAGTCAAGAGTGGCAACCATAGTTCCATACGTTGCTATTGGATCACCAGATATTCTTGAAATTGAAACTGCTGCTAAGTGCGATTTGTCTTGGTGTAGAATGTTAGATTTCAATAAGCTAACATCTGCTCCGGTGTCTATAAGGAATGTGGAGTATTTTCAAACAGATGGGTTTAAAGCGATAAGTATGCAGGCGTTATCGTCTGTATCCAAAAGTGAAATAGTTATTTTAGTTAGGTTTTTGTCTTTTACAGTTTCATTGTCTAATGGATTTCGGCTATTTGCGATATTCGTTTTTCGACTGTGAGTTGTCGTGTCTCTTAGGTAGGCTGCAGTTTTGGCCACCTTGAGCCGTGTTACATACTCTCGTAGGTACATAGTGAAGTGTATGATTCGGATTCTTGCTATTAGAAGGTTTCGGCATACGTGAGCTTTCTTGGTGGTATTCTTCTTGATTATTGTTAGTTCGGGAAAATCGATTGTTATTTTATTTCCTCAGTCTACAGTCATTGATGGGGTGATTGGCCTTCTTACAATAGGCACATACAACGCAATTAACCTCTCTCTTTACAATACGAGGGGAAAGCTGGACTGTTACGATTCCTAAAGCAATTGTTCCGAGAATGCCCTTCTCGGTAACAAATATTGCAATACGCATTTCTCCTTAAAGGAGGTCTGGGCACATATGATGGAGCAGGCAAATTCCGTTCCAGAAGTGATGAATGTCCACAGGCGTAACTTATAGCCTTTTCAAATCTTCTTCAGAGACATCGGAATACCTGGCGGCATTTTAGGAGGATAATGCTAAAAGCAATTTATCTCCGAACTCTCTAATATTTTCTGTACCGTTTTGTTTGATTGAGATCAGGTCATTTTGAGCGCTTGTTCGAGATTTTTTTTTTTCCTTAAAATGATATCTGAGATCTTGAGCCAAACTATTCCAATTACTGTAGGACTCCTATTGCATACCTTCAAATGCTGGCCCTCTGAGTTTTGTCTTGACTATATGCTCAAGAAAAGCTGTTGTTGGGACGCAGTTTGTGTAGAAGAAAAAAGCAAATTACCGCAGACTATGAACTTGTCCAAATTCTGAGGGGATCCGTCAAATTCTGGCACCAATCTATATACGTCTATCAAACTGACTTCGGCCTGGACTACGCCTTCACAAATCTTCGCCTGACTTGGAGCCTTTTCCAAATCTTCACGTGAGTTGAAATCTTTTGAAAATCTTCACCGCTGCCACCAGTGTTATAAGCCGCCTCTCGTGCTTTGCGTGATGGAGAAGAAGAGGAAGCGGGAGCTGGTAAGAGTTTATTAGTTTATAATTAACACCTCACTCTGGTTTCTTTTCTTTTTATTCGATCGTTAATCTAGTTAATTAAATTTAACACCACTGATTTAAATAAGTCGCGAGCAAGGCAACCGCGAACCGACCACTATGAAATATATAGTCCAACTCAACTTTTCCTTGGCGACGTGACTTCGTGGTACCCTTGCGACGCCAGCGTAATCAGCAGCAAAATGTATATACGCATCACGTCTAGCGTAAACTGATATCGGGCCCGTGTGAGGAGCGGTCAGACAATTTGAGGAAATTTATGATGACGTTTGCAAGAACGTCGAAGTGGATTTTGCTGATTGCTCGTGTCGCTGGAGTTTTGTATATTTAAGAGCATGGAACTTTATGATTTCGTTTGCTCGAATTTTTATAATTTATGATTTCGTTGGCTTGAACGAAATATGAACTTTTTCAAGTGCAGCACGTGCACTGAAATTATTTAATAATTTGGGTGCCACGTGAGTAATGATACGCTATGATGGCATTGTGGTATTTGTTGAGGAGAATTTCGTAATTTTTGAAATTAACAAAAACAATTGTTTGAATTAATGTTAATTTTGCTATTAGCTTAGTACGTATGTTTATATGAATTCTGAATTTCTATTAGCTTTGAATTAAATTTGAATTGTTGCGCCAAATCTCTAAATCTAAATGTAATCAATCGTTTGCAACTTCATGGTTATACTTTTCTGCCCTTTTTTTGTAATCTGCCAGTCAGTCGCATTAGAGTACTTGCAGCGTGAACAAAATTTTGTAAATTTTTGAAGATAATAATAACTCGAGGTCCACTACAACAGAATCGTTTCATTTATTGAGTTCACCTAATCATTTTTTCATATCCCAGAAACTACTGAGATTACCACTGGCGCGGAATTTTGTGCGGCTCTGCGGTGAAATAGGAAAAATAATCATCATTGTATTTAATGCATTAGCGGTTTTTCTTTGTACGCAATCTTCAGTAATTTGCTCAAATTTTTTGGATTTACAACGCCGCGGTGATTATTAGTAAAATTTGGATGATTCGCTGTAAGTACTTTTCTATTGGTTGAAATAAAAACAAAAGGAATCAAGGTTGAAATTATATGTGCAAAGAATATTGTGGAAATTGCGAATACATTATTTTGGAAATTAATTTAGCTGGGAAAATATTAACTTTGAGCACAAAATTATTCGAAATATTTATAGTGTAATAGCGGCTTTATTGTTTAAACCACAATCGCTTGGAATTGACAATATCCTCGTGCTGTATTTGGCTATATTTGTAGTGTAACCCTAGATAGACTTTTCAGTATATATCTGCACGTAATACTTAAGACTTTTTGATATAATGGGTGCAAATGATCACAATGAAAGTGTCGCGAACAGTAATAAAAGGAAAGCGGACTTGCGGGTATTACGTGGTACAGTAACCATGCAACAAACGAAGATGAAAAACTTTCTAGAAAACCCCGGTAGATCGGTGCCGCTATATGAACTAGAAACGAAGTTAGGTTTGCTCCAAAATTATTTAAAGCGTCTTAATGACATTCAATCGCAATTAGAGTGTGAAGATCCCGAAGAAATAAACAGTGATAAGCGTCAGGTGTATGAAGAATCTTATATTTCGGTAAAAAGTAAAATCTTGTCTCTGATTGAACAAAAACGCCCTCGGTCATCGTTGCCCGCTGTAGATCTGGGTGCTTCCTTTTTCCCTCAAAAGACTAATGCCAGTTTACCTAAAATAGTAATTAAGAAGTTTTCTGGAAATTACATAGATTGGCTTGATTTTTACGCCACTTTCAAAACCCTAGTAGAAGAGAATGAAGGATTCAGTAATGTTGAAAAGTTGGCATATTTACGGGGAGCATTAGATGACGGTCCTTTGAAAACTATAAATAATATAAGATTAGACTTAGACGGTTTAACAATGTGCTTGATCTCTTAAAAACTCGTTATGAAAACAAATGCCTCATATTTCAAAGTCACATAAAGTTGAAAAGAGTTCCGTTTCCCAGCTAAGAACGTTAAGTGACACAATTAAATCGCACATTCGAGCATTAAATAGTATTGCTAGTCCTGAGCAAATTACAGATGGTCTACTTCTTCAATTAGTTAGGAATAAAACTGATAACATAACCCTGATGAAATGGGAAGAAGTAGCTGCTCTTGATGTTTTACCCTCTTGGGATGAATTCTCATCTTTTTTGGATAAAAGATGCCAGGCTCTAGAGAATTCAGAGCATGGACAACATATTTCGTTTCGATTGCCGAAAGAGGAAACCCCGAATTTCAATTCTCATAAAACCGTCAAACAAAATCGTCGTAAAACTTCTTTCACTGTGACTAAGGCAGCTTTAGTTTGCAACTATTGTAAAGGTTCTGATCATGAAATCACATCGTGCACTACCTTCCTTAGATTGAACCCTATTGAGAGATTCAATGAGGTAAAAATGGCAAATTTGTGCGTTAACTGCTTGAAAACGCGACACATCACGAAACATTGCAAGGCGTGACGTTGTCGCTATTGTAACTTCAAACATAATACCTTGTTACATAGACATACTCCTCCTAATCAGTCGTCTGGCTCAGTTGTTGCATCTGCTCTGAGTGACACGTCGAGTTCAAACAATAATAATTTGTCGCCTAACACAACTGCGTTAACATCCAATTTGAAGGGATCTAGACATTGCAAGGATCTTAGTGTAGATATCGCCGACGTTGTATTGGCTACCGCGATTGTTCATATAAAAAATAACATGAGAGAACTACATCCTATAGGGCTCTTTTGGACTCAGGATCATCGTTGCATTTTGTTTCAGAGCGTCTAGCTCAGCAACTTCGCTCAAAAAGGGAAAGGGCCAACATAACTGTTTCTGGTATCGGCTCTTCTGTTACTTCTGTGAAGAAGTTGAGTGCGTTGAGTCAATCCGATCGGACGTTGCCTCGTGTTGTAGATCTAATCGATTAATCTAAACATAGCTAATCAATTAATTTAAAACAAGTTGTAGTGTTGTGTTAAACAATTTCCATATAAATCGTTAACTATAATTATTTAAAATTCGACGCGACCGTTCAATAAATAAATTATCAAAATTAAATTTTATCCGCCAAGTTAAGGGCTCTTCTATGCCCTATCAACATTCAATAAGCCAGCAGCACGGTAACGTTTCCTTTCGTTCTTTTCATCTGTGATCAGTGCAAATGCATTAGCACTTGTCACTGATCAACAATCTGGGTGCACCCAGCTGTGGTCATTGAACTGCACGGTCTGAGGTATTGAAAGCAGCAATAGGCATAACACTATTGTTGTTTTTTTTTTTTTACCTCGCCGTTGACTGCTGCTGGTGGCGCCCAAATATTTGTGTTGTTGTGTGTCGCTTTTTTTTCTTTTTTGCTTTTTTGTTTTTGCCTTCAGCATGCAGAATTTTATTTTAGATTTCTGCAACATTCGCGGATTAAGAGCAAATCGGTTTTCGGTGTACTGCCACCTTAACTCAAAACTTCCGGCAATTCTTGCGCTAAGTGAAACCAAGGTCGTTTCTGATGCTGATATTAATCAGTATCACGTCCCTGGCTACAGCTTCGTGCCTCTTTTTTCTCAGCATAAAGGGATCGCAGTATATATTCGGAATGATGTGGCCTTTACTATTCTTCAAGATTTTCCTTCTGCTAATCCAGAGTTTAATTATATCTGGATTAGGTTCAAACTTCACAAGCACATCATTTACTTCTGTTTCCTTTATCGCAGCCCAAATATGTCTGATGACGACACGGTATCCGTGTTTGACAATATCTCCAACAATATTGATCATTTGCTTTCTGTTTCCCCCTCTTCCGAAATCGTCCTGGCAGGCGATTTTAATGTTCATAATATACCGTGGCTCAGACATTCTTCTACCACAAGTCCTGCGGGCCGTTTCGTTGAACTCTTCTGTGAATCATTTAATTTGCAACAGCTAGTAGATGCACCAACGCGAATTCCTGATGCAGCTGGAGATAAAGCTAATTTACTCGACTTGTTTCTAACATCTCATCCTGACAAATATACCATTTCAGTCGGTTCCCCTCTTGGAAATTCAGACCATTGTTTAATCACGGCTCAATTTACCACCTCAAACCTGTGCCGCCCAACTGCTCCACCTACAAATAGGCTTCTTTGGCACTATAAGAATGCTGATTGGGAAAGTCTCAATAAGTATCTTAAAGAAATTGATTGGTCGGTCTGTTTTGCTTCGAGGGATGTTGATGAATGTACATTACAATTTAGTAACATACTAAATCTTGGCATGCGTGAATACATTCCGTATTCTTACAGCAGGTCTCAACAACAGCATGATCGCTCCTGGTTTAACGATAAGTGCAACCAAGCTATAAAAGCGAAAGAGTCTGCTTTTCGCGCCTATCAATTGCATCCATGTCCGGAAATGAAACAAGTCTACAAGACTGCACGCTACACCCGCAAGTCCATTATCCAGAGAGAAAAAATTCTTTTTGACCAGAATATTAGACAAAGAAACTTGACAAGCCGCAAAGGTAGCAAAGGTTTCTGGTCCCTGGTCAAAACCATCAGGAACAATTTCACCAGTTCCTCTATACCTTCACTACTTAATAATGGTGAAGTGATTGTTGACTCCCTGGATAAAGCTAATATTTTAGCTGCTAGATTCGCTGTTAATTAAAAGCTGCGCCTCATCCTTGGCTAAACCTCTGCGCAAACTCTTCTACTTGTCTTATTCGACAGGAAAATTTCCAACTGCTTGGAAGCTAGCTCACGTTCAGCCTATTCCTAAGAAAGGAGAGGGTAGCGATCCCTCAAATTATCGACCAATTGCCATCACTTCGATTCTTTCAAAGGTTTTTGAATCTATCATTAACTCAAAATTAATGAAGTATCTAGAAACTAATCATCTCATCAACGATCGCCAATATGGCTTCCGAGCTGGACGCTCATCTGGAGACTTGCTGACCTTTCTTACGGAACGTTGGAACCGTAGTCTTCACAATTTTGGTGAATCTAAAATCGTTGCTCTAGATATTTCAAAGGCCTTTGATAGAGTCTGGCATCCAGCCCTTTTAGCCAAACTTAAAGCACTTGGTCTCTCCCCTCCTCTTCTAATATGGATTGAAAGTTTCCTATCTAGTCGCCAAATACGTGTTGTATTAGATGGCGTTACATCTGAACCGCATCCCATAAATGCCGGTGTGCCTCAAGGCTCTGTTATCTCTCCAACTCTCTTTTTAGTTTTCATTAATGCTCTGCTTTCCCTTACTTTCAATCCCATCCATAGTTTCGCAGATGACAGTACTCTTGATTTCGCTTACTCCTTTGACACGCTTGCGGACTATAGGGGGAATGCCGCATGTGTTAAACGAGATTGCATGACTAGATCATTGAATAACGATCTTAACAGTATCCTCGCTTGGGGCAAAGCGAATCGCGTCGAATTCAATGCATCTAAAACTCAAGGCTGTCTCATCTCATTAAAACAAGATCATAACTTAACCACACCCGTTTCTTTTGATGGAGCATTAATTTCTGATTCACCGTCACTAAGCATTCTTGGCATTAATATTTCCAGTAAGTTAAACTGGACAGATCACATCTTCTCTGTTGCCAAAGAAGCATCGAAATGTCTTGGATTTCTGAAAAGGTGTAAGAAATATTTCAGCCCGTCAAATCTAGCGCTCCTCTACAAGTCCTACATTAGACCTAGAATGGAATACAACTCCCATATATGGGCCGGGGCTGGTCGCACAGCCTTAGCTTCATTAGATATTGTCCAAAAGAGAGCCTTCAAGCTCATTGGCGATTTGGCAATAACTTGTCATATCGACTCACTCGAGCACCGCCGCAATGTTGGATGCCTTTCGCTCCTTTATCGCTATATGCATGGTCAATGTTCTAATGAAATATCTAGTCTAATCCCTTGTAGAATGATTCCTGCACGCAATACTCGCGCTGCAAACCGCGCACATCCTTTAACCCTTCAAATTACTTTCAGCCGTACAGTAAAATTCCGAGAAGCTTTTTTATCCCGAACAGTGCGAATGTGGAACAGCTTACCATCTTTTGTTTTTCCTCCGGCATACAATCTGCGGAAGTTTAAGGGTGACACACATCGGCACCTCCGCCACTCTCCTCACATCCCCTAATCCTTTCCCTATCTCCTTCCTGCTATGCTGTGCTTTGCGTCATAGGGTATCCCCTGAGCTTGGCTTAATAATATAAAAAAAAAAACACAAAGTACAAATTGTTCTTGAATCTAGTGTGAATGATTATTGCACTACCTTCGAAGCATTAGTCCTGCCAAAAATCACAAGTGATCAACCATCTCGCACTGTGAATGTTAAGGAGTGGAAAATCCCTAAAAATGTTATGCTTGCAGATCCAGAATTTAATACATCTCTACATATAGATGTATTTATTGGAGCTAGTTTGTTTTTTGAACTCCTTTCGGTGGTACAATTTCGGTTAGGAAATGGATGTCCGATTTTGCAAAAAACTCTTCTGGGCTGGATCGTCTCTGGAGGTAGACCAACATCCTTTGGAAATTGTTTAGTAGTTGTTGATAAGCCTGCACGAGCTCAAGAGAACCTCGAGCAACTTGTTCAAAAATTTTGGGAGGTAGAAGATTACAAGCCTTCATCAAAAACATACTCGACTGAGGAAAAGGAGTGCGAGCAGCACTTTGTAGAACACGTTCAACGTGATCATTCTGGTAGATTCGTGGTACGTTTACCCTTTCGCAAAAGCCCTGATTATTTAGGAAATTCATTAGAAGTTGCTCAGAAACGATATTTCGGTTTAGAACAAACACTTTCAAAGAACTCTTAGTTGAACCAGTAATACTTACAATTCATGGACGATTATCGGGCTACAGGACATATGGAAAAAATCCCCTTTCACGCTCTCCCAAAACAGCACTATGTCCTCCCACACCACTGTGTTTTTAAGCCGGACAGTAGTAGTACAAAGCTTCAAGTCGTTTTTGATTGCTCATGTAAAACGATCACATGATATTCGCTCAACGACGTTGTTATGGTTGGGCCTGTTGTGCAAGATGATTTATTTACCATTCTCCTTCGATTTTGATCTCATAAGTATGCCCTGACTGCGGACATTTCAAAGATGTACCGACAGGTATGACTGCATCCGAAAGATACCAAGTGGCAGTGCATTTAATGGCGAGACTCACCTCAGAGCCCTCTTGAAGCAAATCAATTATTTACCGTTACATATGGAACCTCTTCTGTATCTTACCTCGCGACTCGATACCTTCAGTAGCTCGCTCAAGATGAACGAATAAAAAATCCTGTTGGTGTATCCGTTCTGCAGCGTGATTTCTACGTGGACGATATGCTGACTGGCGCGGATAGTATAGCTGAAGCAATGAAAATGCGTACTGAGGTGGATCAACTTCTTCGCGCTGGAGGTTTTACTTTATCTAAATGGTGCTTAAATAGCTCAGAGCTTCTTTCACCTATTGATGATGCTAATTTGGAAAAATATTTGAAAATTTGCGGTGACAATGTAATAAAAACTCTTGGTATGATATGGCAACCACAAAAGGATGTATTTCGTTTCGTTTACAAGGCCAGTGATAATCAACGTCGAGCAACAAAACGTCTAGTTCTTTCATCAATAAGTCGTCTCTTTGACCCAGTGGGGCTTTTAAACCCCATCATAGTTAAAGCCAAAATAGTTTTGCAGCAGTTGTGGAGTTTGATGCTGTTTTGTGATGAATCTTTGCCTCAAGCTCTGCATGCAGAATGGATTTCGTTCTACAGTCAACTTGAATTCATAAATCATATAAAAATTCCTCGATATATCATGCCGCAGCAGTGTTATGTGGAACTTCATAGCTTTGCAGATGCCAGTATGTCCGCTTATGGAAGTTATGCCTATATCCGCTCTATTGATAATGGAATCATAAATTGTAGTCTACTAACGGCTAAATCGCGGGTGGCTCCTCTAAAAACTATATCGATTCCCCGATTGGAATTATGCGCTGCCCTTCTATCTACTGAGCTCACGTCTCAAGTAGATAGTATATTTGCCTCGTCACTTCAAAAGGTATATTGTTGGTCAGATTCCTCGATAGTGCTGTCGTGGATTTCATCCGCACTTTCAAAATGGAATGTATTCGTGAGTAATAGAATTGCAAAAATTCAGCAGCTAACAAGCAACTTTGAATGGAGGCAGAGGAACTGCTCCATCCGAACTTTCAAATTCTGAATTTTGGTTCAATGGCCCAGAATTTCTTCGTTTGCCAGAGCATCTGTGGCCTAAAACACTAATTGACGCCAACAAAAAAGTGCCAGAGGGACGCAGATCTGGATTCACTCTGGTCACCGGGAAGTCAACTGATTTGATTCAAGACTCCATATTTAGCAGCTCTTACTGCAAGCTAATCAACACGTTTGCATACATCTATCGTTTTTATTTAAACTCTAAAATTTGATCGAGGGACTCGTCAGAGCGCACGCGCGGGCCGCTCACTGTTCGTGAACTGGACTTAGCTCAGAAATCTGTTGTTCGCCTCCTCCAAAAAACGAAGTTCGTCGAAGAATACAATCGCATGACATCAGGCAAGATCGTAGGCTCAAATAGTCTACTTAAATGCCTTGATCCTTTCATTGACTCAGACGGTTTGATACGTGTTTGGTGGTCGCTTAAAAATCTCTAACCTCGAATATGATGCCACGCATTCAATATTGCTGCCAAAGTCACAATTTACCAAAGCTTTAATCAAAGAGTATCACTTCAGACACTTTCATGCTGGTTGTCAAACTCTGTTGTGCATCATTCGTACCAAATTTTGGCCTATTGGTGGCAAAGGCATGGTCAAGCAAGCCATACGATCCTGTGTACGTTGTTTTCGATTACGCCTCAAGGTGATGGAGCAAATTATGTATCAATTTCCGAGTCCGCGGGTTGAACCGAGTCCTGTGTTTCATCATACGGGAGTCGATTTCTGTGGTCCCTTCTACATAAAAAATCCAGTGAGAAATCGCCCCTCTACTAAGGCATATGTTTGCCTATTTATATGTCTTTCTGTAAAAGCAGTCCACCTGGAATCCTTTCTCTCTGTGCTGCTAAATTTCGTAGCACGACGTCCACATGTTTTAATAATATATTCGGATAACGCTACAAACTTTGTAGGAGGCTCGGGAGAATTAAAGGAATTGAATGCATTATTCAACTCTCAAAAACATTGCGAAATAGTTAAGGAAATGTGCAGGAAAGATGGTATTGAATGGAAATTTATTCCACCCCGGTCCCCTCATTTTGGTGGCTTGTGGGAGGCCGCAATAAAACAAGCTAAATATCACCTTCGTCGCTCTCTTGGTATTGAAGCATACTCATTGGATGAGCTGCAGAGAGTAGTGTGTCATGTAGAAAGTATATTAAATTCTCGCCCACTTACGCTGCTTTCAAGTGATGTCCAAGATTTGGAACCGCTCACCCCTGGACATTTCCTAACAGGGTGTGAAATGGTAACAATTCCAGAGCCCAGTTTGGTTGTGGATGCGAAACTTTTGTCACGGTGGCAACACCTTCATGCGAAATTACATATTTTCTGGTCACGATGGCCGAAAGAATACCTTAAACTACTTCAAGTACGAGCTAAATGGAAGACGGCACAGCCTAACATTGAAGCAGGTACATTAGTTTTGCTGAAGGATGAGAACATTCCTCCTCTTAAATGGCCTCTAGGTCGCATCGAAGAGCTTCATCAAGGAGCAGATGGTCATGTGCGCGTGGTAACAGTGCGAACTTTGATGGGTCAAGTAAAGCGAGCTATTACAAAGATATGCCCTCTACCTGTCGATAAGGAAGATTGGTAATTGAGAGCTGAGGCCCTCAAGGCGGCCGCATTATGTTGAGGAGAATTTCGTAATTTTTGAAATTAACAAAAACAATTGTTTGAATTAATGTTAATTTTGCTATTAGCTTAGTACGTATGTTTATATGAATTCAGACTTTCTATTAGCTTTGAATTAAATTTGAATTGTTGCGCCAAATCTCTAAATCTAAATGTAATCAATCGTTTGCAACTTCATGGTTATACTTTTCTGCCCTTTTTTTGTAATCTGCCAGTCAGTCGCATTAGAGTACTTGCAGCGTGAACAAAACTTTGTAAATTTTTGAAGATAATAATAACTCGAGGTCCACTACAACAGAATCGTTTCATTTATTGAGTTTACCTAATCATTTTTTCATATCCCAGAAACTACTGAGATTACCAGTATTCGTATGTAGTAGGTACATTCTATTGTGGGTAATGAAATCTTACACTATACTACTCTCTTCTTTATAACAAAACATGGCGTTATAAATTGCATTTGCATGAAAAACGTGTCGTTCGAGAGTTTTTAAGCATTTCGTCAGAACTGTAAAATTCCAAGTATATGTATCAGTAAGTACCAGGACCAGGGCTTAAAAATCTTTTAAGTACAATTACACCTGTAGGTGCTGGTACTTAAAAATTCCAAGTACAAGTCCAGGTACTGGTACTGGTACTTACAAGTCCAACATATCAGCTATTAAGTACCTTATAAGTACCTAAGTACGCGTGTAACACCGCGATACCGCTAAGTCATACTATGTTTTTGCTAGCTATTAAAATAAAAATAGAGATTACTCTATAGGATTTTTTACCGGGTTAAACTTATATTTGCTGAAGAAGGAACTTTTTTTGGATTCTCCGGTATATGTTTTTTCATTTTTTCATTTCTTTTCTTTGTTCTAATTTTTCATTTGTTTTTCAAGTCACTCAATTTCGCTATTTGGGACCTGTTGATGAGTCAAACCAAGACTTGAAACTTGTCACCAAAAGTATAACGAGTTGTGTAATGAAATAGCAAATTAAAAGCATTTTTTAGCTTTTACTATATACCGGAGAATCCAAAAAAAGTTCCTTCTTCAGCAAATATTAGTTATTAAAGTATGCCTTCCAATAATAGAGGTGCAAGAGCTTTTGAAAACCCAAATCAGAAATTGTGAAAATCTATAGCCAGGATGAGGATTTCGTTTACAGAAACTGTTGCTGTTTTAATTTTGATAGCTGTTTATACAGAATTTCAGTTTGCCTTTAGAAACACAAATTTTTCAATTGTCGCATCAGATAAAGATTGCCTTAATGGAGCATTTGAAGACCGGTAAATTAAAATAAATGCTCCACAGGTGCGGACGAGAAGAGCGGGGCGTTTCACTTGATTGCCAACCTTCTCAACAAAGACGCATAATGGCATAATGCCAATTTCTGTCTTATTGTCACTCATATGTACATATACATATATAAAAACTAAGTGGTGAGCGTCGGCGAAGCTCAGCAATAATATATATACCTAGATGGGTTGGGGTGTGCGTGGGGTGATTAGCGATGCATAAAATCTACGCTAATCTAAGCTCGATCGGTGATTCGGTGCTCTGGAGTTACACTCTATGTGTGTACGTGTGTGCGTTTGCGTGTGCGTGTATGAGTGTTCGTTCATACATTCATATATGTAGAAGAGTGTTGCTCTCTACGTGCCCAAATATATAGTAAAACACGAAATATTTCGTTACAGTGAAATTCAAAAGCATATAAACTTAAAACCACACAAGATATTTACCAAATATTTTTATTAGTTGAGAATATATTCACTTAGGAACACAGGTGGGTTGGTTCGATTTAGATTTCTTTTGTCTTATTCACAATTTTACTATGATGAAAAAAAACGCATACGCTGACGTCAAAATGCTTCTATGCTTAAACATAATTGGCGCCATATTTGGGACAACATACATCAGTAAAAAGAACAAAAGCAATGATTTCTAATGGTTTAATAGAAAAGTAAAAAATAAACCATGTTTCAGTCAATAAACTCGATTCAAGACAAGAGAGGAGTGGATACTATGGACCAAATGACTCATATATATATTGAGAAAAGGAAAACCACTCGGTGGTCAGTTACATACTTCTGCAATATTTTAGACGTAATTGGTATTGCTTCGTATAGTACAATATTTTGAGTACGCAAAATGTCTTCCAAAATTTCGCGCTTCTCCTTCCTGGAGTAGGTCGCGCAAAGACTAATATTTCCATTCATAAGACGGTGAAAGCTAATTGGATAACAGCATCGAACTCGCGATAAGGATATGTAAGCATTGGAAGGTGCAGTGGATCTTCTAGAGAAAGGTGCTTCTAAGAATAAGCAAAAATTCAATTGCAAGGAAATAGTGTTACTTGTGTACTGTAAAAAAAGGAAGGCAACAGCAGCAAATATGTGACATCGGTGAACGCAATACCTGCAATGAAGACGGAAAACAAATATGCGATTTTTGGAGGAGAAAATAAAATGAAAATTATATGTCATAGATAAGTATATATTTTTTTACATTAAATGTAGTCTTAATCTAATACAAGATCGTTCTCAATGTTAGATCTGTGTCTCAAATTTTTATAACAAATCAGATCAGATACCCATTGAGTCCTGGTTATCAAGTTTTTGTATTTCAGTGTGCTTTTTTTCCTATCTGTTGACTTTGTAACAGATACGATTTTTGGTAAATTGAAGTTTTGCCTCTTATTTCGACGTAAATCAATCTTGCAAAATTTATTTTGCTGAAGCGAAGTCTTGTAGAAGAGTATTCCGTTACGGTGTTTTTCTACTTTTAGCCGTACACATTTCGAAATGGGAAAAAAGCTCTCCATCAGAATTGCTTCTCTAAAGACTTAAAATCCCGGAAATTTTCAAGCCTCATGCAGTGTACGATTAGTGGATCTTTAGTCTTGCACACTCGTACAAACTACTCTCAGTCTCTTCAATTTGGAAGCTCGAAAGTTTATTCTTTTCGCTTTCTATTATGGAATAGTTTGAGTCCGCTTCCAAGTGCGTATGCCCGCAAAGCAGATATTTTTGGTTTATTACCTTCATATTTGTGAATTCTGCAGCTAAAAGAATGCATATATCATTTAAATGTTCTTATTCTGTCGAGCACAATTATCTGACCAGATGGTTAGTTCTTCCGTTGTATGTCTTCATTTGCCTGTCCATCAGGAGTGACTATTTCGTTAGCAGCAGTAGCTCGTAACCCAGTGACCCAATAGATCAAAATCCCATCATACAATAGGCCTGGTTTGAACCAGCGTCAAAGATTGCTTCATATAATTTCCACAATTTTCTCAAATAAAAAGACTCGCAGTTCGTAAGTAAAGGCGGGGGAAGGCACTTCTACACGTCCATCATTCTCATCACTCTTCCATTAGATTGTTTGACTTCAAGCTTACCGATCTTTTTCGTAGCATACCTTTTCGCCTTCCATGCCACAACACAACATTCCGAATCATGAGCATGTTTCAATCTAACCAAGTATTGGTCACACTTATCGCATGTGACTTTGTTTGGAGAGGAAACGACAGATTAAAATTTTCGTTGAATGTTTTGCTGTACAGCCATTCCTTAACAATACCTTTTTTTCGGTAGATTGGTGTCTTTTCACCTGAATAGATCAGTTCAGGACCGAGATAGTGGTGCGAGCTGCGATCCCTAGAATAGTGCGATGAGTATGAAAGGAAAAACTAAATGTGGTTTTTTATACCGGCAATAAGAAGCTCTGGTGATTTATTTGACGGCGTGCTTTCCTCTTTTATCCGGTTCAGTTATGTTTGTGTTTGACATTTTTTTCTTAAATGCAGTACTTACAAATTGCTCCGAAATAGAGAAAGTGGCCAAAAACATTTTTTGATCGATATGGACTGTATACCTTAATTTTATTTATTTTTTGATCTCCAGCACATAGGAGCTTACAGTTATGCCCAGCACGTAGGGTTTTAAATAAAATCAAATTCTTCAGTTTCAGATTAAGAGATACTTTATTACAAATGTCTGGTTTTCTTTCCAAACGAGCTTCTCGACGCTAACTAATTAACTGAACTAACATTCCATCGTTCTTGTTTCTAATTACACTCACACATCTATATCAATAACAAATTCATTTGTACAATTCAATTCAATTACAATGATAATAATTAGAGCAAAAAAGTGTTGACAACTTATCGAGATTTAAGATCTACTACATTGCAGTTTGTACAAAACATCCTGGCCGCAGTTGAGAAATTTAAATTATTTAGATTACATTATCTTCATGCTTATTTAATTGGTAATTTTCGAAGTTTGGTAATTGCTCTCTTATACATCTTGTTTGTCGTTTTAATGGTTGCAACTCTAACGTGTCCATCCTGTCCTGGATGGATCTGGATTATACGTCCCTTGGGCCATTGGTCTGGAGGGGTGTTGTCTTCACACAAAAGGACGAGATCGCCTTCTTGAATTAACATAGATGTCTTTTGCCACTTCGGTCGGTGTTGCAAGGTACCCAGATATTCATTATGCCAGCGTTTCCAAAAGCCTTGCATCATACATTGAATTTGTTGCCAGCGACCCAGTCTACTGACAGTACTGCAGCTGAAATCTGCTTCAGGAATTGTCGTTAACGCCCGGCCTATGAGGAAGTGCCCTGGTGTTAGCACATGAAGATCTTCAGGATGTGTGGAGATGGCACAGAGAGGCCTTGAGTTTAACTGAGGCTCTATTTGCGTAAGTAAGGTTGCAAGTTCCTCAAAATTCAGGATGGTGTCACCTATTACTCTTCGAAGGTGTCTCTTGACGGACTTAATTCCGGCCTCCCATAGGCCACCGAAATGCGGAGAAGCCGGTGGGATGAAATACCAATTGATGTTATTCTGGAAAATAAAAGAGCAAAAATTTTCGTTTTTATAGCAAGATGAGGCTAATTTATACATTTCAGACAAACATCTGTGTGCACCAACAAAATTTGACCAATTATCAGAATACACATCACTTGGAAGACCTCTTCGTGAAACAAATCGCCGTAGAGAAGCTAGAAAGCCTTCTGTTGAAAGGCTGCTAACTATTTCGAGTTGTATAGCTTAGGTAGTCATGCATATGATCAAGGCTATATATCCTTTAGTCGTTCTGACACCTCTACCAACCCTGTTGCTGATTTCGATGGGCCCGGCATAGTCGATTCCATTAAGCTCATTTACGGGAGTATCATTGGGTGTCTATTGTTGTAGCTAATCTTAGAATAGTGTATTCTTCCACCAACTCTTAGAATTCCCGCTTCGTCCAAAAACGGGGTGAGACTTAGTAGAGGACTCCTACTGGAAATATTCTTGCTTGATGATATTCTCGCAATATCGTCGAAAAATGACTGAATTTGAATTAGACGAATGAATAACATTGTAGAATTTTGCAACTCTTGTGACGATAGAAATCCAAAAACTTTCTTTCCTCTGCACGCACTAAGAAATCTGAGAACATAGCTTAAAATTCGCACTATTTTTTACCAAGATGAGAATCGAGTGCAGAAATAGGAAACGAAATCATCAGAGGTTTCCTCTAGAGTAGCCAGTACATAGGTTTTTCTTTCTTCAACCTTTGCTTCGTTGGGAGCACACGTAAAGGTTTTGCGCGGCCATTCACATATTTCAGACTTCATCCATTTCGGTCGTTGCCACCATAAGTCGAATTCTTTTATTTTTGACGGGCTCAGTCCTCGAAGCGCAGTCTGCTGGGTTGTCCTGTGAATTTACGTGATTCCAGGATGAACGGGGAATTCTTTCTAAAATTTCTTATGTCCTGTTGGCAATGTAAGTTTTCCAGCGCCGTAGTATGTCAGATAACCAGCTGATTACATTGATGAATCTGTCCACGCGTAGACTTGCACATTTTCAACTGAGAGGGCTTTTAGGACCCTTGACATCAGCCTGGAGAGGAGTAAGGCTCCACAAAGCTCTAATCGTGGGAGCGAAATCTGTTTGAGAGGACTAACCTTGGTCTTGGCGGCCACAATAGTTATAGTGACCTTTCCGGTTTCGTCGACACTTCGGCAATAGATAACAGCACTGTATGCGC
The DNA here is from genome assembly GCA_963930735.1 of Dioctria linearis. NCBI lineage: Eukaryota > Metazoa > Arthropoda > Insecta > Diptera > Asilidae > Dioctria > Dioctria linearis. Next base: position 148,808,715 of record OZ005744.1, on the reverse strand, counting down.
GCTCAGAGTCATCTGAAACCCCGTGCATTTGCAATTGAGTCAGAGAGTGGCATATAAGCCGAGGACAAGATATCATTTTCAATTCTAGGAGCTCTGATTTTTCAGTTATGTGAGGTGGCAAAGGGTCGTCCCAATCCAGTTTTATTAGCCATAGTTGTTGAAAGAGTATCTATAGAGATATAACAACTGGTGACAGCCAACCCAGTGGGTCAAAAATTCTGGATGATTGAGATAAAATTAATCGCTTGTTGGCCGTTGCATCAGATAGTGGAGAAATAGTAAAGGAAAATACATCTATTCGTGAATCCCATTGTAAGCCAAGCACCTTCTCCATCCCTGAATTGTCATCAATGTGGGTAAATGAATTTTCCCTTGATAGTGGTCATATGAATTTTCTGAGATTTCATGTAGGTTTGATCTCCATTTCGTGAGGTTCATTCCACTTGCCATTAGAATTGTAATTAAAGCTGTTTTTAGCCTTTTCGTTTCCTCTAGGGATTGACCGCCGGAGAGAATATCATCTACGTAAAAGTCGTTACGAATGCAATGTGCCGCCTCGAGGTAGATATCTTGCTTGTCTTCAGCAATTTGATTTAATATTCTTGTGGGCAGGAAAGGCGCAGAAGATGTGCCGTAAGTTACTGTGGTTAATTTAAAATGCTGGATAGGTGAGATAGGGCTAGTCCTCCAGCCTATCCTCTGAAAGTCTCTCTCCTTGGCCGCTACTAGTACCTGGCGGTACATCTTCTCGATGGCTGCTGTAAATACCACCCTGTGTTTTCGAAAGCTCAGGAGGATGGGAAACAGATTTCTCTGAACAACGGGTCCTGCCAATAAGACATCATTTAAGGAAACCATGCTGGAACTTCAACATGAATCATCAAATACGACTCTTAATTTTCCTTCAGGTGATTTTTCAAACACCGCATGATGAGGCAAGTAAAAACAATCCATTGAACCTTTGTTCAGGTCTTGGGGAGGTACTAACTCCATATGATTTAATTCATGATACTCGGACAACAAAGTTTCTTGTGTTTGAGCGGTTCAAAGCCAACCCATCACTATATATTTGAACACTGCCTGACAACGTGTCGATGTAGAGAGCTGGACTGGTACTGTAGCGTATTCCCCGTACGCTACCCTTTTCCTTCCCCTCTCCGTCCTTTTTCTTTCTTTCGGCTTCTCTACTTTCTGTAGAGAAACCCCCATGACTTTCCCGGGGTACCTGAAAAAGGGTGAAAAGTACATATTTTCGAGAAGTAGCCCTATGCTACTTCTCTATATAAATAAAAATTCTGAAAAATAAAAGTTATATATTCCCGAGAAGTAGCCCTATGCTACTTCACCATATAAATAAAAATCCTGAAAATAAAGGCTATATATTTCCGAGTAGTAGCCCTATGCTAATTCTCCATATAAATAAAAATCCCTGAAAATTAAAGGTATACCTTTTTGAGAAATAGCCCTATGCTATGCTACTTCTCCACATTGCATCCATCCTGCAAAACAAAAAAAAATATTATGTAAAAACCTGAAATGCAGAAGAAACAACAACAACAGAAAAATATTTTCAGTCGAAAAATTCTAAAATGTGCAAAATGAGCACAAAATACAATCATTGGTTTAAATCTTACCGCTAGTCAACTAAAATTGCACAAAAACCAACGGCAACTCGCCTAGCTGTAAAGCATCACGCGATACCACCACGCTATGCATTACATCAGGCCTGACCGAGATTCTTAGAAAAATTCCAGCTCGAATGCACACCAGCTGTGGGAGGCATTGAGGATTTTGTAAACGAAAGCGCTAGTCGGTCGGTCGGTTGGAAGACAGAAAGGCGGGAATGTAGGCTGACTGCACCGAGTTGACGCAGTTGAATTTGGGTTTTTCTTGCGTGCGGTGCTCGAGATAAGTCGTGAACTCTTGATTGCCTGTGTTGCTTTCTTTCTTTTTTTTTATTTGCATTTTGGAGTATCGAACAGTTTGCCGTCTAGATCTTTCCTGCGAAAAATATAAGGAAATTTTATTAATAATCAGAAAATTCCATATTATTGTGAAAAGTGCTTACCTGGCTGGATTTTTACGTGTTAGTGAACATATTTCCTGCGGAAAATATAAGGAAATTTTGTTAATAATTAGAAAATTCCGTATTGTTGTTAAAATCACTTACCTGGCTGGAGTTTTACGTGTTAGTGAACCTATTTCCTGTGGAAAATATAAGGAAATTTTATTAATAATTAGAAAATTCCGTATTATTGTTAAAAGCTCTTACCTGGCTGGATTTTTATGTGTTAGTGAACATATTTCCTGCGGAAAATATAAGGAAATTTTATTAATAATTAGAAAATTCCGTATTATTGTTAAAAGCACTTACCTCGCTGGATTTTTACGTGTTAGTGATCATATTTCCTGCGGAAAATATAAGGAAATTTTATTAATAATTAGAAAATTCCGTATTATTGTTAAAAGCACTTACCTGGCTGGATTTTTACGTGTTAGTGAACATATTTCCTGCGGAAAATATAAGGACATTTTATTAATAATCAGAAAATTCCATATTATTGTGAAAAGTGCTTACCTGGCTGGATTTGTACGTGTCAGTGAACTTATTCCCTGCTGAAGACATAAGGACATTTTATTAGATATTATTTTGAAGATCCTATAACTTTTCGTGTAAAGCGCTCACCTTATTCCATTGAAAGTGTCAGTGAACCTTTTCCTGCTGGAAATATAAAGAAATTTTATTATTATTCTCAAGATTATATCTCTTTTAGTGCAAAGCGCTCACCTGATTGAATTGAAAGTGCCGGTGAGCTCTTTCCTGCTGAAAATATATAGAAGTTTTTTGTATTATTTAGAAGATTCTATATCTTTTAGTGCAAAGCGCTCACGCGATTCCATTGAAAGTGCCAGTGAACATTTTGTTTTTTTTCCTGCTGAAAATATACGAAAATTTTATTATTGTTCAGAAGATTCTGTATCTTTTTTTTCTTTCCGTGAAGAGTGCTCACCTGGCTGGATTTGAATTGTCGGTGAAAACGTTTTTTTCTCTTGCTGTAAGTATAAGGAACTAAGACACTAAGTTCTATGATAATTTGTGATTTCTCAACCCGAGTGGCAAATCAAGCCCTAGGCGTTTATGATCCTTCTAGGCGTGAACTCGCGGTGGTTGAAAGAGGATAGGTTAAAGTCTAATTCAATTAAGAGCAATGATTAGTAATCACCTTTTGAACGCTTACACTCTTGCAGATGCGGAATAGACAAACAGATTGTAGCGTTAGGTACACGAAGAAGAGAAAAGTGTTTAATGTAATATAAGGAAAAAAATAAAAAAATAAAAAAAAAATATAAAAAAATGAGCCCAATCGACTCAGCGAAATGAAATATCCAGGCTATAGTGATAATAGCGGAAATCACGCAGTACAAAGGGTGCACCCTCAACATTTTCTACCCACCCAGCGAGCGATTCCACTTCGATAACCAGGATTCGACAAGGCTGCGCATGGTTAAGTAAGTCTAGAGTTTTTTTTTCTTTCTATTGTCAGGTTACTCATTTAGGTCCAAAATGTGTTTTTTTTGTATATATTCAAGTTTTCTTTCCTTGCTAACTGCGACCATAACTGTTCCCCAGTTTTTCGTAAGTAGTCTCGTACTACCTATCTTTGTTTCATGGATTTATGTCCTGGTTATCAGTGATGATCATAGTTTAGTAAGCTCTAGTTAGAATATCCTCTTTAATATTAAGCCAGCTAGTAGGGATGTTATATAATTTCTATATCGCTCACCTGTGAACTTGGTTCACTTCCGCTCACTAATAATCCAGTTCGGGGTTCTTGTTTCATAAAACACTGTTGTATTTTTCTATCTCTTCTTTAATTCTTTATTTTTTTTTTACAAGACGTAGCTATTCTATAATTTTCCTATTCTTAAAATACACATCTTTATTTTAACTACACAACCGAACTTTCTTTTTATTAGATCTTTATTTTAACTACACCACCGAATTTTCTTTTTATTAGATCTTTATTTTTAACTATACAACCAAATTTTCTTTTAATTAAATCCTTTTTTTTCGCTACCCGACTCAAACCAACAAACCAATAACTCTTTTTAGAACGACCGACTTAACTCTTAAGAACCGACTCCTGCTCCCGGACCCGAGATTGCGCCGCTTTTACGTTTATAATTCAACTCAACTCTTGATCACATTCATCGTGATCAAGAGCCGTTGTTCAGGTTAGAAAATGCTAAATTGCATTTTCTTATCCTGAGAAAATTTTACTTTTTAATTCTGGACATGTTCAAACATGTCCAGAATTATTCGCGTTGAACGATGGCTGCAAAAATGTAATCTTACACTTTTTAAAACATCAGCCACCGTTTGAAATCGCGACGCGCATATACATACAATGCATTTATGCTACGCGCGTTTCTTATCGCGAAAGCTTTTTTCGTAATATGTATGTACGTATGTACATACATATTGTATTTTTCGCGACAAATCGTACTGAAGGTACGATTTGCTTTTTGATTTCTTTTTTTTTTTTTTAATTAAATTGTTGAAATGACAAATTTTGCTGAAAGCAAAATTTTGTCGTGGAAATTTTAAAGTAAAACGACTTGGGGTGTAAAATGAAACTTTTGTTTTTCCCAAGTCGTTTTATGGGAATAAAATGAATGGTATGTGAGGAAAATTGCTGATGCAATTTTCTTCACCCATTTAAGAGATAAGCTAATCATGTTTTAAGCATGGTTAGCTTATGTGAAAAATGAATTGAATATTATTTATTTGTTTTGCCCTTTTTCAGGTTTATATGAAAATATTAATTATTTTAGGTATATAACAATCCTTGCCCCTGAGGAAAAGAGAATTATTCTTTGAAGAGGAATAATTCTCAGGGGAAGTTGTTGTTGGTGCGTTTTTTGGTGGCTGGGTTTTTGTCGGTTTTCGGTTGAGTTTTTTACAGGAATATGACTATATATATAATATGTGTTTCTTATGGGAATATATATAATTTCTGCTATATCTAATGTCTTTAAAAAACATTTTTTTCTTATTTCTTCTACTAATTTAAGTCGCTATTTCCCATATATGATCTTAGTACATACATTTCTAGCCTATTTCTATTTAGTATAATCTGAGGTATTACTAGTCATTATGTATTATGTATTACTTAATGTTGCTAAATATTATTTACTTATTATTTTTATTATTATTATTCTATTTATTATCTTATTTTTTAGCTTATTTAGTTCATTATTTCTACTTTGCTATGTGCTACTTAGGTCTGTTAATTTTATTCTTAGATACTACCAAATAAATTTTATCCTTATTTATTCTTAATTTATTAATTTTATTAATTTATTTTCTAAGACCAGTGTAGTGAAGGGATAGTGGTTCCGCCAGTAACAAAAGAATGATACGGGGCCAAAAATAAGTATAGATCTTTTTTATTACATTATTATTTATTATTAATTGTATAGATCTCGCTTTAGAGAGACTCTGGGTACGTTTTAATTTTTCTTGGGGTGTTGCGTAAACCGGTTCCATAGGAACGCTTTCAGCTGTGGGCTGTTGCCTGCGTTTAGCAATCCATGCCATGAATGCCGGGACGATATATTTTGCTATTGCCACCACTGATACAATTAGCAACAAGAGTCCTGTCATTGATAGGGATGTAATAGAGAGTATATGAGGAATCTTAACTTTGGGTCCATATTGAAAATGGGTTTTTGTTGTCTTTGTAGCTTACATTCTATTGGTCTTTATTTTAATGTATGTATGTACCTTAAAACTATTTAGATTCTATGGACACCATTTTATTCGTAGAAAGGTTTTAGGCGGTTGTTATGTACCGTCACCTCTCGTTTGCGAATTTTAATTGTTGTGTTTACTGAACTGGGGATGCCGGTTACCGTATAGGGTCCTACCCAAATCTGGGAGAGCTTATGTTTACGACTCTCGCTCTTGAGTAGAACCTTGTCTCCTCTGTGAAATGTCAGGGGACGTACAGCTTTGTCGTAGTAATTTTTCGAGCGCTGTTTACTCATCAGAAGATTTTTCCGTGCCATGGCGTAAGACTTTTGAAGCTTATACCTGAGAATATGGTAGTAGCTCTCGTGGTTATACACGGGTTCGGGGTCTCGCCTTAAGTTGGACGGAACGTCCGCTGTAAAGCCGTAGAGGCAGTCCATGGGAGTTAATTTTGTCCCTTCGTGTACACTGTTGTTGTACACGAAAGCAGCGGTTCGCAGATAACTATCCCATGACCTGGGATTTTCGTCCACTATAGTTCGTAGATATTCAATCAACGGTCTATGTGCACGTTCGAGTGCTCCATTTGAATGGGGATGATAAGCTGAGGTTTGCAGCTTATTTATCCTGAGGAGTTTGCATACCTTTTTGAATAGGTCACTCAGGAAATTACTTCCCTGATCGGTGACTATTCTTTTGGGAATGCGGTAGCGCGTGACGATTTCGTCGAAGAAAATTTGCGCTACCGTTATAGCTTCCCCATTTGGTATGGCATACCAATCTACGAACTTCGTGAGGTTATCCTGAAACGTTAGTAAGTATTTGTTTCCAGATTCAGTCTAGTGGGCCGACTATATCTAGATAGATTTTGTCGAATGGTTGTTCCGCTATGTCTGTAATCACCATCGGCATTTTATACTGTGGTGAGGCCTTCATGGTTTGACATTTGGCACACCGCTTAATGTGCTTTTTGATGTCACTAAGCATGTGCCTCCACCAGTACTTTCTTCGAATCCGTTTATAGGTGTTTATCACTCCCTGATGGCCGCCAAAGAGAGAATCATGATAATCTTTTAAGATTAATTGAATCTCCTCTGGGCTTGTGATTACTTCAGGGGGACGAGTTTCGTCTATAATTGGTGGATTGGTACTAGGTGGACTGTCACGGTCTGCGGTCTCTTCTGGATGATGAGTTTGTTCTTCTTGTTCTATTAGTTTGGCCTGGCTGTCTGGATTTGTTCCACTTTCCTGAATGTTTCGTGTCTGGGCTCTTGTTAGTGCATTGCATTGCAGACACTCCTTAAGGTCCGATGAGTGTTTTTCCTCCTATATGTCCGAGTCCATTTGGTGGTGGACTATAGCTTCTACCGTGAAGGTTGTAGTTTCTTTGTCTTTGTTATTTTCCCGTGGAATGCGGCTTAAAGCGTCGGCATTCGTGTTGTACTTTCCGGGCTTATATTCAATTTTATAATTGAACTCGGAAAGTTTATGGTGAAATCTCACCAGACGGGATGTGGGGTCCTTAACATTGAAGACTCCATTGAGTGGTTTGTGATCTGTATAGACCGTGAACTCTCGGCCTTGCAGATAACACCTGAAATAATAACTCTTTCTCAATCGTGGAATAGTTACGTTCGGCTTTGTTCAGGGTACGGCTGGCTTAGGCAATTCGCTGGTCACTTCCTACCTCTCCTTGATAGAGAACTGCTCCAAGAGCCTCGCTGCTGGCGTCGGTGGTAAGGTTAAAGGGTTTTGAAAAATCGGGATATAGTAAGAGTGGAGGGGAAATTAAAGCATTCTTAATGCTTTGAAATGCCTCTTGGCATTTCTCAGTCCACTTAAACTTTACATCCTTTCGGAGTAAGTTTGTTAGTGGACGTACTGTTTTCGAAAAATCGGGTATGAATTTTCTGTAGTAATTGGCAAGGCCCAAAAATGATTGCACTTGCCTTACTGTCTTAGGGATGGGGAAAGTTTGGACGCATGCCGTTTTGCTAGGGTCAGGTAGTGCTCCTTGGTTAGAGCATTTGTGTCCTAAATACACTACCGCGCGCCTGAGAAATTGACATTTCTCAGGTTGAAGTTTCAGGTTATTTTCTCTTAACCTGTCAAAGACTTTTCGAAGCTTTTCGTTGTGGTCTGCCAGACTTTTTCCATAGATGACTATGTCATCTAAGTAGACGAAACATTCTAGGCCTTGTAGGCCAGTTAATATGAAATTCATTAAACGCTGAAATGTGGCCGGGGCTCCTTTGAGCCCGAACGGCATACGTTTGAATTCATAATGCCCTTAGTTGGTACTAAAAGCCGTTTTTGCTCGATCTTTCGGATCGACAAGTACCTGATGATAGCCATTGGCTAGGTCTAGGGTGGTGAAGTATCTTGAATGGCCCAGTTGATCGAGGATATCCTCAATCCGAGGTAGAGGGAAGGTGTCGCCAATCGTTTTTTCATTCAACTTGCGGAAATCAACGACGACGCGCCATCTTTTCTCACCGTCTGGTCCCGCTTTTTTAGGGACGACTAGCAGTGGTGAGTTCCATGGGCTTTTGCTGGGCTGGACAATGTCGTTGTCCAGCATTTCTCTGAGTTGCTCATTTATTACATTTCGCTGTGTCTCTGGTAACCGGTACATCTTTTGGTTAATAGGTGCTTGGTCTTGCACCAGAGGGATGTCATGGGTGATGGCATTGGTATGTGTAAGCCTGTCACCTTTTAAAAAGAATATGTCATCATATTCGTAACAGAGATTTGTTATTGAGGCTTTTTCCTCAGAATTTAAAGTTTCATCCAGACTGAGTTCTTGCTCTAGTCTGGTGAGGCGGGGATGAATACTGGTGTCTTCTTGTTCGACATCGTTTGGGAACAGATATCGTATATGTTGTAGGGTGGCCTTCTGATCGGCCCTTATTGCCCTGTCTTTATTACTCTTAGTTCTAGACTTACTTAATGACTTTATATTATTTATTTTACCTCTTAACCTACTTGTTTTATATATGAGAGGCGCTGGGCCAGGTGGATCTGCGGGAGTTGCTAACGGCAGACCTTTTGTATGCTGGCCAGCGCCTGACGTTGGGGTTTTCATGAGGGACCCGCAAGCGTCTTGGAGCAGTTTCTTATGACTGCTTAATTGACTGGGGCTCTTATGCCCTATTTTCTTAATCTTAGATCTAATTATATTTTGATGCTCACCATCGCCGTCATTTCGACTCATGGGATTCAAAGGATGGGCTGTTGTAATATTTTTGTCTGGCTCTCGTTTGATGGGGACGACAGTGTAGTCTTTAATGGGAACCAGATTTAGGTTCACGCTGTTTAGAACTACTTGTGTACTGCGTGTGTTGAGGATTCTTATAGGGACTGCCTTTAACCCAGCTGAGAGTAAGCTGTTTGCTAAGAAGACTCCGTCGTATATTTCCTTCGACAGACTGATCATTTCTTCCTGCAACTGCAACGGAACTTTGACTACGATCTGAGACCTTGCTGGTACGCACACAGGTTTATTTAAATTCACCTGATGCTGTCCAGTCTTACGGGTTGGATCTTCGGTAATCAAGTCACCCTTATCGCCTTCTTGTAAGTCACAGCCGACTTCTTCTGACTGAGAAGCTTTGAGAACACTTCGGGTAGAAGGTGTATCCCCGTCGAGTTTAATATCTTCTACCAGTGTCTCTTTGTTGACTGTGTTTTGTGAACACGGGTTGTCCGATGAGGTTTCTAATGGAACAGCAAACTCTTCTGGATTGGTTTCCGTGCGAGGAAATCGCAGAACCTTGTTGGGTCCCTCAACATTACAATTTTTGGCTAGGAAATCATTTCCTAGTAAGCCGTCGTCAGAAATACCTGGGATGTTTTTTACCACCTGAAAGTTGCAAGGTAAGTTACTTTTTAGCATGAAGTTTCCTTGGCAACTTCCTAAGGTTTTTCCGGTGCCAAAGGGGCTTTGAAGCGTTAGTTTTTTGTTGGGGTTTATTAGCTCGCGAGATTTGAGAGCTTTTTTCTTAATAATACTGATCTCAGCGCCGGTGTCCACTATTAGCTGGGCCTGACCATTTAGACTTATGTCTAGAGGGAGTCTGGCGGTGGGCACACTGAAGTCGGGCGGCTGAGAAGACCCTTTTTTATTGCTGGTAGGGTTTATAGTCGAGCCGGGGAGTTTTGGGTCGACTCTTTGTCGTTTCCCTGTTTTTTATCCTCCCATTTTTGCTTTTGTCGACATTCGTGGATCTTGTGTCCACGGCGCCCACAAAAATCACATTTTTGTCTTATATTAAAGACTCTGGGGCCTTTTATATTGCTTGGGTCTGACTGTGGGGGATTGCTAAGCGATCCTCGTGTGAAACGATTTGCAGACTGTGTTTGGTTGTTTCGACAGTCGCGAATGTCATGCCCGTAACTACTACAGTTAGAGCAGAAGGGGTGTTTTTGCATTTAAGACACTCCGTGTAGGTGTGTCCCCGCTTCTGGCAGAAATTACAGGTGATGTTTTGTACCAGATTCTGTGTATCCGGTTGTCTAGATTCCCTTCGTGAAAATGGCGGGCGTAGTGGTTGAGCATGTACGTATGGGGGATTAAACTGTCTGGGCTCTTGTGCTCGTGGTGATGCATACATGGGTGGCTGTGGTGCTTGATTGTAAGGTGTTCGGCTAAGAGCTCGAACTCAAAGACTTGGGTCTATTGGTGCCATTGGATATGGCTGCTGCGTTAGCGGCGTTTGGACGAAAACTGTGCCTGCTTGTAACTTTTCCATGTCTAAAGCCTTTTGTATCAGCTGCTCTAGATCATTTTCTACCAGAGTGAGGAGGTACTGACATAGGTGGGGATTGTTCACTCCACTTTTGAGGGCATTCTTGGCGAAGTCCGGCAACTGTGTCTTCACAGCTGGGGCTGCCGTTGCTCCGTACTTCAGTAACGCTGCCTCGTTGCAAAGCATCAGCAACTGCTTCACTCTTGTTGTGAAGGCAGTGAGAGTTTTCAACGGGTTTTGCCTCATTGTGATCAATTTGTTGACCAACTCTTGGTACGATTCTCGTGGTAAATAGGTTCTGTTCAGACGTTCCTCCACTTCACTAAAAGTAGTTGGAACGTCCGAAGCAAACAGCTGATAAGCATCGCCACGAAGTCTTGTGGTCAAGATATGTAGGAAGGCTGGTTTTTCTTCCTCACTTACACAGTGTAAGGCCTGTTTGCAACAGCCAATATATGTTTGTAGCACACGACCTAGCTGTGGGGTATTTTCACCCGAAAACAGAGGAACTAGTTGTGCCGTGAGCTTGGCCACCTTTGCATAATCTACCATTGTGATTATCTTTTTATTTAAACTTTTGTAGGATAGTCTACTGGTGCTTTGACGAGTTTCAGGCTGGTTTCTGGACTAGAATCCGTGAAGGATACTTCTAGCCAGCCACTAAGGAGATTTTCGGCGGTTGTTCGGTCACCACTAATATCACTGACACTAGTATCACTATCAGCACTTACAACTACACTGGCTGTGGTCTTATCTATACCTAATGAACGTGAAAGCCCGGCAAATTCGATAAGCTCCTGTTTGAATCGCTCTGTTTCTTTTTTAAATTTTTCGATCTGTGTCAGCCTCTGCTCTCTGCCTTGACTTAATCTGTGGTCAAGGGCGTCGCAGTGCGTGACCGTGAGCTTATCGGATTCGCGTGCCTTCTCTAATAGCTTATCTAAAAATTTATCTAGACTTACTTTATTTGTTACGGTGGGAGCAGTTAAAATGGTACCACTTCTAAGGCGAACTCCAGCGGCTTGTTGGTGTTGGGGTAAAGATGAGTTGTCCTGGCTACCTGATTCTGTTTGGTTGTCTTCTGAGGCGTTGTCTGTACCTTCCCGGAGGTGTTGTGAACTCTCACCTAGGGATTGCTCCGCGTCGGATGAAGGCGTAGAGTTTTCTTCTTGCATATGCGTCCCGCGTTGTCCAAAAGGGGGGGCTTCCAGCCTTCTTGGAGTATTCCCTTCTGGATTGTTTCTTGCTGCTAGGGGGGGCTCCTGCCGTCTTAATTCCCTTGGCTGAGATTGAAAGGGGGGCTTATGCCGACTTCGAGATCCCTTTCAATCCTGGAACGAAGTTTCTATTTTCTGGTGCTTCTTTTTGCTGCTGGGGGGGGGCCCTAGGCCTACTTACTTCCCCTGGATATGGTTGAAAGGGGGGCTTAAAGCCTTCTTCGAAATCCCCTTCAACGGTGATATCTTCCTTCTGGAGTTGGTTTTGATTGGGAGTCCGTTGTCCTGACTTCTTTTCGGCTGGGAATGAGCTTCTATTAGTGAGTCCAGGTCCCTTGTTGATTTCGTTCCTTTTTTCTCACTCACTGGGGTGAACGCTTGCTCGCCTGGAGCAGAGGCGCCTATAGATGAGATCTACCCCGAGCGTTGGGGGTGACGTGGCCGTATAGTGTGGCTTAGTCAAAGGTTCCCCGTAGATTCGTGTAGGACCAAGGCTTTTCAAGCGTTTACGATCGTTTAACTTGACCAAGCTTCCTTGATCCTACCGGCTGCGCCAATTTGTTATATAATTTCTATATCGCTCACCTGTGAACTTGGTTCACTTCCGCTCACTAATAATCCAGTTCGGAGTTCTTGTTTCACAAAACACTGTTGTATTTTTCTATCTCTTCTTTAATTCTTTATTTTTTTTTTTACAAGACGTAGCTATTCTATAATTTTCCTATTCTTAAAATACTCATCTTTATTTTAACTACACAACCGAACTTTCTTTTTATTAGATCTTTATTTTCACTACACCACCGAATTTTCTTTTTATTATATCTTTATTTTTAACTACACAACCAAATTTTCTATTAATTAAATCCTTTTTTTTTGCTACCCGACTCAAACCAACAAACCAAGAACTCTTTTTAGAACGACCGACTTAACTCTTAAGAACCGACTCCTGCTCCCGGACCCGAGATTGCGCAGCCTTTAAGTTTATAATTCAACTCAACTCTTGATCACATTCATCGTGATCAAGAGCCGTTGTTCAGGTTAGAAAATGCTAAATTGCATTTTCTTATCCTGAGAAAATTTTACTTTTTAATTCTGGACATGTTCAAACATGTCCAGAATTATTCGCGTTGAACGATGACTGCAAAAATGTAATCTTACACTTTTTAAAACATCAGCCACCGTTTGAAATCGCGACGCGCATATACATACAATGCATTTATGCTGCGCGCGTTTCTTATCGCGAAAGCTTTTTTCGTAATATGTATGTACGTATGTACATACATATTGTATTTTTCGCGACAAATCGTACTGAAGGTACGATTTGCTTTTTGATTTCTTTTTTTTTTAAATTAAATTGTTGAAATGACAAATTTTGCTGAAGGCAAAATTTTGTCGTGGAAATTTTAAAGTAAAACGACTTGGGGTGTAAAATGAAACTTTTGTTTTTCCCAAGTCGTTTTATGGGAATAAAATGAATGGTATGTGAGGAAAATTGCTGATGCAATTTTCTTCACCCATTTAAGAGATAAGCTAACCATGTTTTAAGCATGGTTAGCTTATGTGAAAAATGAATTGAATATTATTTATTTGTTTTGCCCTTTTTCAGGTTTATATGAAAATATTAATTATTTTAGGTATATAACAGGGAGTTATCCAAGCTTTATTTTATACGATAAGTAAGTAAGCTTCATATGTTTCAAATATTAATTAAGTAAACATTTGCAAAGGTGAGGGCTCAAAAGGTAATTAAAGAAGAAAAAAATCTAATGGAATGCGTATCCGTCTTTTGATGCATCCCCGAACCTGTTCCGCATTTTTCTTTTCTTTCTTACGCCGTTTGGCAAAATAATAGGTAGACATATGGTGCGTAAAGAGAAAATGATGGAGTTGAGCGGCTAGGCCCTGTTTCATGAGGGGTGGAGGTTGGCAGCTTGCGTTATGGGCAGCATAACGTAACACACACACATTCTTCAATGGGGCTAAGATTATTTTGTACTGCGACGTCTTAGCCAGGGTGGATGTGGGCGATGGGCCCGCCTACGTCCACTCAGGACTCCATTATCACCGGGAGTCCACGCTCTCTCTCTCTGTCAATCTTTGTGTTTACCTGTCTCCGGGTGTTAATCACCTGTTCGGCGTTGCTGAGGTCTTCTGTTCTTCTTTTCTTTGCAGCATTCAATCGTATAAATTTTGGGTTTTTTTCCAGCCTTTTAGGTACCCCCAGAAGGAGGAAGCCCATATAGAGCTTTTTCTTTGTCTGTCCGTCCGTCTCCAGTCACACATACCAGCTCTTTTCTTTACTGTCCGTCCGTCTGTCTGGTCTATCTTCGTATTTGTGCACAGCTAAACAAGCATCAAGGGATGTGGGTGGCAAGAACCACCCCAAGCCAGCTGATCGCAGGCGGCATATTCGCTGTGCAGCCACCCACGCTAATCCCGCGATGATTTTGTAACAAAGAGGTGTGGGATGCGGTATGTATCTACATTCAGGTATAATTGTCGTGACCCAATATTCAATAGGTGAAATTAAATTGTGACATCACGACTCAAGCTGGCAGCAAATTTACAAACGATTTGCAATAACTATGCATTTCACTTCGCACAGTGAAATGCCTGGCGATTGCGAATTGTTTACTTGAAAACTGTAACATCCACTGCTGTATGTAACTGGGCATTGAGTCATGGTTGAGTAATTCACTTCGCATAGTGAAATACTCAGCTGGGCTCACTGTTTGTTTGCATGCAGTATTGGGGGCTCCCGCTGTCGGCAGTGATTAGCGTAATACTTTGTAATTATGATTGCAAGGTATTGCGCTGGTCACTGGGTAAAAGTCGCTTCCGCCTGGTTGAATGGAGGTGAGCGCGGTCGTTTCGATAGATCGGGTTGCGTAATTAGAAGTTAGTTTTTGATTAAAGATAACGGTTCGGTGTTCAATTAGATCAGTCAGTTGTAATTCGAGCGGTTAGACGGAGTGCTAGCTCCATTTAGTAATTTACAGTTATAAGTTGGATAGTCTTTTTAGATAACGTAAATAAATAAATAAAGTTTTATCTTAGAATTACGCGAGTGTTTTTATTGGATTGCTTATGGGACACGACAATTTGGCGCAGCCGGATAAAGAGTTGGTAAGTATTTTTTTTTCTTCAGTGAAATAATTTATTTTTCTTTTCATTTTTATTTTTTTTTTTGTATTTTATGGGAGTAAAGCCTATTAGCTGCTCCATATTTTTGTGAAGTGTGGGAGTAAAGCTTTTTTTTAGCTGCTCCATTTTTTTTTGTATTTTGTGGGAGTTGACGCTTTTTTAGCTGCTCCATTTTTTTTAAAGTGTGGGAGTAACGCTTTTTTAGCGGGTCCGTTTTGTTGTATTTTTGTGGGAGTTATGCTTTTTTTTAGCTGCTCCATTGTTTTTTAAGTGTGGGAGTAACGCTTTTTAGCGGCTCCGTTTTGCTGTATTTTTGTGGAAGTTAACGCCTTTTTTAGCTGCTCCATTTTTTGTTAAGTGTGGGAGTAACGCTCTTTTAGCGGCTCCGTTTTGCTGTATTTTTGTGGGAGTTAACGCTTTTTTTTTAGCTGCTCCAGTCTTAGGCTAATTTCCTTTACAGGTTAAAGTATTGCAGAAAAGTAAAGAAAAAGGGTATAAATTGTGGTGATTGTTGTTGCGTGAGATTGTTTTTGGTTAGGTTGTCTGAGTTTTATGAAATGTATAGTGTGATAGTGTAGTATGCAAAAGGAGTAGCTTTAGTAGTTTAGTAGATTAAGTAAGTAAAGTCTAATTTTTCGGAATGTACGGCGTATTAAGAGTTATAATTTTGGTCATTGGGAAGTTGTCAAATGCTAGGTAAAAAATTTAAGGTATTCGCGGGTATTCGGGCGTTAAACTTGGAAGTAGGTTCGGAAATATTGAATATTAGGAAAGAGGATTATTGAAACACCGTCGAAAGTTCAAGCTTTTGTGTTTAGAGTTTTTAAGCAATTAGTTACAGTCTAGGAGAAGTGTTTGAGAGTTAAGGGTAAATTAGGTAATGACTATAGATGTCAGTGGGAAGAAGTAACGTTCCAACGGGGGGAAGAATTGGTACGAGTTAAGGATCAGTGCCAGCTGATATTACAACATAACGAACAGGATTGGCGGTACCTAGAAGAGCATCTAACGGATGAATTAAAGAAACGATTGCCGAGTGGAGACATAAATAAGTGTCTGGAGGAAATAAATGAGGCTACAGTGAAAAGCACAAAGGGAGAAACCTTAGATTTGGTGATAACGTCTACCTTTGAAGTTATTGGTAGAATTGAGCAAGAAACTGATCAAGCGTTGAATGAGTGCAAACAAGAAAACAGGGCTTTAAAAGGAACTATAAAGTCTTTAGGAAGGCAATTGGAGGAGGCAGAAAAAACCGCCACTGAACTAGAGCAAGAATTAGGAGTCGCACCATTATCACAAGAAGAGGGTCTAGTTCGAGGGATTTTTAAGAAGTGGTCACACAAGAAATTAGTATTCCACGAACGGCAGCGAGAAGAAAGAGCGAGTACTTCAGGGTAAGAAGAAATTTCGAAAGCTAAAAAGCAGACCTTAGCAAAGACGAGTGAAGACCAAGTGCCGAAAGAAAAAAACTCAGAGAAACCAGCAAGGAAAACCATGGCCGATGCTTATGATAAAATCATGGACTTAGTGTCCAGATACATACCCACGTTTTCTGGAGAAAGAACGCCAAAACTGTCGAAGGAAGTTCACCGTTTCCTGAGCTGCTGCAAAGATCTTTACGATCATTTAAAGGCCGAGGAACAGCCCATCTTCATGAAATGTGTAAGATATCGGTTGTTAGACGACGCATATTATCTAGTAAGCTCGGAGGAGCCGAAGGATTTTGAGGCGTTGCAGCAGACAACTCAAACTGCCTATATGCCAAAAAAATCGTACTGTGAGCTGCGAGCTGGAATGATAGCATGCGTTCAAAAGCCCGGTGACGACATAAAAGACTATACGGATAGACTTAAGGAGCTACTGTGTCAAATCAAGGCGGCAGTTTCGGCTAAGTATCCAGGCAAAGACGGGGGATTGATAGCGGAACTTGAGGCAGACGCGGTGGCAACGTTCAAGGCAGGTGTTATACAGCAGACTACTCAGCTTTATTTGACGGGACGCAAATTTCGATCTCTGGATGAAGCACGTGAGGAGGCAGACTACTTCGAGTTCGATGCTAGGAGACTTAAAATTAAGGAACCAGGGCTGCGGAATTATACGAAGGAAGACAACAGAGGAATGGCAGCTGGCAGCTGGGGTGCTGGTAGGTTCAGCAAGGAGGAACCTAAAAGGACGGGACCGCAATTGAGGCCAGCATTATCGAGAATGCACAGAGGTTCCCCTAGTCAAACAAAGCAACCAAGACCTATTCAGTGCTTTCAGTGCGGACAATGGGGACATTTTGCTAAGGAATGTAGAGAAAGGAAACAGACGCCTTACTGCATAAAATGCCGAATATATGGACATGACGCAACTGGATGCAAAAGACAACAAGTCAGGTTTGCTGAGGCACTACCTAGCAGTTGGGTAGAGGTGCAATCGGAAGCAAAAGTTATATACTGCCAATTTTGTAGAACATCACTACACCGCAATTTCTTTAAAAAAAATTTTAGCAGAGAATAATATTCAGCAAAAGGGAAACAGGAGGTGGCAGCTCGGGAACAATCCCGCAGCTGCCTTCCACTAAACAAAGGAGGAACCAGATATTCGGGTAAAGACATAGACATGGAATTAGAGCTAGTTAATAATTGCATCATCACAATAGAAGCCGACATGGGACTAGAAGATAAGCTTACATTATTGGTGGATACTGGATCCACCTGCAATTTAGTTAAGGTAAATAAAATAAGGATGGATGCACTGATACAAAAATATGAATGTATCACGATTGGAAGGCTATTTGGAGCTCAGCAACGTTCAATTGGAACCTGCAAGGCGTACCTTCACGTAGGTAGGGGTAAGCAAGAATGCGAGTTCCAGGTAATACACAACACAGATTCAATACCGGTTGACGGAATATTGGGAATGGAATTCCTCAGGGATAAAGCTGTTATCGATTGTATTAATAGAAAATTGTCAATACAGCACAGACAAGATTACAAGGAAGCACAGCTAATTTTCAGGAACGTAACAGGAACCAAAAAAGTTGAACATATAACCTTGCAGGGTTATAATGTAGAAGGGAAACGGGTCTCCAGTAGGGAAGCAGTTCTGACAGTTTCAGCGGAAGTTCTAAGAGAGCGAATGAGTAATCGAATTGAAAACCTGAGAGAGGTGATATATAAAGCTCCAGCTGCCTCTGGGAGTATAACTAAGTATTTTAGAGTCGAAAAAGAGGCAAAGACTCAACAGTGTATCAAGGATAACTCACGTGGAAGCCCGGAAAGAGGAAATACTTTGGCGTTGGCTCTTTGCACAGAGGCGAAGCAGGAAAATCCTCTCTATATAAAGCAGATTTTGGTAAGATTGTCAGAAGGAATGTGGGGGCAAAAGCAAATTCGGGAAGTAGTTGTTGAAGGGAATGGGTCAGATTATCCTCGGACGGAAATCGAACCAGTTATTTCCGAAACTGCAGCCTTTGCGGAGGCGCGAATATGCGAAAAAACTTCAATTCTTAAACAGGGAAATATAACCAAACCTCTCCTTAACCCGAGAAATGGCAGGGAGTCCATAGTACAGCTGGAACCAAAAACGGAGCAATTGGTAAGAATCTGTGTCGAGAGCGATGATGAGCTGGTGTACGTGGCGGAAGAGATTATCCCCGGCGTGTACTGTAGTAACACCATAATCAGGCCGAAGAATGGGTAGGCGTTTGTGGGTATTGTCAACGCTAGAACTGAGCCGGTTTAGATAACGAACTTTCAACCCAAGCTTGAGAGGTTGGATAGGTATTCAGTGCAGCCATTGAGAGATAAGGTAAAGGCGGCAAGTCGTTCACAGCAAAGACTCGAATTACTGAAACAAACACTAGTACTGTCGGAAGATTTAAATTGCGAAGAAAGAGAAGTGGTATCGGAAATTTGTAGTGAGTATAATGACATTTTTTACTTGCCAGGTGACAAGTTAACATATACTCCAACTAGGATTTTTAAGCTTCCATTACTGTCGAATACAGGGCCCATAAACAGGAAACAATATCGTCTGCCGGAGGCGAGAAGAATGTCAGAAGCAACTAGAAAAGCTACTAGAAGATGACATTATAGAGCATAGTGACAGCCCTTTTAATTTTCCGGTACTATTAATACCAAAGAAAGGAAAGGATGAAGCAGGAAATCGAAAGAATAGGTTATGTGTAGATTTTCGGGAGTTAAATAAAGTCTGCGTCCCCTTTTCGTATCCTCTGCCACGGATTGAGGACATCTTTGATCAATTAGGTCACTCTAGATATTTCTCTACCTTAGATTTAGCTAATGGTTATCACCAAGTGTTAATCGACCCAGCGAACAGGGAAAAGACGGCTTTTCGCACGAACTTCAGCCATTTCCAATATAAACGATTACCCTTTGGATTGAAAACCGCACCTCCATTTTTTCAGTCTCTACTAAATGGAATATTAACAGGGCTTCAAGGTATCAAATGCTTTGTATACCTAGGTGATGTGGTAATATTCACGAAGAATCTGGGCGAGCATAACAGAAAGCTAAGGGAGGTATTTCAGCCTTTTAGAGAAAATAATTTAAAACTACAACCCGCGAAGTGCCAGTTTTTACAGAAGAAGGTAGTATACTTAGGGCATGTATGTTCAGAGAACGGAGTAACTCCGGACCAACGGTTAGTGGAGGCAGTTCAGAACTATCCTCGACCTAGAACGGTCCGGCAGGTGCAATCGTTTCTGGGCCTTGCGAATTACTACCGTAAATTCATTCCTAATTTTTCTAGAATATTGGCTCCAATTAACAACCTTTTGAGGACCCTTTTAGAACCATTAAAGAGTCGCTCACTTCCTCTCCCGTGCTTGGTTATCCAGACTTCAATAAGGAATTCACGCATATCACAGATGGGAGGCCTATTCGTTATGCCAGCCGCACGCTTAATCTCGCTGAGAGAAATTACTCCCCCACGGAACGGGAAAAGCTTGCTATTGTTTGGGCAGTACGAAATTACAAATGTTACCTTCTGGGCAGGCATTTTAAAATTAAAACAGATCATCAGCCGCTCCGAGGGATTTTTAAGGTAAGGGATACCACGTCACGCATGGTACGATTCCATCAGAAATTGTCTGAGTACGATTTCGAGATTATCTACCAGAAGGGAAAGGAGAGCGGTATTGCGGATGCCCTGAGCAGGATACCCCAGCCAGTAGAAGGCCCCAGTAAAGAGAAAGAATCTCGCAGTCTTGCGGTTACACGAGCACAAGCCAAGAAGCAGGAGGCAGACGCTGAAGAAAACAAAACCCAGATCCCGAGAGTGAATGGGAAGATGTTGAGGAGGCCAAGAGAATGGTAGGAAGAGCGCTAGACAGTCCAACACCCCAACATGACCGACCCGGAGGATATTCAGGTAATATTGAAGGATTATCATGATTCCAGATTTGGAGGACATTTCGGTGGAAACAAAACATTAAACAGGGTGAAACGCTTCTATCGCTGGAAAGGAATGAAGAATAACATAGCGAAATATATTCGCAAATGTAGGCAATGTCAAAGAAATAAGCATTCTAGAGCCATTAAAATGCCATTGGTCATAACAGAAGTGTCGGAAAAGCCGTCACGCATGGTACGATTCCATCAGAAATTGTCTAAGTACGATTTCGAGATTATCTACCAGAAGGGAAAGGGGAGCGGTATTGCGGATGCCCTGAGCAGGATACCCCAGCCAGTAGAAGGCCCCAGTAAAGAGAAAGAATCTCGCTGTCTTGCGGTTACACGAGCACAAGCCAAGAAGCAGGAGGCAGACGCTGAAGAAAACAAAACCCAGATCCCAGGAGTGAATGGGAAGATGTTGAGGAGGCCAAGAGAATGGTAGGAAGAGCGCTAGACAGTCCAACACCCCAACATGACCGACCCGGAGGATATTCAGGTAATATTGAAGGATTATCATGATTCCAGATTTGGAGGACATTTCGGTGGAAACAAAACATTAAACAGGGTGAAACGCTTCTATCGCTGGAAAGGAATGAAGAATAATATAGCGAAATATATTCGCAAATGTAGGCAATGTCAAAGAAATAAGCATTCTAGAGCCATTAAAATGCCATTGACCTCGTGGGGCCATTACCTACAAGCCATAATGTTAGCAAATATATACTGTCTATGATGGATGACCTGACGCGATTTGTGGATTTCGTGGCGGTACCCGATCAGGAAGCCAACACGGTAGCCCGAGCACTATTTGACCAAATACTGAGCCGATATACGATTCCCAAGCAATTAGTGACTGACCAAGGGAGTAACTTTACGGGTGAAGTCATGAACTCCTTATGCAAATTGTTAAAGATCAAGAAATTCCAGACTACCGACTACCACCCGCAGTCAAACACAGTAGAGCGACAACATTCAACCTTGGCTAACTATCTGAGGAGTTTTGTGGATGCAGAGACCAGGAACTGGGACGAATTTCTAAGAACTGCAGCACACGCGTACAACAACACCGTACATACGGGCACTAAGCTTACGCCCATGGAGACTCTGTTTGTGTTTGTTTCAGAAATCCCAAGCAATTTGATGCGTAAACCAGAACCACTTTATAACGCCGATAGATATCATTCTGTGCTGCGAATCAAGTTACAGAAGTCTTTTGAATTAGCACGGAATAATTTACGGCAAAATATGGAGAAGGCGAAAAAGTACTACGATAAGTCGTCTAGAGGTCAACTTTTTCATGTGGGAGATAAGGTTCTGGTTAGGGACTTACCTAGGGTGGGGAAATTGTCAGCTATTTTTAAGGGACCCTATGAAGTCATATACATACACAACCCTGAAAACCTAACAATACTCCAAGGGCGGAAGTTAAAGCGAATTCATGTTAATAGGCTGAAGAAGTTTGAACAATGACTGATTCACAGTTCAGACGTGTAGTTACATAGATACTGATCTCTTTGAATTTCCCAATGACCAACTTCGAGCGTAAAATTCTTTGCAAACTGTTCAGACCTTACATTTTCCTGCCAAACCGAGGTACTAATCGTTTTTGCATTTCAGAAAAAATATTAAAACCAGAAGAAGGACGCAGAAACCGCGAACCGAGGAAGAGGCATACTGGAAAGAAAGAAAGAAGGAAGGAAAGATAAACTTTTCATGTCTGTGGAAAGGGTAAGATAAATAGGTAAAAAAAAGGGGGAAGCATTAAAAGAAAGATAGAAGGAAAATAATAAAGAGTATAGGTAAAAAAAAAGTGGAAGAATTAACAAAAAATATAGAAGGAAGATAATAAAGAGTATAGGTTAAAAAGAAGAACAAAAATTTAAATAAGTAACTAAATTACAGAGAAGCAAGTTTTTTTTTTAAATCTACGTATAGGAAGGTTGCCCGTTTAAAATAGGTTAGTTAAGTATACCGAAGTGCAACAGAATGAAGACGATCGCGATAGTGTTGGTAGTCGTGGTAGTAGGATCGGCGATAGGCGTAGAGCAGAGCGGCTATAGTATGAAGGGGATAGCAGAGTCGGGAGTTCTTTTCGAATACCTGGGAAAGACTCATTTCTACACCCGGCATTGGGCTCTCCTGTCTACGTTGCAGATGCCAGATGTATCAGAGGATTTGAAGTTCGCCGTCAACTGCAGCAGCCTGGTGGCAGGTCTTTGTACCGAAATTATACATACTGGAGTAAAAGCAAGATGTACGGTAGCAGTAAGGGAAATTGACGGTTGGGTCAGTCAAATTAAGCAGCAGGAGGAGGAATTATTACATCAAACCCATGCTGGAGCTTTCTCAAGAAGAAAACGATCCTTTTTCAATGGAGTAGGTGTTGTATCGAAAACACTTTTTGGAACGATGGATCATGAGGATTCCAAAAAAATCTACGCTGTACTCGATGATCTCAATGAGAAAGAGAATCGTACTTTCAGCCTTCCAGAAGACCAGATTACCCTTGTGAAGTCAACGTTCGACCTGTTTAACTCATCACGGGTAAGGGCAGAGTCGGAGCGAGAGCAAATTCGGACCCGGATCTCTGGGCTTATCACCGCGCAAAGAACCACTGATGGAGAGCTAGCAGTATTGCAGCGCAGAGTTGAATTAAATGAGGTTCTGACACTACTGACCCTCCAGCTATGTGAGATAAGCGACACGTTGAAGACCATTTCGAACATTATGGTTTCGCTCAGCGTCGGGAAGTTACACCCTCTAATAGTCCACGCTCGGGAATTGACAGAGATTATGAGGAATGCCACGAAAGAACTGAACTTAAGCGAGGACTTTCAGGATTTCCAGTTATTAGTTCAGATTGCTAAAGTGAAGGCCATCTTGACTAACCAACGCATCCTGGTCAGAGTAGACATTCCCCAACCACAGAGAACTTCGTTCGACACCCACAAAATCTACACCATCCCCGCAGCAGTAGATGAAGCCGGATACCATATGTACGACTTAGACGCGGAATTTATTTCAGCCAACAACCACGAGAGGCAATATGTCTTACTAGATGACCCCCAGTACCAGAGGTGTCAGCAGCTGATCACCATGACGGCTCATACCCATTTACTGTGCCCGCAGTTGAGCCCAATAATTACGGCCATTGGCGATAACTGCGTGTTAAACCTGTTGCGCAGTTTTAATGTCAAGACTAAGGCTTGTAAGGAGAGAATCATCCCGAAATGGAGCTCTCTAACGCGAATGATGACCAGAAATCACTGGCTGTTTGTGATGGCCGAAAAAACAAAGCTGGAGGTCAACTGCCGTAATTCACCGACCAAAATAGGAGAGCTCTCATCGATAGGAGGACATAAAGGAACGCTATCATCTCCAGATTGGAGATCTACTTATAACCTCTGAAGACGACGCTCACAGAAATGTATCTGTCTTTCAGCCCGCACCTTCAGAACTATCTAAATGGGAAAACATAGTGACACCAACAGGTCCAAGGAATCCCGAACATCCAAAGGGACAAACAGGAGAACTAAAACTTCTAGCGGCAGGTAATTTCAATCAAGCCTGGAAAGATCATGCTGAGAAGATAGCCAAGGTTCAGAGCGCCATCAAGGCTGAAGAAGTTCACCGGCAGCAGAATCATCCGCAGCAGATCTATTTAGCAGCCACGTCTTTGACCGGACGCTGGAAACGTCAGCAAGGACAAGTAAGTACTGGCAGAGTATCAATACTACCTACTATCCAGACATCCATTAAACATCCCAGACCAACCTCAACAGAGCCGAACAAAGAAGGGACTGACAGTATAGAGTTAGTCATGCCAACAGCAGCAAACTTGCCAACTGGAAGCTTGCCGACCGTCTCGTGGGAAAACATCTCGTCCGGTTAGAGTAGCTATAATGTATTTTAATCCACTCGATTTAATTGGCACGGGCAACCGGTAGATAAGGAGAAGAGGGTAATTATGGATAATAAGAATATTTTCAAAATTAATTCATTTTGATAAAATTGTAAGGTAAAATTCATGTAAAAAAAAAGAAGTAGGGTATTTTTATTTACAAAGATAATATAATATGGAATGGAAATTAAGTTTATGTATAGTAAATAACGATTACCTGAGTTCACTACGAATTAAAGAAAATGAAATGGATGTAGTAAAAAAAAATATTTGTTAAGACAATTGTAAAAAAAAAATACTATGCAAAATAAGGTATAAGAAAGAAATTTAGAAAAAATAATTAAATGTAAGAAGAAGATAAGAAAGAAATTAAACGCGCAAAGAAAAAGATAAGAGAAATAACTATATACATAAAAAGAAATATTCTAAAGAAAAGAAACGGATATATGATAAAGTAATTAAAAGGAATGAAAAAAGAAAAAAAAATTTGTTAAGGTAATGCAAAAAAAAAATGAGAAAAGAATATAGAAGAATAGAACAGAAATTATATTTGAAATAAAAAGATGTAAAATGACACTAATAATGTAAACCGAACCATAGTTATAAAAATTGTTTAGATGCTAGAGAATATTGTAGTTTAGTAATTGTGTAAGTTAGTTAAGTTAGGTATTGTAACCTAACTGAGCACCCCGATCTGATTCCTCTTGGGAATCAGTTTTTCTCAGGGGGGAGGAATGTCGTGACCCAATATTCAATTGGTGAAATTAAATTGTGACATCACGTCTCAAGCTGGCAGCAAATGTACAAACGATTTTCAACAACTCAGCATTTCACATCGCACAGTGAAATGCCTGGCGATTGCGAATTGTTTACTTGAAAACTGTAACATCCACTGCTGTATGTAACTGGGCAGTCATGGTTGAGTAATTCACTTCGAATAGTGAAATACTCAGCTGGGCTCACTGTTTGTTTGCATGCAGTATTCGGGGCTCCCGCTGTCGGCAGTGATTAGCGTAATACTTTGTAATTATGATTGCAAGGTATTGCGCTGGTCACTGGGTCAAAGTGCTTCCGCCTGGTTGAATGGAGGTGAGCACGGTCGTTTCGATAGATCGGGTTGCGTAGTTAGAAGTTAGTTTATGATTAAAGATAACGGTTCGGTGTTCAGTCAGTTGTAATTCGAGCGGTTAGACGGAGTGGTAGCTCCATTTAGTAATTTACAGTTATAAGTTGATAGTCTTTTTAGATAACGTAAATAAATAAATAAAGTTTTATCTTAGAATTACGCGAGTGTTTTTATTGGATTGCTTATGGCACACGACACAATTGGATGTAGGTAGATCTGTCGGCTGACAAGCTCTGCATTACAGTACATGGTGTTTTCATTGTACTAGCAAATAAAATTTTAAAAATGGACTAAATCGGGAAACTCCTTCTTGGTGCTCCCATATAAAAATTTAGGTTGTTTACGTATATTGTGAAAACGATCAGTCCAAGACATTTTTATTGTACCAAGAACTTCTTCAGAATATGAAATTCTATAAAATAGGTTATAATCATTTTTTCTGTCCGACGAACCGTTCTAGAAATATATGCGAAGAACCACTGCAAAAATCAAAATTGTTCAAATGGGTGCCCATACGAAATTTCATACGGACATTCATCTAGGGTATCATAAGATTTGGTCTTAGACCAATATTAGCTTTTTAACTTGTTCACTTTAATATTATTTAAAATATACAATTTCTCTCTGCGAAGTGTATCACAAGACAGAGAAACTGATTAATAACTTATAGGATTCTAGGTCGCCTATAGTACTAATAAATGACAAACGCGTTGCAAAAATCATACTAATTTTTAGATACATACAATATTATGCCCCTGAGGCCATAGATTAAAGTATTATTGCAAAATTGCGAAACATGTTACGGTAAGTGCAGTAACAGTATTCTGCATGTATTCCGAATTTCAAATTGCAAGTGTACTCATTCTTACAACGTCGCGCTTCCAACATTCAATTGTTATACAGTTTATATACATTTATTTTATTGGATACGAGAATCACAGTTAATTGCTTCGAAGCAGAGCTATTTGCTGATCATTTTGGTATAAGTAACTCAATTTCGCCAAAAATGCTACATATAGTGTTATGCTTCTCATGTAGGGCATTAGAACTTGCCCAACTTCTCATGTATTCTAAAAGAACTGTCAAACGCCGCCTGCGCTAACGCTCGCACTGTGTTTCAGTCTTAAGCCACATTCTATCTCGTTGAATTTGAATTATAGCTTTTCTCCTAGTTTAAATTGATTGTACACAGGATAAATACTGAAATGTCAGATTTGGCGCGCGCTAAAAATTGAAATTTATCAAAAGTGCACCACAGCTACATAGCCATACGCCAGCTACATATTGGAACGCCGTCATAGACTTTCTATGCTTTCAAATTTCGACAGATCTAGCAGCGCCAGCTACGAGCTACAGCGACACATTAGCTGCGTTTTTTTATCCCTCTGATCTGATCCGGTTCAATTTTATGTACGTAAAAGAACAACAATGCATAATCCATTGATGTTGTTTCACGTACATAAAGTTGAGATAAGAGATAAAAAAACGCAGCTACAGCTAAAGTGCAAAATTTCAGCTCTCTACGTCGACGCATGAGGCAGTGCTTAAAAATATTGTGAAAACCTGAAATTTTGTTTGGCAACACCGTCGCCTGATTTGGTCTATTTCTTGAACAATTTACAATTTTCATGAAAACGCCGTGTACAAAATTTGAGCTCTCCACGTCGACGCGTCCCCGGACAGTTTCCAAATGCGTGGAGTATTCTTAATAGACGTTATAACAACAATCAATTGTTAGGTACAGCATTATTGAACAAGTTTCTATCACAAACAGTGAAGCGGGTCGAATCAGTATCCAGTATCAAGACACTTCACGATACAACAAATGGGATTGAAAAATTTGGGAATATCTGTAGAGACCTGGGATCCAATGCTGGTACATATTCTCATCAAGAAGTTTGATAAAACCACACTTTCGTTGTATGAAATATCACTGGAGAATCCTACGGAAATAAATTCTATCAAGAAAATATTGGAAGTCTTAGAAACACGCTTCCAAGCCGTGAAGACTCTAGGAGGGAGGACACAAGACAAACATAACCACAGACAAAGTTATCTGTGCAAACCATCGTCATTTCTAGCAACATGTAATGGAGTTCATTGCATAGCTTGCAGACAAGGCTATTTATCGTACTCATGCAAAAAATTCTTATCATTACCACAAAGTGATGGATTTCAAATTAGTAGAAAAAAAATAATTTGTACATCAATTGCTTTGCGAGAGCTAAATGTATATTAGGAGGATGCTTAAAGTGTTCAAAAAAGAAAGGATGCACAGTTGGTACGGGCTTTCATGCATTACAAACTCCATTGAGTCTAATACGTCAATAAACAACAAAACATCGCCAAGAGCCTTCAGCAACAATAAATTATTCACCCAATACATCCACTTAAACTAATCAAGACGCTCAATAAGTGAATCAATAACCTTATCATATAAGGTCAACCATACTAGCTACGCACACAGTTCAAAGGCAGAGAAGCTATGTCCTGCTAAGCAGGGTAAACATGATCGTGAGAATCATCAAAGGAGAAGAGGTTGAGTGTCGAGCAGGGTTGGATTCTGGACTTCAGCTCCACTTCATTTCAGAGAGCTTAGTAAGCAGGCTCAGGTTACGAGAAATATTTGACCCAATTAAAATACAGGGTATTGGTCAAGACATGCAGCAAATTAATCGGCGAGTAAGTATAGCAATTCACTCAAGAACTAGAAGCTTCACCACCACTGCAAACCAGCCAGCTCGATTGCCGGATCCTTGCCCATTCCCAAAAAATATCGAACTGGCTGATTCAAACTTTCTTTAACCAAGACGAATCGATCTAATTATTGCAGCCTAGACGTATTTTGAATTGCTGTCTATAGAGCAAATAAGATTAAATGATGATCTTCCAACTCTACAGAGCACTATGTTGGGATGGATAGTCGCAGGTAGTAATCGGCATGAGCACATATGTATTTTTCCTGTAGCGAATACGAGTCAAACTTAGACAGGCAGATAGAGAAGTTCTGGAAATTAGAAGAGGTCGAAGCAACAACTACAGAGGTTAGATGTAAAGAGCATTTCCGACGAAATCATATACGCAAGACTCCAGTAATTTAGAGAAATCGAAGGGTATTGCCTTGAAACGCTTTTTTTGCATTGAAACGCAAGTTGGATACAAACCCAGAAACCAAGAAGCAATGCATTGAATTCATGAAAGAGTATCACGAACTCAGTCATATGGAGGAGATAGGATTTGAGGACGTGCCTTCTCCACATTATTTTATTCTTCACCACTGCATAATGATGCCCGACAGCACCTCAACAAAGCTTCGTGCAGTTTTCGACGCTGCTATGAATACATCATCAAATGTCAGTTTAAATGAGATTTACACACTGGCCCAGCGTTTTCGAATAACACGATTCGTATTTACAGTGGACATCGAGAAGATGTACCGTCAAGTTCTTGTAGACAATAATGACCGAAGATTTCAACTAATCTTGTGGAGAGATGATCCAAAGGGGCCAATCAAATGTCAGCAAATACTCAGTGTTACGTACGGGAATAGAACAGCACCGTATCTGGTAATATGGCTTCCCAAAATATCGAGAAATGTCCACTAGGAGCGAAGGTACTTAAACGTGATTTTTATTTGGATGACCTAATGAGAATAAGAAAAGTAAGTAATATTCAGGAGCAAATAATAAAAATCTTGAAATCCGCTGGATTCGAACTAAGGAAGTAGTGCACCAACCACACCACACTGCTGTATACCCTACTGAATGAGGATCGAGCACTTCAGTTGGAAGTGAAGAAAGACAATGATTATATGCTAAAACTTTAGGCCATGGCTACCAAAAACGGATGATTTTCTTGTGAAAACATTGTCGTCCGAAGAGATGAGAGTTACAAATAGGACGATATTATCAGACATCCCGTAATAGTAATTACAAAGATTTTCCTGCAATGGTTGTGGACTTTCCCTTCCGATGGAACTACATACTAAATGGATGGAGTTCAGAAAAGAATTGCAAGAGCTTAATAGCATAATATAATATAATATATAATATAATAGCATATAATAGCTACAAGCCTTTGCCCATGCTTCAGAAAAGGCAAGGAATGCTCTCGCTCGTTTGGAGCTCTGTGCAGCCAAACTACTTCTTGAGTGTGTGAAGGACGATTTGAGTTGGACTCAAACCTCGTTCTATCTTTGAACCGACTCGGTGATTGTACTGGCCTGGCTGAACTCGAAATTTTCATCCTTACACACTTTTGTGGCCAATAGAGTGGCAGCAATTCAGGAAATTACATGTGCTGACCAATGGAGGCACGTCTCATCACAGGTCAATTCGGCTAATGTCATATCCCGAGATTTCGCCGAAAGGACTCAAATCATGCAATCAGTGGTTCTATAGCCCAGAAGCTTTATGGCCAGGAAGTCAGGGTAATTGGCAAACAGCTTTGGCAAAGAAAACTCTGCAGGTGGCTCAGGTTTTTATTTGGATTTTATTCATGGCTAGGCTTGTAATTGAATCTGTATGTGCTGTACTAAGTGAATTAAGGTGAGGTAACGTAACTCACGCGCTCGAGCACTCGATGAGGCGGAGCATTGGACCACTACTTTTGCATTTCGGTCCCTTACCTGAGTCCTTTTAATACAAATACAGATATAAGTGCTGATTTCCTGTTTCGAATAAAACGGTTAATTTAGTTCTGACTGAGCGTTCGAATTTTATTGGTGATAATCGTACGAATTATTTCGCAGCATTTTTCTCAAAACTGTATTTTTCAAACTGGTGACACACTATATCTCGCGAAACCTTTGAAATTTGATTGACTTCTTCAGTACCTACTAATGTAGACACTTTGCTTAACTGTTATGGGACTTTTTGAAAAAGTCTTGAAATAATTGTTAAAATTTAACTTCTGTTTTTTAGTTCTATGTTAACTGTTATAAAAAACTTTTAAAATGTTAGATCACAAGATAATAGTTATTTTGCTATTTGTATTTTTATTCTGACAGTCATAAATGTTTCCGAAGATTTTTTTTTATTTAAGTCTTATGATAAGAGTGCCAAAAGACTTTATTTTTTTAACAGTCTTGTAGATTTTTTATACTTTCAGCTCAGTATACTAAGAGTTATCACAGACTTTTATTAATAAAAGTCTCTTCATAAGACTCCGATAAGACTTTTAATTGTTTAGTCTCAAGGTTACTATCTTAGAAAACTTTTATAAATTTCAGTCACTCCATAACTGTTACCAGAGACTTTTATTCATTTCAGTCCTATGACAAAAGTTTCATAAGACTTTCATCTTTTCAATTATTCGATAACAATCTGAACGGGACTTTTATATTTTACAGTCATTTATTTAAGTCTCATAATAGATCTATCATAGATCCTCTATTGTTGCAGATCTTGGTATTTGATTTTGGATTTCAGGAATCCGATAGTCCGCGTATCCGAATATCCGTATATCCATATAGATAGAGAGAGACTTAAATAAATAAAACCCTTCTATAACTATTATTACTGACTGTAAAATATAAGAGTCCCGATCAGACAGTTATCGAAAAATTGAAAAGATAAAAGTCTTATGAGACTTTTATCATAGGACTTAAATAAATAAAAGTCTCTGGTAACAGTTATTGACTGACTGAAATTTATAAAAATCTTCTAAGACAGTTATCTTGAGACTAAAAAATTAAAAGTGTTATGGGAGTTATATGAAGACACTTTTATTAATAAAAGTCTGTGATAACTCTTAGCCTCTCTGAGCTAAAAGTATAAAAGTCTACTAAGACAATTATTATGAGGCTTAAACTAATAATAATAAATAAAAGTTAGAATTAAGTTCAAAATTAAAATCATTATTAAAATTCTTGTTATGAGACTTAAAAGTTTTTTTCGAAATATAAAATTATTTACCATTACGTAACCATTCCGTCTTGATGGACTTTTTTAGCTAGTTGCCAAAAATAGCAGTTATTTACGTTTCCTGCAAACTAGTATAACTCTGATTCATCAACTCTTTTTTTTTCATCCTGAAGAAGTCGTGAAAAAACACAAATAAAAATGTTCAACAAGGTGCCAAAAATTTACTTTTCAATATTTTTTAAAAATCCTTGTTCACAGATAATAATGCCTTTGATTTTTTGTTTCCGATAAGCAGAGTGCACGCAATCGTGGTCACCGCAAAAAAATGTGTACTTCATCAATGAGCGACGATTTCGGGCTGAAAGAATTGTAAAGCGTACTCAAAATATGAGATTAGGCACAATTCCGTTTTCGAGATTTACATAGTACTCCATGGCCAAATTTAAATACCCCATATATTTCATATCTTTATTTTTGTACCAATATAAATCAAGGATGACAAACTTAATTATCCTAAGTATTCAAAGGTTAAATTTAACTGAAAACGGAATAAAATCACCGACCTCAAACGTAATCCGTTGAATTCCTTAATTCATAGCATCGAGAAAGCCTGAATTGCTACTTAAAATCTCCATAATTTATCGTCACTGCCTGCAGTGGATATATTCTCGGGAACCTCTCCAATTCACCTAACCACGTGCATTGGGCAAAAGCATTAAGAAAGACACTAATTCCACATTTTGTCCACTCAATTTATATTTAGATATCTAAATTATTTCTTTACATACAACTATAATTAACCTCTTTGCCGACTGTAATCAGTTATGGGTGACGTTATAGGGTACTTTGTCATCTGTTATAAAATAGGATTTCATGCCACCCAAAGACGAAGGGTAAATGCTTTAAAATCTCCAATTCCAGGTCTGCTGCTGCTACAGTTTTGGTATCAGTTCCACTGCAAAAATTTCAGCATTTAAGAGTTTTGGAGGTGCCTTCCTTTATTGCTAGACATAACTAGTTCCATATGGCATTTGGCGTTCCAAAAAGTCCAGAATAATTTGAAACCTAGTTTTATTGTGGTTCATTCGAGAGTTGGATATTGAATAAAATCAAATATTTGAATTGGACATCTTAATTGCTCTTCGATTGGAACGTCCTTACGAATCGGTTCTTTTCTGCACGGTGAAACAAAAGCATTGCTGCTAATCGTTTCTTATCTGTGCATTTACAATGAAATTATATTTTCTGCAGCTGTTTTGTCCCAGAAACGAAACCCCGCCAATCGCAGCGATGGTATAGTAGAGATAGACGTTATACTTTTAAGGTCGGTTTCACTACCAAAATCGGACATACTTAGGACAGTGAAGGTAGACTTATGCATATATGTGTTATATATATATATATATATATATATATATATATGTGTTAGAGATTTCTTAAACTTTCATGCGTAGTATAATAGATGTTTCTGGTAAATTTTACCTCTGCAATAGTAGTAAAGCAGTGTTAGATTTCTATTTTTAACTAAATTAAAATGAAAAATGAATCAAAATAAATAACAGCAGACTGATACGAAAAGTGCCACTATATTCTATTTTTTATAATACACGACTAAATTCAGAAAATAGATAAAGTGTGTAGGACGACGAATATCTTTATAAATTTAAAATCTATTCAGTGTCAGCAATTAGCGTGTGTAGTAGAACGTATATTATATAAGTTAAAATATAATTCAGAATCAAATATCCGAATTTAGGTGCAAATAATTAAATATAAATTTCTATACAAATTATGCACAAACTCTTTAAGAAAATATAGCCAAATATAATACATAATTTGTATAATTGTATAAAGATTTTAAATATAAATTTTCATTAAAGTTTTTTGGATGGCAATTGTACATAATCTAATGTGAAGAGCTCAGGATGAAGTTGGAAAACAAAAGTCTATCTCTATTGGAACAGCAAACCTTAGTACATAGAAAATTAGTATAAAGCTTCGATTCTAAAACTACTGACTTTAACAAAAACCGAAATCATATTCATGCCCTTGTATTTGCTTACATACTCGTATATGCAAAATTGGACTTTGACACATTATTCCCGTTCAACAAATATTTTGTTAAAGACAACTTTGGTTTTCTACTTTCGTAATTTGTATCTTTTTTGTATCTGAAGGCGTAATAATATTACACATTTTTCCAGAGCTGTACATGCAATAAGATAAAACTATAGCATCATTTAAAAGAATTTCACGTTTTTTATACCCTAGATGAAATCTATAGGGTATACTAAGTTTGTCATTCCGTTTGTAACGCACAAAAATAATGATGGTAGAGCAAAATGTGTTGAACACCCACAAATAATATTAAAAGTTATTTTGATTTTTGCATGTCCGTCCATCTGCCCGTACGCACGATAACTCGAGAACGCGTTCACTTAGAAAGTTGAAATTCTACACGGACTTTAAAAAAAAAGTAAAATTAAGTTCGAAAATGAGACAAATCGGGCAACTCCTTCGTGCGGTTGCCATACAAAAATTTCGTTTTCCACGATATATTTGGATACTACCTGAGAACACGTCGACATAGAAAGCTGAAATTTGGTACATTGTGTTTTAATAGTAATAGCAAAGAAAATCTCAAAAATGGACTAAATCGGGAAACTCCTTCTTGGTGTTGCCATATAAAAATTTTGATTTTTTACATATACTCTGAAAACGATCAGTCCTACACATTTTTATTGTACTAAAAACTTCTTCAGAATAAGAAATCGTATAAAATTGGTTAAAATCATTTTTTCTGTCCGACGAGCGAGAAACCAGTGCAAAAAATCTCAAATGGGTGACCACACGAAATTTCATACGGGCATTCATCTAGGGTATCATAAGAATAGGTCTTAGACCTGGCTTTTTCTTGGACCTTTTTTTTTGACCTTTCCACTGGTCTATAAAAATTTCTCCTACGTCCTTCCGTTTTGAAGTTATGACTTGGTTACCACTGAAGTCTTAAAAACCACGAAAAGTTAATACAAATTTGCTGCAAATCTGTGCGTGCTATCATGATAAAAATTGCACTTAGCTAGAGAAAAAGCATAAACGATCATGACGTGTCAAAAATAAAGATTTCGGGATTTATATGAATTTAATTGGCTTTAGAAAACTCTAGAATTCATGAAATTTGCAAAGTTTGGTACATCGAAACGTAATAACGGTACATCAAATAGATAAATTTGTACTTGAGTATGGAAGATCTTGGGCTGGAAGAGGCAGTGACGGAAAGAAAACCAGTAAAAAAGTTTTGGTTACTAATATATTTTCGTTTGAAAGCTGCTATTTTCAGAGACGAATAACTACCAAAATTATGATATTATTTCAAAGAAATTGCAATTTGTAACAAATACCGAACCTTTTTCTGTTTATTTTGAAAAACTCAAATTTTTTAGTGCAATGATAAAGTAAATAAAGTCAATAATGTTAACGATGGTAACGGCAAAAATTTCTTGTTTCTATATATTTTGCATACAATTTGGCGTTTTCAATTCATTTTATCATCGTCAGATGGAGGAATGTGCTTTTGGAAGGCTTTCATTTATTTTGAAAGCTTAGCGGGCTGTGGCTGCATGCTCGGAGAGTGTGTGCCGCCATTTTCTGCATTAGGTATATGTATGTGTGTAGATTTCCCGGAATATTTTAATTTTTATCATTGGTAAATCGTTATTTTTGCTTTTGAGTCGAGAAATTTGTTGGCAGTTCTATTCTGGTTATAGGTAACGAATTGTGAGTAGCTATTATTTAAGTGCGGGACGTATTAGTAAAATTCGGGCCAATAATTATAGAATAAAGAAGAGAAAACTGAATACTGTTAGGTATGTAATATTGTGTATATGAAAAGGAAATAATCCTATAAATGTGCAAATTTGTGAAATGTGAATGATTTTGATGAAATTTTTGGAGGACGGCTGACTATATTATAAATAGTAATTTTTTGTTACGTTCCATTTATGACCGCGTTTTAGTCAAGCTGTGGAAAGGACAAAATGGAACTTCTTAAAGTTTTGAAGAGTTGTTTTTTGAATATATGTATGTAGGTAATTTAGAAAACTGAACGAAAAGCGATGAGGTGTAGTGAGTTGTCAGATTAAATACAGTGTGTACCAATTTTTTGAATTTGCTTCAATTTCTTTATTAGGAAAAGTGGCGCGCGGGTATACTTTTTCTACTATAACGTAATCTACAGTCGATTATCTTTCTAGCGTCTATAATTACTACTACTATTAATTTATGAATGAATTACAAAGAACTTGTGTCAACCCATATAAGTAAATTTTGCTAATATAAATGAAGAAAGATATGAAGTCGGTAAAATGAATGCCAGCCCAAATATTGAAGATTATAGCGAAATAGATTCGTTCACAATTCTGATAGAAAAAGAAAATCAGGATAAGGATATGAACGAAAATACCTTGGAGGGATTTCGATTGGTATATTTAATTAGATAGAGATAAAATTGTATATATGTTTGTATATACTAAAACTGGATTAGAAATTTTACCAGACATATCTCAACCTGAAAATTGTGTTGTTGGTAAATTCAAATCAAACTCTCTAAAGTAGTTCTTTGGTTATCTAGTTAATAAAATGGTAATCTGACAAAGTGTGAACATTGCAAAAATTATATGGTATATTATAACTCAGAATTCTCGGAAGAGTTTTAAATTAAAATTAAATTTGCCCAAGCAATAAATAGCACCAGACAAATTACACGGAAAAGTGTCTCATCAGTGGCATAGAGCGCATACATTTCGTTCACCCCTTGCCTGCTCCTAAATTCTAACAAAAATTCGACGGCCAAATTTAAAATCTCGCCATGCCTATGCAATTCTACCCTACTGCTGTGCAGATGCGCGACATTCTTTGAAGTACAATACAGACGAATATCATAGCACCATTCTGCTTTGCATGTAGGTACTAAATATCGTGATGTGTTTCAATTTTCAAATTGCATACTTTTATGCGTTTATGTTCACTAAGCTTTTGGGAACAGAAATCGTGAGCTTTTTTTTTGGTGGTACCCGCCTTAACAAAGTTATAATTTTGGAATTTTAATTCGTTTTGTTTTATTTAACTTCTATTTTTATCAAAAAACACGTCATCAACACTTATTGGTCATTTTGGATTTAACAATCCTAAAATATTGGATTTAAAATGCTCCATCAGAATTTGTACCCAAAATGTAACCCTTTCTGCATTCTTGCACTTTTTCTTAAACATACCCATCGAAAATGGTTTGAAATGCTCATTCCCAAAAGATTGCCTACTTTCTGGCACTAAGTAGGTAATTGAACTTTTTCGCTGGATATGCAAAAAAGCATGAAAAACACAGAAGGGGTTACATTTTGGGTTCAGATTTAAAGTTAAGCTTTTGGGTTTCATAAATTTAATATGACAAATTGAAAACGTTTTTTTATAAAAATAGTAGTTAAATAAAAAAGAGTTAAAATTCCGATATTTTTAATTTGTTTAGGCATAACTTCAAAATAGTGAGGATTAGGAGAAAAATGTATAAACCATTGGAAAGGTCCAACAATTGCCAATCTTACAATCTCACAAATTTCAATCTTCATCACGGTGGGGGGGGCGGGGTGAAAGTTTCGTTCAGAAGTTACATGGTGATCTACCAAACATACCGTAATAATTTTAGGTCCCGCTATGTCTGAAACTATTATGATTTACCCGCACCCATACAATTTTTCGCCTGTCTAAGCATGACCTATTCATAGCCTTCGGGTGCTAGACCGCTCACGGGACAATCTTTATAGCAGCGAAGCTCTGGAATTTTTTACGTAATCGTTCTGCTAATTCAGTATTGTAAGCCAAGGGTCTAGGGAAGGTCTTGGCTTGCACTATTAGGTCTGAAAACTTATTATAAGGAAATAAAAGCGCGTTCAAGTAGCTGGAAAGATTATTCGCTCAATTCAAATGTTTATCTATATCTATTCAGAATATGTAATTTAATTTTAATTTAAAAAACCTATGGCCCCCCTTCGCCTACATTCCAAGCTACGGAACATTCAAATCATAAAAGGTGTAGTAAGTTATTAATGAAATGATTTTTTTTGTAATAACTACTAGATTTACCAAGGAGACATTTTGCCTCTCTGAGTAAACTTTTCTTTAATTTTCTTCAAGAAAAGTCCTGCCGTATTTTATGAGAATATTTTAATTCATTTTTACATACATTTATTACACATATGATCACAAATCTAATCTTTTCTATCTTCTGATTTCAGAGAAATGCATATAATACACCTACTTTTACCGAAGGGGTGGGTCATTTTGAACATTCGAATTAATTTTTTTATGTCACATCTTCATTTA
Organism: Dioctria linearis; assembly: GCA_963930735.1. Classification (NCBI taxonomy): domain Eukaryota; kingdom Metazoa; phylum Arthropoda; class Insecta; order Diptera; family Asilidae; genus Dioctria; species Dioctria linearis. The sequence goes on along the minus strand of OZ005744.1, from coordinate 148,771,180 downwards.
TTCGTTTTTTTTTTATTTCAAATAGAGAGATTTAAATCCATAAATGATATCTACACTATCCTACACACATATCTTTTCCTACTCTCATTCAAAGTGAGTCTTGTGAGTCTGTAAGTCTTTTCCTATTCTCATTCAAACTGAGCTTTTGGACGATTAGAACATTTCATTGAATAAGTTGAAAATATCAAAGTGTTTTTATAGGTATAAAATATTGAGAAAATAATGGCATAGCATTAAAAAAAACATAGGCTGTTCGACATTTTAAATGATATAAGAGAGGATTGCTCAGAGGTAGATGAAGGAAGTGATTTAGATATTGAATCCTTCGCATTGGATTCATTCGATACCGAAAGCACAATAATCTGTGATAGTGAAAACGAGAATATTTTCAATTCACTTATACAAAAAAGAATAAAAAGATTGCATTCGTATTCCGATGATAGTCGCAACCAAAAACAAAAGACATTGTTAACAGAACTGTAGGGAAAAATAAATAAAATAAGAATGCGCTTCTGAGAGAGCAAAATATAGTTTTGCTTTCAAGAAAAGTAGTGAAATGTAAAGTAAGTAGCTCCATTTTCTTGCTATTTATGCAAATTTTAATAGAATTTTTCCCCCACTAAATACTCCTTTATATTTAAAATATTTCCAATAAGGGAAACATTAATTAATTCAAGTTAATTTTCTGTTAAAATATGGGGTAGTTAGGAAAACTATGGAATACACAGAAAAATAATGCCTGCTATTCATGTAATCTATAAACATTTCAGTAAATTTGCAAAAAAAAAATTTTTGTATTTTACTTTATTCAATTCAATTCTTAAAAGGAGAAAATTGACTTTTCGGCACATAAAAGTATCAAAAAGATTTTTCGAGGGAGAAGAAAGCTTATTTTCGGGGATAGTTTTAATATCATTTTCAGTGGCACAAAAAACTCAGTGTTTTGTTGCTGACACTGCCAAATGAAAAAAAAACAAGCATCAAATAGTCGACTTCGGAGAAACTTGAACTCATATCATTGAATTTTATGATTATAAGTTCGGACAATTGTTTATCGTATATATCTTCTCAATTTCCGGCCGTTGCGCCCTAAGTCTTCCGATACGTCGGTTGGATAATGTGCTTGTACTCTTAGAGCATTTATTGTCGTTTGTTCTTCGGTAGTAATCTCACGGGTGTTAGGAACGAAAACCGTTCGGCTAGTCGAAAAAAGTTTCAAAATACGCTATTCCAGTGGTAGGGTTAATATATGTATAACCCTATTTGCTTTAAATTAAATATTTACAAGAAAACTGAATCTGATGTTAATTACCCCGGCTATAATCATTTTCACAACATACTACTTTTCATAAATATACCCGGCTTCTGTAAGCTTTCGATCATAAAAAAGGCAAACATTTTTTGTATTGAAAATTCCCTAATAATTTTAAGTTTTTTGAGAATAATTTATCTAGAGTTTCCCCTTAATTTTAAATTTAATTATTTTACATTTGGGTATAAAATTAAAAATTTTCTAGGTAGAGAAAGAAACAAAAGTCAAAGCAATGTAATTTAATTAAGTCTTTTGATAAACATTAGGAGCTCCAAAATTTCAATTTCTGAAATTGTTATTTACCGTAGTATTGAAATTTCAACTCCAAGACTATGTTTTCTTTGTGTACCTTGAAAATCTTAAAATTTATACACAAATGTAAATTAATTTATTTAATTTATTTTAATTAAATGCTAATTGAAGGGAAACACTAGAGAACTTTTGAGGTGTTCTCATTAAGTGAGGGCAGAAATTATTTTCTATATTTTAGCGCGGATTTTGATGCAGCCTCTTTTAGAAAGATTTTTTTATGTTCTCTATTTCATTTGATAAGAGTATAAAATTTGATTTATTAAAGTTCGGGGGGGGGGGGGGGGGGGGTCGCCTCAAGCTGTATCCGCTCTTGCATTAGTTTCGCTTTTATGATAAAAGATACTTAATAATTTTTATTTTTGGTCGTTTACTTATTTATATAATCGTTTGCTTGGAGTTAGTCTTAATCTAGATAATGATTTTATATTACTAGCGTTCCTTAATTCAATCACAAATAATCCAAATGAAGCTATGATTTCGGGGGTCACCTGTAAGAAATACAATACAATACATTACAATAAAGCCACTTTATTTATTTATTTTTCTAGTTTTGATGGTGTTTTTTGTTATATTCACTTATTAAATTATTCGTTTATTTATATTTCTACGTTTTTATTAACATTTTATTTTATTAGAGCCGACATATAGATTGTCAATCTTGTAGTATCGTTTACCAGAAAAATATATTATTATTATTATATAGCATAAAAGCAACTACTTTTGGAAATATGCTATCATTAGTCCCATAAATATAGTATGTGTCTACTCATTATTATAGATTTACCCCCCGATTCTACATCAGAGATTTTTAAGAGATCTCTTAACCTCTTAAATTTAGCTAGTAAGAGATTTTAGCAGAATTAGTGTTCTACATTAATTTTTGTGCAGAAATATTAACTTTAAGACGTTAAGATGGTTTGGAGAATCTTTCAGTCAGCCCAGCTATTAAAGACGTTTACTTTTCAAGAAGGAAGAAGAAGAAGTAATGTTTTTGGCGAGGCGATGATGGCAATATGACCACCCCAGACGATGCTATAACTGTGTGACAGTTCTCGATATAAATAATAATTGTATGGTAAATTCACAGCACGTAATGATAATTGAATTATTATTTTAATACATAAATCGCAGATAAAGAGTTCCACAGCCGTCGTTATGTCCAACAGGATTTTCGTATAAACCTGTAGCAAAAAAATTAATTGTTAGGTTCCACAACTTTAATGTGACGATAATATTGTCGAGTAATGGAGATTATGGTAAGGCTATGTCATTTCTATGACTTTGTAACGAAGCTACATACATTTCAGCTAGACACCAGCGAAAACGAGTGTCTAGCAGCCGCAGCAATGTAAGCCACCCGCCGAGAGGAGAGCACACTACTGATCAGCAGCTCAAAAGTGTCCCGTGCTGGTGGCGTGATAGTAGAAGGGATCATTCTATACCCGACGCCATCAGCCAGCCTGCCTATAAATAGCCGGCAGCCAGTTGTAATCACTCAGTCGATCACCAAGCATCGAAGTGAACACAGTCGAAATTCTAGTCACCGATCAGCAAAATATCCGACCGCGAGAGTACAACTCCAAAGTGAACAGAGTTGAAACCCCACCAGTGGAATACCAGAAGGCTGGCTATAAAAGTCAGTCAAGTACCGAAAGATTAGTCAGTTGCCTCCCAGCAGCTCGACTAGACACATCTCCCGTCCAGTCCTATCCGCAAGTCGTGTTGGCTAATTCAACGGCAAGCGCACGTTAATCGTGGTGGCCTGAGAATTAGTAAGCGCACGCATTCCGTCCCCGTACCCCCGTGTAGGCTACTCTGCCGATAAGCGCACGTTAATCATGTTGATCAGAAGAGTAGCGAGCGCACGAATATCAATTCCGTCCCCGTGTTGGCTACTCTGACGACGAAGCGCACGTTCATCGTGTTGGTCAGAGGAGTAGTAAGCGCACACGTACCTTCCATCCCGTACCCCCGTATTGGCTATTCTGACGACAAGCGCACGTCATCGTGAGGAGCTGTTATGTTAAGAGATATAACAGATATTTTCGTTTGCTAGAATACCAAATCTCTTTAAAAAAAATCTCCACAAAAGTTAAGAGATCAGCTGACGTCTGACATCTCTTAACTCTTTACGTAGAATACCAATGTCTGGTAATGGGCTTTGAGAGCCCAGTTAAGAGGAGAAGAGCTCTTATCTCTTATGTAGAATCGGGGGGTTATGCTCCAAGTATTGCGATAAATTATACAGGGTGTTTCATAATTGGTGCATAAGACTCAAGGGTTTCATAGGTGAGGTGGAAACAAGTAAAAAATAGTGAGGTGAAGGGGTGGGGGTAAGATACGTCGTTTCGGCGGTAGGGGTTTACAATTTTTAGTACTTCTTCTACTTTATACTCTCTAAGTTTCTTTATATACACCCTATCAAGGTGGGATTCATTCAGATAAGAAAGTTACAGAGTGTAAAGTGGAAGAAGTACTCATAATTTTAAACCGCTTACTGCTGAAACGACGCATGTTACCTCCCCCCCCCCCCCCCCCCCACCCGTCACCTTATAACTTTTTTTCTTGTCTCCACCTCAGCTCTCAAACCCTTGAGTAATGTGCACCAATTATGAAACACCCTGTATAATTTTTTATCGCAATACTTGTAGCTTAATTAAATCTACAATAATAAAAATAATGTGTAGACTTACTATAATTATGGATAAAAATAATCTGTAGACTTACTATAATTATGGTACTAATGATATCATATTTCCAAAAGTAGTTGCTTTTATGCTATAGGTAGGCTCTTTCATTTTATTAGATTGAAGATGGTTGCAATAAACGATATATTTTAAATTAGATGATTTTTGAAAAAAATCAAAAAAGATTTTAATTAATATTAGTTCATCGTAATCAATATTTTACAGCTCTGTAGCAAAAATATATAAAAGTATTCTCCAGTCGCTCGGAGGGAAAATCAACCCAACCTGCTATGTATTTTTTTATCGAGATCTTTCATCATTTTCTCGCTCGGCTAATTCATATCAAGTCACCCTGTAAAAACAGAAATTCCATAAAATTTATTCCGCAAACAAGTATCACCACCATTCTAACCCGCAATACTTTGCAGCATAATTCCACCCAAACCTAATGGAGTCATAAGTGATATGCTTTTTCACAAGTCACGTGGAGTTCCCATATTTTTTCCCAAAGCAGCTCCGTGCTTGTTTTATCTCCTGCAACACTATTAGGAAGGGAGAAAAATTGCCCTGAGAAGGAAGTTAAATGCCATCGAATCTGAATAAATTTTCTTAAAATGTGTGCACGAACAACGAAAAAGAGAATCTTTACCTAGGTTCCTAGGCTAGGTACATTTTGTGTTACGAAGTGGCGAGATTGGTGTGGTGTATGAAATTTTTAAAAATATTTCTGAAGAAATTACATACTTTTTGCACATAAGGAAATGTGGAGTGTGGTACCTTGTCGGCAGGGCCCTTGTTAATAATTCAGCACCACGTATATAAATATATTTTGTTGCGTTTACTCGCGATTTATAATGCATAACTTCGTTATTTCCTTTATTTTATCTCCATATTATAGAATATTCTTATCGCCGTCATTTTTTGGTTACGTGAGATCATTCTTGTTTTTTTTTCTGGCAGGGTGTTTGCCTGAAAATATCATCTTCTTCACAGTCAGATCATTTTGGGGCATTCAATTGCCCACGGAAGTATTCATATATCCAATTACTTTTCTTGTGTCGTGCCAAAACCCGCGAGAATACTTCACAAGCCATGAAACAGACTCCCTCCCTACCGCATGCGAGTACCAACGTAGTCCTTACATTCTAAAATATTTGAAGTGTTCTTATGTATAAGTGACAAAAGTTTGATTTGAATAGCTCCTCCGCCCTAAACTACTATTCATAGAGAAAAATAGCGTTCTGTTAATCTTAAGCTTGCTTTCTTATCTTCCGAACCGTGATAAAATTTTCATACCTTTCCTAACAAAATTATTTAAAAAAAATTATCTTACCAAATGACTACGATTCCTCAAACAAAAATTCTCAGCTGAGTAATCATTGTAATGTCGCTGTGCCGTGATGGCATGCCGTGGGCTGATGATATCGAATGTAGCTGCCTACAGATTCGGACTACCGCTGCACATGCACACATTCAATTATCACTCATCTGAGAGGTATTGAGCGTAAAATGGTAAGGTTACTTTGTAATCAAAACTATTTTATTATTTTGTTAAGTAAGGAATATAGGAAGTTTAGCCTTTAGGAAGGTAAGGAACCAAGCTTTAAAATACTAGAAGACTATTTTCCTATATGGATAGTAGTTTAGGCTCTATAGCATATATAAAGTCAATGTTTTGCACTTTTCCATAAGTATCAATATAGAACATTTTAGAAAACGGACTAAGCACGCACACATATAGATTTCTGTTGCATGGCTTGGGAAGTATTCTCGAGGGTTTTGGTCGTGCGGATAAAAAAGCTTCATATGATTTGAGATTCACAGGACATAATAGGTATGTATTTGATTCATTTGATATACCTATCATTTATGAATACATTATTCGCGGCATACTAATGATAATAAATAATAAAAATCTTGGCTTATATTGAGAAGGATATTCAACGAACGCATATTCCCTTCCAGTCTTAAGCTAAAATTTCTAGTCCTATACCAACTGTTTCAGTAGGTATTACTTGGTACCTATGTAAAACTACTCTAATTAACGTACAAACGAACAAAACCTGGGAGATTTTACAAGTTCCCGTTCTATACAAAAAAAAAAAACACTAAAAAATATCCAATCTGCATATGCGAGCACAAGGCATTTACGATGTAAGAAGGGCTCAGTGGTTTCTACCATTCTTTTCAAGCAGAAGAGGTATTGATAACATTTTGTCATCTCATTCTATTTGACCTTCTTATCCCTTCTGCTTACAGGTATGCCAAAAATATATTTATCGAGCAAGATAAGACAAGATGGTGTGTGATTTCAAAGCTTTCGATGTAAATAAATTTAAGAAATTTTGGCCATTATTCTTGAATTTCCTACGCAGAGGTATTAAGTATACTAATATTTTCCTTTGTTTATTATTTATTTAATAATTTGTTCGGTGGATACCGCACCATTTTACTGTGAGTTTCAATAGAAGCTTCGAGTTGACTGAAATAAAAAAAATATAGAAGAAACTTAGATTTAATGCAATATGTCGGAAAACAAACAATAATAATTTCTGTAGTATAAAGTAGAAAAAGCGTGGATTGACATTTCGCAACTCTCAATCGTCGACAATGCTTGTGAAAAACTTAATACTGAAACAACTTTGTTGAGAAACAGGCTGGGTTAGTGGTGTACAGGAGCCTGGCAGATAGATATAATGAATGGGAGATAGATGAGAGCTCGAATCGGCCCGATTTTCTTTTTCATAAGCCTAGTTTTGAGGTCCACGCTAAGCTAAATTTTACATGAAAATTTACGCGCTAAGAGCTGTTGGCGAAAATTGATCCTGAATTTTAGCGAGAGCAGTACTACGTTCAACGAGCTAAATTTGGCTTTCGGGTTTTGATTGGAGATGGCCCAACCAGTAAGTCTCCAAAAAATTTAGTTTGAATTTATCCGCCCGCGCGGTTCTTTAGCGCGCTAAAAAAATTCCCTGTCACTACCAATTTAATTTTTGTACTTTATGGAAATAGGATATACCAGAAATACCAGAAACACATTAAAGTATTAAATCATTTACATTTCCCTTTCAAAAGGATATACCTATACAGGGTGTCCCAGAAGTCGACGTCAAGCCGAAATCGGGTGATAAGCTAAATCATAATAGTTACTAAAAAATATAAAAAAAGTACCTAAGTCACGTATTTTTTAAATTATTGGCATTTCTTTTTTTCGAGAAAATTTACACGCTGTGATGGTTTTTTGGCTCCTGTTGCTACCAATCTTTACTTTTTTCAATTTTATTTTTATTATGAAATCCCGAATAGTGGTTATGTATCCTGATGCTTTAATTTCTAAGCCAACTGGTCCAGATTGGAAGAAAATGTCCCATTTTGCCGAACCAAGAATAGAAAATTAATACTTCACCCAACTTTAACTGACTATACTGAAAAAAAATGTACTATGCCAGTTTGGCAAGTAGGTAACTTTAAAAGTTGACGCATTTAATAAGGATTCTAAAATGGTATAACACTTGCTACATTATTTCTTATCTTGGACTGATTGTTTTCACAGTATACATATGTGTAGTGCCATCACACACGAACATGCCAACATACACTTCATTTATGGGGAATGCATCCAAATAATTGGTGTTTAATTTTAAACTTAAGGCACATTTGTCCTAAATTTATTAAAAAGTTAGCATCTCTGACTCGAATGCCTCATGGAATGATTTTCTCCGTATCTGACTCACTAGCGTAACTATCTGTCGCACTCCACTTCATGGAATGATTCTCCGCCTCACTCAAACTAGAATCTTAAAGTTACGGTCTTAAGGCTAGCTTTGGGTACACTAAAATAATTTTTAGCAGGTAAAAAGACATTTTTTGAAACTGTTTCTTGAAGAAAATTTCTTTTTCCCGTAATCTAAGAAATAATGTGCCAAGTGTTGTACCATTGCCAAATTGGCGTAGTACGTTATTTTTGCAATAATGTCAGTTAAAGTTGGGTGAAGTATTAATTTTCTATTCTTGGTTCGGCAAAATGTGACATTTTCTTCTAACCTGGAGCAGTTGGTTTAGAATTTAAAGCAACTGTATACATAAGCACTAATCGGGATTACATAATAAAAATAAAATTGAAAAGAAGTAAAGATTTGTAGCCACAGAAGCCAAAAAACCATCACAGGGTGAACATTCGACTTCCGGGACACCCTGTATATCTGGATCTGAGTACAAAAACTATAATAGTTTAATATAACAAAAACTAACAGACATTTTATCGAATAGCACTGTTCCCAATTTAAAATAATTACTTGAATATCAGTTATTGTTGAACATTTTTTGACTCATATATATTCTGGTTAAATCTTATCAAATTTTGTGAATTTACATTAATATTAATAATAATATTCTTTGAAATTGCGTTAAGTGTGTAATATGCCTTCTAATGTTGATGTATACATTTTATTTCTAATTTTAAATTTATTTAAATTTACGATAGAAAATATTCCTCCTGCAGTCGCTGAAGAGTGTGGAAGACATAATACTAAAAAAAACTACTATTTAAAGATGGTATACAACATTTTTATTTTATTGCCCTTCTCAATACTCGACACCTTTTGCCAAAATACATTAATATTTTTTAAATTTTTTAGTTGCTCCTTGCTTGCCTTATTTTTTAAAATTGTAAAGTCCAAATCGATTTCATTATATACTACGAATGAAATTATAGAAATATTTAAAACTAATGGAATTATACCGGAGCGTTCACCAAAGTTCCTCTGGATCTAAGTTTTAAGGCGTTTTAATACGTCAAATGGAAATCTTTTGTAAGTTGTAATGCTCGATTTTATATAATAGTGAGCATATGGTACAAGGCTTTTCAAAGCATCATATTGCTTGCTGCTCGGTTTGGAAAAGTTCAAATTTTGAGCTTTCTGCGACAGTTCTGCCAACTTACTGGAGTAACAAATAAATATATGCACATAGCAAACAAAATAACTTCCATAATTAATCCGGATGCGTTTTTATACCATAGCCGAAATCTATAGGGTATACTAAGTTTGTTATTATGTGTGTAACGCACAGAAATAATGATGGTAGAGCAAAATGGATTGGACACCTATGCGTAATATTATAAGTTAATTTGATTTTTTCATGTCTGTCTGTCTGTCCGTCCATCTGTTCGTCCGTATGTCTGTCCGTCCTCCTTTTGCATACGGACTTTCTTAGAGAAAAAATAAATTTAAATTCGAAAATGAGACAAATTGAGTAGGGTTGGCATTAAAATTTTCGATTTCACTCTACATTTTGAAACTTCCTAAGAACACGTGGACGTAGAGATCTGAAATTTGGTTGATGGTGTTTTAATAGTAATAGTAAATGACATTTCAAAAGTGGACTAAATCGGGCAACCCCTTCTTGCTGTTGACATATAAAAGTTTGTTTACGTACATATACCGTGAAAACAATCAGTCCTAGACGTTTTTATTATCCCGAACAGTTCTTCAGAATATGAAATCCATGAAATTTGTTATAATGATTTTTGCTGTCCGACGAACCGTTCTTGAAATATAAGCGAAAAACCACTTCAAAAATCAAACTTCCACAGATGGATCACCATACCAAATTAATACATTCATTCATCTAGGATATCATAAGAATTGGTTCTTATACCAATTCTAGCTTTTTCACTTATTTTTAAAGAAAACCGAGTAAATCAAAATTATAGGCAAAAGAAAATTCGGTATTAAGGTGCGTTGTTTACGTAAACAAATTTCAACTATAAAAGAGGTTAACATTGCAAAGTGTCCTATACTGCATTGGCATCATGATGCTTGCAGCGTTGGGACTCGTTCGGTAAATTTGAGATAAGCCGCGAGCAGGGAGCCGCATATTTCTATACTTCACTGTACAGTACCAGACAGTGTTTGCAAGCAGTAGCAGACAGCAAGCATAGCACAAAATATATACTTGCTATGCTATTGCATTTTGGAACAGCTATGCTTGCTGCTGCTATTCGAAATTTCGCTGCTGGGCTTGCTGTGCTATTGCAAGTTCATTTTGCCATTGCTGTTGCTACAGCATGTGGTGGAAAGCACTGATATCACTGTCGATTGCTGTAACATAACGAAATATAAATAAAACGATGCCTCACCCTGATGTAGGAAGGCCTCAATTTTTCCTAGAAATTTACTGTAAATTTTTCCTTTAGAATTATTATGAATTTTCGTCGGCCACCAAGGTGATAAAAATTCCGCCGAAATATTTTCTGTACATTTCTAAGAAATGAATGCTTATTGCTCATCTACGCGTCTACGGTCATAAAAATTGTTGGCGGCTCAAGCACCCGTTGTCAGCTTCAGTACATAAAAATTGACTAGTGCTTTCAAAGTTAGATTTACGTTGTATTCTACCAATCGAAAGTTCTATCATGGGGCATCCCAGACGAGTATTCTTGACTTGATGCATGCAGTATGCAAACCGGTTTTTTAAGGATGAGGCGAAAAGACGCAAAGATATATCTATCTCTTTTCACCTCTTCCCTAAAAACCGGTTGGCATACTGCATCAAGAATAGTCGTGTGGGATGGCCCATTGCTTTCCACAGCATGCTGTAGCAACAGCAATGGCAAAATGAACTTGCAATAGCGCAGCAAACCCCTGTTTGCTTTAATAGTAGTAAAATTCCCTGACAAAGAGAAATTTCCCTGCAGTTTTCATCAGTGATGGGACTCAAAAGACTACGCACTTTAATTAAATGAATAAAAGCAAATGCAATACTGAACAGAATGGTAGTTAAATAGAACCTCCATCTGCCATTCAGATAAAGATACCATATAGGGAGGAAATAGATTCAAATCTAAAAAACGAAGCCCTAATCTGGTACGCCAACGGTCCTAAAACCGAGAAAGGAGGATAAGCAAGGACAGTTTTTAAAACTTAAAGCTAAATGTATGTATCTATTCGTGGGAAGTTAATGTGGGACTGCATCCAAGCATTCACAAAGCTTAGCACAAAGAAACATCTAACACTTTAATCGGTGCCAGGACTCTCGGAAATTGATGGGAACGACAATGTAGACACACCAGCCAAGTTGGAAGAATACATGCCCGTCATCGGGCCGGAAACATATTGCGGTATATTTCCCATCATACCGTGAAACTTACTATACAACACTGGATCCACAACCAAATGAACATGAGATGAATATCAATCATAGGCTGCAGTCAAGCAATAAGATTCATCAAAAAACCTTTGCAAAAGAAGACTATGGATCGCTTAAGGCTATCTAGGATTCAACTCAGAATCACTACAGAAGTCTCAACACATATATCGGATTGCTATTTCGCACACTGCTATAATTATGATATTAGGTTCGATAAAGGATTATCCACGAATAATCTAGGCGCCACTTGGTTTTTTTCTTTTAGCTTAACAAAGAAACTTTCCATCAAAATTCTAATTTTAGGACTAATAAAATTTACTGCTATGTTATCACTGGCTTTACAATGAAAATTATTCCTTAACAATAATGAAATGCAAAAAGAGAAATGAGTCTTACTTGAACTAAACTTTATCATCCACTTTTCGCCGTGTCGTCGTTGTGCGAAAATTTTTAAGATCTCACAAAAAAAAACGAGATACTGCCGTGATGACGAGACTCGAAGATCATTGCCTATTGGAAGGGAACATTGTAGCCTAATGCTCCATTTATATTCGAACATTTTTGCTATTTGAATTGAGTCAAGCCACGTGGGCTCAGCCACTATTGAAATCTAGAGAGGGGCTTTTGGAGATCTGCAGGTATTTATTTTATTGGTGCTGTTTTTGCATTGCATAAACTCAAAAGAATTCTCTCGGTTATAATGTCGTATACACTTGATGTAACTCAACACTTCATGAAAAGTCTAGGCACTTCATAAAATGTAGGTAGCTAGTGTAACGGTTTTCACTTAATGAGTTTTTGCAGGAAGTGTCTGAAATTTTTAATCACTTCATGAAATGCTACAAGCCTTTATGCCGATAGTGTAATACCACCCGACTTAACCAAATACTAGGAGCGGGTGATGAGTGTTGAAGGAGGAGGTCGCAACCGGTCCTACGACACACGCACACACACACACACACACATCGCTTGTGCCTAGCCTTTTAATGAAATGTTGAGTTACATCAAGTGTCTACGACATATATAAATCAACGAAGTTTATTGTATCAATTAGGAATTGCGACACCATTCTAATGTGAGCAGTTTCCAATAACATTTTTCCGGCCGTATATATCTTGCTTATGATGTTCGGAATCTATGTACTATTGGCAAAATCATCATCTATTCTTAAAGTGGAAACTGTGGTGCTGTACGTAACAACATTTTCAATTTTGTTCCCTACCTAAGTACACTTACTACACTCATGAAATGAGCTGTGACCAACAATTCCACAGACAAAACTATGTGCTGGAGCATCACATACTTATAAAAAAAAACTTCTAATATAGAATATCAGAGTTTTTCCCAAAATATTCAGCTCAAAGCTTGTAAGACTGTTAATTTCTAATGTAAAATGTAACAGACAAAAATTGTGCAGTCGTCCTTTTCCAAAATAATCTCTAATCTCTAATTTGTCCCAAAAGCGGCCATACATTTAAAGCTGAGCTTGTATACAATGAAAGCCCATTAATTCCTATGTTCATGATAATTTCGTTGTAATTTATAAGCTCACTTCCAATCCCTTCTAACTGTTTTTTTATACCGAGGTGGCAGTATTCTCCAGGAGCTACTGTTTTTTTAATGATTTTAGAATTTTTTTCCTATTATGCCCGTTTGAGCAAATTAATCATCATAGCTCCCAACTTCAAAACTGTCTGTGAGTGGTATTTTTGGCCTATTTATTTTAGCAAGTTAAATATCTTACTATTTACTCATTAGATGCTTCAAGTGTCTTGTACTAAAACCGAAATTTTGCTTTCCACTATATTCATCAAAATAATACAATTTTACTAATCAAATCAAATAATTTATTGGAAAATCACCTACCAAGAAAAACATCCATTTTAAAATAAAAAAAACTACAACAAAACATTATGTAATACAGAACTGATATTCAGTATTAGCTTGCACATTACACACCACTTTCAACATGAACTAAAAAACTAAGCTGTGATTCCCGGACTACTTACAGCAACATCGTTCTCGGTGACTCATTCTGTGCTATGCTACGTGTCACCAAAGTTAACTTAATGACAAGCTAGGACACATAAGAAACAGACAATCAAGTAGGTACCCATCTTGAATTTTTGTGGGGTGTCAGTTCAATGATTCCCACCAGGAGTGACTGGGAAGGGAAGGAGATGGTCGTAACATCCGATAATTCAATTTTTGCGGATGGATCCAAGACGAGTGCGGACACAGGGGCTGGAGTGTAGTGGTACGAGTTTTATAGACTGCCTGACAAATGCAGTGTTATTCAGGCAGAGCTTGCAGCGATTTATCAGACTGCAATATTGGTATCCATGTGCAGAGAGCCAGCACGGCACATCTGCATATATACTGATAGCCAGGCAGCCATCAAGGCGCTGGATGCTGTGCTGGTAAAATTAAAATTGGTGCAGCTATGTAAGACCAGTCTTGAGGAATTGAATATAAGGCACAAGATGACCCTATGATGGGTACCTGGCCATAAGGATACCTCAGGTAACGAGATGGCTGGTGAGTTGGCCAAAAGAGGCTCAGAATTGGATAGCTACGCAGCAGTAGCTTATGTGAGGATCCCAATCGGAGCTTTAAAAGAGGAAATCATTAGAGGCGCCTATCAAAAGGCAAGCCTTCGGTGGACCAATAGAGATACCTTCAGTATTGCGAGGCAATTGTGGCCTGCATATGACAGGAAAAGGCCAAGGAAACTGCTTAATTGTAGCAGCACAAATACCAAGAAGGTAGTAGAAGGTAGAAGGTATTACGGGTAACTTAGCCATAGTGGTCCATGCTAGAAGACTGGGTATAGCGGCGAACGATTTCTGCAGGAGCTGTAAGGACTCGGAGGAAATCAAGTTCGACCAACACGTGCTTTGCGAGTGCCCTGCTTTGATGAATTAAAGAGGTAGGCTATTGGATAGCTATTTCTTTGCAAGTCTGGGGGAGCTGCAAAGTATAGGGTTTAGATATATCCTGATTTTTCTGACAGAAGCAGGATGGATCTGGGTTAGAAGTTTTAGATATATCCTGAGTTTCCTTAGGAAAGCAGGATGGATCTGGGGCTTAAAATATTATCCCATGAGGTGTAGTGGGCACAATAGACCCACTAGAAGCCTAAGTGATGCAGCCTAGTCGTCTGGCGGCACCCCTCTTACCTAACCTAATCTAGGACACAGAAGAATTTTTCGATCGTTTTACATTTAAAATGCACACGGCAAGAAAAGGAAGAAAGATAAAAAAAAATCAACCTCTCCTTAAAATTTTTTCAGGTTTTTACTCTCATAATATGTTCCTGCGCTTTTGTGAAAACCGGTTTTTGCTGAAATATTGTGAGAAATATCCAATGTTTTTTATAGCATAACCAATGTTTGTTTGTGTAATTTCTATGCTATTAGAATCACACGTGCTTCTATTTACATTCGTCTTGCTCTGAAGAGATTATGTGGGAGAAACTCATGCTGATATTTTCGGGAAAAAGGGAATTTCATTTGAGAGGATTTTTATATCTCCTTTCAGCACTGGCCAAAGCGATATTTATCTTTTTCTTAAATAATTGAGGTAGTGCGACCTGATGTACATTTTTATGAATAGTTTGAAAGGATTTTCAAAATACTTATGAAGATTTTATCATTCGGGTAATTCTATGTTCGCTTAGTTTTTGTTTTAAACTCGTTGTCTCAGTCTCACTACAATAGTGCATAGCCAAATTCGTTTCCCCCATTCATGCAAAAACCGAAAGTATATGACATTACCTGATTTGGTCTAAGAAACACGCAATATTTTCAATTTTGTCTTATTAGGTTATCTGTGGTCGTGTCACTTCTGAGGAAGACCAGCTGCTCCCTTATTTTCTGCATTATTATGAGGCGACTTTTTTTCTTCCATTACTTTTATATTTTGTTCATCGATGTAGACATAATTTAGATTTTCATGAATAGAATACAGGTATTTGCTGCTACACCAAGGAAATTATCCTAAATCATTCATAAATCACCTAGATTTCACAGCACCCGTCTATAGCTTCATTATATTCGCACTTCCGCAATTTTTATTTCTAAATCCACAATTATTATTTCAGTAACACATATACTTCTTGATCACTTGGAAATTTACGCTTTGACACCTTGTGAGCTCTATAAACGAAAACTAGGTTAGACTGGTTACAGCTTTACTTTACAAAACAAATAAAAAACAAAAATTACCTGTTGTTAAATCTAGTTTTTAGAAGAACAAAAATTTATCTTACTGATAACGGCTGATCGACAAAATATAATTGTTTTTAACATTTGTGATGCTAAGTAGCAGTAATTCGCCTGCAATGATGAGTTATGATACCAGGTACTCTGAGCCTAAAGCACTAATAACCAATTGAAAATTTAATTTATCTATGATAATTGATCGCTGACAGGGGACTTTGGTCGCCAAAGAATGTTAGGAAAATTTGCTCAGAGGAGACGGCATAGGCATAGGAATATCCAAGAAATATCTGGTTGGCACTTGGTTTTTTTTTTCCAACTTAATCAACAAACTT
Organism: Dioctria linearis; assembly: GCA_963930735.1. Taxonomy (NCBI): domain Eukaryota; kingdom Metazoa; phylum Arthropoda; class Insecta; order Diptera; family Asilidae; genus Dioctria; species Dioctria linearis. The sequence goes on along the minus strand of OZ005744.1, from coordinate 148,755,165 downwards.
TTCTACATAAAAATTCTAATTTTAGGAATAATAAAATTTACTGATATGATATCAGTGGCTTTGCAATTTACAAAGTTTTTAATAAGAGTTTTAAAAAGAAATTCATGATCTCAATAAATATACTTGGCCGTAATGTTTTGTCAATCCTAGCTATCTGCTCCCGATCCTCTTTTCACAGAGAAAATTCAATCCTCCAGCAGAATAACGAAATTCAAAAACAAATATGAGTCCTACTTGAACTATTAGCAACGTAAAACAGTTATTGTGGCTTGGATATCAAATTTTTTTACTTTTCACCCAACTTACTGAGGTTATTCTTTATATATTTTTAAGGGACTGTTAACATAACGGGTTACAGTCTATAAAAGAAAACATCTACCAAAAATCATAACATATTTGATATCGTTAAAAAGAATGAAAGATCCTCTTTGTAACAAGTGCGTATAAGTAATTGATTCGAAAAACGACATATTTTCCGCTGTGGCAACCCTTACTTTGACATTGGCTATGATGATGGTCACTTGTCACATTAGCTCCTCTGAAACGTGGGCCGTCTTCCAAAATAAGTATACCTAACCTTCAGGGAGTTTAAGGGATCGGTATTGTTGAAATCTGCTGAAACACTAACTCAAGCTAATATTCCATTTCTCACAAAGTTGTTTAACGCAAAAATAATATCACCAACATCTAGAAATAACAGTTGCGTACGTGGAGCCAACTTGGTTGGACGTCGCTCCGTGTAGTTCAGTTTCAGTGCAATTTTTAAATGCAGTGTTTTCTCGTTGTGTGTTGTGCCTAAAAAGTTTTAATCTAATAAAACCCAATTTTTAATAAATATACAATCCGGACCGTTTCAAATAATAATTAATTGATAATTAATTATAGCCAAGTGAAGGGTTTTCAATGCCCTATCATTATCCAGTCAGCTGCACAGTACGGTAACGCTCTACTTTTTTTTATCTGCCCATCAGTGCAAATGCATTAGCACTTGTCACTGATCAGCAATTCGGGTGAACCCAGCTGTGGTCGTTGAACTGCACAGTCTGAGATACAGAAAGCAACAATTAGGCATAACACTATTTTTTTTTCTTACCTAGCTGTGTCGTTGACTGCTGCTGGTGGTGTCCGTGTATTTGTGTTGTTATCTGTCCCTCTTTCTTTGCTTTTTGTTTTTGATTTTATCATGCAGCATTTTGCTCAAGATTTCTGCAACATTCGTGGATTAGGAGCAAATCGTTTTTCGGTGTACTGGCACCTTAACTAAAAAATCGGTAATTCTTGCGCTAAGTGAAACCAAGGTCGTTTCTGATATTAATCAGTATCACGTCCCTTGTTACAGCTTGGTGGTTCTTTTTTCACAAAATATGTAGAGGGGTCGCATTATGTATATGGAATGAAGTTGCCTTTATCGTACTTCGGGACATTCCTTCCGCCAATCTGGAGTTGAATTACATCTGGATTTCGTTTATACTCCACAAGCACATCATTTACTTCTTTCATGTATCGCAGCCAAAGTATTCTGATGACGACACGGTATCCGTTTTTGATAATATTTCCAACAAATTGATCGTCTGCTTTCTGTCTCTCCCTCTTCTGAAATTATATAAGCTCGTGATTTTAACAACCACAACATACCGTGGATCAGACATTCTTCCACCACAAGTCCAGCGGGGCGTTTCGTTTATCTCTTTTGTGAATCTTCTAATTTGCAGCAACTAGTGGATGCACCAGCCCGGGTACCTGATGCATCTGGCGATAGAGCTAATTTATTAGACTTGTTTCTTTCATCTCACCCCGACAAATATGCAATCTCACTCGGTTGCCCCCTTGGTAATTCAGGCCCCTGTTTAATCACGGCTCAATTTACCACCTTCACCCTGTGCCGCCCTATCTCTCCACCTACAAGTAGTGCTCTCTGGCACTATAAAAATTCTGATTGGGAAAGTCTCAATCAGTACCTCAGAGAGACTTATTTGTCAGTTTATTTTGCTTTGGAGGATGTCGACAAATGTACTCTGGAGCTTGGCATGCGTGAATACATTCCGTATTCCTACAGCAGATCTAAGTAACAGCAGCATCTCTCTTGGTTTAATGATAAGTGCAACCAAGCTATAAGAGCTAAGGAGTCTGCTTTTCATGCTTATCAATTATATATATATATTATATACAGGACTGCGCGTAATACCTGCAAGTCCATTATCCATAGAGAGAAATTTCTCTTTGACCAGAGTATTACACAAATAGTCTTGGCAAGCCGCAAAGGTAGCAAGGGTTTCTCGTCTTTGGTCAAAGCCAGAAGGAACAACACCACTTCCACAATATCTTTACTACTTAACAATGGTGAAGTCGTTGTTTACTCCCTGGATAAGGCTAATATTCTGGCTGCTGGATTCGCTGCAAATTTTCGGCTTCGACCCACTTCACAGACACCTGTTTTGCATCCCTGGTGTGGATGTGTACAAGAGTCGATACACATTCGTGCGAGAGATGTGTTCATGCTCCTTAAGGGGATTGACGCATCGAAAGCTGCGCGACCTGATGGTTTCTCGCCCCTGTTAATTAAAATCTGCGCCTCATACTTAGCTAAACAGCTTCGCAAGATATTCTATTTGTCTTATTCGACAGGAATCTTTCAAACAGCTTGCAAACTAGCTCACGTTCAGCCTATTCCCGAAAAGGGAGAGGGTAGCGATCCCTAAAAGTATCGCCCATTATCACTTCGATTCTCTTAAAGGTTTTTGAATCTATCATTAACCTATCATTAACGTAGTATCTAGAAACTCATCATCTCATTAACGGTCGCCAATATGGCTTCCAGACGGGATGCTCATCTGAACTCTTGCTGACTTTTCTTAGGGAACGATAGAACCGTAGTATCCACAATTTTGGTGCATCCACAATCGTTGCTTTGGATATTTCCGAGGAGTTTGATAGAGTCTGGCATCCTGTCCTTTTAGCCAAACTTAAAGCACTTGGTCTCGCCCCTCCGCTTCTATTATGGATTGAAAGTGTTTTATCTGGTCACCAAATACCTGTTGTATTAGATGGCGTTACATCTGCACTTCACTCTATAAATGCCGGTGTGCTCCAGGGTTCCGTTCTCTCCTCATCTCTCTTCCTAATTTTCATTAATAATCTGCTTTCCATTACTTTCAATCACATCCATAGCTTTGCCGCTGACAGTACCCTTGATTTCGCTTACTCCTTTGATACACTTATGGATTCCAGAGGGAATGCCGCATGTGTCAAACGAGATTGCATTACTAGATCATTGCTTAACGATCTTGATATTATCTTCGCCTGGGGTAAAGCTACTCGCATCGAATTCAATGCATCTAAAATGCAAAGCTGTTTCATATCTTTAAAACAAGATCACCATTTATCCACTTGCATTTCATTTGTTGGAGCATTAATTTCAGATTCATCATCACTAAGTATTATTAGCATTAATATCTCCAGTAAGTTAAGCTGGACAGACCAAATCTTCTCTGTTGCCAAAGAAGCATCGAAATGTCTTGGTTTTCTGAAAAGGTGTAAGAAATATTTCAGCCCATCAAATCTAGCGCTCCTCTACAAGTCCTATATCAGACCTGGAATGGAATACAATTCTAACATCTGGGCTGGGGCTGGCCGTCCACCTTTAGTTTCATTGGATATTGTCCAACAGAGAGCCCTTAAGCTCATAGGTAATTTGGCAATAACTTGTCACACGCATGGCCAAATGTTCCGATGATATATCTAGTCTGATCTCTTGTAGATTCATTCCTGCACGGAATACTCGCGCTGCAATCCGCGCACATCCTCTCACCCTTCAAAATACTTCCGACCGTACAATGAAATTTCTCGATGCTTTCTCTTCCCGAACAGACTACCATCATCTGTTGTTCCTCGGGCTTACAATCTGCGAAAGTTCAGGAGTGACATACATCGGCACCTCGGCCACTTTCCTCATATCCAATAATCCTTTCCCTATCTTCTTTCTGCTATGCTGTACTTTGCATCATAGGGTATCCCCTGAGCTTGGCTTAATAATAAAACAATAAAAATAAAAAAATAAAATAAAAAAGGTAGCCATATCCTCTATTTCCCAAAATGAAAGTAAGATCTGTTCGAATATTTACTGAATTTCTGGTTTGGCAGCATTCAAGCCAAACTAGCTCATTTTCTTTGGAGCGTCGTGATCTGAAAGTAGTCGTGAAATATATTAGCAAACTTACTTCAGTTCCTTTAGAATTTACAGAGGACGCGAAACAATATTATTTTAAATGTTATGTCCAGTAGTAAATATTTTTTGTCTTAACACTGTCAAATCATTGAGTGGATATGATATGCATCATTCTGCATCTTTTAATAATTAATAAGCTAATGTGAGTTTTAGTTTGATATTTTTGAATTAAATAATAATTGAATTGGCCTACATTTTCCTAATAGTAACTTTTACAATACATTATCTTGTATGCAGTTTCGATAGTAAACCTTTCCTTTTTTCTAGGATAACTGTAATATTACCATTTTTCTAATCACCGTTTTATGTAAGTGGTCATATTTAGTAATAACTACCCGGGATTTACTAAGATTAAAGGACTATTTGATAATCCAAGTTTAGAGAACAAACGGTTTATCGCAGAACTATCCGAACCCTACTGCATTACCAGGTAAAGCCTCATGCAGTGGGTTATAAATTATAGTTCCACTATCAAGTCTATGTGAACGATTTTGGGATATTTATTTTAAATACTTCGTCCATTAAATATATTTAGAACTGCAGTGACTATTAACACACCTTAAAACCCATTCTGGGATCAGGTGGATTCTGCACAGTTTAGAAGGGTATCATGAAAATTCTATGCAGTATATAGTAGGTCGTCCCTTGAGTTTCAAACCACGATATTATGTTATTAAATTTAATTACTTGTTCACTTACCCTACTTGCAGACAATAAGGAATATGCTTCAACCACTAACATTTAGCAGGGTGAACTGCGTTATGTAATAGCATCAATGTTTGTGGCTACTTTAAACAAACACTCAATGTCCAACTCCTAAATGAGCAGTTTTGTATACTTTGAATAGGTTAATGGACATAGCTTATGAGGAAACTTATTTTTACCATAGAAATTTCGGACTATATTCACCAAGTGGCTATCATAAAAGTCAGTCAAATTAAAGTCTAAAATAAATAATTTTTGGTGATATAAATTTCGCTTTCAAAATAAGTAATTTGTTGCTGTTTCGGTTGTATCGATGCTGTATAAATAGACAATATGCTCTATTAAAGTGAAAGATATTGTAATTTAAATAAAATATATGTTATCTGCCTGGGCTTGAGATATACATTCAAATTCAAAAGTCTCCCTTTTTCGGTACGTGAAACAATGTTGGGAGCATAACTCGAACACAATGCAACGGCAGAATATTGTTTTCTTAACTCGGTGCCTGCTGCCTAAATCTAGCGTATGTAACCATACTTTGGGCTTCCCATGTGGTAGGGAGGGAGTCTCTTTCATGGCTTGTGAAGTATTCTCGAGGGCTTGACTGTTGGGATTAGTGAGTGTATTTTTTCTGTATTTTTCTGTTTCTGATCTGGACTCACCTTAATTTCCATCATTGAAGTGTCTGTCTTCCATTTTTACTTACCTTATTATATTATTAATTTGCCTGATATATCAAAGCTTATTAGTCTTTATTTTATTATGAGTTATTATTTTTTATATTTTATAATGCACTTATAACACACATTGCGCTAATGGCACCACGTTCTGCACGTAATTCTGTCATATCCGATCCGGAATCATCGTGTCGTCACAAATGGGTTCACAAGTGTCTTCGTTTAATATCAGCTAAGAACCCAAAGTGGAATAAAACATCCGCAACTAAAGTTGGTTTAGGTATAATCAGCGATAAGAAATTGGCATTGCCAGTGTCCATTGAGAAATTATATTTAGAAAAATTATCGAAAGAGAAGACTATTAGCAATGCCATTTCATCCCGTCGTCAAAAATGGTGGGGCAGTTTAGTTTTTTGAAACTCTGAAATGGCAATGGATCATTTATAGTAGATTTTTGATTTTGTGTTTTTTGTTTGTTTTTTTGTTTTTAATAGCCATTAAATTACAATGGCTCGTATCTTCCTGCATACAGATACACCAATCTCCCGGCATAAACCGCGAATTTTGTCATGACCCTTGCTACTTTGACTGAAGTCTGCGCATATCGTTAATGTATCCAATTCTTCCTGATTACAAGCCAAATAACATGTGTTTCAGAAGCCACACGCTGGAGCCAAAACTGCTTGAGGATTTGATCATTTAACTCTCTACCATTAAGCGATCGCATCTCCAGTAGTAATTGTGAGTTGCAAGTTTTTTAATGTTAATTTTCATAAGAGCTGTTTAAGCTTCTGATCTGGCTGCCTCGACAACTTGCAAGTTAGAAATTTGTTAGTAGGAGGGGGTGAATGGCAATATCGCTAATTAACTTAATTGAATTTTCCTCCATGGATTTCAAGACCTGATAAAAATTAGTTTTTGATTATTTGATGATCCTTTCAAACTAAACTGTGTTTCCATCTGCAGGAACCATAATTTTGGGGAATTCTTAGAGAAAGGTACATCTGTGACTGAGATCGTGCTCAGAGACGCTTGATGAAAAATGCGTGAGTCGTAGTCGTCCACCATTATTGCAACGTAGATTTCAAAAAGACAGAGGGGGGGGGGGGGGGGGGGGGCGTTTAGATAAACACAGAAAATAGATTAATTGAGCATTGATTTTAAATAACGGAACGAACATTTGCCCATTCAATAAAAAGTTTAAAATACAATAAATTAAGTGATCTGCAAAAAGTTTAAAAATAGTTAAAGGGTTATTTTAATTCAAAATACTTTTTTTTTTAAATCGTCAGTTTAGACTGTGGGCTCTTGAATGTGGACTGTTGTTTTAAATGTTAATTGCTCTGATGCGCTCGTCTAGTTAAATGTGCTTTCCTTAGGAGCTTTGGACCTATTACCTTGTTCTTGAATTTACTGTGGAAATGCTGCGGCTGGAAAAGGTTGCTGCTTCTCGGAAGTGGCTTTGTCAGTTCGCTGCTATATTGGAAGTGACAGTTTCCTTTTCGAGGAGTGGTTGTTTTTTTTTGTCGGGATCTCCAGTTATGGGAGCCGAGTTGGATCGATTTAACCTAAATGAGACCCTAGACCATAAGTGTTATGTTGGGAAAGTTAATGTGGTTTTAATTAATATTCTATAATTTTATTTTATTTATCCTTCTTAAAAAATGTGTAATAAACATTGAAGGTTGGCAAAACAAAAATTTATTTTATGAACAATTTACGATACTTGAACCTACTTATTAAGTAGGTTCCCTTTAAAATTCAACAAGGTATTTATAGAGTTGATATTAAATCTTACGAATGTCGTATCTTATTTATAAAAGATAAAAAAACATCTTATCGCTACAGATTCTCGATTCGAGATTATAGGCGCATAGAATTTGTAGCTTTGTACGAACAAACCAACAAGCCATTTGCAATTTCCTTTATTTTCCGTTTTATTCAATTTGGAGCGGAGTGGAGCTGCTCCATCTACTCCTATTAAAGCTCTGGCCCTACTTAAATTAGTATGTGCATATAAAGCCATTACTTCTTAAAGTTAAGGACACTATTCATAACAAATCCACATATAAATTTGTCATCAGAAATGCAACATAATGAGAATTTTAAGTACATAAAATAAAATAAATAAAATGATTTGTAATATGAAATACCATTCCAAATAATGTAGCCTGAAATCAAGGGCGCATTCGTCTGTTCTTAATAGTCGTCTTTCTAACTATTAAGGGTATTTCGAACTTACTTCACTTTTTCACTTAAATTATAAAATAAGAATTTTGCTCCGCACCGGTTTGAAAGCTTTCTTTTAAATTTATCTGTAATAACTAAGTACTACATGCACCTTTGCCAATATATCCTTGTAAATGTTGCTCTACAATGTATATCCTTGCCACATCAAAAACAGTTATAATTTTTCCAGTTCAGAACCTCTTCTTTATACCCGAAGACAAGCCCTTAAGGAGCTGCTGTATTGAAATAATGATGGACTTCCTTTTTTAGTCCTCTTTGAAGAACCAATAATTCTGTATCGTTGAGATGGTCGTCTGAATGGCTCTCAGCTTGGGTCAGTGCGGGATGGAATTGACATCGTTTATACTTTTCGAGTAGTTCCTGGTAACTGGCAAGTATTTATACCCGTTCATTAGAATTGTTTCGGAATCTTAGACGAATTGAAAATATTTACTTTTTACGAAATATTTTTTTTACTTGGAATCGAACTATAGTTACTGATGTTCCTAAATGTACGCACAATTAAGTTTTATTCTTTTCTCTTCGAGGAGTGGTAGTTTCTTATAAATAATATTTAAGTGGTCTCAGGGATTATCCGCTCGTTTTGTATAGTTACATATACATTCTTTTTCCTAGTATGTAGGTACATGTTGAGGGGAGCGCACGTGTACTTGCTCGTGATTTCTGGGACATCAAACGATACTGTTTACATAAATAATAACAAAAGGATTGAAAAGGATCCAAAAAAAGGAAGGGCAAATTTTATTTTAAAATTTCCTTTTCCAGTGAACGACAAAGGAAAATTTTATTTGTCTTAATTACGAAGAAATTTTTAGTGTGAGGGTATCCTTATTAAATCATTAACAGTGGCAAGAACTACGTACTTTAAGTGAGTCGATTTGGTAATGAAGCTAATCTTGCTCTTTTGTAATCGCTTTAAATAAATAGATCGAATTTAAAGTAAAACATTTTTGTGCTATATATAATTATATTTCCTGTATAAATAATTGTGTTATTTAAGGATTTAATCAACTAATGATTCTTGCAACATTGGGCAATATTGGTGCACCCACAGTGATGGTATTCTTGGGTTGGTGATAATAGATAAATAAGATTCAGCTCAAAACATCGGTAAATTTATGTGGCGCAGGTTCGAGTACGCGTACATATAAAATTTTGAAAAAGAGTTTAATCAAATTTTCTGCTTTCATAATTTGTGATAGTAAGATGAATTTAAAGAAGAACCTAAAAAAGATAAGCTACGAATAAGAAGTAGGTGCTATTATATAAATTTTTAATTGTAAATAGCACTTAGGATATCAAAGAACTCGCAGGAGGTATTGTTAGGTCTATGGTACCGGATCGGAAAGGTGTAGAAATGATAACAAGATGGTGCCAAAAAAGTTCAGTTTATTTCACTCACAGTTATAAATCTCACTACTGCTATGCCTTAAACTGCTAAAAGAAATCCAATACAAAATGAAAAATACAATAAAAAGTAAAAAATTTAATAATAGAAATAAAAATCCAATGCACCAATTCTCCATCGAAAATCCAATTGAAGATGGAATGTGGCGATGCGTGTTTTTTTGTTTAGTCTGCAATAATGATAAACAAAACAAATGCGATTAGTATAGCAATTTAATGTGCGTACACGCACATTCGTACATTCAACTTAGTGTGGCGGCAAATTGATGTGCGTACATGTCGCAGTTCGGATAGCACTCTGCGCACAGGCAGTGAGTCAATTTAGACTAGTGTAGTAACTTGTGTAGCAAATCGGCGTGGGAAAGTGCTACACTGTGCAGCACTGTTGGAAATTAGTGAATGTATGCTTATTCTGAAATCTAACACATCAATCGTCAATTTTAATGTGTTTGACTTATCTTTGTTGCGAGCAGAGTGGTTTCTGTATGCGAGGAGCACAGTTGTATATTTGCTGACAAATATACGAATTTATTTTTAGTATTCCTAGAATTAGTATTTCTAGTGGTTTTTTGGAAAATGGATTATTATTAATATTTTTAATACATTGGATATACTAGAATAAATATCTCTCGGAAATACTCTAAACACGTGAAATATACTAAAATCAAGATTTTTTGCAGTGTGGAATAGTATACTCAAGTCAATTCTATTAGTATATACCAGATTCAATGCTTCGGGGTTTGGTACTTCAAGACTTCACTATGGCCTCAGAACTGCCGAACTTTCCTGTTTATGAGCTCAGAATGCAGTGATTTGTCTGAGCATAGATGATGTATTTATATTCCCGAGTTTAATATATATTTGCTAAGCAATATACGAAAGTGTACTAGGTTCAATGCTCCTAGTAATACTAGATTTAGTATTTTTGGGGCTGAGTATTAAAGTCAATGCTTTTAATACAATTTGCTAGGTTCAAAATATCTTAGATTTGGTAATTTAAAAACTTCAGTTATCTTCAGAACTGCCGATCTGTCTCGAACGATGGCTCAAAACGCAATTATTTGTCTGAGTAAAAATGCTGCATTTATATGCATGTTCTAATTTGCTAAGAAATATACGAATATGTGCTGTGTTCAATGCTCTTAGTAATACTAGACTCGATGCTTCTAGTATTTTTAAGGATGTGTTTTAAGAGTAATACTCTCAAAATGCGAAATAAACTGAAGTAAAGAATTTTAGCAATTTCGGATAATATACCAAAATCAATATTTTTAGCTTTGGGATGAGAAGACTTCAGTTATGGCTTCAGCACTGTCGATCTGTCTTGTGGGAATGCTCTGACCGCACTGATTTTCTTGTAATTCTAGTGCTCTATTTATACTGTGGAAATGCACAGAGTATATAGGACTTTAGAAGAAAGTTGGAAATGGTTGCGTGCATTAACGCTGGCGGTCCTGATGTTTGGTGTGTAAAGAGAGGTGGCACATCATAATGATACTTCTTTGTTTATGTTTTGTTAACGTGTTTCTCAATTTTGGTTTGAAGGCCTTCTTCAACCCGGCTGAATATCCTCCCGCATCAAAAAAGGGAAAAACAAAATCCAAACAGCGAGTAAGAAGCGAGCGATATTTTGTCTTAAAGCTATAGTTTTTGAGTAAAGTATATAAATGCACTTACTTCGTTTTCTTGTAGTCGTACCCGAATTTTCTCGTCGGCATGATTTATGAAGTGGCGAATGTCTCGTCCACGGCGGGGATGCACAAATTTTTTTTTCCGAAAATACCATTGACCATAGGATAGGTTGGCATAGAATTTGTTCCCATAAGCTGGACTCAATAATTAGATTTGGATAAGTTTCTTTAACAAATAGCTTCTTCTTATCATCACTAATATTCAGTGAATGAATGAAATCTTTAAGTGCAGGAAGTTTTATTTCGTAGTCTTCGAAATGATTCCTTGACAAATAATCTGCTATATAGAAGTGTTTTCCCGTATCCCCAGTAAAATTAGCAGCCAACCTCGGAATGGAACAAGCTGTAAATTGGTATAAACCTATGATTGGGCATTCTAAGAACTGGGAAAAAAGTCTCATATAATCGCGTGGTTGGTTTTTTCAATTATATACTTTTCTACGGAAAATACGTCATTCAAGGTCATTAAGAAACTTATACATAATAAAATTACGTACAAGAGAACAAGCGCGCATCCGTATACAGGCATATAGAGCGTATAACGCTATGTGAACGCGGGGCTAAGAATTTTATTTTTTATTTATTTATTATTACGACCAAATACAGAATAAGGTATTTATAATTATTCTTGTTCGTCGTCGTCTTCGTCATGAGGTTGCCCAAGGTCAATGTCGACATCATTATCATCGTCCTCGATATCACTTAATGTTGATTCAGCGAGCTCGAGGACTTCATGCATGCTGACTCCATCGGAATCATTTGGTAAAGATGAGGCCGTTACAGTGCCCACAAACTGTGGAACATGGTAACCGTAGTAAATTGTGGATGTGGAACATAATTTACGCCACAGCCTGTCTTGCAATTGCAAAAAATCATATTCAACAATTCTTCCGGTGCTGGTGTCAATAACGTCGTTATCGGTTGTAAAAGCTCGTTTTGGTAAGTCCACCGCCATTCTGCAGGTTGCAAACCTTTTCCCAACAAAGTTTGGATCAGGAAGTAGACTCGATAGATGTGTTGTTGAACAGCTGCACTTGTGGGTGGAAGAGACGATAACTGGACCGGTCTGTTAAGTCTCGTTGCTTTTATAAATTAAATATGTCTATAATTGTCAATATTTAACTCTGATCTTGATGATAAGGTCGTCAACATCATCTCTGGCTTGTTTTGTAGCAATGTTAGCAGTTTTTACATTTCCAACCTAAAGAATGGGGGGTGGACTTTACAGAATGAGCTTTTACAGCCGATAACGACTGATCAATACCAAATTATTCCGATGGAGACAGCGTGAATGAAGTCCTCGAGCTTGGCGAAACAACTGTAACGGATATCGAGGACGATGATAATGATGTTGACATTGACCTTGGGCAACCTCATGACGAAGACGACGACGAACAAGAATAATTCTAAATACGTTATTCTGTATATGGTCTTAATAATAAATAAATAAAAAATAAAATTCTTAGCCCCGCGTTCACATAGCTTTAAACGCTCTATATGCCTGTATATGGATGCACGCCTGCTCTCTCCGCGATGTACCTCGAAAACGATTGTAGATACAAAAAAATGCTTGAAATGAAGATTGTAGGTAATTTTATTATGTATAAGTTTCTTAATGACCTTGAATGACGTATTTTCCACAGAAATAACCATTGGAAGACTTTGTCTTTAGAGGATCGTGGATGGGTCTTGAAATATTAGCAAGATTAGCAATGAAGCTCCGCAGATAATTTATTACCTCGACTAAAGTTTGCAAATGCTTTTTTATGTTTAGGTAGGCCCAATACTTCAAGTGCTTTTATTCTATCTTTATCAATCTCTATTCCCTCGCCTGAAATTATGTGCCCCATATAATTTACTTGCGAGACGCAGTACTGTACTGTACCCTATTTTAATTAAATTTTATATTCTTTTCTCGCGCACGTTTTTATACCTTTTCCAAAGTTTGACTGTGTTCCTTTTTTGTATCTGCAGCTATTAGTATGTCATCTATACCTATATATATAATTACGTTGGGTATTCATACAAAACTCTTTGGCAACCTTTTGAATCGGTAATACCCAAATGGTGCAGACCGTGAATATTTTCTTGTTAGCTAACCTAGCACTGAGCTCCTCAAATGTAGGTATGTAGTGGATTTGGTCCATAATTGTTATGTTTAGATTCCGCGGATCAACACATAAGCGAATCTATTTGTTAGATTTCTCTACAATTTCTATATTTGAAACCCATTGCGTTGGTTAGTTAACAGGCTAGCGGAATTTTTCTAGCTGACCTTACGACCGGTGTGTATGATTGTTTGAGTTGAATAGCAAAATTTTCGGCGAAGTAAATGACTCCGTCGAAGACTTCCCTATTTATTGTTATCAGGGCATCAGATATTTATATTTACGGTATTAATAAGCTTTAATAAAGTGAGGTCGATACGGGCTTGTAGGGCCAAAATTGGGTATACGTTTTCGAATCAATGACTGAATTTTCCGTACTTCACAAGTTAATTGCATGGCACCTAATATTTTAATAATCATACCACCATATATTTCCAAGTTTATAGAACTCTTTTTGACGTTCACACTTTTAAAATTATGTAAATATTTGATTGGTAGAACATTCACCTGCGCACCTGAATCTGAATTGACGTCGATTCCAACTTATTGGATTACTGGCAGCAACAGAAATATATTCGTCATTGTATAGACTTGCATTAATAGTCCACGCTATTCCGGCCACACAACTTAGTGTGGCAAGGGCATTTTCTGCATTGAAATTAATACTTAGCGATCTTAGATGTAATCTATCGGATTTTAATGTTAGAAAAACACTTTTTGTTAAATTAAACAACGTGTAGTGCAGTAATAAAAACTTTAACAAAATTTTCGTAATTTTTACTTTTGGTAATTAATAACAAATATTTGAAGGTTTATTTTTCAATTTACTAGCAGCAAATAGTTTTTATTTATTTACTTAACTCAAAAATCATCAGATAATTATATAACTATGAAATGACTTTTATTTCTGTTAAAAAAAAATAAATAAAAATCGAAAATAATTATTATTTCTGATCAAAAAAATATAAATCGGAAAATGATTTTTATTTCTGAGCAAAAAAAATAAAAATCAAAAATAATTATTATTTCATGATGTTTTTCATTTTGATCGTAATAATTACGGTCCCTGATTTATACCAAAGACTATTCCGTCGCGTAGCATTCTGGACTCCATACAAGCTTCTTTAATTCCAATACGTAATTATCGAATGGCTCTTTATCCATCTGAAGTCTACTCTAAAACATAAAGGTTTCATATATGTATGTACGTCGTTCGCTTTATCTTTACAAAAATCATCAAATGACTGAAGCACTTGTTTGTAAACTGATGTCTTTTCGCCTTCACGCTCAAACGAATTAAATACTTCCACAGCACTTAGTCCAAGGGCATTAAGGAACATCGCACTGCCTGTGATTTTTTCGCGAATTAGATTGCCGCGGGGTATTTTGCTCTTTTGTTGGTAAGGAAATATCACAATTCCCGTAGAATAAATGTTTAGTTTTACTTATAGTCCTACTTTTTATTCCAGCTTCAACTGCGCTATGTAATATTTTAGTGAATAATTTCAGGAATGGTTCCGATCTGACAAGGAAAGAAAGCTGTCTTCTTAGGTTTGTATTCTAATTCAAATTCTTGGCGTCTTAAAATTTATCGCAACAACAAAAAATATTTCGCCCGAACTTCGTCTCGAACCCGGGATTCTTAATCGAAACTTCCAGTATTTTCCACTACACCAAACTCTTTCTTTTACAGAACAGGTTAATTATCGAAGAAAAAGCACCACTTTAGAAATTCTTAAGTTTATTGTGAATTCTATTTTTACAAATTAGTTTAATGATTTTGTTATGATAAATTTAGAGTTCAAAGTTGATATTTTCACAAAATAGGAAAAAATTGGGTTCAAATCAATTTAACACAACGCACAGAATCATGAATGTCTGTCACTTAAGAACACCTTCATTCCCACAAACCATTCGCCCAAACAAAAAAGGGTTTTTAATTTTAAGTAAGTACCACGATTTCTAATAAATTTAAGGATTTCGATTCTTGTTTTGTAACGTCCGACACCATCCAATTCCGCCACTGATCCCTCTTGTTTTCAACATTCTAATACATATTTCCCGTATTGTAGGGGAAATTTAAAAGTTCTAGAACTTTTATCAAATTTATCGGTAAATTAATTTTCTTTTAATGCGATTGGTTATCTTATGATAACTGCATTGCAATAACATATTTCTTTACCCCTTTTTTATGTTCTCTCTTTTTCATATGGTTATTACCAAGAGTTTCTTTCAACCTTCAAGGTTGGTAGCTCTTGACCCTTTTCCTTTTCTATCCTCGATTCTCGAAGATATATTTCGATGATCGGATCGGAGGTGTCAGCTGTCACAAGAAAGTTGTAAGTTACATAAGTTGACTAGATAGCGTGTTGTAAGTGTGTAAATTATCATTATTATTTTTGTCCGAAGAGCTCGTTTGGAATATAGAAATGTTCATAAGTGTTCTTGCATGTTTTGTATGTTATTTATTGTGCTAGTTGACTATAGTTCTTATGTTAAATTGTTTTGTCCTGTGGTAAGAGGGAATTTGTTTACATTTTCTAGACATTAAATAACTTATTGCATCTTTTAGAATCAACAATCAACATTTTATTTATTCGCTAGATCGGATATTGTTATTCAATATTGATGTTATTTTGAAGAAGATTTACGACATGTAAACTGCTACTACTGCGTTAACAAAATTGACAGCTACAACTGTTCAGATAAGTACAATAAATTTTATATTTTTTAAACAAGATTCTTTATGTGGTCTTATTTTGTTCCAGACGTTCAAAACAGCTACAAATATGGACGAATCCGAGCCTGAACACTTAGAGTCATGCAAATACTTAACTTTTTTTGTTTTTTTTTTTATTATATTAAGCCAAGCTTAGGGGATACCCTATGATGCAAAGCACAGCATGGCAGGAAGGAGATAGGGAAAGGATTAGGGGATATAAGGAGAGTGGCGGAGGTGCCGATGTATGTCACCCTTAAACTTCCGCAGATTGTATGCCGCAGGAAAAACAGAAGATGGTAAGCTGTTCCACATTCGCACTTTTCGGGATAAAAAAGCATCACGGAATTTTATTGTACGGCCGAAAGTAATTTGAAGGGTTAAAGGATGTGCGTGGTTTGCAGACCGAGTTTTGCGTGCAGGAATCATTCTACAAGGGATTAGAGTAGATATTTCATCAGAATGTTGAGCATGCATATAGCGATAAAGGAGCGAAACGCATCCAGCATTGCGGCGGTGCTCGAGTGAGTCGATATGACAAGTTATTGCCATATCGCCAATGAGCTTGAAGGCTCTCTTTTGGACAATATCCAATGAAGCTAAGGCTGTGCGACCAGCCCTGGCATATGGGAGTTGAATTGCATTCTAGGTCTAATAAGGACTTGTAGAGAAGCGCTAGATTTGATGGGCTGAAATATTTCTTACACCTTTTCAGAAATCTAAGACATTTCGATGCTTCTTTGGCAACAGAGAACAACTTAACTACATTTCTACATTTTGTACTGCTCTACTTAAATACTACACTTCCTTCATCTAGTTAATACACAAATTGTGTTTTTTTATTTTAAATGCTGCAACAAGTTGTCAGATGTTGTAATAACAACCCTTTATACGAGTACGGAGTGTAGTTTTTCGTGCATATAACACAAATGGTGAACTTGTCGAGGTTAGGGCTGCTGTTCATGCCCAATGCCTCTAATGTTTGAAATCTAATCTCCAAGAATGTCAATAGCTGCTTAATGGTGGGTAGTTCTCTTAGTGATTCCAAGGTATGCTCATAAATTGAATGAGTATCTTTATCAAAATTCTTGATGTTCAGATGCACAAGTAATGGACTCCAAGATTCTGTAGCAATTCTTTTAAGTTCTTCCAACCATGGATGCATTCCTTCGTGACAGCATGACATCATCTTCAATCTAGCTACGGATCCGTGTTGAAATTTTGGTTGCGCTAAGTATCTATTGAGAAGTGCTGTACATACGAGCATTTTGTTCTCGTAGTGTGACTGAAGAATGTCCCAGGTTGTATCGTATTTGCTCTCAGTTGCTGCAAGATGCTGTATTAATTCTCGCGCTTCACCACTTAAGCTGCTGGTGAGGTAAAATATTGTGTTTTTGTTTTGCTGATGCCTTGCGAATGTATGAGTTGCTCGTATAAATCGCGAAACTGTGTCCACTTTAGGTAGTTACCATCGAAAGTAGGCAACGTTGTTTTGGTAGCTTGGAGTTATCTATTTAAGTCCTGTTGGATACTTGCAGGTGAAAATTATTCATTTTTGGCGTAAGCGGGATGATTACTTATAGTATGCGTTCCTCCCAATCAAGATAATCCTCGACGATGTAGCCTACCTTGGATGTATGGATGAATTGAAAAGAGGTTGTGTCCCGCGGGGAGGACCCTGGAACGTAGGCCACGATAAGTCCCATTGGTCACCCTCCAGACCCACGTGTAATGATCATAGGTCCCAATCAGAATCATCAAGCAGGTGTGAGCCAAGGAGTCAATAACGTTTTCCTGATAGATCCGAACAGTAACAAAGAAAGTGAGTAACCGTTTCGGATTCCTCTCCGCATTCTTTACATATCGGATTATCAACAAGTCCTAACCTATGTAGGTGACCCCACAGAAAAGTATCTAGTAAGAATAGACATGAGAACTCTTAGGGTAGGCTTGCTCAAACCTAGCAGCTTTTTTTGTAGGGACAAGGTGTTCCGGTGCGATCCCAATTATGGAGGAAGCTGCCTCCGAAGTCGCCCAAAAAAACGCAAGCTCGTCTGCTTTTTCGTTTCCGTCTACATCACTGTGACTAGGCACCCAAAGAAAGAGTACCCTGTTACACTGAGAGAGGGAATTCAGGATGGTCTTACATTCCAGTACTAATTTGGAGGTTGTGAAGGCTTTTGAGAGCAGATGGAAATCTCCTTATTCACAGTTTTTGAGCCAACGAAGTTCCTACCCGCTTCAAGAAAGGCCTTGATCTCCGCCTGGAAAATTCCATGTGTATGGCAAGTTTCAAATGAGGCTCCTCGCAGAAGACGCCTGCTCTGGTGTTGACTTCAGATTTGGAGCCGGCCGTATAAATTATGATGTCTAACAATGGGTGAATCACAAAGTGTGATGCCCATTCATCTCTAGATGGAATTTTCGTTTTAAAACTTCTTATCAGCATGTTCTCGAGGATGTGGTCGCTCTCCCTGTTTATGTCAGGTGCGATAGACCACACCATATCAAGGATGGACTCGTGTGGAACCCTGGTCCGGGAATGGATTCAGCTTTGATTCCCATGCAGCCTCAGTGTTGCGATAGACGCCCCCTTATAAATGTGTATCTGCACGGGGTGTATATTCAGAAAAACCTCAAGAGCCCGAGTTCTGGTAGACTTGAAAGCGCCGCTTGCACTGAGTAGGCACAATCTTTGAATCTTTTCAAATATCTTAAGATGATTGGCATACTCCATTGCTTTGCACCATATCACAGAGCTATAGGCCAACATGGGTCGGATGACACTAGTGTAGGATCATCCGTGGTCTGAGTCTATACTTTATCCCCATAGTTCTGCGGCATATGGTGAAAGCTCTAAGAGATTTATTCGATCTCTCCTCAAGGCTTGGCTTCCAGCCTGTCCATAAGCTCTATTTGTGTAAAGCCGATGGAGGGTAGATTCAATCTTGGGATGTTCCTTTTTTTTTGTAAAAAGGTCGGTTTTCGAAGGGTTAATGCGCAGTCCGAAATCCGGTTCACAGTCCGAAATCCGTAGCCCTGTCTACGACTAGTCGGATCGCGTTATTCATCAGTCCGCAGAGCTCCTATTCATAGCTTCCGGTGACTAGAGGTCACCAGGTCGTCTGCGTAACATACTGTTTTGCCCTTATCCGGGTGAGGGCTAGGAAGAGATCGTCCACCATGAGCACCCACATCGGCGAAGACAGTTCTATTGTTCAACATGTGTGCAATCCAGTATTTTAGGGACAAGTTCACGCCATGTTTTGTTAGGGTTTCAGCTAACTTATGTAGAAGAATATTATTAAAACCTCATTCTACATCGATGAAAACAGCTAGCGTAGAAAGTTTAAAGTGCAAGTCCTTTTCAATTCAGTGAATGACCTCATGCAGTTCGCAATCGCAGATGCGTTCTAATGCTTTCAGTGGGAAGGAAGTCAGACTTATCGGTCTATATGCCTTGGCTGATGAGTATTCTACCCGACCAGCCTTGAGGATAAACCCAACGGACTTTGTGCCACAGTTTTGGTGTGTAACTCAACTTTATGCATGCCCTGAAGAGGAGTGCCAGATTATATGTCAAAAGGTCTCCCGACCTTGGCTGGATCTTCAACCAAAGGGTTGCAGGTAGTGTTCGACTTGAGCCCAATAATGATCGATTGTCTTTAATTGTTGAAACTGCTGGTAATCTTTATTTTCAAGGTAGTGGAGTCTCGATTTAATAATTGTATGACTGCCTTATGCTTCCTTTTTACTGTTTGAACTTCTTGGATAATCATTTGATCTTATTCAAACTGGGCGTCTATCTTGAGTGAATTTAGTGCCTTATTCTGATCCAGAAACTGCGATGTTGTCTTCGTTTCAGCTTTGTATTATTTCTTCTTTTTAGAATCAGCGTTGCAACAGCCTTCAACGCATCTATGCAACTCGTGATCTGTTCTTGGTAAGTTTCGCAGATCTCTTTGACAGAATTGTGATAATCCTTTACGAAATGTTGATGCTACAACTATTCTCCAGGCTGACTTCTTACAATGTTGTCTGCACGTTCGAATTTATCCCCTGCCTCTTGTAGTCTGCGCAATCTTTACTTTGAAGTAAGGCAGATCTTTTTGGATTGACGGAGCTTTTCTCTAATTTTCTATGATGGTCTGGATAGCTGTGCCAGTTGCTCGTTGCTGGTTTGCCAATTGATCCATGTTGGTTGACGCTGTCGTCTACAATAGATTCGAAGTTGTCTTCTTGATTCAGCTGATTGTATGATACAGCGTTATGCCTGTATTACGTCCTCGTTACCAAAATGTTTGTATAGCGAGAAACACGTTTGTTCTCCGCTAGAGTAGGAGTTCTTGTACCTGGACTCTCGTCGTAGCATAGAAATGGCACTGGCTCAAGGACGAGTATCTTGATGAATTGTGCAAGACTTCTTGCTCTGTTGCACTGTTGGATTGCCGTATTACTCTGCCTATAATTAGCGCAGTATACGAACTAGAGACGACGAATAATGAAACCACAATTTTTTGTTAAAATGAAAACTTAATGACCACTTTATTTTCCATTATCGGCTTTTTATATTGTCAATTTGCTGATTGCTGCAAAAAAGCAATTGATTGTACATTTTCTTTATATGTCTGCTATCTGAGCAGAAGGTATAAAACATTCAATGAAAGGACAACCAAACGTATACTGTGATAACTGGAGACGAATGGGTGCACCATCTTGATGGAAATATTTTAAGATTACTTGTTCCTGCAGAGAACAATTAGATAACATCAAACCACGTTCAGAAAAGATCTCTCCTGCAGTATTAGTCTCTTTTTTCCAAAACGGATTCAAAATTTAGAACACGATATTATCCATAAGATTACTCAATTGATACATAAACTAATAAGAAATTTACATGACAAACTTCTTCAAAATAGTACCCTCCTCCAACAGCTTTTCGTATAGTTCAACATGGTTGTGTACTTTCCCGACAATAATATACGCGACATACAATTAGAATTGATTAATTACCTTAGCTATTAGATTATGATGTTGATATATATATCAGATCAAAATGTACTCGAACAGGTTTGAGACTTAATCCAGGAAAAACGAAAGAAATGAAAATAATAACTGCTTCCAACTTTGAAAGAGATGCTTTTTCTATAGATATCTTGGATATAGGAGTATAATGAAATCTCAACATGGATAAAACTTCAACTCCAATGTGAAGTGATTACTGTCCTCACGCAAGTCATAGATGGTTGCCCAATTAATGCACTGTATGGAAACTTTTGTAAAGAGGTGATTGTGCTGTATTCTAAAAAATTATTCGATATAGGCATTTTCCGATAAGGACAGACTCTGCGAAGAAATAAAATGACGAAATTGGAATGGGATGGTGCATATGCTGTGACGCGACAACAACATTGTGAAGTAAGCTCGCTACTACAGAAAGACCCAGAAGTAGCTACTTTACTTATGGGAGAATAATTTTAATAGAAATCGCATTAACTAAGTTTCTGGATTGAGCCGTAGGTTTTTGTGTAAAACATAATCTTAAGAAAAGCCCAGACTCTGTCTGTCTGTTTACCTGTAACGTTTTCGAATCTCAGCATAGTTTACTTAAGAAGAGCCTAGACTCTGCTTGGCTGTGTATTTGTCTGTAACGCGTTCGAATCCCAACAGGTTTTTCTTTTTTATGAACTTAAGAGAGAAGCCCGTTCTAATAAGCGGCAATTTTAGCTAGTAGTCGAATAGACAGCTAATTTTGCCGCCTTATGTCGCTCTAAGAATTATATATTACTTACAGGACACGGTAATTATACGATAAGGCCTTTAGAAACAAAAGTTTGGATTATCTCTAGACAATATTGACACCACAATTATGTACGTTCTGGATCTGGTTATTTAAGTAATTTCTGTATCAAAGAGTTGTGCAATTTCATTATATGCTTACTTGCACCGAATATCATACTTAATCTACAAGAGAAAGTAAGACAAACTGTTGTTTATGGCTCCATAATGCTACGAACCCTGTAATTATAAAGTATGATAAAAAATAACTCTATATTACTACTTTCATAAAATTAAGTATCTACTAAACACAACCCGCTTTTCATTTCCTTCAGATCACGTCAGCTGGGAAGATTAAAGTACAAAAGCGCATCTTCCTTGCAAACAAGACGTGGCAAGTTGTGTAACTCCAGCTTAAGATGATGAGTAATGCCTCTAATGAGTTTTTTATGTTCTTCATCTCATTTTTGGAGATTTTATTTCTCAATGACTATGGGAACGTAGCTTTCATAGAAATCCTTGATGTTTGAAACTATTTCTAACCAGTACTACTTTCTCTTGCGTGTTTGAGGTCATAAAGTTATACGCTTAGCTGTCTTGACTTTAACATTCCCTGAGGTATTCGTTAATTTTTAATTCGGGAAGCTTTACTTCCAGAATTCACTTACATACATACTTTCTTTCAAAACTCCAAAATCTCACAAAGTTTGAGGTGCATGCTTAAATGATTTGCCATTTTAAATGCAACTTTTTGTTACTATAGTTAGCTTTATGATATTTGCATAACCGTTGTTGGTCCTATTTGTTATTTAAAAGATTTTTCACCCTTCACCAACAAGTACGTAATGTAAGTGTATATTGCATGCCGTTGTTGTAAGATTGTACCTTCCGTCATTGTCGTAAAAACTTTAAAAGAAATAAAACTAAAATCCACAAAAAGATCAAAACTTTTCAAATTCTCCTGTAATTCTTCAGTTGATTTATGGCAAATAGGACTATGTTTTGACTGAATCAACAATCAGCTATACCAAAATACTTACAAAGATATTCTATTTAACTTGAGCTACAGGCGTACAGTTTATAAAAAAAAAGAAACTAAGTTTAACTAAATATATCATATCATATATAAATAGGGTTGTTTCCTCCAAGAAGTTGTATGACAAGGTTGGGGCGGGGGGGGGGGGGGGGTCAACAGTTTCGGAGTTACAGGGTGATTAAGAAAGTATGCTAGGTTTTCTCAAAACCCCTGTATCTTAAAAAGTACAGGGTGTACGGTCACCATCTTAACTTGATTGTATGCAAAACTGGATGGCCTTTCCAACGACTTGTCAAAGAAGACTGGAGGAAACACCCTGTATATCAACATATATCAATCATTAAATAGTGGAAGGGGGTTAACGAGCAATTTTTTTCCTTTTAAAAAAAAGTTTTCGTTTGGGAATTACAGGGGGTTAAATATTTTGCTTATCGAATAATATTCAAGAAGGAACGCTTGTATATATAAGTTAACACGCAATCACATAACTTTTCCATAGACGAATTCTCACGATGCAAAACAACGGCGGTATGTTGCACTTCATTAACATGGAATCGTCGGTCCGACGTAAAATATGTTTAGTCAACATTTTTAGTAATTAGGGAAATTAAAATGTAAAAGCTTTTTGCACAGAATTCAGTTGTCTTTTAGATTTCATTAAATTCCGTCTAAACCTCATTTTAAAATAAAATTTATTGCTTAATTTTTTTTTTTCAAAATTTCTAAGTAAAATTTATTAACGTACATTTGAAACTCTCATTTTTAAAACGGGCCTAAAGATTTGATATATTTGGATCAATCTACCGTTTTCGGGAGCGAGTAAGTGGCTTAGGTCCTGACATTTTGGCGGAAACTCATTTTCAGGCGTATAGTAGTGATTTTGATGACATTGGTGCTTAAATAGTTTTGGGAAATTTGAAATCGTTTTAGATAGATCTTACTCAACTATGGAAATAAAAATAATTTTATATTTATTTATTTTTGTCATCGTAATATTTGAGCTTACTGTGCAAATGTCAATTTAAAATAAGAAATTTAAAAACAATTTGGAAAACTTTGCAAAAGCTTTAATCGCAGACAAATACCAACGCAAATCAAGGATTTTTAGATTGTTAGCACGAAATATATATGTGTGTGTTAAGGTATTAGTTTTCAGTTCTAAATAGACGGCAGAAGGTGAAACAGTTATTAAACAATTTCAATGTTAAATGAATAGTTTATTTATTTGTATAAAAACTAAAACTAACTAACTAACTAAAACTTTGCTTTGCTCGACTGAAGTAGAGTTTCTTGTTCCGGGGAACGACTATAACAAGAATTTTACTAACCAAAAACCAACTTTGCTTTGGGACTCGACTGAAGCAAGTATCTTGTTCTGGGGAGCGACTAGAACAAGATATATGTATTTTCCACCACCATCAACCCGATTCCATAGTTAGATTATATTGATATTTCTTTATTATGTTTATATCTATATACATATATATGGTATGTTACACCTAAATGATGGTAAAATAATGAAAACTAATTAATAAATTTCTTTAAAATGTATATATAATATAACAAAATTTTTTTTCAAGAAGGCACTTTTTTGAACACTCCAGTGTATAGCAAAGCCTAAAAAATTGTTATATGTATGTTATTTCATCACACAACTCATTTCATTTTGGGTAACAAGTTTCAAGTCCTGATTTTGACTCATCAACAGGCCCCAAATAGCGAAAGAATATATGGGGTTAGTGACCCTTGGTTCGTAGAAATTGTAATAAAATCTACAGCGTGATTTGTGTAGTTCTATAATTTATTTGCAAATATTTCGGTCTCTTATTATAACCATCTTCAATGCCTAAAATATAACATATCCATATTGAGGATATGTTATGAAAGCTTATCTCATACACATTACCTTGAAAAATTAGGATTTTTGTTCTCCTTTTGTCAATATTTTAAGTTAATATTAAATGAAAATAATTTATTTTACAATTCACCATAATTAAACCATACAACATTTACTATGAGATTAAATAATTAAATAAATACACATAAACAATAATTTAGTTTAATTAGATTTTGTTTATCTTTTGAGATCATCGCCAGGGACATCTTAATGCTACACGTAATGCTGCTAATTAACTAAAACCGTTTTATTCCGCGAATGAGATCCATTAGATTTTGCAAAGCTGGGTAGGTGAAAAACCTTTGAAATAGGGTGCCTTCACCACCATAAAATTTGCAATATGGGACAACTGAACGAATTTTTTGTACCGTAAAATATCCCACTTAAGGTAGAATCACTGCCTTGTAACAATGGACTGACCGATTTGCTATTTCATGTGGCACAAATATTGTGGTTCTGTATAGCAGGGCTTGAGCACCCTTTTAAAGGTTTACTGCATAAAAAATATGTAAAAGTCAGCCAATCAGATGAAATTTTACACCCGAAAATCGAACTAAATTAAAAGAATATCTTGTGTTCAAGTGATATTTTAATCACTTATAAGAACTCTCATAAGAAATTAAACTCATTCCCACTTTAATATTCAAATGGTTATTTTTACCGGAATCCTGCGAATGAGCAAGAGAGATTGAGCATGACAAACACTATTTTTACCATATTCTTCCCGCAGTGATTGCATTTACAGTCAGTCAACATAAAAAAAATCAAATGATGTTGATAACACCAATTCTGCCATAGCGCGAAAGAGAAACCTATAAAAAGTGTATCATTGTTTCCTATAGGAAAATGATAATACGCTCAGTCCATTGTTGGTCTGAGCCGTGGAGATTATATTAGTCGCGAGGATAAGCTGGTCGAACAGCAAGCAAGTGATAGAGTCGCCCTATCGAAACCATCCCAATACATTCACCCACAGCTTAGAAAGCAACGCGTCTCTTTGACAAAAAAATCTTTGGAGTGCATGCACTTGGAGACACCTTGATTTAACAAACAAGTTAGTGAGACCTAATCCACCTATGTCGACTGACAGACAGAGCGTGCTTTCAGCAATCCATCGTCTTTCACATCAAAACGCATCTATAGCCTTTGCCTGAAGCAGTCCTGCAAAGCCTCCCCAAGAAGCATTGTAAGTTAAAATCGTATTGACATTTCTGTTTCAAGATTTTTCTTCGACCTTTATAGAGATATTTTACGTCAAGACGACCATGGAATTATGAATGTGGGAAAAAAATCAAGGTAATTTGAAAGTAAACAAGTAAAAAAGCTAGAATTAGTCTAAGAACAATTCTTATGATACCCTAGCTAGATGAATGCCCGTATGAAATTTCGTATGGTCATCCATCTGTGCACGTTTGATCCTTGAAGTGGGTTTTCGCATATATTTCTAGAAAGGATCGTCGGATAGAAACGGTAATTATAACCAATTTTATAGGATTTCGTTTTCTGAAGAAGTTTTTAATAAAATAAAAATGTCTAAGACTGATTGTTTTCACAGTATACGTAAAAAACCTAAAATTGTATATGGTAACACCAACAAGGGGTTGCCCGATTTAATCCATTTCTGATATTTTTTGGCTATGATTATGAAAACACCATGTAGCCAATTTCAGCTCTCTATGTCGACGCGCTCTCAGGCAGTGTCCAAATACCTAGTGGAAAACGAAATTTTTATATAACAACCCCACGAACTTAATTTTACTTTTTTTGTTTAAAGTTCGTGCAAAAGTTTCAGCTGTCTAAGTAAACGCGAATTATCGTGCGCACAGACAGACTAGCGAATTAATATTATGCGTGGGGGTGCAATCCATTTTGCTCTACCATCATTATTTCTGTGCGTTACAAACGGAATGCTAAACTTAATGTACCCTATACATTTCATCTAGGGTATAAAAATTGAGAAAGGAAGTTATTTATTCTTAGTGGTGAAAGGCGTTGTTCCATTGAACAAAATTTAACCCCATTTAGTCCTGACGTTAGTTGTATTTGGTAGTAAATTTAATTATTTACCTTTATTTTTAAAATGTAATGAATTTTGCAAAGAGGAGAAAAACGAAGTTAAAATATTTATGTCTCCAGTCTGGGTTATTTTTATATAAATATTCTAAAGAATATGGCTTATTGACATAAAAGTTTTGCTGCTAACTAATTGGCACGCAAACAATGTGCGATTGAAATTTCTCTGCAAATATACTAATGATGCTTCGGAAAATTAACGCGTCTTTAGAAATATATACTTATTTTACACTGTGTTTAATATAATTAATAAGAAAGAATCACATTAGACAAAAGCAAAAATTATTATTATCTGGAATTATATTTACTTAGTTCAAGTAGTTCAAGAATTCAAAACGGTAACATTTCAACAACAAATCATGAAGTGCTGTCCCTGTGCTAAACTATTGTTGCTATGTTAATTATTGTTTCCATGCACCTTCGAATATCGTTCTTTGGTGCCGTGCGCAAACCATGGCTATATAAACCACAATATGTCATCACTGGTGTGCAAAAGAAAACGCAGTACTCGAATTTTAAAGTATATATTTTATTTACTGGTTATTTACATTCAAGGTTCTTCGCGATTGTACTTTATTTGGTTACTTATTATGGAAGTAACACGACAACTTCACAGTAATTATTTTTCTTTTATTGCTAATATTGTACAAAAACAAAAATATGTGAAAAAGCTACAATATATTCAAAGAGCACATTTCTTGAGGCAATTCTCCTAAGTTACTTCGAAACTAATTATTATAGTAAACATTTTTATGGCATCCAATTTGATTTTATTATTTAATAACCTTTTGGCATACCGCGGGCCTTGATCACCTCTATACATAAGTCTTTCATACAAGATTTTTAATAGGTTAGGTTAGGTTAGGTTAGGTAAGAGGGGTGCCGCTGGACAACCAGCCAGCCTCACTTAGACCTCCAACGGGTTCAATTTCCTCCGAGTCTCTACAACTCCTGCAGAAATCATTCGCCGCCATTCCCAGTCTTCTAGCATGGTCCGCTATGGCCCAGTGACCCGTCATGACCCCCACTAGATTCCTGGTATTTGCTCTGCTGCTGTTAAGCAGTCCCTTGTCCTTTTTCTGTCATATGCAGGCCACAATTGCCTCGCAATACGACAGGTATCCCTGCTGGTCCATCGGAGGCCTGCCTTTAAATAGACTTCCCTGATGATTTCCTCTTTTAAAACTCCGATTGGAATCCTCATGTAAGCTACAGCTCCGGAGCTATCCAATTCGGAGCCCTTTTTGGCCAACTCATCAGCCATCTCGTGGTCAGAGATATCCTTATGGCCAGGTACCCAGCTTAGGGTCACCTTGTGCCTTACAGTCAATTCCTCAAGCCTGGTTTTCCATAACTGCACCAATTTTGATTTTACCAGCCCAGCATCCAGCGCCCTGATGGCTGCCTGGCTATCAGTATATATGCAGATGTGCAGTGCGGGCTCTCTGCACATGGATACCAATGTTGCCGCCTGATAAATCGCTGTGAGCTCTGCCTGAAAAACACTGCATTTGTAAGGCAGTCTATAAGACTCGTGCCACTGGAGATCTCTAGAGTACACTCCAGCCCCTGTGCCCGCACTCATCTTGGAGCCATCCGTAAATATAGAAATATCGAATGTAACGACCACCTCCTTCCCCTCCCAGTCACTCCTGGTGGGTATCGTTGCGTTGATACTCCCACCAAAAGTCAGGATGGGTACTTGATAGTCTGTTTCTACCCTGCAGTCCCTACAGTCAACTTTCTGGAGTATATTGGAGTGCCCAAAACCCCTCTCCTTACACCAGCCCCCCGCTCTTAGCCTGACAGCACTAGTTGCCGCCACACCCTTACAATAAAGGTCCAGCGGCAATAGGTCAAGCATGACCTCCAATGCCGCCGTGGGCGTGGTGCACAGACACCCAGTTATACCCATACAGGCGGCTCTCTGGATTTTTGACAGCACATCAAGGTTACAGTTCCTCGTCAGTGCCGTCCACCAGACCGTAGAGCCGTAGCAGAGGATGAGCCGAACTATGGCTGTGTACATCCAGTGTACCACCCCTGGGTTTTAATCCCCAGTTTCCACCAAATATTCTCTTGCACGTGTAGAAGGCCACACTGGCCTTCTTCACGCGTTCTTGTAGATTAGCCTTCCAGTTCAATTTGGAATCGAGGACGACACCCAAATACTTCGCTTCACTGGAGAGAGTAAGCTCCTCTCCTCCCAGCATTGGAAGTCTGAAATCTTGCACCCGCCTCCTTCTAGTAAAGAGGATTAGTTTCGTCTTCGAGGGGTTCACCCTAAATCCACTATTATTGGCCCAGCTATCCAGCTTAAGCAGCTCGCACTCGAGCCTTTCGCTAATAGTAGAGAGAAATTTGCCAGTTACCAGGATGCATATGTCATCCGCGTAGGCAACTACCTTGAAGCCCTCTCTCTCTAACTTGATGAGGATTTCATCCATTACCAGTAGCCACAGGAGTGGTGATAGCACCCCCCCCCTGCGGTGTACCTCTATAGACTGCTCTTCTGACAATAGCGTCTCCTGAGCGGGAGCTGATCTTTCTACTGAGAAGCATTGAGTTGATCCAGTCACAAGATTTTTAATAACATCTTCAGTAATTCCATTCCAGACTACTGAAATTGTACTCTCCAATTTCCTTTATATTTTCGGATGTTGTCTCCTAAAACGTAGTTTTATAATAGACCACAAATTCTCGATTGGATTGAGATCGGGACTATTTGCGGGCCAACATAAAGTCTCAATACAGTTTTCCAGTAGATAGTTCGTAACCACTACCATAGAATTCAAGCGAAAAATTTAGATTCACGACAATATAATCATTTGAATAATACCGTTCAGTTTTGATAAAATAGTACCTGTCTAGTTTTGTGCCAATTGAATGCGTGCTGAAATAGGGATTCCTCATTTTCTGCTAACAGCTTTAAGGCAGAGGGCTTCAAATGATTCTCCAGAACATCAATGTAGGCATTGGCATTTATTTTTCCACTAACAAACGTCAGATGTCCACGTCCGCGTGAACAAAAATATGCTCCCACCATAACTTCGCAGTCCCGACAGAAGTCGCTCTCCTTTCCATCTCTGCACATACAGTCTACCATCAGAAGAGTTGAATTTGCATTCGTGTGACTAAATTACTCTATTCGACATATCCTCTGTCCATGAACGGTATTCGCGCGCCCACTGGAAACGTAATGGTTTCATTCGAGCTATGAAAAGGGGCTTTTGAATGTGTCTTCGTCGGACGACTTGTCTTAAATCTGGAAATGTTTTGAAACTATCGGTTAAAGATCTACGAAATAAAAACCAATCTTGACGAATGGTTGTCTTTTAGGGTTTTTCCGATCCTTCCCGACGGTCTACGCTGCCAGCCACTTCGAATTTTTTAATTAGCCGCCCAATAGTGGAATCGGAACATCCTAACCTACAACCTATTTCACGCATAGAAAGATTTTCCCGCCACAACGGGATTGCCGCAGCTTTTTGTTTACTACTTAGTTAAAACGTATTTCACAAAATTTTCTTTCAGGCTATTGAATCATTTTATTCCGGGCCCTTCGCGAGACTACCTACTAATTAGGAGAAATCATGATTTTTCAAGGATACCTGCCGGTGCTGCGTTTTTTTTTTGCCAGTACTGTATTTATAAAAATAAACAGCCACGGCAAAAACTTTAACATTTTCCAATGTCGGATTGTTTGGTTACAGTTGAATTAATATTAATAATAATAATTTTTTTTTATTTTTATATGCTCTTAATTTTTGGCTCTTTTTTGTGGCTCTTTTAAATATTCCTTAAAACTAATTGGCAAAAGGCACAAAATTGTAAAAGAAAAAAAGACAATAGCTAAACTAACTTATAAACAGTCAAAAGGGACAATTAAAAACAACAAAAATGACACACAAAAAGTAAAACAAATTCAAACAAAATTCTCAAAAGAGTCTAAAAAACGGTCACAAGAATTTTGAAAAAGATCTAAATTATTACCAAAAATTTAAAGCCAGTCCCAATGTTGACAATTAGGTAAGTGGCAGTTCCAAAAGTTCCAAATTTCCAAAATGATCTAATAGAAAATGTCCCTAAACGAGCGAATTTCAAAAAAAAAATTTGCATTTTTGTACCGAAACCGAATTAGAAATAAATGACCGAACGAACGAAAAATTTACGCGATACCGTTATAGAGTCCCGCGAGGGCAGCCGTAGTATCATAGACCTCTACAAACTGCCCTCATCATCCCTCCAGCTTAGCATCTCTAACAGAGTGCTTGTCCTTCCCACAGCACTTGCAACGATTCCTAAGCGGGGAGAACCCCGTGGACTAATGTTGCAAATGCTGCGGTCTGCTATCACCAGTGAAAGACAAGAGCTCCGCCCTGCACCGACGATAGTGGTTGCCATGTGCAGTTGAATGTGTCCGCGTTCGTTGCCAGATATTCAAGACGTAAACGTCTCTTCAATCTGTCAACGCAGTGGCGCTTCAGTGCGTGTACGTGGTGTTGTGGGTCAGTGTTCTGATTCCCATCTTCGACTCTCATGTAGTACAGGTGAATTGTAGATGTGGCCAGTGTCAACACAAAGCGAATCAAACAATTCACCCGACTAAAAACCTTTGGTCCCCATAAAAACGATGTCCTAGTAATGCCGAAATTCGGGTGGATCAACTGACACATACCGCGCACGAGATCCATTAAACCCTGCAAAGCCGGACAAGTGAAGAACCTGTGAAACAGGGTGCCTTCACCAGCACAAACTGTGCAAATCCTCTGAACCCGCCGGTCAATATGTGACAACTGACTAGGATGCACAAGATTGTGATGCAGCAATTTGAATGCTACATCAGCATCTTTGTAATTAGAAGGATAACTGTAGACTACTCAGCAAGTTATCCCTCCCATCACGCCCATATTCACCCCGAGGTGTGTTCGCCATCTGTTGAATCCTGTATACTCCGGCGGTCTTATGGACATAAGCACGTTACGGAGCACACGTGTTGTAAGTGTGCTGAAAGGTGTGTGCGGTGGTCTGCTCAGAACGAAAGCACCTTCCAACTTAGTGCCAGGATCACTGGTCCTAAGTTGGCGAAATCTCTCCCGCGCAGAAGCAGCCAGGTCGTATAGTTGTGCAGTGTTAGTGTTTATTCGACAGTTTCCAAAAATATCAATAATATCTCCGAGAACCGTCAGTGTATGCGTGTCAGCTTCAAAACCGCGAGCATTACTGAACACTGAATCTATTAATTCAGGATTAAACCTGATTGGAATCGACGCGAATTGCGTGTACCGTAGAGCATTCCGCTTAAGGTGAAATGCTGGCCTGATTCTGCCCCAGGTCTGAATCGTTGAGATTAGATCATGTGGCCAGTCACGAGGATAAGATGGTCGGTAGGTAGTAATACTCCCCTATGCCGATCCCTCCCAGTACATTCACCCACAGTTGAGAAATCAAGCTGTCTCTCTGGCAAAACACTCTTTGGAATGCACGCACATGGAGACACCTTGATTTCACAACCAAGTTAGTGAGACCTAATCCATCTATCTTGACTGGCAGACACAGCGTGCTTTCAGCAACCTATCGTCTTCCGCACCAAAGGCGTCTATCGCTTTTGCTTGAAGAAGACCTACGAAGCCTTCATCAAACGTCTCAGACTTTAGCAGATGAACGATGGACGAGGTAATCAAATAGTTTATCACGACTGACCTACCCATTAAGGATAGTGGAAACAGTCGACTATGCCATGAGTTTACAGCTCTAGAGAGTTTCTCAAGAGCGATGCGGCTATTATTTGATTTACTCTCGCGTCCGATATACACACCTAAATACTTCAGGCAAGTATTAGTCCATTGGTTGTTCAGTGGAGTATCTCTACGATCAATTCACCTTCCACACCAGAAGCCTTGACTCTTACTAAGGTTGATTTTAGCGCCCGCTATACTTTCGAACTGAACGAAAACAGCACGAGCGACCAGAACAGCTTCATCTCTTGTCACGAGAATAGACAGATCATCCGCATACGCCAACATAAGATGCCTCACATTGGTATACGGCAGATGAACCGCATACTGTCCGAGCATTCGACGAAGATTCACCAGTAGCGGCTCCAACGAAAGATCATAAAGCATACCTGACAATGGACAGCCCTGTCTGGTACCTCGATAAAACGAGATAGGAGCCAGAATTTGTCCTTGATGGTTAATCAAAATCGCTGAATCTCTATACAGTTTCCCGACTATATCGAGCCACCTGGGCGGAAACCGAAATACCTCGAGAGCAGTCAAGAGATACTCGTGCGAGACACTATCAAAAGCCTTTTGCTGGTCAAGTGAATTCATGGCCATTTGTGTACCTGTCTGTTCATGGTAAGCAAACAAATGCTTGGCTACCGCGATGTTGTCGTAGATACTACGACCAGGTACACAATAGGACTGTTCCGGGTGTATTACCGAAGCAATCACTGAGCGGAGTATCGCCCTTAATGCTTTGCAGACGATTTTGTAGTCTACATTGCATAGGGTTACTGGCCTCCAGTTCCCCATCCTCTGCAAATCTCCCTTCTTTGGAATCAAGCGCATAACAGATCTCCTCCAACTAGAAGGAAAGTCTGAATGTGTCTCAACCGCAGATTTGAAGACTTCCAAAAGGTCAGGAATTAAGAAATCCCTGAAACCTATGAAAAATTCTGGAGTCAAGCCGTCATAACCAGGTGAAGTGTGGCGCCTTAGATTCTTTGTCGCAGCAATCATATCCTCCAATGTGATTACTGTATCCAGGAGCTCCTTCCTGTCTTCAGGGAAAGCGGGAATATTCTCAAGAAATTCATGAGTGCTCGAGGATGTTGTCGACGTCGATTCAGAGTAGAGACTACTGTAGTAGTCTCGAATATATTCTGATAGCTGTTGTCCGTTGAGGACTTGTCCAGATTCATCAATTATCGATTCGACCTCACAAGAAGCAGTACGACGTCTAGTCGCCTGAAAAAGTACTCGGTTGGAGAATCGCCTTCTCTCAGCCAGCGGATTGGCCGCGCAGCACAAACTCCAAGCTGTGCTTGTAAGTTTGTGTCGCCAAGCGTTCCTTTATTCCATTGAAATAAAGAATCAACCCCGGCTGAGATGGGAGAAGAACTGCCACCCGAGAGACCTCAGCCGACAAGCTAGAAGCTTGATAGCCACTTCGATTGAAACTCGTCTAGATAAAAGACCGAATCTGGAGTTTTCCAACATCCCACCATTGACTAAGAAAAGGAAAGTCAGCTTTCCTCTCTTGCAAATCGCGCCAGAAATCAATGAACTCATTGATGAACTGCTAGGAATTCAACAAATAGTTGTTGAATATCCAGTATGCAGTTCGTCTTTCAACTAGAGTGCTGGTCGCCACTACAAGAAGATGATCACTAATCGAACACACTTCATGAGTGACACCAACCAAATGTTCTAGTATTCCAGGTGAGACGTAAACTCTATCAATTCTGGAGCCTGCGAGACTTCCTTGGATATTTCGCGAGACTCTCGTGTATGATCTAGTCGTAGGTTACATCCAACGATAGATATCCACGAGTCTGAAAACACCGACAAAGTCCCTCAATCGAGCAGCATTGACAGAGTTGAACTTAACTCCAGAGTGCCGATCCATTGAGGGATTCAGAGTGCAGTTGAAATCACCTCCGAGGACAGTTTCACCGCTAAAATTCACCAGACAGGACTGAACACTATCAAGAATTTGTCTTGTAATATCCTGGTCATGAGGAAGGTACACGTATCTGTATAGATAGGAGACGATAGTGTAAATTTGTTGGATACAATGATTGTCACCCCTGAGCCGCGGCGAGGCGCAGGTGTGGCAAACATTGCATAGTCAGTGTGTAAATAAGCATAGCGCTCAAGTTGTGTATATGTGTCTTGTGTAAAATTCGTCTCCTGTAGAAGCGCGATTCTATATCGAACATTTTGACATGTTCGATAGTGCTGTGTAACCTTGTATGCGCACGTAAACCCCCAGTGTTGATAGAAGCTATCTGACACAATCAAAGAGATAAGAAGCTCAAACGATGAATTTTCGACATCTACTGAGGAGGAGAATCGGCCAAGCGATGCTCCTGAACCAACTCCTCCTGTGAAAGCTAGTCTCGTACCTGGGAGGAAAATGCCGGTTTATAAATGACAACTCAGTCAATTTAACAATTCAAATATAAAATTTTATTAATACTTATCTTTCTTAACTAATACCACAAAAAACAACTTCAATAAAAAATTCACAATTCAAAATTAAAAACTAACCTACAAACTAATATATAATTCAAAAAGAAAAATTCAAATAAAAATAAAGAAATTCAAATTAAAATTCAATCGTTTGAATCCTGGATTTATTCTTTCTGAAATAAAGAGAGAAGAAATCGGAATTAATTATTTTTCATCAGAATGAAAGAAACAAAATAAGTTGATGCTGTTGGTGCGTGAGAGCACAAAGGCAGCTAAATCCTCTGCTTGTACGTGAGGGCACCAGGGTAGCAAAGTGCTGGAAAGGCGAGTCAGATTAGTCTCTGACTATAGTTTGCGCGTGCGCAGACGTGTAGCAATATGCTACCTTAAAAATTGCAGATTAATATCTGCGCAGAATTATTCTTCTGCTTATGCGTGGGTAGGAATATTGCAGATTAATCTCTGCGCAGAATTATTCTTCTGCTTAGATGTGAATAGGAATATTGCAGATTAATCTCTGCGCAGAATTAATCTTTTGCTTAGGTGTAGGTGGGATATTTGGAATTGATAGGATTTTCAGGTTAATCTCTGAAATATAGAATTAATCTTCTATAATGAGGTTGGGAATATTCTTATGCTTAGATTAGTCTCTAAACCAGATGAGCTCTGGACCAAGAATGATTTTGTGGTGCGGCTCGTCGGCTTTTATAGCCGCCGCATCCACTTATGAGCTTTCGCCTCTCGGTGTTGCCCTAGCGACGTTTGTTGGATTTGATGACTGAGGCGAAATCAAATGATTTGACGTAATGTCATTTAATGACATTGCAAAAAATGTAAATATTCTGGAGGGCGGTAT
This sequence comes from Dioctria linearis, assembly GCA_963930735.1. Classification (NCBI taxonomy): domain Eukaryota; kingdom Metazoa; phylum Arthropoda; class Insecta; order Diptera; family Asilidae; genus Dioctria; species Dioctria linearis. Next base: position 148,719,542 of record OZ005744.1, on the reverse strand, counting down.
ACTTTAGGTAAGATGATGATATTTTTTATAAATTTGTTATAAATAATAATAAATTTATATGTTTTAGGTGTTAAATCTGTTCGTCGGAATCTGTGGACGTCGCTAGGCCAAAGGAAGGAGCTTCCCAACAATCAGATAAGTGGTTTTTCTTTTAATTCATTTTAGTATATATTCTTTGTGGTTTTCTTTTCCTTTTTCTTTAGGAGGAAAAATTTCGTCGTGGGAAGGATTAGGAATGTGGATGGGATTTACATCGAGGGATCATCAACATGTATGTGTGGCCCAAACATCCACCCGGACCAAAAATTATAAAATTTTTATATATTGCAAAGTAAACTTACGTTTGGTTGATGGAATATATACATTTTTTCTCTTTTCCATTTCATCTTCATCTCTACGCCTCCAGGAAGGCTCCATTTAATAAAAGATTGTGCATTCCTAATTTTTTCCCAAGGTGTCTTTGTAGCCTCCAGCAACTTAGTGATAATTGGCGTGGCAATAATGTTTCCAATTAGATCCTTTGGAATTCCTAAATCTTGGTCAGCTGATTCTTTACTACTCGATGCAGGATTTTGGAACTGCCTTGGAGGAGTAATCGGTGTAGGTGCAAGGCCTACAGCCACTGAGTCTAAAGACTCTGAGTTAAAAATTTCCAGCAATTCATCCATAATTGACACTACTCAACGAAATAAATACAAAGCACTATTTTGAACCGCACTGAACAACTTTCAAAACTGAAGTAAATTTTGGCGGATTCTGACCTTACTTATATTAGAATATAACGGATATTTTGAATTTTGGTACTGCCAGAGAGCACTAAATTCTGGTGGGGATAGTTATTGGGATGAGTTGGTAATGGGGAGAGGACAAATTCTTGAAATAGGACGGGTGAGAATATTTTTTGGGGTTTTTATAGTAACTGCTCTAACTAAGTCGTTATGACCACTGTGAATGGCAATGATTCTTCCTAATGGCCACTTGCGAATGGGAATTTGATCGTCTTTTATTAAAACGAGAGTTCCTATTTTTAAGTTTTCCTTCTCTGTCTGCCATTTATGTCGTTGATGCAATGTATGCAGATAATCCCTTGACCATTGCTTCCAAAAATTATTAGAAAGACGTTGGCTGTGCTGCCATCTCTTGAGAGGATGTTGCTGTGGATTAAGTGGGGGAGGTTCTAATATAGTGAGAATATGGCAACCTATTAGGAAGTGTCCAGGAGTGAGGATGTTGTAATCTGTTGCATCATTGGATAAAGGGGAAAGGGGTCTGGCATTTAGGCATGCCTCAATTTGAACTAAAATTGTATATACTTCTTCGTAGGTGAGTTTTGCATCTTTAATGGTTTTGTACAGATGGCGTTTGGTCGATTTTACACCAGATTCCCATAGGCCACCAAAATGAGTTGCTGCCCGAGGGTTAAAATGCCAAGTTATACCTTGGTTGGCAAATTGGCTGGCCAACTCGACTTCAATTGCTCTGATCGACTTCTCAGCGTTTGCTTGTAAAAGTCGATTTGCTCCTACGAAATTCGTTCCTTGATCAGAGTAAATGTGTGAGCAGAGGCCTCTTCGTGCTACAAATCGCTTAAGGGCGGCTAGGAAAGCTGGCGTTGATAAGTCTGAGACAAGTTCTGTGTGTATGGCCTTGGCGGCCAAGCAAATGAATAGACAAATATAAGCCTTTGTTAATTTTGCTCCTCTTAGTGTTGATGTTTTTATGACAAGCGGACCTGCGTAATCTACCCCAGCATGTTGGAAAGGCAGAGATACATTAACTCTTGCTGAGGGTAGAGAGTTCATTAACTGAGAGCTAGGCTTCGCATTGAATCGAAAACAATCGGCACATTTATGGATACGATGTCTAATTGTATTGCGGGCAGTTAATAACCAATTGTGATTTCTTATAGTACTCAATATGATTTGAGTGCCTCCGTGTGGGGTGTAATGATGTATATGGTCTATAAGTATATTGGTTATATGATGATTATTGGGGAGAATTTTCGGGTGTTGTTGGTCGTAGTTTAATTGAGAATTTGTGAGACGACCTCCAACTCGCAACATGCCTTCAGAGTCGAGCTTGGGGTTGAGGGAGAGTATTCGACTCTTTTTTGGAAGAGGCAATTTTTTCTCCAAATTCGAGACTTCGGTTGGAAAGGAAATCTTTTGGAGGAGTTTAATTAAACATCGTTCTGCCCTTTTTAACTCAAAGACGGTTAAATACTGAGTAGTGGACTGTATTTTGCGCATGCCGTTTATAAACCTGAGACAGTATGCAGTTATTCTTATGGTTTTTTGAAATGATGAATATTTATGTACTAAAGTTAGTTGCTCATCGAGAGTAGTAGTGAGAGCCCTTGTCTTTTTGTATTCTAAGATAGTATGTACATCTGGTGATTGTTGAGGCCAGAATTCTTCATCTTTATGTAGCCAGTCTGGACCATTCCACCACATAGATGTTGTTGTTAGAGTGATGGGTAAACTACCCCTAGACGCTATATCGGCAGGATTGTTCTTGGAGGGGACATGTTTCCAAATGGCTTGTGGCATATTTTCATGTATTTCGCATGTACGATTGGCCGCGAACGTTTTCCAAGTAGATGGGTGCTTTTGCAACCATGCTAGAACTATTTTGGAGTCTGTCCAAGCTATGAGTTTAGCTTCCTTTAATTCTAAATCATTAGTGACTTGCTTGATGAGTCCGGAGATTAAGACAGCACCACATAGTTCCAAGCGTGGTAGAGAGACAGGTTTGATGGGAGCGACTTTGGTTTTTGCAGTTATTAATTGTATTCTATAGTTTTCATGTTTCTTTAGGTATAGAACTGCTGCATACGCCTTATTAGAGGCATCACAAAACCCGTGGAGCTCAATATCAGCTGTATTAGGTTGGTAACCTAGCCAACGTGGAATCTGGATGTGTTGTAAAGCATGTAGTTGATCTTTAAAATTATTCCATTCTCTTGAAAGTTCTATAGGTACTACGTCATCCCAGTCGCATTTTGAGAGCCAAAGTCTCTGAATTAGGATTTTCGCATTGATTAGGCATGGGGCCAGCCATCCCAATGGATCGAAAAGAGATGAGACTTCCGATAATATTATTCGTTTTGTATAGCAGTTTTTCGCCTCGGGAATATTAACCTTGAATGAGAAACAATCTGTGGTTGGATACCAATGAATGCCGAGAGTTTTTATGGACTCGTGTTCAGAGAATTCTAGATTCCTTTTTAACTCTCGGTGGTCCATTGGTATATTCTTTAACAGATCATGGTGAATGGCTGTCCATTTCCGCAAGTTGAATGTTCCTGTGGCTAGAGCTTCAATAAGCTCGTTTTGTAATTGTCGAGCTTCGCTCAGACTGTGTGCTCCTGAGACCAAATCGTCCACGTAGAAGTCTCGCAAGATGCTCTTTGCTGCGAGGGGATAATTGGTCTCTTCATCCTTTGCTAGCTGCTGTAACGTTCTGATAGCTAGATATGGTGCTGGTGTAGTTCCAAATGTGACAGTAGTGAGAATAAATTCTTTTAATTCTTCATTTGGACTGTCTCTCCATATTATACGTTGGAAATTTTGGTGTTGAGGTGTCATTTGAATCATTCTGTACATTTTCTCGATGTCCGCTGTAAATGCGAATTTGTACAGACGCCATCTCAACAGAGTGGTCCATAGCGTTGGTTGGATTGTAGGTCCAACTAGTAGTTGCTCGTTTAGTGGCTTGCCATTTGAAGTACGAGCTGAGGCATTAAAAACTATCCGAAGTTTTGTAGTGGTGCTCTCCTTTAGCACAGCGTGGTGTGGTAGATAGTAAAAGGTAATGTTGTCGTACGGTTTATTTTCTAACATTGTAGGTGGGATAGGCTTCATGTGGCCAAGACGGATGTACTCATCTATGCAATCCTTATATAGCTTATGTATAGTTGCATTATTGGACAATTTTTTCTCTAGTTGTAGGAATTGTTTAACCGCCATATTCCTAGATTGCCCAAGCTGTGGTCTATCTTGACTCTTGAATGGTAAATGAACCTCGTATTTACCAGAGGATAGACGTCTTGTTGTATTTTTGTAGAATGTTTCACACATTTGATCTTCGTGTGATAATATTGGTCGGGTGATGCATTCTTCAAGTTCCCAGAATTTTCTCAATTGATTGTTTTCCTTAGTATGAATTGTAGAGTGGGTGGCTAGCACTGTTGAAATTGCGCTCGTAACTTCTGGTACTGCTCCAACAAGAATCCAGCCCAATTCTGTATTTTGGGCTGTTGGAGAGTTGCCATATCCTCGTTTAATACCATTTTTAATGATGCCGGCATAGATGTCTGCACCAAGCAAGATATCAATTTCTCCTGGAATTGAGAAGGTGGGATCTGCTAACGTAAGGTTGCTGATATGCTTCCAGTTTGATACTTCGATAGTTTGGGCTGGCAATAACTCTGTGATTTTTTTGATAATGAGCATATTGCTCTCTATTTTGAATTTGGTGTATAAGGAATTAATTATGACAGTTGCTTGTCTTACTGCAATGTTGGTGGGTGTAGTGCCGAGTCCAATGAGTTGATGGGTGGTCGATGATCCTTTAAGCTGTAACCGCTTAAGGGCTCTTTCGGTCATGATGGATACTTGTGATCCAGAATCCGGTAATGCTGGGAATGTCATTGTGATTCCGGATGGTGCTATGATATTAATTAGGGCTGTAGAAAGAAGTGCCCTTTTCAGATTTGAAGTTAAAAAATTTTGAACTTGTTGTTCATTCTTTCTATCGGTGGGTGAGACTTGCTTTATTTCCATATTGAAACTTTGAGAGTGCTGAATGGGTGATTTTGTACCCGGATGGTTTTGCTCGTAATGAAGCAATGTGTTGTGAATTTTCTTGCAATAATAACATCTTTTATTGCTTGTGCAATTTGAAGTCGTATGGTTAGGTGATAAGCAATTTTTGCATAAATGCTTATGTGTAACAACTTCATGCGGTTGTGGGATGGTCAAATTTCTGAAAGTTGGACAATAGAATATTATGTGATCACCTTTGCAATGACTGCAAGAGGATTTTTTTGTAGGTGGGTGACTTGGTGTTGAACTCTTGGTTTTGTTCAAGAGTCCATACGTTGGTTTGGGCGAGAATGGTTTTCTCTGTGTCGCATTTGGCAATGTGTTTTTATTTCCTATCATTTCCAAGGTTCTGAAGCGAGACTCTAAGAATTTAGTTAATATTTTTAATTCAGGTAATTCTGTGCTGTTGTGGAGACTCTGCTCCCATAACTGGTGAGTGTCTGAGTGTAACTTTAGTACAGACAAATATATAATTATTGGATCCCAGTTGTTTCTTTCTATTCCTCAGTTTTGTAATGCTAATAGTGCCTCAGTTATATTGTCTAATAGCCTTTTGATACTTTCGGCAGAATCATGATTTGTGGTTGGGAGAGACAATAATTTTTTTAGTTGTATGTTGACTAGGATTCGCTTATTTGAGTAGCGTTCTTTTAGGAGTTGCCAAGGTGGTTTATATTTGCGTCGCATATTTCGTAATGCCTGAGCAATTTTTCAGCTTCTCCAATTAGATTAGATTTTAAAAAATACAACTTGTCAACGTCTCTTAAATTATTGTTGTTGTGTATAACCGAATTAAATAAATCGTGGAATGAAATCCACGTAGAGTACTCTCCATTGAAGGTGGGAAGTTTAATTCTGGGGAGTCTTTCATTATTACAAGAATTTGTGCTAGCATGTGATGTCTGAGTCTGAGGAGGATTGTTGACAGGCGTTGGTGTTAGTTTGTCTATATCCTCTACCATGCTTGCTGCTTTATCAATATAATACTCCTGTGCATCACTAAATGTTTCTTTCGTGAAATATTCTAATCTGCGATCTTCCTTTGTTGCTCTCTTTTGAATTACCCTATGCCGTGTTTGGAATTCTTTCCAATATTCGGTGAACGTTTGTAGGCGTTTTTCTGTCGATTTGACAGTTTTCTTTTTACCGTCTCTTTGATGCCTTTTAAAAAAGTCTTCCATTAAGTCTTTGTTGAGACTCAATTAACTCTAATACTGAGCTAATAGTTTCGTCCCCGGCGTCAGATATACTGCGTTCGTCATCTGTAGGCATTTTGAATGGAGAGGCTTGAATCACGTGATATTAAGCAAAGTATTCAATTTTATATTTGATTCGACTGAGTTATCCGGCTCGAAGGACAAATGTGAAAGCTAGTCTCGTACCTGGGAGGAAAATGCCGGTTTATAAATGACAACTCAGTCGATATAACAATTCAAATATAAAATTTTATTAATACTTCTCTTTCTTAACTAATATCACAAAAAACATTTTCAATAAAAAATTCACAATTCAAAATTAAAAACTAACCTACAAACTAATATATATATAATTCTAAAAGAAAAATTCAAATTAAAATTCAATCGTGTGAATCCTGGATTTATTCTTTCTGAAATAACACAAAGGCAGCTAAATCCTCTGCTTGTACGTGAGGGCACCAGGGTAGCAAAGTGCTGGAAAGGCGAGTCAGATTAGTCTCTGACTATAGTTTGCGCGTGCGCAGACGTGTAGCAATATGCTACCTTAAAAATTGCAGATTAATATCTGCGCAGAATTATTCTTCTGCTTATGCGTGGGTAGGAATATTGCAGATTAATGTCTGCGCAGAATTATTCTTCTGCTTAGCTGTGAATAGGAATATTGCAGATTAATCTCTGCGCCGAATTATTCTTCTGCTTAGATGTGAATAGGAATATTGCAGATTAATCTCTGCGCAGAATTAATCTTCTGCTTAGGTGTAGGTGGGAAATTTGGAATTGATAGGATTTTCAGGTTAATCTCTGAAATATAGAATTAATCTTCTATAATGAGGTTGGGAATATTCTTGTGCTTAGATTAGTCTCTAAACCAGATGAGCTCTGGACCAAGAATGATTTTCTGCTGCGGCTCGTCGGCTTTTAAAGCCGCCGCATCCACTTATGAGCTTTCGCCTCTCGGTGTTGCCCTAGCGACGTTTGTTGGATTTGATGACTGAGGCGAAATCAAATGATTTGACGTAATGTCATTTAATGACATTGCAAAAAATGTAAATATTCTGGAGGGCGGTATACTTTAGGTAAGTTGATGATATTTTTTATAAATTTGTTATAAATGATAATAAATTTATATGTTTTAGGTGTTAAATCTGTTCGTCGGAATCTGTGGACGTCGCTAGGCTAAAGGAAGGAACTTCAAAACAATCAGATAAGTGGTTTTTCTTTTAATTCATTTTAGTATATATTCTTTGTGGTTTTCTTTTCCTTTTTTTTTAGGAGGAAAAATTTCGTCGTGGGAAGGATTAGGAATGTGGATGGGATTTACATCGAGAGATCATCAACATGTATGTGTGGCCCAAACACCTCCACCTTTCTATGGAGAGGATCTAAGCGAGCTACATGGTCGTACTTCCTCCTCTTCTTGGACTACTGTTGTAGGATCCGAAGCTGAGGAAGTAACAACTCTGGCCTCTCCAGCTCCTTTACAAGAATGCTCCAGATTTTATCTGAGTTCTTCTTGTACTGGAGCTGGGCAAGAATTTCGGAGATCTTCTCTCTAGGAAGGTTTTCCATCCCCTTCGAGACCTCAAATTGGCTACCAGTCGAAATGACGCTCTCACACGACTCGTAGCCACCGAAGCTCGAAAGACCAGTCTCATCCAAGCCGGTCATGTCGCAGTCCGAATGCTGCTCAAGAGATGCTTCCACCTCCTTTACAACAACCTTCGGAATGCCAGCTCCACTATCGTCCTCCTCCGAGTGGGGCCGCTTTGATGCGACTGGCTTTGCTGGCTCTGGAGGAGGCAGCATCACACGGTCAACTTTCTTTCTCCTCATCCTCTTTTTTTTCACTAGATGGCTAGTCGACTCCTCGTCGGAAGTAGCCGTGTTTTCACGTGCCGACGTGGCGCCGTTTACAGCCATAATTATTTTTACCTCTAGGACAACTTCAGGCACCTTAACAACTGGCTGCTCCGAAACAGCAGGTTGAGTGCCGGCCGAAGGCTCCTTCTCCAGATCCACTACTGTAGTAGTGGCTTCCTTCAGGGGAACCCTCGGTTCAGCCTTCTTCCCGCTTCTCCTGGGGCAGTCAGCAATAAAATGCCCTACCAAATGGCAAGCATGGCATTTCGCTTCGGTGCCCACATCTATCCAGTATCTCGAGCCGGATATGCTCAGGCTGGAGCTGGCCAAGAATGCTGCGAATTTTCTCCCTAGGAAGGGTTTCCATCCCCTTCGAGACCGCAAATTGGCTACCAGTCGAAATGGCGCTACCACACGACTTCTAGCCACTGAAGCTCGACAGACCAGTTTCATCCAACCCGGTCATATCACAGTCCGAAAGCTGTTCGAGAGATGCTTCCACCTTCCCCACAACAACCTTCGAACTGCGAGCTCCTCTATCGTCCTGCTCCGAGTGGGGCCGTTTTGGAGCGACTGGCTTTGCTGGCTCTGGAGGAGGCAGCATGGCCCGCTCCACCTTCGTCTTCTCCTCCTCGTCCTCTTTTTCTTGCCTAAATGGCTACTCGACTCCTCGTCAGAAGTAGCCGTGTTTTCACGTGCCGACGTGGCGCCGTTTACAGCCATTATTATTTTTGCCTCTAGAACAACTTCAGGCCCTTACCCACTGGCTGCTCCGAAACAGCAGGTTGAGTGCCGGCCGAGGTGTCGTTTTCATTAAAGCAGTCGTCTTCTTATTCGCATGTGTCTTAGTCGCATGTAGCATTTTACGCTGTTGTTGTGGGCTTAGTCGTATTAAGCTTCGATGCTTATGTAGCTGATGGTGTCGTTTTCATTAAAGCAGTCGTCTTCTTATTCGCATGTGTCTTCTTAGTCGCATGTGGCATGTGGCATTTTTCGCTGATGTTGTGGCATTAGTCGTATTCAGCTTCGATGATTATGTTGCTGGTGGTGTCATTTCCATTGAAGCAGTCGTCTTCTTGGTTGATGTCGTCATCTTCTTTATCATCTTTGTCGGTGATGTAGTCATGTGTCTTGATGTAGTCGTGTATGTTGATGATTTCGAAGATGTCGTCGATGTTGATGAAATCGTTAATGTCGGGGTCAATGATGGGGTCCTCGATATTGGTGGGGTCCTCGATATTGGTGTGGTGTTGTTGGCGTTGTTCCTGATTATGCGGTGGTCTTCGTTGAGTCTAGTGATGCAGTTCAAGGTGGGATTATACAAAGGTAAGATTGTGTTTCGGTTGTTTGTGTTGTGTGTGTTCCTGTATGCTGCTATTATAATCCAGGCTTTCTTATACGAAATCTCTCTGCCTATGACTTTATAGTGCATCTTAGTCCTATGTTTGTGCATTAGATTATGCGTGTTTATGATGCTATTATGGTTTATGTTGTGCGTGATGATGTTTCGTATGTTGTTCTTACCCGTGTATGTGATGTATGTCGTGTTGCAGTTTCCACATTTGAATGTAATGATGCAGTACCAGTCGTCTGGTGAGTATGTGCTTTTGTCTGCATGAACCCTCTGCGTGTATACATGTCTATGAATCTCTTTAATATTTATGTGTTGTGTCGTGTTTTGTTGTGAATTTAGAATGCAGTGATGTTTCCTATTGTCTGGAATTAAGTCTTGTTTGACGTTGTTCAAAAAGGCATCTTGTGTAGCATTGTTTGAAATGGAAACTTGTGTGGCGTTGTTGGATATGGGGTTCCATATCATGTTTGGTGGTGTATCATGTGGTGTATTTTGTATTGTGTTCTGTTGTGTATTGCTTGTGGCATATTGTGGTGTATTAGGTGGTGTCCTTAATCTGGACGTTATTTTCTGTCTGAGTTTGTCTTTTTGTTTGTTGTATGGTATTGGAATGATTCGTTTGGATAGGTGTTGGATATGTTTCATGTAATTATTGGTGTGTCTGTCTATATATGGAACCCTTACCAAATACTCATGATGTGAAGCAAAATTCTCTGTGGGATAAAAAGGATTATACTGGTTGTGTGCTGCCAGCTGCATGTCTCCTAGTTGCATGTCTTCTAAGATGAATTTGAATTTTATGGTTAAAATTTCATCTAGTAGTGTTAAAACGTCTCCATCCAGAAAAATCTTATTTATGGCCGTGACAACGCACTGTTTGATTATGGCTTCTGGATAGTTGTTCTCCATCATTTCTGTAATTAGCGTGTCCATAACTCCTCCAATATATTCTTGATCTGTGCACTCTATGGCCTGTTGTACTCTGTGTGTGTTATATTTATACTTCATAGGTTGGCTGGAGTGAAAATTTATGAGTCTGTTTGATGAAATCGGATTTTTGTACCATCTGGTTTTGAATCCTACCGGGGTATCGATTATGGTTATGTCCAAGAAATTGACCACTTTTGTGTCTGTGTTATCTATAATGGTAGGTATTTTTAAGTTGTTGCTTAGCGTTTTTACTATCATATGTATGTTCTTGCTTTTAGCATAAATTAGGATGTCATCGACATATATTCTCATGAATATTAGGCCCATGCCTTTAGAGTCCCTTATAGATTTTATGGATTTTATAATCTATATAAATCTGAGCGTATTTGCCTGAAGTGATGCCCCCCATGGGAACTCGTCTGGTTAGTTTGTAAATTTCTCCACCTATAGTGAAATAATTGGCAGAATGAATATCGAAATCTATGAGACTAATTAATGTATCCAGGCTGTACCTATTGGTCATATGTGAGCCGATTTTAGTTTAAGTTAAGTATATTAAATCTCTGGTGTCTATATTGGTGTACATGTTTTCTACGTCCAATGTGTTCCATGAGTGCGATTCTTGCTTTGTAACTTTCTTGATATCTTTAATCAGTGTGTTTTTGTCCAAAATGTTGAAATTGAGTTTTAGATATTTCGATGAACCCATGTCATCAATTGCTTTGCAAAAATATTTCCCTATGCATGCATTGATCGATCTTGTTCTAGACACCACCGGTCTCATTTTTGGTATTTCTCTGTGTATTTTGATAAGCGGGTGCATGGGGCATATAGCATTGTCATGTCTAGCCATGGCCTTGAGGAGTTTAGAATCCGTTTTTATGTCTTCTATAGCATTGCAATTTCCTTCACCGTACTTCCTCCTGTAAAATCCTCTTTCAAGTATGTGTTCAATCCTCTTGTCCAGAGATAGTTTCATGGCTTTTGAATCCTGTGGCTTCCCTCTCTGCTAATCAGGCTGTATGTTCCACTACTGATGCCCTCTAGGATCATTTGCTCCACAAATCTGTCGTAGGTACTTTTGTAAATGGCCACAGTCACTGTCCCTTTATCCGCTTCCATTATAGTAATATCGTTCCTGATATGTAAGATCTTCCTAAGTCTTATGGTGGTTGCCAATATGTGTTCCTCAGTAGATGTGAGTTTGGCTCTGTGGAGCTTGTGTAAATATTCATTTGTGGTAGCTAATAATTTCTTGAGTTTTATGTGGAATTCTATGGGTTGTTCTATGGATATCCGCAATGGTGTTCGTTACAAGTACTGTGTCTGCGTGGCTGAAATCTGTGACTGGAGGAATAAAGTTGGCTCCATATGAAAGTATTGCTTTACAATCTTCATCAAATTCAAATGCCGTGAGGTTTAAGAAGGCTCCACTTATGATCTTCAACTTCGACATTGTTTCTGGAAGTATATGTGTTGATGGTTATTAATTAAACATGTGTTTGGAATAGCCGTTATGTTTGGAATTGCCGTTATTTTTGGAATTGCCGTTATGTTCGAAATAGCCGTTTGTTTGGATTCAGAATCTGGAGTCGGAGTTGGAAGCTGGATTCGGACTTGGAGTGTGGATTCGGAGTATGGATTCGGAGTTGGAAGAATGGATTCGGAGTTGGAAGGTGAATTCGGAGTATGGATTCGGAGTTGGAAGGTGGATCCGGGTTCAGAGGGTGGCTGCGTCGTCGGGATTTCTTGGGATTGGAAATGTACCTTCGGAAATGGAAAAATGTCTTGGGATTTGGAATTGGAAGTGGAAAATGTCTTGTTTGCATGTGTGGCGTTCGTGTGTACCATGTCGTGTGTTCACTGTCGGAGATAGTATATGTGATGGTGTCGGAGATAGTATATGTGATGGCGAGTGTGTCCTGTTTCGAATCCTGTTTCGAATCGGAAATGGAAAAATGTCTTGTCAGCCTGTGTGGCGTTTGTGTGCTCCCTGTTTCGAATCGGAAATGGAAAATGTCTTGTCTGCATGTGTGGCGTTTGTGTGCTCCCTGTCGGAAATAGTATATGTGATGGTGTCGGGGATGGTATATATGATGGTGAGTGTGTCTTGTTTCGAATCCTGTTTCGAATCCTGTGGGTGAAGGTGTATGTGATGGTAAGTATGTCCAGTCGCGTTTCGAATCCGGCCTGATGGATATGTGATGGTAGATGATGGTAGATGTGTCCTGTTTCGGTAGATGTGTCCTGTTTTGTTTTGGTAGATGCGTCCTGGCATGGTGGATATGTGGAACTGTTTCACGTTCTATGTCAGGCATGGCGGACACCCGCCACGCCCCACTCCATGTCAGGCATGGCGGACATCCGTCACGCCCCACGCTTCGTGTCAGGTATGGTAGATGTGTGCCGTTTGCAAGTATGGTAGTTCTGGGGGCTCTGGGGGCTCTGGGGATGTGTGTCACGTTTGGTGGATATGTTTGGTGGATATGTATCCTGTTTGGTGGATATGTGGATGTGGAAGTGGATACGTGCTTGGGGATATGTGTCACATTTGGTGGGTATGTGGATGTGTGCCATGGTGGATGTGTGTCACACGTCAGTCATGAAGGATGTGTATTGCAAGCCAGTTTTGAACAGTTTTGAAACAGTCCTGGTAGAAACCTTAACAATCTTGAACCGTAATAGGTAGACACATGAAATTTTCAAAGAGTGAGTAATACTATAGCTGCTATAACAACAAATAATGAAAATAAAATAAAGTTAAAAATCAAAATTCAAAATCATATCCATGCTATCATATTAGTAAACTTAGTCTCACTGTAATACCATTTGCACTGCTTAAAAATCATCGGGCTTTTCAGATTTTCTGATATGAAGATTTCAGCCAAGATTTCAAAGATATAATTTTATTAAAAGTTAATTCAATTTCAAGGATTATATAAATATGTTTGTAAAAACGCCGATTCTATTAATTACTAAGGTATTCACAAAAGGAAAGAAAGGACAAGAAGTAATTAATATTATAATAATGTAAAAGTTCTATGTTTTCACTTTGAAAATATTACAGCTTATGAATCTAAGTACTCCAGTAAGACGTTTGAATGATTGATCACACTTCAATCCTTGTTCTCTCCATTAAGAGTGTGAACTTACTGTTCGTTGACATAGCAAATTTGGCATCTGATGTGCACCATTTTAATCAACATTCAGAAGGAAATTACTCTTTTACTATTGCTGTCTAGATACCAGCTGTGCTTTACACGTACGAAGTTTACTCGTTATCAAATACTTCATCCATCATTCTTACTACTCAGAAGTTTCTTGCAGCACCTCACGACCTCAGTTTTTATGTGCAAACTTTGCATGTTTCCTTTGCAGTTTCTACTGTCTTAAGGTTGTTGTTTGTCATCGAGATGGCACAGTGATTAGAGCTCAGGTCTATAAAGTAAGAAGTCTTGCAATCAAGTCTACAATTACTGACTTGAACAAATTACTTGTTGGCCCTGCGTATACCTACTGTCTCAAATAGAAAGAAATAGGTAGACACTAGCTCCTGTAAAACTAAAGAAAATAAATCAACCTTTCTTGATTAAAATGCTGACCACGTTACTGCATTCTGTATTACTACCTCGTCCTTATCTGTCCAAATGCCTTCAACAAAAGTTATGGGATATACATACGTACAGAAATAATTCATTATGTATATAGACTTAATAAATTGCAAATTTCTGCGAGTAACTTAAGAAAACCAATCTTTGGTTAGATTAGTTTTTAAGTATACTTATTCTTCACATTTTCTCACGAATCAGTCATTCTAGAGATATGTATGTATGCCTATCCACATCTCATGTAATTGTTTTGCCAAAAGCTGTAAGAAACTGTACTTGCGAAATAATTACAGAAACAAACCTCAGAGTAGAGTGGTGTCAAATTAGCATTTAAGATAATAGTGTATGAGTATATTAGGAGGCGCGGCGTGATAGTAAAAACATGTAAAAAATCTAGAATTGGTCTAAGTACCAATTCTTATGATACCCTAGATGAATGCCCGTATGAAATTTCGTATGGTCACCCATCTCTGCAAGTTTGATTTTTGAAGGGATTTTTCTTTTCCCATATATTTCTAAAACGGTTCGTCGGACAGAAAAAATAATTAGTATAACCAATTTTATAGGACTGATTGTTTTCACAGTATACGTAAAAAACCTAAATTTTTATATGGTAACACCAAGAAGCGGTTGCACGATTTAGTCCATTTTTAAAATTTTATTTAGTATTACTATGACAACACTATGTACCAAATTTCAGCTCTCGATGTTGATGCGTTCTCAGACAGTGTCCAAATATATAGTGGAAAATAACATTTTGGTATGGCAACCCCACGAGAAATTTCCCGATTGACCTCTCTATCGTATGCACAGACAGACAGACGGACGGACGGACAGACGGACATGCAAAATTCAAAATGACTTTTAATATTATGCGTGGGTGTCCAGTCCAACCCATCTTGCTCTACCATCATTATATCTGTGCGTTGCAAACGGGTATAAAAATTCATAGTCAAAATAGATTTAGAGAATGAGTTTTATTTAATCATTGTTTATTTTTAATATGTTTTACAGTATGTAGTTGCAATAAAAACAAACTCTTCGTTACACCTGAACTTTATTTACAACTGCACCTATACTTAGTGTTTATATCGCGGACAAGTTATTTTATTTAGCCGACAGTTTAGTCTTAATGCAGGTTCTGTTTACCTGCACTAGTATGCTGCTAGATGCAAGAGTGATAAGCCCTTGCACATAGATACCTGTTCGTAATAGTATTGTGTGCGTTGCCAGCATTCGTCCGGAGCAGACTGAATACTCTAGGGTCTGCCCTTCTATCTGTGGATGAGTCATTAGGAGGACAGGAAGGTTTTGGAGAATGGGCTTCTAGCAGGATAGCACAATGGCTCGCTATGACCTCCGTGCTTGGGATGGGGTCTCCTGTCACCCTATCTGAAAAAAAATGATTTGAATGTCTCTGTAACAAAGGTGCTTGTACTTTTACTCTTTTTAATTCTATGGGGTATACTAAGTTTGGCGTACCTGTTGTAACGCATAGAAATAATGATAGGTTGGACAACCACGCATAATAGTAAAAGTTGTTGTGATTTTTCATGTCCATCTGTCAGTCCGTCACTCTGGCCGCGTTCACTTTGAGAGGTGAAATTTTGCACACGGGCTTTAAAAAAAACTGTAAGTTCGAAAATGGGATACATCGGGCAACTTCTTCGTAGGGTTGCAACATGATACAAAGATTAACAAGGTATGACCGAAAAATCTGTCAATTGGTTGATTGCCTGCTTTGGCAACAATAGTCACAAATTTGTCCGTCTCAATTTCAATCGTCATTTTCAAAGTGCAAAAATTTTATTTTTGGAAATTTCTTTGCTTTCCCACCAGCACACAATTACTTTTCCCAAAGTGATTTAAACAAATTAACAAATGTTTTGTTAAATATTTTAATATATTCAAAACGTATTTCAGTGAACATAATATGAAAAACTCAAAACAAATTCGCTGAAAATGACAATAGTCACCTCATGACGTAGCAACACAAAAAATTCCACTCGAATCGGCCATAACTTATATCATGGGGTTGCCATACAAAAATTTCGTTTTTCACTATATGTTTGGGCAATTCTTGAGAATGCCTTGACGTAATAACTGCAATTTAGTACGTGGTGTTGTCATGGTAATATTAAATAAAATTTAAAAAGTGGACTAAATTGGGCGACCCCTTCTTGGTGTTGCCATACAAAACTTTGGTTTTCAATATATATTTGGTGACTGCCTGAGAACGCGTCGAAATAGAGAACCAAAATTTTGTATACAGCGTTTTCATAAAAATAGTAAATAAAATTTCTAAAATAAACTAATTCTAGCAATCTTGGTCTTCCCATACAAAACTTTATTTTCATTTTATTTTCATCTAAGGTGCAATATTATTGGTCTTAGACCAATTACAACTTTTACTCTTGTTTCAATTATAATAAGGCTGTATACCAAAGGTTCTTCTACCTCTGCTTTTGTAACTGTGAATGTTGTAAGTAGTTCGGTCCCTTACGCCGTACTTGTTTTAAATCTTTGAAAAAAACACGATTATTGAACAATTACAAGTGAATCCTTTATTAAAATGATTTTATTTATATATTCACAAAGTGCTTGCCTAACTAACTAACTGAATGCACAAAATTATTTTTAAGAGCACTTGAAAATGTGTAATAAGATGCTACAAATTATGAGAATATGACTTGAAATAAATGCATGAAATTTGCTTCCTAAGAATTTTTACAGACAATTTGTAATGGGAGGAATCAAATTAAGAATTTATTGTGCCCTTAGATTAGTTTAGCAATTTATTAGCGCGGAAGTTGATATGCTCCTGAACAGTTAGATTGTTTTTTAATTCAATTAAACATTGTTCCCTGTTATAGATCGGGAACTTTTATAAAAGAGGAAATCGGTGTGACAATCGCGAAACGCAAAAACTCAGAAATAACAGGAGAATGCTGTGACAAAGCAGCAGAAACGAATTACCCACACTCAAAAGACAATTTCGTATGCCATGTCAGTTTCTGTCTTTAAGATATATCTTAAGAGGAGTCAGTACCCACCAAAAGTGTCAATTTAGATACCAGCGAACCTGCAGGCAATAAAATTTACTATACGTAGGTTTGCGTACTGAAAATGAGAAAAATAATATAAAATTAGCCTAGACCGAGACCACAAGTAACAGTAGAGACATCTATCGTAAAAGACAGGAACCCAACAAGCGACAATTTAAGACGAAAAATGAAAATTTGCAGTTCAGATGCATTGAAGATTTTTAACAAGAATTAATTTTCTTAAATTTTTTTTTTTGCACAAAATCGTTTTGCTTTGTATTTCAACAACTTTCAACGAGTGGGTGAAATACCGAGAGAAAAAACAAGTACTATTAGAGTCGAATAATTAAAAAAAGCGCCACTAAAATTGAAAAAATTCGACGTTATTTGCTAGATCTGGGCTTTATCTTTCTAAAATACAATCTAGAGAAATGAGAATTCCTACTAACAGGAATTTGATTTAAAAAACTTCAATTTTTACCATTTTTTACAAGTTTCCCAGCCAATATCTCAATTCCAATAATTTTGTTTTATTTTTTCCGACGTTATTTACTAGACCTTTTCATTACCTTTAATTTAAAATAGCAAATGCTACAAATAGTTTGCCAGAAATTCAAATTAAAAAATGTATGAAACTTGCAAATTTTGGTACTGACTCCTCTTAACTCTGCCTTGTGTTTTTTTCTTTTTTAATTTTTCAATACTAGATGAAATTCCTATTTTTAATCCTTTTTATATTTTTTCTTAATAATAATGCGATTGAATTGGGCATAGGTAATTGGATCAGGATAAAACATATCCGAAAAAAATTGTAATATCAGTCTATAAATAATTTTCCAACAGTTTGTGAAGAGAAGTTTTCGAAATTCGTGGAGGGAGAGAGAGAAATTTAAAAAAAAACACTTTCCCCAAATTTAGTTTGTAGCTTACATACATACAGGATGCCCAAGTCCATTGGTCAATATTGCAGGGGGTGATTGAGAAAGTCGCCATAAACCAAAAATTTTGGGTAAAATCCATTTGCGTCATCTTGGAAATATGAAGCTTGTATCAACAAGCAAACAAATTTCAATAAAATTTCGTGCTTCGGTCAACAATAATATTTTTCATTATGTAGAAATTGTTTTCCTGATTTTCAATGTTCTCGCTGGTTGCAGCTTTTGTTCGTCACGAAAAAGACTGTGATATACTTTCCTTGGTTAGAAGAGAACGAAATATCTGGGGAATATCTACTGCCTTTTAAAAATTTTGGATAGTTTTTGGTTCCTTTTTATTGTTTTGCTATATCAGTCTTAACGTAACCCGTATTCCTTAAATAATCACTTATCTCAAATCTGAACTGACTACTCCCGATTAACAAATCTCACTTTACTCGCACTGAACTGGCGTAAAAACTAGTAAAAACTGACTGCAACTCAATTTGAATGATTTAAGTTGAAGCAACACTTAACTAAATTGGCGTTAGGTAAAAATATGACTGTACGTAGAATGATAAATCGTGACTCGAATATTACTATTAATCGTCTGACGAAATATTAAAAAATGACTGGAAATTCACCGAAAGAGAATGACTATCAACAGTATGTTCAACAAGTAAAAAAGTTAGAATTGGTCTAACAATAAGACCAATTTTTATGATACCCTAGAATAGATGAATGCGCCTATGAAATTTTGTTTGGTCACCCATCTGTGCAAGTGGTTTTTCGCATATATTTCCAGAACGGTTCCTCGGACAGAAAAATGATTATAACCAATTTTATTGGGTTTCATATTCTAAAAAAGTTTTTAGTATGTACAATAAATATGGTTAGAACTGATCGCTTTCACAGTACACGTAGAAAACCCAAATCTTTATGTAGCAACACCAAGAAGGGGTTGGTTGCTACACAAAGGTTTGGGGTTTTTACATGTACTGTGAAAACGATCAGTTCTAACCATATTTATTGTACATTCATTTTTGATTTTGTTTTGCTATTAACTACTATAAAAACAGCATGTACCAAATTTCAGCTCTCTATGTTATCGCGTTTCGGGCAGTGTCCAAATGAAAAAATTTTGTATGGAAACCACACGAAGGAGTTGCCCGATTCCCATTTTCGAACTTAATTTTACTTCCGTGTACAAAATTTCAGCTCTCTAAGTATACGCGCTCTTGAATTATCGTGCGCACAGACGGACGGACGGACGGACAGACGGAGGGACATGCAAAAATCAAAATAACTTTTAATATTATGCGTAGGTGTCCAATCCATTTTGCTCTACCATCATTATTTCGAGGTGTTACAAACGGAATGACAAACTTAGTATACCCTATAGATTTTATCTAGGGTATAAGCATATTCTGGCCGCTGACTTCGTTGGTATACGATCTGCTCTTTTGTTTTGCCGGAAAAATATTAAGTGTCATAATAGAGCAAGGAATCGTCGTGAAATTTCACATGAAACTTGGAAAAAGCGTTACTGAAACTTATCTGTTATTAAAATAAGTGTATGACAATGAGTGTTTATCACGTGAGCGAGTTAGTATTTGATTGGTTTAAGCGTTTCTAAGATGGCCGAGAATACGTTGAAGATGATTCACGCCCGGGTGGCCCTTCCATGTCAATAACGGATGATATTATTGAAAAGTCGGTATCTGATTCGATCTAACCTTCTGTTACCTATTTGTTCGATTGCTGAATTTGTACGAATTGAGAAAGAATAAGTAAGACAAATTTTGCATAACAATTTTAACATGCAAAGAGTATGTGTGACAATGGTGCCGAAAATTCTCACGATTGAACAAAAAGAAGCTCACGAAAATGTTTGTACTGACACTTTTAATGTCATTGACAATAACCCGAACATTTTGGAAAGAGTGATAAAATATGACGAATCTTGATTTTTCACTTAAAACCCTGATACTAAGCGTCAGTCCATGCATTGGAAGAGCCTAACTTTACCAAGAGCTAAAAAAGCTCGAATGAGTAAATCAAGATTCAAAGCGACGATGATTGTTTTTTTCACTGTACCTCTGTAGAAGGATAATAAAAATCGACCCGAATTATGGAAGAATGAGTCATGGGTGCTCCATCAAGACAACGCGACATTCTAGAACCACCCCGTACACTTTTGAGCGAAATGTTAATAAGCCTTTTTCGTCGATTGCAATAAGATATTTAAAAGTATTGTGATTTTTTTAGTTGAAAAATAATTCTTGATTTATATTAGTATCAAAACTACTACGTTTCTTACAGATTTTGGTAAAGTCAACTATAGATGTGTAAGAATATAAATGTTTGTAACGGAAACTCCAAAAATCTATCATTTTCAGATATATGTAGATTTTTTCCGTCCAAAATGAGAAAATGCTGGAAACTTTTGTTCTATTAAGGCCGAAACCTTGTCGGTATTTAAACAACATTAGAATTAGCTCATTCTTACAGTTCATATAAGTTTCAAACATTGAAGAATGTACATTTAAATTGTTGTAGAGGAGTAAATATCATTGTTTATCAAATCCTGTGAAGTATGTGAACTTCGGTCAGTATCTGAAATGTCATACGAAGGTGTATGGTGTGGTGCTACTCCGTTTATCTGTTTGTGATGCTTTGTCATCTATTGTTTGTGATGGCTCATTCATTATTTCAGTGCCGGAAAATACTACATTCTAAAAAAAATATGTATGTATAAACCAATTATTTATTATTATAAGAAGTGTCAAAGCTTACTTACTTACTCTTGTTCTCGGAAGACTTTTTTGACTTTCTTTGAGGTATTCAGCGCCCACGAGGACTTCTGTCATGCGTTCTTTTTGACAAATTTTTCATCGGTATAGCCGAGGTATTTAAAACTTTAGTGAGGTCTGTTAAAGAAAAATAATTAGAAATGAGAATGGAATTATAAATAAATCAAACTATTCACTCGAATGCTATTTTTGTAGTTGGCATGTACAAAGTGGCTGCTGCAAACTACAACATTTGTACTGGGGTTTTTACCAGTTTTATTGCAACTATCCATTTTACCTCAATATCTTCTTGCGGGGAAACTTGTGGCATTTTTTTCCATCACCTTTTCTGTGTTTATTTTTGCACTGCAGCACACATCAATATGTTACCATTTTCAACCATGTGTACGTTCGGAGGTGCTCCCGCACTACCGGATTTTCGCTTACCATGATCTATTGTTAATGCGGAAAGATTCGCGAAAGCGAAACTAATGCAGAGTAAGTGTAGAGATTTGGGTTTTTAAAAATATGTGAAGGTTTATTAGTGTGCTTTTGTTTGAAATATCTTGCCTGGGAATTTAAGAATTTTCTCCCGTGGGAACTGAAACTTGAATAAAGATTTAAAGCTTTGGATATTTTATGCGAAATGCGAAATTATTTTATGGAGTATTGGCAATTTAGCCTATTGAGACTTCTTAGAAGGTGATGACGTTGTAGGCTCATTACAGCGTCATGTGCGACGAGTTGGAAATGTATTCTATCAGATTGAATGCGTTGACATTTGAGATTTTTGTACCCTAGATGTTTAGTGCAGTTAATGATGAATTGGATGAGTAGAAGTAGCCAGTAGTAGTTAGCCAATTCCTCAAAATGTCAATATTTATCTGATGATTGGCACTCCAAAAGTACCTGTATGCCATACACACATTGTAGATTTCACAATTATCTGAAATGTAAACAAAACGTTAAGGTTAGATCAGATGAAATTTTTGAATAGCAATAGTAAACAATCACACACGGTTAGATATCATACACATAACAATATAAACAAATTAGCCTCAAAATTGTGTAATATTTTAAATGTATGATAACAATTGCATTTGACTACTTACCTTAGATATTTCAGCAAACCACTTCACAAATTGACACTTGTCTTGTCATAAATTGGTAGAATTGAAACACTTTTGCTATAAAAATTCCTTCATTTCGATGCGGTACTAGAGTTTAGTTCGTGCTGTAGCATAAGTGAAAAGGATAAAAAATAATGTTTTGTATTGCCGGTAAAAAGCTGAACCTTGTTTGGTAAATTATAGTTTCTTGCTAGCAAATGTTAGAACAGCTAGGAATTTTAAAACCGTTGCGTGTGAGAGCTCTGTGTAGGAACAAGAATAAATTATCATCTGATATTGATCCAGTGTTAGAAAAGAGAAAAGTGTGTACCTTTTAAAAAAAAAATTGAATAAAACAGAAGTACGTAAATCAAGAAGCTGTATTTTTTGGCTGTATTCTAAACGAAAATGAGTGGAGTGAGATTTTTTAGTCTCAAGTTCGAACGTGAAATGAAACACTAGATGACGATTCAAATTTGTTTTCAACTTTTTATTATAAATTAGTTTGCATTTTTCCTCTTCCTCAATCAGATTATCATCAAATTTCTTTTTTGCCTTCGAAAATAGAAAAAAAAACAATACTAGAACATCGGTGACAGTAGATTCCCAAGTTTGAGGTTAAATTGAAGCATTTGCAACGTATTTGCAATGGTTTTTACTTTACGAGCGTCCCTTGTGATGGTAATCTAGCACTCCCTATACAACAAGCACATGATACAAAGATTAACAAGGTATGGCCGAAAAATCTGTCAATTGGTTGCTTGCCTCCTTTGGCGACAATTGTCAGAAATCTATTCGTCTCAATTTCAATCGTCCTTATCACAGAGAAAAAAATATTCTATTTGGAAATTTCTTTGCTTTCTCACTAGCACATAACTACATTTCCCGAAGTGATTTAAACGAAGAAAGTAATGTTTTGTTAAATATTTTAATATACTCAAAACGTATTTCGGTCAATAAAATACGAAAAACTCAAAACAAATTCGCTGGAAATGACTTTAGTCACCTCATGACATAGCAATACAAAAAATTCATCTCGAATCAGCCATACCTTGTAATCTTTGTATAATGCAACATTCATACATTCGATATCACCTGTCAACGTATGTAACGCATGTAACGCGTCTAAAAATTCACTCTCACTACAGCTTTAGTAACTGCTGCTGAATCGTTTTGTTAATGACTCAAATAGAGTTAACCCTAAATTGGTTATGACGGCTTCCTCAATCAATCCCTGCAATATTTACCATTGGATCGTGGACACCCTATATATGTAAAGATCTTGATCAGGTGACTACGTTAGTTAATATCCTTTTTTCGGGAGACACGCCATTCATAAGGGTCGGGGTGTTAAGTTCGTTACACACTCCAACTCCTGAACCATGTAGTCCACAGAAGGGTATGATATCTCAAATGAAAGAGGGTAACCAGATTTAAACTACGATATTTAATTAGTTTCGATCAAGGGTGAGAGGTAGTTTTAGAACGCTTTAAAGACAAATTTTCAAAATGTTTTCCATGATGAACCTGTCAAACGGACCATACGGTGGAATTAATTTTAAAACGAGTTTTGGAGAATAGCGAACTTACTTTTAATATTCTTATTTATATCACACTAAGGTGGAAAATTGGGAGGATGAACATCTAGCGGGCTTTGCTTCGAAGCCAGACATTTTTTTATTACAATTGGAAGTACATAACACGGTGAAGTATTGACATTTCGAAAAAATAACACTTTTTTTTGCGTTAAGGTCTAAAAATGAATTTCTTCTAAAATTTATTTTTTTTAACTAATTATTCTAACATAAAATTTAGTGTAATGTGAATGTATTCCCCTGTGATTTGTTCATATTTTACCATTGTCCATTATTTTATAAACAATTGCGCATAATATTAAATTATAGATACTTATGGCATATACCGTGTTGTGTTTTTTTATACAAGTAAACATCTGACACCACATCCTTGCTGGAACACAACTCTGCAGCATATCTCCATAAAATCTTTGGAAATTCGCAAATACTGCACAAATAAGGAATTCTGCTACAATAAATTTTAGTTTTCCTGAAACATATCACTGTGATTCCTTTCATACAATTGTGTGGGGTGTACCCAAAGAAGGTCATAAGGAACAACACAAAATCAGCCACGACAGCAGTATTATAGTCAGGGAGGTTGTAGTACTGGATTTATGTTTCGAAACAACGTCCACGTTGCAGTATTGGAGTTTTATGGTGTTTGCCATCAGAATGGGCACCGTAGGCCACAAATCCTTCCTTTTGTTTGTGATTATGTGTTGGAAACAAAGCGTCGTTTGTAGGGTTCGTATCGAAGGGCGGGAATCAACTCAGGTTATAGGTCATTGTGTTGTCCCATTGTGTCTACCCCAGATAGGTTGTCATCTGCCTGTCTGGATGAATATATTATTCTATAAATAACCCGACGTTATTGTTGAATGCTATAGACTTTGTATAAGTCTCTATAGGTATGTTATGTGTATTATATGTCTTCTCATTACGGCGGCAGTTCACTTAAAATTGCTTCCCTTTGATGCTGTCACTATTGTCTATTTGACTGGCAATAAATTCCTAATGCGGTAATAACGAGCTTAAAGAAGTTTTCAATCACAACAACATTTTACGCAACAATTCTGTTAGTGTATCTGAGAAGTGTTTAGAAAATGTCAGCTTTTATTCATCTGACGTTAAACTTTTGTAATTTATTTCTTTTCGTCGCTAGGAATAACACAGTTGTAAATACAAAGAAATAATAAATCAGCAAACTTATGAGGTAGAGATCTTCTGAAGAAGACCGATAATCCTTTGTTCAAAAGACTTTTTACTTGAAATCTGTGATGTAACAAATCCGATACAGAAATGGAAAATATAGCAGTTAGCAGTCCAATCTTAATACAAGGCATAAGCCAGCCAACTGCTACATTTTTTTTCAGATTTGTATTTGCCGAACTAAATAGACAAACGGTACACTATGCATATGCATTATTAAATCGGACAGAGTGGTGGGGGAGATATCGAATGAACAAATTGAGCGTTTAAGCTTTAATCAAAATTTAAATCTGGATCCTGTAAATTGTAAAACATTAAACATCTTTTATGATAAGCTCTAACATTACAAATGTTGCTTAGCACTTTCACCAATTCAAATTCAAATTTATTTTATTTCAAAGCTACTACACGTAAGGTTAGGTTTATAAATATGTACCTAGACATTTAAAAATCAATTAAGTAAATTGTAAGAGAATTGAATTGGATTACAGAACTAATTATTTATTATATTAAATTTGAGTAAACAAATCTTATATTATTTATTATTTATTTATTTATTCATGGACAATTCCTCATTACTGACTTAACAAATTTAACAGTTTTTCAGCAAACAAAAGTCTGCAAGTTTGTATCAAATTCTGTAGTGATCTTCGGTACTATAATTTCTTATCATGGTACTGATCACCCTGGGGGACTGAATGAAAAATTAATTTCAATTATCATGTTTTCGCTGCACCTTATTGATCTCGTCTGATTACATCTCTATTTTTGCTAATCCAAACTTACAACGACAAATTTATAATTATGGCAGATTTTAATTTACAAAACATTGAGTGAAGTAATATAATCTTTCTTGATGCAGCCATTTTATATCTGTGGTAGAATTTTTTTAATTTATGGTTTGAATGTTTTGGATCTGAGATCGGTGATGTATGTTCTGAAAGATTCTGGAAGACCTTTACGTCTAGTTTTCTTAAAAGATGCAGACAATACTGCTCCAGCCCATGATGGCTAAGGACATAGCAACCTGCTTTTATAATTTCTTACAGCACCCTGCTTTTATAATTTCTTTGCACCGGATGACAGTTTGGATTTCACCTTTCTTTTGACTTTTGTTGCAATTAGCAACCGAAATAAGATTATATATAATAAAAAATATATAAATATATAAAAAAAAAATACAAACAATATAGTTTGTAAAAATATAAACCAATATATAAATTTAAAAAGTATATAAGAATGCATATACATACCTCCAGTGGACCAATCTGTGCCACTTTTCGAATTTTTACTTACAAGTAAAAAGTATATATGCAGCAGCCAGGCTGTTGAACATTCCTAACATTTACCATAAAGATGTGAGGTGTTCCAGGTCTTACTATATTTAAACATAGCAGCATGTATACATATACACCAGTCTAATTGAAATCTCATGTAAGATTTCGAAAAAAGACGACCTTTTAAGGAACACCTTGGTAAAGTTGAATGTAAACATTCAGCCACTCAAAGATTTGAATTTCTGTCCACGCAAGGACTAGAATATGCTGTAAACACCAGCAAACATAGCTAAAAATTAAAAATTAAAACAAAATCACTAGTTTGACCAAACCAAAAGAAAACAACTTTTAAAAAAAGGAATCACTTAGCTTGTCATCTGCAATATCCAGTGCAGGGTTTCGTTGCAGGACGTATATGTCCTCACGAATAACCATAATACAATTCACTTGTACTTTATACATGATAAAAACAATAAATATACCATTGAACGAAAACAAAACACATCACGAACAGAAATAAAATTTTCACTCAATGACAAATGTCAAAACCACAACATTTAAATTGTGGCGCCCCCGTCATCTCAAAATCGTAAAACTCCCACAGCGCCGTGGTGAACTTGCGCAAAGTTGGAAACAATAGCCAGCAACTAAGCGAAGCCACAGAACAATGGGCGGCAGCTGGCCCCAACCATATAAAAAGGGGGCGATTTCAGAAGAAAAATCACTTGTTGCTCGGTATTTCACCAGTAGAGTCAGCTAGCTGGACCATTGCCACTAGCATTTTTTTTCTGCCCACTTATCCTCAAATTTTTTGTAGGGTTATTCCCACAACCATCTTCATACACAGGTAATAAAATAGAAATTTTTTTTGGGATATTACCAGAAATTTTCTATTTAGTAAAAAACAACACTACTGAAATATAGAATAAATTCAAGATTTTGGGATATTACCAAATTAAGAATAGACTTCTATAATTTCAGATATTTTTTTCGTCATAAAAAAGGGAAAATATTCTGGGATATTACCAGAGAATTTCTCATTTAAAATTTTTTTTATACTGAGATTGGAGAGTTAATTCGCAGTTTTGGGATATTACCAAGCTAAGAATAAAATTCTGCAATCTAAGTTATTTTTGTCTCATCTTTTTTTGTAACTAACTATTCAACAAAGTTGATTTGGGAAATATCCAATTGACTAAGGTTAACGTACAAGGTTTCACAAAACATTTCATTTCGGGATATATCCAAGTGAAGTGTGGCAGGAAACTTAAGTCAATCGGGAAATCATTAGTATTGGGCGATTTCCATACTAATTAGAAATCCCGGTCAATATCTAGGCTAAGTCAGCGGCAAAATCCCTTGGGATATTTCCAGGGATTTTTTTTGCTGATTTGGTTTCGGATTCAGGAAAGGGACAATATCGTGGTATTGAACCTTTTGGGAGATTTTCAAGGGTTCAATCCAGAAACCAGAATTAGGTCAAAAACAGGTACAGGGATTAGCTACAACATTCAGGGTTGAGTATACCACAGAAAATAAATAAGTATAAAACTTACTAACCTTTTTTTGTTTCAAGAGGATATTAATTAACGCCTTTTTTATATATTGAATTTTCTGAAAGAATTTGAATTGCTATTCTTTTTTTGCGCTTTATTAATTTGTTCATTTCTCTCATTGCAGATAATTAGCAATAAGTAGAAATTAAGAGTGAAATTAATAATTAAGATTTTTTTGAATTACTTTATTTTTGTTAATTTCATTGTTTTTTTATTTTTTTGAATTTAATTATTTATTTGTTAAAATATTGTTAGGTTTAAGATCACGCAATAAACGTATTAAGAGCAGGTTAATCTTTCAATCAGCAATTTACCTAGTTTATTACTTCCATTTTTTATTTTACATTTAATTTTTTATGTACAGCCATAGGAGCTGTAACATTGGTCCTTCAAAGCCGAATAAACCGGTAGCATAATACGTTTATTGAGTGTTCAAACTATAACATAACAATATAAAAATATATAGCAATTAAAATTTTTCTTTGTATCTGGTGAAGGAAAACTAAATTAAAATGGAAGCACTTATAAAGAGACAAAGGGCTTTCAAAAAAGTTTTAACTCATGCTGTCTCTAATTACGAAGAGAGAGTAGGTTCAGGGCAACAGTTAACTAAAGGTTATCTGAAGCAAAGAACCCGAAGCATTGAGGGTTTGTGGGAACAATTTTTGACTAATCATCAAAAATTATTAGTAGAGTTTGAGGAAACAGCACTCAACGACTACGAATCTAGCCATGTTTTTGAGGAATGCGAAGGAGTATACTTCGGATTCTTAGGGGAGCTCCAAGAACAGCTATCAAAGCTTCAAGAGCTCCAAATGCCAAAGGTAACTAAACCAGAGGCAAGTGTAATCAATGACCACAAAACGGAAATAAAATTGCCTAGCATTGAAATTCCGAAATTTGATGGTGATTACACTAAGTGGAGATCTTTCCACGATATGTTTGAATCTTTGATTCACAAAGATTCTCAAATTCCCTTAGTACAAAAGTTGCACTATTTAAAGTCCAATCTATCTGGAGAACCAGAAAGGATATTGCGACAATACGATGTAACTAGTACTAATTATCAACCAGCTTGGGCAGAGTTAACACAAAGATACAATAATAAAAAGGTATTAGTGTTCACACAACTCAAAGCCTTATTTAATCAAGCTATAGTAAAAGGTGAACATGAAAGTAGCCTGAATAATTTACATGATAAAACAAAAGAATGTTTACATGAATTGGAATCCCTTGGAATAGGTACAAAGACCTGGGATCCAATAATTATTTTTATAATAACACAAAAACTACCTATGGAAACTCGAACTCTATGGGAACAATCAATTTCCAAGAGTACAGAAATTCCAGAGTTAAAGGAAATGTTTTGTTTCCTAGAATCTCGCTTCCGAACTTTGGAAGCTATTAACCCTAGTAAGGTGAGTTATGTTGCCATGAACAAACATGGACAAAATAATTCATTAAACTATCACGTCAACGAACAATATGGTTGCGTGGTATGTAAGGGAGACCATCGCATACAAAACTGCGACGATTTCCGACGGCATAATATTGACACTCGTCGGAAGATCCTGTTGAAGCATAATATTTGTTTTAACTGTCTACAAAGACATAATGGATCTTGTACGGTGAGTAAAAGGTGCCCGGTGTGC
Organism: Dioctria linearis; assembly: GCA_963930735.1. Lineage (NCBI taxonomy): Eukaryota > Metazoa > Arthropoda > Insecta > Diptera > Asilidae > Dioctria > Dioctria linearis. The sequence goes on along the minus strand of OZ005744.1, from coordinate 148,690,638 downwards.
AAAGGAGAACATACAATCCTCAAATGCACACAATTTAAACAAAAGGGTTTTAATGCAAAACGTGAACTTGTGATAAAGAACAAGCTTTGCACAAATTGCTTAAAACCACACAACAAAGAAGCATGTCCAAATAAAAATGGATGTTTCAAGTGTGACAAGCGTCATCACACATGGCTTCATGAAGACAAAAACATGTCTTCAAACAAGCCAAGGGCTGTTAAGACCATACAATCAAGACAGTCAGAAAATTCTGTCCCATCAACTTCGGCAAATGCTTGTTCAAATAAACAGAAAGCCACAAAAGCACTATTAGCTACGGCTATAGTACATGTTAGGGACAGAAGTGGGATAACAATTCCCATGCGGGCTTTGGTTGATCTAGGATCACAAAGTTCCTTTATAACCGAAGCGGCTGTTCAATCCTTACAACTGAAAGGCGTGTCAACGTCACTTCAAATTACCGGATTGGGATCTACACAAGTGGCAAAGGCAAACAAAGAAGTGTCTGTCCATGTGAGATCAGCCACCTCAGTTGATTTTGAAATCCCATTGCGGGCTTATGTTATTAAGAAGATAACTAATATATTCCCACCAACACACATAAGGTCTTCTGATTGGACTCATATAAAAGGCTTGCCTTTAGCAGACCCAGAGTTCCTAAAAGCAGGGAAAATAGACCTGTTGTTAGGTGTGAATACCTATGCAAAAATTCTATGCAAGGGAATTAAAAGTGGACCTGAAGGGACCCCCATAGCACAGAATACAAAGCTAGGGTGGATTCTTTTCGGAGAAACAACAGCACCACGAAATCAAGTGGACAAAAATGAAATTTTTTCTGCATTTACCACAAGTAGTGCTGATGACTTAGCACAGCTAAATATGCAAGTGCGGAAATTTTGGGAATGGGAAGAGCTCAACCCAAAACGTAAACTCACTAAAGAAGAAGAGCAATGCGAGCAATTCTTCAGTGAGAATCATAAACGCCTGGATAATGGCAGTTATGAAGTGAAGCTGCCATTCAAAGCAGGCAAGGTTCCCGAGCTTGGGGAATCAAAGATAATGGCGTTAAAAAGATTCGCTCAACTCGAGAAAAAATTCGAGCGAGCTGCCGACATACGGGCTGAATATCATAAATGTATTCAAGAATATTTAGACCGGGGGCATATGTGTAAGGTAAATAAAACCAAACAAAATGCGAATACCCAGAGGTATTACTTACCCCATCATGCTGTTTTTAAGGACAGCACTACTACCAAATTAAGAGTAGTATTTGATGCTTCCGCAAAGTCATCAAACGGGAGAAGCCTCAACGAACAAATGTTGACAGGTCCCACATTACAACCAAAGTTGTACTCAACATTGCTAAAATGGCGTGTTCATAGATATGCAGTGACTGCCGATATAGAGAAGATGTATCGAATGATTAAGATACATAAGGATGACCAAAAGTATCAGACAATACTTTGGCGAAGTAGTGAAGTTGAGCCAGTAGAAGAATACGAACTCAACACCGTAACATTCGGCACTACGGCAGCACCATATCTAGCAATAAAAACACTGCAGCAATTAGCCAAGGATGACAAAGAAGAGTATCCTAAGGCGTCAGAAATTGCAATGCAGGATTTCTATGTTGACGATCTGCTAACAGGTGGAAATACCATAGCAGAAGTCAAACAAACCCAAAAGGAGCTAATAAAGCTATTAAAGGGAGGAGGATTTAACCTCCGGAAATGGGCAGCTAATCATGATGAAATGCTTGATTGGTTACCTAAGGAAGAAATAGAGCTAGAGTTGCCATTAAAATTTGAAGATGACAACCAAGTCAAAGCTCTAGGAATCCAGTGGCATCCAGCCACCGACAATTTCATGTTTGCCTTCAAGGCTTCAGAATTTGAAGCAGAAGCCACAACAAAAAGAAAAATTTTGTCACAAGTAGCAAAGCTATTCGACCCTTTAGGTTGGATAGCTCCTGTGTAGTTTTGGCAAAAATTATCATCCAGAAATTATGGATGCATGGATGTACCTGGGACGAAATAGTCCCAGAAGAATTTAGCGAGGAATGGAAGAAGTTCAAGATACAGCTGCCTCACATATTAAAAATAAAAATTCCTCGCTGGATACATACCAAGCAAGACAGAGACAACTGTCAACTGCATGGATTTTGCGACGCATCAAATTCAGCGTACGCAGCTGTCGTCTACATGAGAATTCAAGACAATGACGGCAAAATAAAAACAACATTGCTCGTGTCAAAAACTCGAGTCGCTCCCGCAAAACCAATTACTCTGCCAAGACTTGAGTTAAGTGGAGCAGTATTGTTAACTAGACTACTAAGTCAAGTTCGAGCTGACATGCATATGAGTAAAGTCAGCAGTTTTTCATGGAGCGATTCAAAAATCGTATTGGCCTGGATATCAGGTCATCCAAATAGATGGAAAACATATGTGGCAAACAGAGTTACCGAGATACAAGAAGGTAACCTAAATAATACGTGGGGATATGTACCTACAAAGGATAATCCTGCTGACATGGCATCACGAGGTCTAATGCCAATGAGCATTCAAGACTGTGAGCCATGGTGGACAGGTCCTAGTTGGTTAAGGCAGCCAAGCCAAGACTGGCCACAAGATAAGAGCCTTAGCAGAGAGACGTCTTACGAATTAAAGACAGTAAAAGCTCTTGCAATGCAAAAAAACGAAGGGCTCGAAACAATAATTGAGCGATTCTCGTCATACAAACGATTGTTGCTTGTCACTGCACAATGTCTCCGATTCGTCCATAATTGTAGACATAAAGAAGAAAGGAGCATTGGCAGATTGACACCAGCTGACATAGAAACAGCCAAAATAAGAGTAATCCAGCAAACACAACAGCAAGAATTTGAAAATGAATTCAAGCAGTTAAAAGCTGGAGAAAATTTAAATAAAAATAGCAAAATAATAGGGCTTTGCCCATTTTTAGACAAAGATTCAGTCTTGAGAGTAGGTGGCAGGTTGCAAAATTCAGACCTGCCAATCTCAACACGACACCCAATAATATTACCCAAAGATCATCATTTAACTAATTTAGTGATTGATCACTACCACAAAGAAACTTTGCATGGTGGACCACAACTGGTCCTAAATACCATACGAAGTCAGTTTTGGATCATTAATGGAATACACGCCGTTAAAAAAAGGATTCATCTCTGTGTAATATGTGTTAGACATCGCGCTGCAACACAACAGCAGCTCATGGGCAGTCTACCCAGTCCTCGGGTGTCACAGGCATACCCATTTGAGAATACGGGGTTAGACTATGCTGGTCCTATTGATGTCAGAACCACAAAATATCGGGGATCCAAAACTTGTAAAGGATACCTATGTTTATTTGTGTGTATGGCAACAAAAGCCATACACATCGAAGTAGTCTCCGACTTAACGTCTGAAGCCTTTCTCGCAGCATTTAAAAGATTTGTTGCAAGAAGAGGTTTATATGCTAACATATATTCCGATAATGGAACAAATTTTATTGGGGCAAACAAAATTCTTCAGCAAGAATATAAAAAAGCAATCGCTGAAGTAAGTGAACTAGCAGCTCACAGTACTGCAGCCATGGGGATCAAATGGCATTTTATACCTCCTGCAGCTCCACATCAAGGTGGACTTTGGGAGGCAGGTGTAAAAAGTATGAAACACCATTTGCGTCGAATTCTAGGTTCAACAACCTTAACAATAGAAGAATTAAATACATTAGTTATTCAAATAGAAGCATGTCTCAATTCCAGACCGCTGCACGCTATTACTGCGGATCCAGAACAACTGGAAATTCTCACTCCAGGTCACTTTCTAATAGGAAGACCCCTACTAGCTGTACCAGAGCCCACCCAAGAAGAGTCAAATATGCACCTTCTAAGACGATGGAAGCTGATTCAGCAACTACGTCAACAATTCTGGAAAAGATGGTCAGCAGAATACTTGACCGAATTGCAGAAAAGACAAAAGTGGAATAAACCACAAAATAATATTAATATTGGTCAAGTTGTCGTCATTAAAGATGAAAAACAACCACCAACAAAATGGGTGTTGGGGCTCATTGAAGAGCTACACTCTGGTAAGGACGGCAGAGTTAGAGTGGTGTCTGTAAAAACAGCAAACAATATTTTGCAAAGACCCATTCAAAAAATTTGCCCCTTACCAGTCAATTTGCAATAAAGGTGTAAAGGAAGTAAGTTGTGATGTCCGTAAATGTTTGTATACGTCAAGTTTGATGCATGTATGGGTCCTGGCCATATATTTCTATTTTTAAATATTAACCAAATAATGCATAAAACTTTTCCGAAGTATTAAAATAGGTCAAAGAATGGAGATGGAAGACATCTTAGACGTAATGTACGATGGGCTGATGAACGAGCTTGAGACGACGTGGGCAGAATTGGCAGATACTGCAACAGTCGAATGGGCGATCACACCATTGCCTCCGACACCACCGCTGCCAAGTATGCCAGACCTCAACACGCCGCCTAGAGAGGCAGAGTTCCAGTTTAAGATGCCTCTGCCTCCGAAGCAACCAAGATCCAGCAGTCCAATTCACGTGGACAAAGTCATAAGCGACATAAAGGACTTGGACACCTCACCAAAATTGACCACACAGCTACCCCTCAAGACCCAAACTCCCAAAACATCGCTCGAGAAAAAGTATGATGTCTATACGAACGACGGGCAACACATAAGCATCGAGTTCGAGGAATTGCAATCAATTCCGTGGGAACGCATCCGCAAATCGAAAAGGATGCGATATAATTTATTTTTAAAAGACGGCGCGTCCATTAGACTACGATTGGTTAAAAACAAAGTCGTCTGGTACAATTATCATTGGCCGAAACCAAAGGTAAGCGCTCGTGCAATTTTTCAAACAAAACATGATCCAGTCATTTGCTTGATGCACAAGGAGTGCATCAACGGGGCCGGAAGTTGTTGCAATTAGCAACCGAAATAAGATTATATATAATAAAAAATATATAAATATATAAAAAAAAAATACAAACAATATAGTTTGTAAAAATATAAACCAATATATAAATTTAAAAAGTATATAAGAATGCATATACATACCTCCAGTGGACCAATCTGTGCCACTTTTCGAATTTTTACTTACAAGTAAAAAGTATATATGCAGCAGCCAGGCTGTTGAACATTCCTAACATTTACCATAAAGATGTGAGGTGTTCCAGGTCTTACTATATTTAAACATAGCAGCATGTATACATATACACCAGTCTAATTGAAATCTCATGTAAGATTTCGAAAAAAGACGACCTTTTAAGGAACACCTTGGTAAAGTTGAATGTAAACATTCAGCCACTCAAAGATTTGAATTTCTGTCCACGCAAGGACTAGAATATGCTGTAAACACCAGCAAACATAGCTAAAAATTAAAAATTAAAACAAAATCACTAGTTTGACCAAACCAAAAGAAAACAACTTTTAAAAAAAGGAATCACTTAGCTTGTCATCTGCAATATCCAGTGCAGGGTTTCGTTGCAGGACGTATATGTCCTCACGAATAACCATAATACAATTCACTTGTACTTTATACATGATAAAAACAATAAATATACCATTGAACGAAAACAAAACACATCACGAACAGAAATAAAATTTTCACTCAATGACAAATGTCAAAACCACAACATTTAAATTGTGGCGCCCCCGTCATCTCAAAATCGTAAAACTCCCACAGCGCCGTGGTGAACTTGCGCAAAGTTGGAAACAATAGCCAGCAACTAAGCGAAGCCACAGAACAATGGGCGGCAGCTGGCCCCAACCATATAAAAAGGGGGCGATTTCAGAAGAAAAATCACTTGTTGCTCGGTATTTCACCAGTAGAGTCAGCTAGCTGGACCATTGCCACTAGCATTTTTTTTCTGCCCACTTATCCTCAAATTTTTTGTAGGGTTATTCCCACAACCATCTTCATACACAGGTAATAAAATAGAAATTTTTTTTGGGATATTACCAGAAATTTTCTATTTAGTAAAAAACAACACTACTGAAATATAGAATAAATTCAAGATTTTGGGATATTACCAAATTAAGAATAGACTTCTATAATTTCAGATATTTTTTTCGTCATAAAAAAGGGAAAATATTCTGGGATATTACCAGAGAATTTCTCATTTAAAATTTTTTTTATACTGAGATTGGAGAGTTAATTCGCAGTTTTGGGATATTACCAAGCTAAGAATAAAATTCTGCAATCTAAGTTATTTTTGTCTCATCTTTTTTTGTAACTAACTATTCAACAAAGTTGATTTGGGAAATATCCAATTGACTAAGGTTAACGTACAAGGTTTCACAAAACATTTCATTTCGGGATATATCCAAGTGAAGTGTGGCAGGAAACTTAAGTCAATCGGGAAATCATTAGTATTGGGCGATTTCCATACTAATTAGAAATCCCGGTCAATATCTAGGCTAAGTCAGCGGCAAAATCCCTTGGGATATTTCCAGGGATTTTTTTTGCTGATTTGGTTTCGGATTCAGGAAAGGGACAATATCGTGGTATTGAACCTTTTGGGAGATTTTCAAGGGTTCAATCCAGAAACCAGAATTAGGTCAAAAACAGGTACAGGGATTAGCTACAACATTCAGGGTTGAGTATACCACAGAAAATAAATAAGTATAAAACTTACTAACCTTTTTTTGTTTCAAGAGGATATTAATTAACGCCTTTTTTATATATTGAATTTTCTGAAAGAATTTGAATTGCTATTCTTTTTTTGCGCTTTATTAATTTGTTCATTTCTCTCATTGCAGATAATTAGCAATAAGTAGAAATTAAGAGTGAAATTAATAATTAAGATTTTTTTGAATTACTTTATTTTTGTTAATTTCATTGTTTTTTTATTTTTTTGAATTTAATTATTTATTTGTTAAAATATTGTTAGGTTTAAGATCACGCAATAAACGTATTAAGAGCAGGTTAATCTTTCAATCAGCAATTTACCTAGTTTATTACTTCCATTTTTTATTTTACATTTAATTTTTTATGTACAGCCATAGGAGCTGTAACATTGGTCCTTCAAAGCCGAATAAACCGGTAGCATAATACGTTTATTGAGTGTTCAAACTATAACATAACAATATAAAAATATATAGCAATTAAAATTTTTCTTTGTATCTGGTGAAGGAAAACTAAATTAAAATGGAAGCACTTATAAAGAGACAAAGGGCTTTCAAAAAAGTTTTAACTCATGCTGTCTCTAATTACGAAGAGAGAGTAGGTTCAGGGCAACAGTTAACTAAAGGTTATCTGAAGCAAAGAACCCGAAGCATTGAGGGTTTGTGGGAACAATTTTTGACTAATCATCAAAAATTATTAGTAGAGTTTGAGGAAACAGCACTCAACGACTACGAATCTAGCCATGTTTTTGAGGAATGCGAAGGAGTATACTTCGGATTCTTAGGGGAGCTCCAAGAACAGCTATCAAAGCTTCAAGAGCTCCAAATGCCAAAGGTAACTAAACCAGAGGCAAGTGTAATCAATGACCACAAAACGGAAATAAAATTGCCTAGCATTGAAATTCCGAAATTTGATGGTGATTACACTAAGTGGAGATCTTTCCACGATATGTTTGAATCTTTGATTCACAAAGATTCTCAAATTCCCTTAGTACAAAAGTTGCACTATTTAAAGTCCAATCTATCTGGAGAACCAGAAAGGATATTGCGACAATACGATGTAACTAGTACTAATTATCAACCAGCTTGGGCAGAGTTGACACAAAGATACAATAATAAAAAGGTATTAGTGTTCACACAACTCAAAGCCTTATTTAATCAAGCTATAGTAAAAGGTGAACATGAAAGTAGCCTGAATAATTTACATGATAAAACAAAAGAATGTTTACATGAATTGGAATCCCTTGGAATAGGTACAAAGACCTGGGATCCAATAATTATTTTTATAATAACACAAAAACTACCTATGGAAACTCGAACTCTATGGGAACAATCAATTTCCAAGAGTACAGAGATTCCAGAGTTAAAGGAAATGTTTTGTTTCCTAGAATCTCGCTTCCGAACTTTGGAAGCTATTAACCCTAGTAAGGTGAGTTATGTTGCCATGAACAAACATGGACAAAATAATTCATTAAACTATCACGTCAACGAACAATATGGTTGCGTGGTATGTAAGGGAGACCATCGCATACAAAACTGCGACGATTTCCGACGGCATAATATTGACACTCGTCGGAAGATCCTGTTGAAGCATAATATTTGTTTTAACTGTCTACAAAGACATAATGGATCTTGTACGGTGAGTAAAAGGTGCCCGGTGTGCAAAGGAGAACATACAATCCACAAATGCACACAATTTAAACAAAAGGGTTTTAATGCAAAACGTGAACTTGTGATAAAGAACAAGCTTTGCACAAATTGCTTAAAACCACACAACAAAGAAGCATGTCCAAATAAAAATGGATGTTTCAAGTGTGACAAGCGTCATCACACATGGCTTCATGAAGACAAAAACATGTCTTCAAACAAGCCAAGGGCTGTTAAGACCATACAATCAAGACAGTCAGAAAATTCTGTCCCATCAACTTCGGCAAATGCTTGTTCAAATAAACAGAAAGCCACAAAAGCACTATTAGCTACGGCTATAGTACATGTTAGGGACAGAAGTGGGATAACAATTCCCATGCGGGCTTTGGTTGATCTAGGATCACAAAGTTCCTTTATAACCGAAGCGGCTGTTCAATCCTTACAACTGAAAGGCGTGTCAACGTCACTTCAAATTACCGGATTGGGATCTACACAAGTGGCAAAGGCAAACAAAGAAGTGTCTGTCCATGTGAGATCAGCCACCTCAGTTGATTTTGAAATCCCATTGCGGGCTTATGTTATTAAGAAGATAACTAATATATTCCCACCAACACACATAAGGTCTTCTGATTGGACTCATATAAAAGGCTTGCCTTTAGCAGAACCAGAGTTCCTAAAAGCAGGGAAAATAGACCTGTTGTTAGGTGTGAATACCTATGCAAAAATTCTATGCAAGGGAATTAAAAGTGGACCTGAAGGGACCCCCATAGCACAGAATACAAAGCTAGGGTGGATTCTTTTCGGAGAAACAACAGCACCACGAAATCAAGTGGACAAAAATGAAATTTTTTCTGCATTTACCACAAGTAGTGCTGATGACTTAGCACAGCTAAATATGCAAGTGCGGAAATTTTGGGAATGGGAAGAGCTCAACCCAAAACGTAAACTCACTAAAGAAGAAGAGCAATGCGAGCAATTCTTCAGTGAGAATCATAAACGCCTGGATAATGGCAGTTATGAAGTGAAGCTGCCATTCAAAGCAGGCAAGGTTCCCGAGCTTGGGGAATCAAAGATAATGGCGTTAAAAAGATTCGCTCAACTCGAGAAAAAATTCGAGCGAGCTGCCGACATACGGGCTGAATATCATAAATGTATTCAAGAATATTTAGACCGGGGGCATATGTGTAAGGTAAATAAAACCAAACAAAATGCGAATACCCAGAGGTATTACTTACCCCATCATGCTGTTTTTAAGGACAGCACTACTACCAAATTAAGAGTAGTATTTGATGCTTCCGCAAAGTCATCAAACGGGAGAAGCCTCAACGAACAAATGTTGACAGGTCCCACATTACAACCAAAGTTGTACTCAACATTGCTAAAATGGCGTGTTCATAGATATGCAGTGACTGCCGATATAGAGAAGATGTATCGAATGATTAAGATACATAAGGATGACCAAAAGTATCAGACAATACTTTGGCGAAGTAGTGAAGTTGAGCCAGTAGAAGAATACGAACTCAACACCGTAACATTCGGCACTACGGCAGCACCATATCTAGCAATAAAAACACTGCAGCAATTAGCCAAGGATGACAAAGAAGAGTATCCTAAGGCGTCAGAAATTGCAATGCAGGATTTCTATGTTGACGATCTGCTAACAGGTGGAAATACCATAGCAGAAGTCAAACAAACCCAAAAGGAGCTAATAAAGCTATTAAAGGGAGGAGGATTTAACCTCCGGAAATGGGCAGCTAATCATGATGAAATGCTTGATTGGTTACCTAAGGAAGAAATAGAGCTAGAGTTGCCATTAAAATTTGAAGATGACAACCAAGTCAAAGCTCTAGGAATCCAGTGGCATCCAGCCACCGACAATTTCATGTTTGCCTTCAAGGCTTCAGAATTTGAAGCAGAAGCCACAACAAAAAGAAAAATTTTGTCACAAGTAGCAAAGCTATTCGACCCTTTAGGTTGGATAGCTCCTGTGTAGTTTTGGCAAAAATTATCATCCAGAAATTATGGATGCATGGATGTACCTGGGACGAAATAGTCCCAGAAGAATTTAGCGAGGAATGGAAGAAGTTCAAGATACAGCTGCCTCACATATTAAAAATAAAAATTCCTCGCTGGATACATACCAAGCAAGACAGAGACAACTGTCAACTGCATGGATTTTGCGAGGCATCAAATTCAGCGTACGCAGCTGTCGTCTACATGAGAATTCAAGACAATGACGGCAAAATAAAAACAACATTGCTCGTGTCAAAAACTCGAGTCGCTCCCGCAAAACCAATTACTCTGCCAAGACTTGAGTTAAGTGGAGCAGTATTGTTAACTAGACTACTAAGTCAAGTTCGAGCTGACATGCATATGAGTAAAGTCAGCAGTTTTTCATGGAGCGATTCAAAAATCGTATTGGCCTGGATATCAGGTCATCCAAATAGATGGAAAACATATGTGGCAAACAGAGTTACCGAGATACAAGAAGGTAACCTAAATAATACGTGGGGATATGTACCTACAAAGGATAATCCTGCTGACATGGCATCACGAGGTCTAATGCCAATGAGCATTCAAGACTGTGAGCCATGGTGGACAGGTCCTAGTTGGTTAAGGCAGCCAAGCCAAGACTGGCCACAAGATAAGAGCCTTAGCAGAGAGACGTCTTACGAATTAAAGACAGTAAAAGCTCTTGCAATGCAAAAAAACGAAGGGCTCGAAACAATAATTGAGCGATTCTCGTCATACAAACGATTGTTGCTTGTCACTGCACAATGTCTCCGATTCGTCCATAATTGTAGACATAAAGAAGAAAGGAGCATTGGCAGATTGACACCAGCTGACATAGAAACAGCCAAAATAAGAGTAATCCAGCAAACACAACAGCAAGAATTTGAAAATGAATTCAAGCAGTTAAAAGCTGGAGAAAATTTAAATAAAAATAGCAAAATAATAGGGCTTTGCCCATTTTTAGACAAAGATTCAGTCTTGAGAGTAGGTGGCAGGTTGCAAAATTCAGACCTGCCAATCTCAACACGACACCCAATAATATTACCCAAAGATCATCATTTAACTAATTTAGTGATTGATCACTACCACAAAGAAACTTTGCATGGTGGACCACAACTGGTCCTAAATACCATACGAAGTCAGTTTTGGATCATTAATGGAATACACGCCGTTAAAAAAAGGATTCATCTCTGTGTAATATGTGTTAGACATCGCGCTGCAACACAACAGCAGCTCATGGGCAGTCTACCCAGTCCTCGGGTGTCACAGGCATACCCATTTGAGAATACGGGGTTAGACTATGCTGGTCCTATTGATGTCAGAACCACAAAATATCGGGGATCCAAAACTTGTAAAGGATACCTATGTTTATTTGTGTGTATGGCAACAAAAGCCATACACATCGAAGTAGTCTCCGACTTAACGTCTGAAGCCTTTCTCGCAGCATTCAAAAGATTTGTTGCAAGAAGAGGTTTATATGCTAACATATATTCCGATAATGGAACAAATTTTATTGGGGCAAACAAAATTCTTCAGCAAGAATATAAAAAAGCAATCGCTGAAGTAAGTGAACTAGCAGCTCACAGTACTGCAGCCATGGAGATCAAATGGCATTTTATACCTCCTGCAGCTCCACATCAAGGTGGACTTTGGGAGGCAGGTGTAAAAAGTATGAAACACCATTTGCGTCGAATTCTAGGTTCAACAACCTTAACAATAGAAGAATTAAATACATTAGTTATTCAAATAGAAGCATGTCTCAATTCCAGACCGCTGCACGCTATTACTGCGGATCCAGAACAACTGGAAATTCTCACTCCAGGTCACTTTCTAATAGGAAGACCCCTACTAGCTGTACCAGAGCCCACCCAAGAAGAGTCAAATATGCACCTTCTAAGACGATGGAAGCTGATTCAGCAACTACGTCAACAATTCTGGAAAAGATGGTCAGCAGAATACTTGACCGAATTGCAGAAAAGACAAAAGTGGAATAAACCACAAAATAATATTAATATTGGTCAAGTTGTCGTCATTAAAGATGAAAAACAACCACCAACAAAATGGGTGTTGGGGCTCATTGAAGAGCTACACTCTGGTAAGGACGGCAGAGTTAGAGTGGTGTCTGTAAAAACAGCAAACAATATTTTGCAAAGACCCATTCAAAAAATTTGCCCCTTACCAGTCAATTTGCAATAAAGGTGTAAAGGAAGTAAGTTGTGATGTCCGTAAATGTTTGTATACGTCAAGTTTGATGCATGTATGGGTCCTGGCCATATATTTCTATTTTTAAATATTAACCAAATAATGCATAAAACTTTTCCGAAGTATTAAAATAGGTCAAAGAATGGAGATGGAAGACATCTTAGACGTAATGTACGATGGGCTGATGAACGAGCTTGAGACGACGTGGGCAGAATTGGCAGATACTGCAACAGTCGAATGGGCGATCACACCATTGCCTCCGACACCACCGCTGCCAAGTATGCCAGACCTCAACACGCCGCCTAGAGAGGCAGAGTTCCAGTTTAAGATGCCTCTGCCTCCGAAGCAACCAAGATCCAGCAGTCCAATTCACGTGGACAAAGTCATAAGCGACATAAAGGACTTGGACACCTCACCAAAATTGACCACACAGCTACCCCTCAAGACCCAAACTCCCAAAACATCGCTCGAGAAAAAGTATGATGTCTATACGAACGACGGGCAACACATAAGCATCGAGTTCGAGGAATTGCAATCAATTCCGTGGGAACGCATCCGCAAATCGAAAAGGATGCGATATAATTTATTTTTAAAAGACGGCGCGTCCATTAGACTACGATTGGTTAAAAACAAAGTCGTCTGGTACAATTATCATTGGCCGAAACCAAAGGTAAGCGCTCGTGCAATTTTTCAAACAAAACATGATCCAGTCATTTGCTTGATGCACAAGGAGTGCATCAACGGGGCCGGAAGTTGTTGCAATTAGCAACCGAAATAAGATTATATATAATAAAAAATATATAAATATATAAAAAAAAAAATACAAACAATATAGTTTGTAAAAATATAAACCAATATATAAATTTAAAAAGTATATAAGAATGCATATACATACCTCCAGTGGACCAATCTGTGCCACTTTTCGAATTTTTACTTACAAGTAAAAAGTATATATGCAGCAGCCAGGCTGTTGAACATTCCTAACATTTACCATAAAGATGTGAGGTGTTCCAGGTCTTACTATATTTAAACATAGCAGCATGTATACATATACACCAGTCTAATTGAAATCTCATGTAAGATTTCGAAAAAAGACGACCTTTTAAGGAACACCTTGGTAAAGTTGAATGTAAACATTCAGCCACTCAAAGATTTGAATTTCTGTCCACGCAAGGACTAGAATATGCTGTAAACACCAGCAAACATAGCTAAAAATTAAAAATTAAAACAAAATCACTAGTTTGACCAAACCAAAAGAAAACAACTTTTAAAAAAAGGAATCACTTAGCTTGTCATCTGCAATATCCAGTGCAGGGTTTCGTTGCAGGACGTATATGTCCTCACGAATAACCATAATACAATTCACTTGTACTTTATACATGATAAAAACAATAAATATACCATTGAACGAAAACAAAACACATCACGAACAGAAATAAAATTTTCACTCAATGACAAATGTCAAAACCACAACATTTAAATTGTGGCGCCCCCGTCATCTCAAAATCGTAAAACTCCCACAGCGCCGTGGTGAACTTGCGCAAAGTTGGAAACAATAGCCAGCAACTAAGCGAAGCCACAGAACAATGGGCGGCAGCTGGCCCCAACCATATAAAAAGGGGGCGATTTCAGAAGAAAAATCACTTGTTGCTCGGTATTTCACCAGTAGAGTCAGCTAGCTGGACCATTGCCACTAGCATTTTTTTTCTGCCCACTTATCCTCAAATTTTTTGTAGGGTTATTCCCACAACCATCTTCATACACAGGTAATAAAATAGAAATTTTTTTTGGGATATTACCAGAAATTTTCTATTTAGTAAAAAACAACACTACTGAAATATAGAATAAATTCAAGATTTTGGGATATTACCAAATTAAGAATAGACTTCTATAATTTCAGATATTTTTTTCGTCATAAAAAAGGGAAAATATTCTGGGATATTACCAGAGAATTTCTCATTTAAAATTTTTTTTATACTGAGATTGGAGAGTTAATTCGCAGTTTTGGGATATTACCAAGCTAAGAATAAAATTCTGCAATCTAAGTTATTTTTGTCTCATCTTTTTTTGTAACTAACTATTCAACAAAGTTGATTTGGGAAATATCCAATTGACTAAGGTTAACGTACAAGGTTTCACAAAACATTTCATTTCGGGATATATCCAAGTGAAGTGTGGCAGGAAACTTAAGTCAATCGGGAAATCATTAGTATTGGGCGATTTCCATACTAATTAGAAATCCCGGTCAATATCTAGGCTAAGTCAGCGGCAAAATCCCTTGGGATATTTCCAGGGATTTTTTTTGCTGATTTGGTTTCGGATTCAGGAAAGGGACAATATCGTGGTATTGAACCTTTTGGGAGATTTTCAAGGGTTCAATCCAGAAACCAGAATTAGGTCAAAAACAGGTACAGGGATTAGCTACAACATTCAGGGTTGAGTATACCACAGAAAATAAATAAGTATAAAACTTACTAACCTTTTTTTGTTTCAAGAGGATATTAATTAACGCCTTTTTTATATATTGAATTTTCTGAAAGAATTTGAATTGCTATTCTTTTTTTGCGCTTTATTAATTTGTTCATTTCTCTCATTGCAGATAATTAGCAATAAGTAGAAATTAAGAGTGAAATTAATAATTAAGATTTTTTTGAATTACTTTATTTTTGTTAATTTCATTGTTTTTTTATTTTTTTGAATTTAATTATTTATTTGTTAAAATATTGTTAGGTTTAAGATCACGCAATAAACGTATTAAGAGCAGGTTAATCTTTCAATCAGCAATTTACCTAGTTTATTACTTCCATTTTTTATTTTACATTTAATTTTTTATGTACAGCCATAGGAGCTGTAACATTGGTCCTTCAAAGCCGAATAAACCGGTAGCATAATACGTTTATTGAGTGTTCAAACTATAACATAACAATATAAAAATATATAGCAATTAAAATTTTTCTTTGTATCTGGTGAAGGAAAACTAAATTAAAATGGAAGCACTTATAAAGAGACAAAGGGCTTTCAAAAAAGTTTTAACTCATGCTGTCTCTAATTACGAAGAGAGAGTAGGTTCAGGGCAACAGTTAACTAAAGGTTATCTGAAGCAAAGAACCCGAAGCATTGAGGGTTTGTGGGAACAATTTTTGACTAATCATCAAAAATTATTAGTAGAGTTTGAGGAAACAGCACTCAACGACTACGAATCTAGCCATGTTTTTGAGGAATGCGAAGGAGTATACTTCGGATTCTTAGGGGAGCTCCAAGAACAGCTATCAAAGCTTCAAGAGCTCCAAATGCCAAAGGTAACTAAACCAGAGGCAAGTGTAATCAATGACCACAAAACGGAAATAAAATTGCCTAGCATTGAAATTCCGAAATTTGATGGTGATTACACTAAGTGGAGATCTTTCCACGATATGTTTGAATCTTTGATTCACAAAGATTCTCAAATTCCCTTAGTACAAAAGTTGCACTATTTAAAGTCCAATCTATCTGGAGAACCAGAAAGGATATTGCGACAATACGATGTAACTAGTACTAATTATCAACCAGCTTGGGCAGAGTTGACACAAAGATACAATAATAAAAAGGTATTAGTGTTCACACAACTCAAAGCCTTATTTAATCAAGCTATAGTAAAAGGTGAACATGAAAGTAGCCTGAAAAATTTACATGATAAAACAAAAGAATATTTACATGAATTGGAATCCCTTGGAATAGGTACAAAGACCTGGGATCCAATAATTATTTTTATAATAACACAAAAACTACCTATGGAAACTCGAACTCTATGGGAACAATCAATTTCCAAGAGTACAGAGATTCCAGAGTTAAAGGAAATGTTTTGTTTCCTAGAATCTCGCTTCCGAACTTTGGAAGCTATTAACCCTAGTAAGGTGAGTTATGTTGCCATGAACAAACATGGACAAAATAATTCATTAAACTATCACGTCAACGAACAATATGGTTGCGTGGTATGTAAGGGAGACCATCGCATACAAAACTGCGACGATTTCCGACGGCATAATATTGACACTCGTCGGAAGATCCTGTTGAAGCATAATATTTGTTTTAACTGTCTACAAAGACATAATGGATCTTGTACGGTGAGTAAAAGGTGCCCGGTGTGCAAAGGAGAACATACAATCCACAAATGCACACAATTTAAACAAAAGGGTTTTAATGCAAAACGTGAACTTGTGATAAAGAACAAGCTTTGCACAAATTGCTTAAAACCACACAACAAAGAAGCATGTCCAAATAAAAATGGATGTTTCAAGTGTGACAAGCGTCATCACACATGGCTTCATGAAGACAAAAACATGTCTTCAAACAAGCCAAGGGCTGTTAAGACCATACAATCAAGACAGTCAGAAAATTCTGTCCCATCAACTTCGGCAAATGCTTGTTCAAATAAACAGAAAGCCACAAAAGCACTATTAGCTACGGCTATAGTACATGTTAGGGACAGAAGTGGGATAACAATTCCCATGCGGGCTTTGGTTGATCTAGGATCACAAAGTTCCTTTATAACCGAAGCGGCTGTTCAATCCTTACAACTGAAAGGCGTGTCAACGTCACTTCAAATTACCGGATTGGGATCTACACAAGTGGCAAAGGCAAACAAAGAAGTGTCTGTCCATGTGAGATCAGCCACCTCAGTTGATTTTGAAATCCCATTGCGGGCTTATGTTATTAAGAAGATAACTAATATATTCCCACCAACACACATAAGGTCTTCTGATTGGACTCATATAAAAGGCTTGCCTTTAGCAGACCCAGAGTTCCTAAAAGCAGGGAAAATAGGCCTGTTGTTAGGTGTGAATACCTATGCAAAAATTCTATGCAAGGGAATTAAAAGTGGACCTGAAGGGACCCCCATAGCACAGAATACAAAGCTAGGGTGGATTCTTTTCGGAGAAACAACAGCACCACGAAATCAAGTGGACAAAAATGAAATTTTTTCTGCATTTACCACAAGTAGTGCTGATGACTTAGCACAGCTAAATATGCAAGTGCGGAAATTTTGGGAATGGGAAGAGCTCAACCCAAAACGTAAACTCACTAAAGAAGAAGAGCAATGCGAGCAATTCTTCAGTGAGAATCATAAACGCCTGGATAATGGCAGTTATGAAGTGAAGCTGCCATTCAAAGCAGGCAAGGTTCCCGAGCTTGGGGAATCAAAGATAATGGCGTTAAAAAGATTCGCTCAACTCGAGAAAAAATTCGAGCGAGCTGCCGACATACGGGCTGAATATCATAAATGTATTCAAGAATATTTAGACCGGGGGCATATGTGTAAGGTAAATAAAACCAAACAAAATGCGAATACCCAGAGGTATTACTTACCCCATCATGCTGTTTTTAAGGACAGCACTACTACCAAATTAAGAGTAGTATTTGATGCTTCCGCAAAGTCATCAAACGGGAGAAGCCTCAACGAACAAATGTTGACAGGTCCCACATTACAACCAAAGTTGTACTCAACATTGCTAAAATGGCGTGTTCATAGATATGCAGTGACTGCCGATATAGAGAAGATGTATCGAATGATTAAGATACATAAGGATGACCAAAAGTATCAGACAATACTTTGGCGAAGTAGTGAAGTTGAGCCAGTAGAAGAATACGAACTCAACACCGTAACATTCGGCACTACGGCAGCACCATATCTAGCAATAAAAACACTGCAGCAATTAGCCAAGGATGACAAAGAAGAGTATCCTAAGGCGTCAGAAATTGCAATGCAGGATTTCTATGTTGACGATCTGCTAACAGGTGGAAATACCATAGCAGAAGTCAAACAAACCCAAAAGGAGCTAATAAAGCTATTAAAGGGAGGAGGATTTAACCTCCGGAAATGGGCAGCTAATCATGATGAAATGCTTGATTGGTTACCTAAGGAAGAAATAGAGCTAGAGTTGCCATTAAAATTTGAAGATGACAACCAAGTCAAAGCTCTAGGAATCCAGTGGCATCCAGCCACCGACAATTTCATGTTTGCCTTCAAGGCTTCAGAATTTGAAGCAGAAGCCACAACAAAAAGAAAAATTTTGTCACAAGTAGCAAAGCTATTCGACCCTTTAGGTTGGATAGCTCCTGTGTAATTTTGGCAAAAATTATCATCCAGAAATTATGGATGCATGGATGTACCTGGGACGAAATAGTCCCAGAAGAATTTAGCGAGGAATGGAAGAAGTTCAAGATACAGCTGCCTCACATATTAAAAATAAAAATTCCTCGCTGGATACATACCAAGCAAGACAGAGACAACTGTCAACTGCATGGATTTTGCGACGCATCAAATTCAGCGTACGCAGCTGTCGTCTACATGAGAATTCAAGACAATGACGGCAAAATAAAAACAACATTGCTCGTGTCAAAAACTCGAGTCGCTCCCGCAAAACCAATTACTCTGCCAAGACTTGAGTTAAGTGGAGCAGTATTGTTAACTAGACTACTAAGTCAAGTTCGAGCTGACATGCATATGAGTAAAGTCAGCAGTTTTTCATGGAGCGATTCAAAAATCGTATTGGCCTGGATATCAGGTCATCCAAATAGATGGAAAACATATGTGGCAAACAGAGTTACCGAGATACAAGAAGGTAACCTAAATAATACGTGGGGATATGTACCTACAAAGGATAATCCTGCTGACATGGCATCACGAGGTCTAATGCCAATGAGCATTCAAGACTGTGAGCCATGGTGGACAGGTCCTAGTTGGTTAAGGCAGCCAAGCCAAGACTGGCCACAAGATAAGAGCCTTAGCAGAGAGACGTCTTACGAATTAAAGACAGTAAAAGCTCTTGCAATGCAAAAAAACGAAGGGCTCGAAACAATAATTGAGCGATTCTCGTCATACAAACGATTGTTGCTTGTCACTGCACAATGTCTCCGATTCGTCCATAATTGTAGACATAAAGAAGAAAGGAGCATTGGCAGATTGACACCAGCTGACGTAGAAACAGCCAAAATAAGAGTAATCCAGCAAACACAACAGCAAGAATTTGAAAATGAATTCAAGCAGTTAAAAGCTGGAGAAAATTTAAATAAAAATAGCAAAATAATAGGGCTTTGCCCATTTTTAGACAAAGATTCAGTCTTGAGAGTAGGTGGCAGGTTGCAAAATTCAGACCTGCCAATCTCAACACGACACCCAGTAATATTACCCAAAGATCATCATTTAACTAATTTAGTGATTGATCACTACCACAAAGAAACTTTGCATGGTGGACCACAACTGGTCCTAAATACCATACGAAGTCAGTTTTGGATCATTAATGGAATACACGCCGTTAAAAAAAGGATTCATCTCTGTGTAATATGTGTTAGACATCGCGCTGCAACACAACAGCAGCTCATGGGCAGTCTACCCAGTCCTCGGGTGTCACAGGCATACCCATTTGAGAATACGGGGTTAGACTATGCTGGTCCTATTGATGTCAGAACCACAAAATATCGGGGATCCAAAACTTGTAAAGGATACCTATGTTTATTTGTGTGTATGGCAACAAAAGCCATACACATCGAAGTAGTCTCCGACTTAACGTCTGAAGCCTTTCTCGCAGCATTCAAAAGATTTGTTGCAAGAAGAGGTTTATGTGCTAACATATATTCCGATAATGGAACAAATTTTATTGGGGCAAACAAAATTCTTCAGCAAGAATATAAAAAAGCAATCGCTGAAGTAAGTGAACTAGCAGCTCACAGTACTGCAGCCATGGAGATCAAATGGCATTTTATACCTCCTGCAGCTCCACATCAAGGTGGACTTTGGGAGGCAGGTGTAAAAAGTATGAAACACCATTTGCGTCGAATTCTAGGTTCAACAACCTTAACAATAGAAGAATTAAATACATTAGTTATTCAAATAGAAGCATGTCTCAATTCCAGACCGCTGCACGCTATTACTGCGGATCCAGAACAACTGGAAATTCTCACTCCAGGTCACTTTCTAATAGGAAGACCCCTACTAGCTGTACCAGAGCCCACCCAAGAAGAGTCAAATATGCACCTTCTAAGACGATGGAAGCTGATTCAGCAACTACGTCAACAATTCTGGAAAAGATGGTCAGCAGAATACTTGACCGAATTGCAGAAAAGACAAAAGTGGAATAAACCACAAAATAATATTAATATTGGTCAAGTTGTCGTCATTAAAGATGAAAAACAACCACCAACAAAATGGGTGTTGGGGCTCATTGAAGAGCTACACTCTGGTAAGGACGGCAGAGTTAGAGTGGTGTCTGTAAAAACAGCAAACAATATTTTGCAAAGACCCATTCAAAAAATTTGCCCCTTACCAGTCAATTTGCAATAAAGGTGTAAAGGAAGTAAGTTGTGATGTCCGTAAATGTTTGTATACGTCAAGTTTGATGCATGTATGGGTCCTGGCCATATATTTCTATTTTTAAATATTAACCAAATAATGCATAAAACTTTTCCGAAGTATTAAAATAGGTCAAAGAATGGAGATGGAAGACATCTTAGACGTAATGTACGATGGGCTGATGAACGAGCTTGAGACGACGTGGGCAGAATTGGCAGATACTGCAACAGTCGAATGGGCGATCACACCATTGCCTCCGACACCACCGCTGCCAAGTATGCCAGACCTCAACACGCCGCCTAGAGAGGCAGAGTTCCAGTTTAAGATGCCTCTGCCTCCGAAGCAACCAAGATCCAGCAGTCCAATTCACGTGGACAAAGTCATAAGCGACATAAAGGACTTGGACACCTCACCAAAATTGACCACACAGCTACCCCTCAAGACCCAAACTCCCAAAACATCGCTCGAGAAAAAGTATGATGTCTATACGAACGACGGGCAACACATAAGCATCGAGTTCGAGGAATTGCAATCAATTCCGTGGGAACGCATCCGCAAATCGAAAAGGATGCGATATAATTTATTTTTAAAAGACGGCGCGTCCATTAGACTACGATTGGTTAAAAACAAAGTCGTCTGGTACAATTATCATTGGCCGAAACCAAAGGTAAGCGCTCGTGCAATTTTTCAAACAAAACATGATCCAGTCATTTGCTTGATGCACAAGGAGTGCATCAACGGGGCCGGAAGTTGTTGCAATTAGCAACCGAAATAAGATTATATATAATAAAAAATATATAAATATATAAAAAAAAAAATACAAACAATATAGTTTGTAAAAATATAAACCAATATATAAATTTAAAAAGTATATAAGAATGCATATACATACCTCCAGTGGACCAATCTGTGCCACTTTTCGAATTTTTACTTACAAGTAAAAAGTATATATGCAGCAGCCAGGCTGTTGAACATTCCTAACATTTACCATAAAGATGTGAGGTGTTCCAGGTCTTACTATATTTAAACATAGCAGCATGTATACATATACACCAGTCTAATTGAAATCTCATGTAAGATTTCGAAAAAAGACGACCTTTTAAGGAACACCTTGGTAAAGTTGAATGTAAACATTCAGCCACTCAAAGATTTGAATTTCTGTCCACGCAAGGACTAGAATATGCTGTAAACACCAGCAAACATAGCTAAAAATTAAAAATTAAAACAAAATCACTAGTTTGACCAAACCAAAAGAAAACAACTTTTAAAAAAAGGAATCACTTAGCTTGTCATCTGCAATATCCAGTGCAGGGTTTCGTTGCAGGACGTATATGTCCTCACGAATAACCATAATACAATTCACTTGTACTTTATACATGATAAAAACAATAAATATACCATTGAACGAAAACAAAACACATCACGAACAGAAATAAAATTTTCACTCAATGACAAATGTCAAAACCACAACATTTAAATTGTGGCGCCCCCGTCATCTCAAAATCGTAAAACTCCCACAGCGCCGTGGTGAACTTGCGCAAAGTTGGAAACAATAGCCAGCAACTAAGCGAAGCCACAGAACAATGGGCGGCAGCTGGCCCCAATCATATAAAAAGGGGGCGATTTCAGAAGAAAAATCACTTGTTGCTCGGTATTTCACCAGTAGAGTCAGCTAGCTGGACCATTGCCACTAGCATTTTTTTTCTGCCCACTTATCCTCAAATTTTTTGTAGGGTTATTCCCACAACCATCTTCATACACAGGTAATAAAATAGAAATTTTTTTTGGGATATTACCAGAAATTTTCTATTTAGTAAAAAACAACACTACTGAAATATAGAATAAATTCAAGATTTTGGGATATTACCAAATTAAGAATAGACTTCTATAATTTCAGATATTTTTTTCGTCATAAAAAAGGGAAAATATTCTGGGATATTACCAGAGAATTTCTCATTTAAAATTTTTTTTATACTGAGATTGGAGAGTTAATTCGCAGTTTTGGGATATTACCAAGCTAAGAATAAAATTCTGCAATCTAAGTTATTTTTGTCTCATCTTTTTTTGTAACTAACTATTCAACAAAGTTGATTTGGGAAATATCCAATTGACTAAGGTTAACGTACAAGGTTTCACAAAACATTTCATTTCGGGATATATCCAAGTGAAGTGTGGCAGGAAACTTAAGTCAATCGGGAAATCATTAGTATTGGGCGATTTCCATACTAATTAGAAATCCCGGTCAATATCTAGGCTAAGTCAGCGGCAAAATCCCTTGGGATATTTCCAGGGATTTTTTTTGCTGATTTGGTTTCGGATTCAGGAAAGGGACAATATCGTGGTATTGAACCTTTTGGGAGATTTTCAAGGGTTCAATCCAGAAACCAGAATTAGGTCAAAAACAGGTACAGGGATTAGCTACAACATTCAGGGTTGAGTATACCACAGAAAATAAATAAGTATAAAACTTACTAACCTTTTTTTGTTTCAAGAGGATATTAATTAACGCCTTTTTTATATATTGAATTTTCTGAAAGAATTTGAATTGCTATTCTTTTTTTGCGCTTTATTAATTTGTTCATTTCTCTCATTGCAGATAATTAGCAATAAGTAGAAATTAAGAGTGAAATTAATAATTAAGATTTTTTTGAATTACTTTATTTTTGTTAATTTCATTGTTTTTTTATTTTTTTGAATTTAATTATTTATTTGTTAAAATATTGTTAGGTTTAAGATCACGCAATAAACGTATTAAGAGCAGGTTAATCTTTCAATCAGCAATTTACCTAGTTTATTACTTCCATTTTTTATTTTACATTTAATTTTTTATGTACAGCCATAGGAGCTGTAACAACTTTCTTAAAACAATTACGAACAATATCATATCTCGCTCTGACTGGTCTTCAGTGATTAATAATCTTTTACATATGTATATGTGTAGGTATATAAATATATTCATGCTGGAACAAAAAAACTAGCTAATTCAAAAAAGGCTCTAACCAGTGGCGGCTCCAGTTGGGAGGGGGGGGGGGGGGTCATGATCCCCGCTCCCTAAGAGTTAAAAATTCAAATCATTTAATTAATTGAGTTATTTGAAAAAATATAGATTTTTTTATAATTCAACTTCAAACAATTTTTTTTAATGAGAAAATGCTGTTTACGTTTGAAGCAGAGACAGATAATAAATTACCGTTTCTAGATGTGTGCTTTACTAGTAAAGAAGATGGTACAAAATATTGTTATTCCAAAACTTAAAAAAATAAAAATTTATTTCAATGAACATTATAGTATGCATGTGATGTATGTATGTGTATAGGTTTTTCTCAGAATTTAAGTTTGGGACCCCAACTTTGGGTGATCCAAAACCCACGAGAAACACTTCCCAAGCCACGAAACAGACTCCCTCACTACCACATCAGAGCCCCAACTTAGTCCTAACTTCTAACATTCTAAAATATTTGCAGCGTTCTTCTGTAAAACCACTGACATGTATAATATGGACTGACTACGTCAATAGAAAAACACTGCAGAAAGTGAACTCCCTTCTATATAGCGTTCGTTTTCGGTCTAATAAATCTTTTTAAATTAAATATTTGGGTTAATTAGTGATAAAAAGTATTTTACCAAAGGCCATATATTCATAGATACTCAACAGAAATTCGAAAGGTTTTATTAAAACCACTTTTCAACTTCCTGCCAATGGTTTTTTCAATGTTGGCACCAGAGCTGTAAAATTCAAGTACCATTACCAGTATCATTACCAATACCGAGTATTTAAAAATTGTCAATTCCCAGTACTAAGCCTCCTGTACTGGAATTAAAATTTTACAGTCCCATTCCCGGAATGGCAAGTAATACCTTAAAATACCGGAAAGTAATTGAATTTGCGATTCCATTACAAAAATACCTACAAATTCCCAAAAGTATTTAAAAAGTATTTGTCTATTACTATATAATTCATTTCAGTTCTTTTCAAATACATTCAATTACTTTTAATTACTTTGACAACTTCAGTATTAAACATGAATTATGAAATGAACTAGATCAATTGTCTTTTTAATTTTATTGTAAAAAAAAACTTTTCCCTGTTTTCCATGTTCGCAAGGTGCAATAAAATTAAATTTGCTTTAAAAAAATTGTAGGCCAGAGGTCAAAAAATACAAAGTCACACTCTAGGAAAATATTTACTGTTTGCTATTTTTTCATATTTAAATTTGCAATTACATAAAAAACAATAGTTAAATGCACTTTGTTTTAGTAGAAATGGCTCATCAAATATTTACTCTCAGTTGTTAAACCCAATTTTTTTGGTAGAAATCTTTTACAAAGTAAAACTTACAATTCCAGTTTACCTTTATTCTCTAGGTGTATTAAAACCATTTCAATTAATTTTTAATTTTCCCAAAACTCCAGTTTGCCTTAGTTTAGACTAATTTTTCAAAAGAAAAATTACTAAGCGTCTGTCTTTTAGGATGGTTGATTAAGCCCGCTAAGGAATATAATGGCTCCACTATAGTTACTTGATACAGATACAGATAGTTACTTGACCAAATACCCACTTCAGTGTCAGCATACATATGAGTAATTTTGACTCATATGGGTTACTTCAATCAGAACTGAGAAATCGGTACCTATGTCGACGTGCCCATCTACATTCTTAGAGAATTAATTAAATTAATTCATCAATCAAATTTTAATCGTCTTAGAAGCTGCAAGGGATTCAAAAAATACAAAACTACAAATACAATTTCAGATAATGTTTTATTTTTGCAATTCCTTCACATTTCATTTATTATTTCTTTTTTCTGCATATTTATATTTCCAGTTTCCAGTTCGTTTTCTTTTATATCCGTCTCTGCTCTGTTATAATTTTTATCGCTTTGTTGTGCAATATTAGCTTCGTTTATGCAATTATTAAGTATATAATTTCTAATTTGTTTGATAAGTTTTTAAATATACTTACCACTTTCGGTAAAGTCTATAGTTTCTATAGGTTTTTTTAAAGCAAACATACTTCTCAAAACTACTTAATTTTATTGCACCTTGAGAACATGGAAAACAGAAAAGTTTGTTTTACAATAAAATTAAAAAGACAATTGATCTAGTTCATTTCATAATTCAAGTTTAATACTGAAGTTGTCAAAGTAATTAAAAGTAATTGAAAGTATTTGAAAAGAATTGAAAGGAATTATATAGTAATAGACAAATACTTTTTAAATACTTTTGGAAATTTGTAGTTATTTTTGTAATGGAATCGCAAATTCAATTACTTTTCGGTATTTTAAAGTATTACATGCCATTCCGGGAATGGGACTGTTAAATTTTAAGTCCAATACAGGAGGCTTAGTACTGGGAATTGCCAATTATTAAATACAAATTTCAATGATAGATCCGCCACTGGATTTAATAATAATCAATGATATAAAAAAGATTAAATAGGTACATTAAGAAAGATAAAATGTATGACGACAAGGAGTTTTGTACAACATTTTGGACACCAAGATATAATAACGATAATAATATACCCACCGACCTTAAAGTTACATCTTTTTTTGTAGACAAGTGGCAATCTAAAAATAATTTTCCCGGGCATAGATTTTGCAAAGTGATCGGAAGAGAAATTTTAAATTTCTAAAAGATGCCCCTATGGTTCCTCCAACTCAAGGTCGCGAAAGGAGTGTTTGTCCTTAGCCAAAACCATCGAGAAATACTTCCCAAGCTATGAAACAGAAATCTATGTGTCCGTTCGGGCCCGTTCTCTAAAATGTTCTATATTGATACTTATTGAAAAGTGCCAGACTTTGATTTTATATATTCCATAAATCCTAAACTACTATTCAGACAGGAAAATAGACTTCCAGTAATTTTAAGCTTGGCTCTTTTCCTTCCCAAAGGCTACCCTTACTATATACCTTACTTAACAGAATAATAAAATAGTTTTGACTTCATGGTACCCTTACCATTTTACGCTCAATAACTCTCAACTGAGTAATAGTTTCAATAGTAGAGTGCGGCCGGAGTCTGCAATCCAGAATACAAAAATTTAAAAAATGGCCAAATAGGAGGATTTTATTACCGGCTTTATTAATATTTCGTAATAATAAGGCATTATGGCAAATCAAATCAAAATCCAGTAATCCTTTTTCAAAGCATTATAAATGCATTGACATGTCTGCAGTAGAATCATTTCCAAAGCTTGCGTCGTCGAGAATTTTAAATCTTCCAAGCTACGTCCAGTGCCTAGAAATTTCGAGGTTGCGATAAGTCTCTGTTCTGCGGTTATAGCTCGTCTTAATCTGGTATTCTTTTTATATCCTGGTTGAAATTTTAGGGTGTTCTACATTTGTCATCCCGTTTGCAACGCGTAGAGATAATTCTGTTGGAACAAAATGGATTGAACACCACCCCTTAATATGAAAAGTCCCTCCGTCCGTTCGTCTGTCCATCTGCGCACACAATAACTCCAGAACGCATGTACTTAGAGAGCTGAAATTTTGTACACTGTGTTTTCGTAGTAATAGTAAGTCAAGCCTCAAGAATATGCTAAATCTGGTAGCCTTTTCTTGGTGTTGCCATATTAATATTAAGGGTTTTTACGTATACTGTGAACACGGTCACTCCTAGACATTTTTATTGTACTAAAGACTTCTTCAAAATATAAAATCCTAGAAAATTGGTTATAATAATTTTTACTGTCCGATGCACCGTTCTAAAATTATATCCGAAAAAACACTTTAAGACTTCAACATTCGCAGATGGGTGACCATACCAAATTACATGCGGAAATGTATATAGGGTATCATAAGAATTGGTTTTAAACCAATTCTAGCTTTTTACTTGTTTTTAATGTAAGGTTTTACCAACTTCAATCAAATTTGAAAGCACCGGTCATCCATACGAACATAATTCTTCAAATCTTCCGTGTTACTGCTTCTTAACCTTTTCTTATTCGAATATTTCTCGCATTCCAGGAGCCAATTTTTCACCCAAAATGTTTTTTTAATTTTTGTCTGTTTTTTGTTTAATAAAAACAATATAATATACAAAACGCACAACTTCTTTTTCTTTTCAACAACTATTTTATCGGTTTGAAATATAACGTTGGACTGTCAGGCGAACTGATAGTGAGATTGTAGTTTGCCTGCAGGCCGCGGCATAACAACCATGGCCTGCAGCTATGGACAATCAGTTAAACTGAATAATGTGTGGCCTACATTTACATAAGTTCTCATCTGCAGTCCAGATCTAACAGTCCACGGTTGCAGACGGACTGTAAGTGAATGGGTACCATTAGGCTATTGCATGCAGCTACATGCTCTCACCTTCATATACATAAGTTTGCAGCACTGACTTATAACAATGGCTTGAGGGTATTGTTATTTTCCTATAGGAAGGAATGGCCCAAGTTTTATAGTTTTTTCTTTCGCGCTATGGCAGAGTTGGACCTACCAACACAAAATATTACTTACTGAACGTTTTCGTATGCCATTTAAAGAAAGAATATGTTAGGCCGCCCACAGATTGGCGAGCGGTAAGCAGTGAGCGATGAGCTGTGAGCGTTGAGCGGTGCACGATACGCTGCAAAGCTTTCACATTGATCCGCTTTAGATTTTAGTTGCATCGTAACTTTTAGTGCATAATGGTGTCAAGGCTTATAAGAAAAATGTTATTACTCGTTAATTTACGGTTAAAGAGATTGATTTTAACAAGAAAACGGAGAAGACTAGCAATTTTTAAAATAAATAAAAACCGGTTGGAGTCGTGAATTTAACATATTATATGAAGATCTTCCTAGAAATTCTGAGCAATTTTTTGAATTTCTACGACTGCCAATTAAAAATTTCGATTAAATTTTAATAAAACTTAGAAATCGCCTGCAGAAAAAAAGAGACTTCTAATATTCTATTATTTACCATGGTCCATATCTCTTGCCCATATGCAGGATTCAGGTAAAAATAACCTTTTAAAAATTAAAGTCGGGAAGAGTTTAATTCCTTATAAGCGATTAAAATATCACTTGAACACAAGAAAGATATTTTTTTTAATTTAATTCGATTTTCGGGTGTACAATTTCATTTGATTGGTTGGGTTTTACATGTTCTTATGTAGTAAAGGTTTTGAATGGTGTTAAACTCTGATATACAGACACACAATATTTTTTGTGCCACATGAAATAGCAAATTACTCAGTCCATTCTTATAAGTCAGTGGTTTGTAGGGCTTTATTGTTGAAGCCACCGACAAACGCACAGCTTCCATTGTTCTGGTGGGTATTTACCGAGCTGTTAGAACTAGAAAATCACTTACGATCCGAGTAAGCCACAAGACAGATCATCAGTCCTGCAGCCATATTAAGTTTTGCTTAAAACACAAACCACGAGAAGTATTTAAGTCCCGATTTAATAACCTCTTTATATTAAAATTAATTAATATTTTAATATTTTCAGCATCCAGCGTTGGGGGTTTTTTGAACCCAGCAACTGTATGTATGAGCAGTTCTGTGATGCTCAATCTATCAACCTAGCCCTATTTTTTGTGATTTAATCAATATTCATTTTTCCTATTCTGATCCACAGGTTAAGTTTCCAGTGGAGGCGCTGAAAAGTAATTATATACATTTGAAGTCCAAAATAGTAGAAATTGTGAGTTGAATTATGATAATTGAAGTAGGACATTTTTGTTGAGGTTGTTAGAAGTAGTTAATACTTTTTTTTATTATTGAATAAATTTAAATAGCCTAGTTTGTATAAGAAATATCTGTGATAAAATAAATATTGAACTTTTGACATCTTGAATTCTCCAAACTTTATTTAATTATTCAACCCACATTGGGTCTTAACACGGTGACTTTAAAAATGTGTGTCTCCAAAACATCACAAAAATTTTTCGTACAGGGATAGATAAGGCTTCTAGCTCCAAAATAAAAATTCAAAACAAGTTTCAAAGATCCCCTATTTTAATAATAAATATTACTATTTATTTGAAAAAAATACAATTTTTTGAAAAAGATACTCTTATTAAAAAAACAAAGTTTTCTTCGGTGTTGCCGTATTTTTTATGAACGACATGAGGTATTTAGTTCTATTTGACATTTGAACCAGAAAAATGACGTTTCATCTTTAAATCACGAAATTTCAAAAGTCTCATACAAATCGGAAATGATCTGGTCAAAACATACACAATTTATTCGTTACATGCAAAAATTACTATAATAAAAACAAAAATTTTTGTTTGATGTGTCCCTTTTTTTATGCAAAATATGAAATATTTAGTTTCATTTGGCATTTGAACCAGAAAAATCGGTTACTTCGTTCACGAGATATGTTCTTTTTAAAAAGATGAAATTTCCAAGCCTTACTATTTTCGAAAGTTGCGTCTTTATTGCTATCGTTATTTAAAAACAATTCATTCTCCAGCGCATTTTTTGATTGAAGGACACACAATCATGCAAACTCCATACAGCACTGTATTGACAGATCAATTTTCATAAAGTGTATTTCTACTATCTATCGTTTGAATGCGGCATTCACAATGCAGAGTGGAGTAGGGTAGCGTAGAGTGGCAACTGGCATTTTTTGCCCGCAGTACTGCATATGGCTATCTCTGTTTGGCTCAAAGTAGCGCAGAGTGAAGCTGCATGAAAATAGCTTCTATTCTAATTTCACGCTGGCATTTTCGAAAGTTTAAAAACTGGAAATTTGAACTACTAGTATGTAGATGCCGTGGAAAAAGCTCCATACTTCTTTTTATCATAACTAATATGTTTTAATGTTATTTTCTGATTCAATATATTTTATGATTGCTAATAAAAAACAAAGTATTTTTTGCATACTTTATGATTTAAAAACCAAAAAAATTACGTTAATTTTTAGATACGTTCGAAACAATCTGAGGGTGCAGCAGGTGTCTCCTTTTTCGAATTTATTATTTTGACAACGACAAGCATGTTGACTTAACGTTGCTAGGGCATTTTGTGTTATTAACTCTTAGATCATATAACAAAAAGGATAGGGTATGAGGAAGAAAAACTTAAGCATTTTTCTGCATGTAGTGGCACCGCATCGATGTATTCGTTTTAGTCATGGAAGTAGTAAACTACGATATTTTCACACCGGGCGAATAATTTAGTGGTTGAAACTTTATTAAGTACTATTGAAGATATTCAATAGAAGAGATCCCATTATATCACAACATTTTTAAATTAATTTTTAAGTTTATAATTTGATAATATTTTTATAACTTTTTACATTTTTACGAATTTTCCTAGTGCCCGTTTATTTTCTGACAATATTTTTTTGCGTAGTCTTTGTATAGCTACTGTAACTTAAGACGACAATGACAATTCAATTATAAACAAACAAACCCGCATTGGAAAATGTTAAATGTTTTTGCCACGGCTGTTTATTTTTATAAATATTTCACTCTTATTTTATTTAAAGCACTATAATTTATTATTAAAAGAATTAAGCTTGCCTGCAAAATGATTTCCTAGGAGAATATCACCGGTTATTTCTGCAACACAGCACAGCGCTGAGCGCACTTCGATAATTAAAGACTCCGGAGTCTCGATTCTATAAAATCCCGTTCACAAAACAATATTTGAGTATAATAAAGCAGTTCTATTAAGTATATAATCACTTATAATCACTTTTATATCACAAATTCACTAAATGAAACACGAACTTTCCTTTGATAATATCTGAAATGTCAGAAATAAATCAGAATTGTCAAACTGAAGAATAACCTTAGACTAACAAGGCGATAGCCTACTCGTCATGTAGCCTTCGTGTCTAAAAAAAATGCTTATCACACGTACAAGAATTTTACGCAGCATTGCCTACCCTTTTCGTTATATGACCTAAGTATTAACTTCACAGTTCGTTGTTGATTTGCAGTTGCTATGGCGATCTGTTACGTTTAATTTCAAAGTTCGAATTTCACTCTGCGCTGTATTGTATTTGTGTCGCTCTGGACTCAAAACTCACTCTACTCCATCTGCTCAACTCTGCTGCATTGTGAATGCGGCATACAGGTTACTCTGGTTCATTAAAAGTCTGAAATAAGTTTTCCTCATCATTAGTAGAATTAGTACAATTTACTAATTCTATTAAATCGGTTTTATCAATACTCGATTGGAATTAATTAATTCAGCGATCTCTGTCTCTTTCATATCTACATATCCCACTCCATCAAAATTTTGCCCAACAGTTACTCGATTTACATCTGTTTCTAATGAACTTGGAAAATTTTCTGTAATAACGACATCTAGCCATAACTTTTTCAACAAGCGTTGAAGGTCGGATATTTTAGTTATTTAAGAGATATGTATGTATATTATTCTTATTATTCTTTCAAATACTGCGGAGCTGTTGCATTCGAATAGGTAATCATTTTTTTGCAAAAAACTTTCAATTGTACGATGTAAATGTTTTTATAATCCCTTGATCTAGTGGCTGAAGGATAATGTCATAGACAAACTAACAACATACAAGGACTGGACAAGTAGAACAAAAATATGCAACACTTTTCTCGACTATAAAATCGACGATACCTCGACGATGCCCCTACTTGCACTTGATGACGTAACCAAAAGGCAAGCCAGCTTCCAGTAATGAATCGCTCCAATATAAAATCAAGATTTCCTAGACCCGATCTAGGGAAGGCCACAATTTTTTCTTAGAAATTTACAAAAAATATTTCAGCAGAATTTATTCACTTTGATGGCCGACAGATATATGTATAAGCAACGTTTTTTAATCTCTGATCTGATCCGGTTCAATTTTATGTACGTAAACAACAACAATGCGAGATCCATAGCTGTTGTTTTACGTACAAAAATTGAACCGGATCAGATCGGAGGGATAAAAAAACGCAGCTAATGTCTACCGTTCCTGACCTCCAAAAGTGCGTATAAATGCAAAGAAAAAATTTCCAGTAAATTTCTAAGAAAAAATAGTGCCCTTCCTTACATCAGGTCGAGGTAGGGCTGCCATATCTAAAATTATGAAACTAGGACAATGAGTTCGAAAGCCCCGGATTCCCAGATAATGTTGCTTATTTTACTTACTAATGAAATGGGTTCAAATTAGTTTACCGTGTATTTCTAATGTAATCTTAAATAACGCGGTACACAAATGACCATTCGATGTTTTTAAAATACTAAGCCAAAGTTGATTTGCCATTAAAGTCTGTCATGATCTCTTATATTTTGATTGAAAGTTTTTAAATTCACCCAACATCTATCAATTTTTTGTGATCAATTTCGATGTTCTTGTCTTGTAGAAATAAAACAGTATTTTCAATTGCAGTCCATCGAGTATTGTTAGTTATATGTATTACGCGAAACATCCAGTAAAACTAATCAAATTGTTGTAATTTTGCACTGCGCCGTGGAACAGCATGTTCTTAGTAGATTGCACACGCTCACAGTTACCCTTTTCGTTAGAAAATCCGATGATTTTCTCTTTTAACCGTGATCTTACATAATTTTTTGTTTTTTATTTTTTTTTTCTTATTTTTATAAAAACAAGGCTCTCTTTTTAAATGGATAACATTTTTCCTTCGTGCAATGTCGCCAACTTGGGTTACTTCCCGTATTTAAACGCTGGTAATTACAGTTATTTTACTTACGTGAATTGACACGCTATAGTATCGAGATTTTACATTCATTAGGTGCGCGCGCAGAACACAATATACAAGCACACAACGTAGGTTGCACAAGAAACGGTCGTTTTGCTCTCTTCGCTACTGATTAAGGATGACTGAGACGATAAAAGAGAGACCATGAGAGCTGTGTTGCCGCCGAGCATAATTATTTGGATCCAAATTTTCGGATAAATGTATCCAGTGATCCAAAAAAGGTATCCACTTTTATTTTTATTATATAACTGCCAAAGTCACAATGAAAACAATTTCAGTTTTTCCTAAGCAGTGGAAATCCCTGATTGTCACACTACTAGTAGATAATATTGACATATTTTGACTCGTCGAATGTGTAAATTAGCCTTTTTGCATCAGAAAATAGAACTATCCCCAGTTGACGATATACGATTTATAACCATTTAAATTTAAACCCACCATATGCTGTAATAAATATATAGAAAAGCTCATACTCTGCTGTAACGCGGACAAGTCCAGCATCCTTTTTTTTAATGCAAAAAAAAAAAAAGTATTTATAACCAGTAAAAAAGTTGGAATTTGGAGCAATTCTTTCGATACTCGAGAAGAAATCTCGTATATAATTTTGTACGGTCGCCTCTCTGCCAATTGCCGTATACAAAATCAGCTTTCTAAGTCAGCGCGCTCTCCAGTGAAGACGGTGACAGACTGACAGAGGGACATGCAAAAATCAAAAATATGTCCAATCCATTTTTCTCTAACATCAATACAATACAATACAATTGGGTGGAAAAAATAACCTTAAAATAAAAATAAAAAATTGATATACGCGTAATAATAAATAAATAAGTAAAAAAAAAAAAGAAACCCAAAGATCAAAAAGAAAAAGAGAACTTAAAAATACGGAACCCAAAGAAAAGAACGAAAAGAAAAAAGGAAAAATACAACAAATTAAAAAATAAAAAAGAAGACAAAATATAACAAAAAGTAAATAATAAATAAATAGGTAAATAATATGATAAATTTAAAATTAATTAAGAGAATGTAACAAGAATTTGAAGGTCTAAGAAATAATACCAATCACAATCTAGTACAAATTGAGATAATCTTTGATTAGTTTGGCAAAGGTTAGCCGGACCCCTGCGCTGAGTCAAATTTAAAGAGAGTTCCATGTTCGGGCAACGGACGAAGTAAGAGCGCTCAGCGTACCTAGATGTACATCTCGGGGCGAGAAGATGAAGACCTCTATTCGAGCGTAATAACTGTATGCTTTCGGAGACATCTGCAGGGAATTTAGTATAAATTAAGCTATGAAGGAAGATAAGCCTACGACGAGTCAAATAGCGCATCGAGGAAGTCCATAAATATAACTTAATTTTGTTCAAGAAAGAATTTTTTTGGGATTCTCCGGTATATAGCAAAAGCTAAAGAATGTTCTAATTTGTTATTTCATCACACAACTCATTAATTTTTGGTGACAAGTTTCAAGTCTTGGTTTGACTCATCAACAGGTCCCAAATAGCGAAATTGGGTGATTTGAAAAACAAATGAAAAAATTAAAAAAAGAAGAAAGAAATGAATAGTTTGAGAAAAATAGAAAAAACAATTTTTGTATTTATTAAAAAAATGTAAAAAATTGTTTAAAGAAGCAGATTCATTCGAAGCGAATCGAACCTGTATACGCCACGCAGTGGGCTGAAAAATAAAGAAGAAAATGGAAGAAGAAGAAGCGTTTCGTGTCAGCAGAAAACCTTCCACTCATCGGTGCAGCTTGTTTTTCTGCCTGCTGCAGACGCTTGAAAATAGATCAAACTGATCTCTTCTCATATAAACTCAGTAAAACGGTAAAAAGTCCAAAAGAGTAATCTTTTTATTTATAAATATAACGTATGACGTCGTTTAAGGCTAGGAGAAAATAGATAGTTGACGACGACTACCATAAATTTTTCCCATCAAAGCGCTGCTGGAATCGTTACAACTAAATTTAGAATTGAGCTGAATTCCGAAAGTCTTAACTGACTCTACATATGCAATCGTGAAATTATTCAACCCGACAAATCAGAAATTGGGAGAACGCTTCGGTAGATAGTAAGACTTGTTTGGATTAATTGCAAGCATGCAAGTGCACAAAAGCGCTATTCACAATAGAAGGGAGATCATTTATATAGAGGAAGAAGAGAACAGGACCTACGACCGAAGTGAAGACGGACAACTGAGCGGAGGCAGGATTCCGCGGTTTTAAATTTGTCCACGATTCGAAAGGAAAGCAAAAATTAACCTAACGGCCGATGAGGAGAAGCCATACTTTGTGTCAAGTTTGCAGATCAACTTGTGGTGACTCACCGAATCAAAGGCCTTACTGAAATCGAGAAGGACCAGTGCTGCTAAATGATCATTGCCAAGAGCCTTGTGGATATCCGATGTGACCTTTAACCGGACTAAAGTGCCAAACACAATTCCGCCGTTCCGATTCAATTCGATCCGTTACGTACAAGAGCACAATTGTTCCGTTCAAACTTGCCATCCGTTTTAAATTTCTCATTGAAATTTTTCCAGATTTTGTCTTTTCTTCTTACATCCATGTAAAATTTGTTGCCTTTCTCATAAAGCTCTTCATATTTTTTAATTTCTTCAATAAAAACTTCTTCATCCATCTTGAGTTATACACAAACATTGTACAGGTAATTTTTCTAGGTTATGTCATCCGTAAAAGTTGAAATTTGCTCAACTTCTCCGTTTCGATTCGATCCGTTTCGATCCATTTCGGCGAATGTGTCCAATTACACGTACGTCTCATTTAAGCAAATTTGACATTTGTACGTATCGGATCGAAACGGTGCAATTGTGTTTCCCACTTAACAATATATTCTCTGCCATCACATACTCCATGATTTGTGTGTCCATAATTTTCTCAAGTGTTTTAGCAAGGAAATTGAGTACAATGGGTAGGGAGGGACGAGATTTCTTTGGAATCGGAACAACTATTGCTTGCTTCCATTGAGAGCGAAATTGTGACGTGATAAGAATTATAAATATGAACTAAGGGACACGACAGGTAGTTCGTTAGTAACTTTACGTACTTGGGTTGCAAAGCATCAGAATTAGAATTAATGGAATACAAAATCAAAAGAGCCTCGGGGCCATCTACACAATGAAAAGGGAAACCTTCATGAGAGAAGTGTTCGTATAAGTTGTAAGCAGGCGTAGTTGTAGCCACGGACTAGAAGCAAAGTAGTATTTCTATATGTTACAAACGGAATGACAAACTTAGTATCATCTAGGTTATAAAATAAAAGAAAATTAAAATTATTGAAAATAAAAAATTGTTTAAAAAAAATTTCAAAAATTTAAATATTTTACAAACTTAAGAGAAAATCCCCTTCTAAGAACGGACTTTAGCTAGTTGATAATAAACATATTTCACACTTGTAAAGCAGGCCATAATATTAAATCATATTATTGGAATAGAACAGAAACGTTCTGCAAATGCACGATTCAATTTATTAAAAATAGACGGTTCAGTAGTAAATGGAAAAAGCCTGAAGGTTATCGACTTGCAAGTCAATAATTATAAAATGGAATAGATTTGCCACCGATATTATAACTTCATGCGTTCATAAATTCGCAAGCTTTGCAACATTATTTCATTGTTTTAAGGAAGAAGTTTCCAGTAAATATCTAAGAAAAAATTGTGGACTTTCCTACATTGAGTTGAGGAAACGTTGATTTTATATAGAAGCGAGGCATTGCTGGGCGCTGGCTTGACGATTGGTATCGTTATCAGGTGCATAGTCGAGGCATTGTCGATTTTATATTCGAGAAAAGCATTTCATATTTTTGTTCTACGTGTCCAGTCTATGTACGTTATTACTCAGCGGGGAAAATTGTCAGGCCATCCAATGGAAGCCTTGCGGAAGCAAAGTACTTTTTCTCATTTGCTTCCATGTTAGTCGTATTGAAGCTTGGTGGAAAGGAACCCATCTGAAAAAATGTACAGGCCTTTCAATGGAAGCTTGAAGGAAGCGCTAGAAAAGCCTTTCTATTGAAGGCTTCCGCTTGCATCCTATGATGCTTCCAATTCCCGTAGGGTAGTTTGTCTATGATAATGTTGTGTTGGGTGATAGATAAAACACTTTAAGATTAGCATGATTTAAGTTTATAGAATCGCCTGGCGCGTTATCTATCAGTAACAAAACTTTGAAGCTAATATTTTTTCGTTGTAAATAACCTACGACCTCCGGTACGAAACAATTTCGAAATTTTCGCATGTAATTCATGCTTTTTTTTGGCTCGCCAGTGAACAGGAAGCGTTGATTTGGCTACGTTTTTCATTACATGTGGTTTTAATATACCATTAAGGAACATCGATTTCTCCAATTGCATTCAATCACAAAATTAAAGCTATCCTGTCTTTGGAACCAGAAGCAGAAGTCTTCTTTTCACAATGTACTCGTATATTCAATCGGGTATTTTTTTCCAATACAAATCAAATTCGTCAACGTTATAGACTTGTTCTGCTATATGTTTGAAATCTTTAAGCTTCTTCTGTATCAGCTGATGCACTTTCTCTAACAATTTATTTTCACATTACACAAAGAAAATTTCTTCTTAAATCTGTCAACACTTCCTGAGCTGGCTTTCAATTCGTGTTTATGCAATTCAGTAGATGAATGGCAACACTATTAATGGTATATTTTTCGAGTAACCGTGTTTAATCCATATCATCAAACACAATTCCATTTTAAACATTAACACTTCTAATAAAGATATAATAGAGGACATTATGGCTCGTATTTTGTTTTTATTTTGTCTTATTTTTCAAACTGTTGACGTACGTTGAATTCTTTTATACCAGATTTCTCCACTTATCAGGTATTTCTTTTATTTCATTACACATGGCTAAAACAAATCTTTTTCTTATAAAAATTTATGTATACAATACTATTCTTTACATTTATTTGTAATTTAGTTACCTGTATTGTGCTCTGACCTTCCTTTATTAAAACTAACCTTATTTGAAACAAATTTATTAACACTCATAGTCTGTTCGCAATGATATAAGATTTCAAACTATTATCACATCTCACTAACCATATGCGATAACAGTTCCAATTTAGAGAAATGTTTGAACTTGCCTAAATTGGTCCGATAATGTATGTCCTCTATAACATGTTTTCCTATTACGCGGGACGTATCTACTGCATTTTTTTCTCGGAATGTTACTTTGGTTTATTTAGATCACAGAAATGTTTACATCGCCACCCACATTAGGAATATTTTAACGCTTAACATGAATAAGTAACTCTGTGTCAGTTTCCAGATTTCAACTATTAAAATTTTAAAAGAACTTAACTTTCTTTATATTTGGACATTTCAGAAAGTTATTTAATTACTTTCGCTAAATACTTGAAGCGTTAACACTTCCTCCTGGAGTGTTTCAAATATACTGCCTTAAAAAGTATTCGTATCTGCTTTCTCTCTAAATATCTAAATGATTTTTCCCTCTGATAAGTTGGAAACGATTTTAATCAGAAAACTTTCCTCTTTAAAAGTTTTGATATATATAGTCAAATCACATTACCTATATAATATTCAGACGGTTATGAAAGGCAAAGGCCTCAAATTTCAAAGAGGTGTTCAGTTAGTTAACTTTTACAATACATTGAAATAAATTCATAAAATTTTCAAAAACTTATCTTTTTCGTTTTTGATCTAACATAATATAGTTGTCCATTGTGGAACAATTTCTGTAAAATATTCTTATTAGGTAGTTTTCAACATTTCCAATTTTTTTTATGATTCAAAATGCTAGGGCCGTGCCAATTCGAATTGCTTTTACACTTCCTTTTTTACTGAAATTTAATTTCAAGGGTAACATAATTCTCATTTATCTAATTATCGGATCCAAATTGAAGGGAAAAAAGGACACAGATAGTATGCACGAAAAATTAGAAAAAAGAAGAAGTAAAAAAGCTAGAATTGAATTGAATTGAATTCTTATTATATCCTAGAATCTAGATGAATACCCGTATGTAAGTAATTTCGTATATCATTGCAAGTTTGATCGGTGAAATGGTTTTTAGTGCATATTTCTAGAATGGTTCGTCGGACAGTAAAAATTATTATAACGAATTTCATATTCTGACTAGATCGTCTTCACAACGTATATTTTTTATTTTTATATGGCAACAACAAGAAGATGTTGCCCGATTTAGCCCATTTTTGAAATAATATTTATTATTTTCATGAAAAGACTGTGTAGAAAATGTCAGCTCTGTACGTCGATGCGTTCAAATATGCAGTGAAAACGGACAGACAGACAGACGGGCGGACATGCAAAAATCAAAATAACTTTTAATATTTCAAAGGTTTCTTTAAGTCCATCTTGATAAACTCCGGTTAAACAAAACAAAACAACGATGTCTCCTTTTATGTTTTTTGACTGTATTTTGGATGTTAAACAATTACAAATATTTATAAATAAAAATAAGAATGAAAGGTTTTTTTAACAGGTCCCTACATTTGAGGGAGAAAAACCTACCTATATTTTAGGGATAAAAACCTAATCTGCGTTTTCCAAGGTTGAGCTTTCCCTAATCTTATCGGAAAAATACATAACCTTTGTTGCACAAATTGTTGCCACTCACTTTAGAGAATTATATTTTACTGTGTATGCTCTGTACTAATTGCCCTTTTAACCTTGAAAAACTATATTCGAAAAATCACTGAGAAGTTACTATACACTTAAATCTTGCTTCAAATATACTTTTGAATCTGATAATGTAAAATTTGAGAACACTTTGCTGTATTTCGGTTAATTCCATAATTAATTTAATTCTTTGCAATGAATCCATTGCTTCTACTCCTACATAGATCTCATTAAATGGCAAATAATTAACACTATTGGAAAAATCAATTTCAGTCAAATTTCAATTGTAAAAAGGATGATTAAAAAAATTTGCTTATAATAATCTTAAAATTACTTTCTATAATAGGATATAAGCAGTGTATTATCAAGGCTTGAGCCATCTCATTCATAACATATATAATTATATTTTAGTTCCAGGTTTGTCCATTTATTCAACCATATTCTTTGCATGTATATTTCGTCTTTTGACCCAAATAAAATAAAATTGCAGTACTTTCTACCATTCTAGAATTCTAGAAAGAGCCATCTAGTTTGAGCCAATCTAGTTTATATCGCCTTATATGTACGGTGTACTAAAGTTCTTGAAACTATGAATTTTTTTTTGTTTAACTAATACTCTAGACACACAGCACGATACAATTAATCATTAGTAGTAACTATTTATTAAAATTTCGTATGTCAAATAATATACATACGTCATTATGGCTCGAAAATCCGATCATAATGAAGTATTTTTTCCTTCATTAAACATTATAGTTTTAAAAATGTGCTAGATTTGACATATAATATAAATCTGGAGCTCCGCTGTGCATCTGCCGATTTGAAAAATAAGAAAAAGAAATGCAATCACAAATTATATAGTTAATAGTCTTTTTAATGTAATAATTTTCTCATTTCTAAATTGTTCAATTGAAAAATAAAAACAAAGTTTGTCGCGGTAATTCGATCAATATTGCTTCTTTAATGTGATAAGTTTATCAAAACCAGTTTGACAGTACAAATTAATTAAAGAAATAGCTGTGTGTCTGCAGTTTATAATGAATCATTATAGACTAATTAGTAATAAGTTATTTCATCATTAAGAGCTCTGTCTGTCTAGGGCATAAGAGCGAAAAAGCTACAAATATCTTTTGTAAGCTATTCTATGTAGGTGGGTAGTTTTTTACACGCGTAGCTTGCGCACACGTGATGTGAATGGTATATACATTTTGTAAAAAAGAGATCTGAATTAATCTGCTTAAGTCGCGCCACTCGTTTCTCCTATGTTCTTTGGTTCTACGTTGCTGACATTTCTGCTGTGGAAATCAAACTTTTCACATCCCGCATAACATAGAAATATTAATATATTTTGAACGGAAGTAGACATTGAAGTAATTATTTCTATGTTTCAAAGGATTTTTAACGGGTCATAGAGAGAGAAAATTATATCCTTGATGGATACAGGATAACAACAAATTTATACAAACTCTTTTACAAAATAACTAGACCTCTCGTCCCTACATCCATTCAGATCCCAACTTGGAAATTTAACAGTTTAACTACAATGAGCATTTATTTAAAATGAAAGTAAGAAAAAAAAAACCGGATGCATTTTGAGATAGTCAAGAATAAAGGATATATTTATTATTCTTAATATTTTTTTCTAGAAGACACACTTTTTATAATTTTTCCTGAAAGAGTGTACTTGCCTCTTTAAAATAGGCTGAAGATCATGTCTCTGTGTTAATTGTAACCAAGGTTATGATTTTTTTAAATATAGCTTAGCATATCAAAAATCGGCGAAATTTAAGAATTTCAAAGTCCTTTAATTCAATTAGTGGTATTCTTATCTCATTCTGCTTAACTTTAAGCAAAAGAAGCACGAAATTGGTGATGGTTGGGTTGGGAAAGTGCGAATTTTGATTGATATCGTTAAGATATTTAAGTAAGAAATTAGTTCGGTGTCTGAAAATGGATCTATTTAGAACAAAACGATGAAAGTATCCAAATATAGTTTGCAAAATAAGATGTATCCATTTGGATTCAATTAGATCCAAGTAATTCAAACGTCAATGAAATATTTGCTTTTCCCAAGACTCAACCTTTTCGAAAATGAAAAGCAAGTCAATAATGCAATGAATTGGCACAAAGACTAAGCTGCAAGTTATAAAGAGCTCAGGCCACTCCGCACGAGGGGCGAGGTTGTTGAACCCAAGCCTGTATGGTCTTATTTTACTTTCTAAAGTGAAATAAAACCACATTCAAAAAGTTTCTTAATATGGCCTTGTGAGAGCTAGTCTCGGACGTGGGAGCGAGTGCCGGTTTTTAATGGACAACTCAGTTTTTAAAAATTCAAATATAAAATTTTTATTCAAATTAAATGCTTATAACTATATCACAAATTCATTTAAAAAGAAAATTCAGAACTTAAAAACTAACCTATAAACTACTATAAAAATTCAATATAAAATTCAACAATAAATCCAAATAAAACAAAACAAATTAAAAATTCAGTATAAAATTCAGTAATTAGTGACGATCGCGTAGTCCGCCTCCTTTAATTCGTCTTATTCTAGAAAAAGGAAGAAGAAGAATTAATCGTCTATGAGAAAAGTATTCTAGAACAAGGGAGAAGAAGAATTAATCATCTATGATATAAATTTAAGAGTGCTATTTTTAGGCACAAGGGCAGCAAAATGCTACTATAAAAAAGAAGAAGATTACAGATTATTCTCTGCAGCAGAATTATTCTTCTGCTTAGGTGTGGGCAGGAGATTGCAGATTATTCTCTGCGGCAGAATTATTCTTCTGCTTAGGTGTGGGCAGGAGATTGCAGATTATTCTCTGCGGCAGAATTATTCTTCTGCTTAGGTGTGGGCAGGAGATTGCAGATTATTCTCTGCGGCAGAATTATTCTTCTGCTAAGGTGTGGGCAGGAGATTGGGCAATGGAGGGATTTTCAGATTATTCTCTGAAATATAGAATTATTCTTCTATTTTGGAGGGTGGAAATTATATTCTTGTCGCTCGAATTATTCTCCGAAGCCGCATCCAGTTATGGCTCTTTCGCCTCTTGGTATTGCCCTAGCGACGGCATCTGCATTTGCTTACTTTTGATTGCGGCGAAGACAGCTGACTGTGGTAATGTCACTAAATGACACTACGAATATGTAAACATGCAGAGGTACGTGTACTTTTAGGTAAGTTTTGCTTTCTTTTATTGTTTTATTTATTTATTAGTTGTTTTTTATGTTTTTAGATGAAGTATGGCTTCAAAGTACCTTTTATGCATGCTTTTACAGCATGAAGTGCTGTGTTCTGTGAGCGAGTGATCCAGGATGCTAAACTTGATTGGTTTTTTTTAGATAAGTATCAAGTTTTTATGATTTTACTTTAGACTTGATACTTTGTGCTTTCTTTATTTATTATTTCAGGAAATATCAGCAAGAGAGTGCATCTGGGGAACATAGATACATCGATGGACTGAACATCCTCCCGCCTCCAAAAAATTGTAATATTTTGTGTAGATAAAAACAATAAACTTACGTTTGGTTGATGATTGATGTGTAATTTCTCCTTTTTCTTCTTCATTTTCATCTTCACATCTCCAGGAAGACTCCGTTTGATAAAATGAGTTGCCTTCCTAATTTTGTCCCAAGGTGAGTGCGTTGCTTCGAGTAGCTTAATCACGATCGGCGTGGCAATAATCTTTCCAACT
This sequence comes from Dioctria linearis, assembly GCA_963930735.1. NCBI lineage: Eukaryota > Metazoa > Arthropoda > Insecta > Diptera > Asilidae > Dioctria > Dioctria linearis. The sequence goes on along the minus strand of OZ005744.1, from coordinate 148,646,823 downwards.
AAGTCGTCTGGAATTCCTGGTAGCGATACTTCATTGTTTGATGAAAAATGCTGGAATTGTCTTGGAGGATTGATAGGAGGAACCAGGGGTATGTGGAACAATTTTTTGATCAGCTTACCTCAAGGAATCGCGTGGTTTACCGGAAGGTATCTTGATCAGAATCACCCTGTATAATAGTAACTTTCAACTCTTTGTTTAAAGCTGCCATTCTTTTTTGTACAGTTAAATTTCTTACCCGGGGGTTACGCGAGATAGTACAGCTTGCATGCAAACCTCCCTTCCAACGCGATTTTAAACTTGACTGCAGAAGGCAGTTTGGTTGATGTCTTATCATTTTGCATGCAAGTTCATTTAAACATGGTATGGTCACCGATCTATGCAAGTTTAATTTTTGAAGTTGTTTTTTTCAATATATTTCTAGAACGGTTAAAAATTTCAAGTGCCCATCGGGGTTCAATTTATTATTTACTGCCATCATATATTTGTGATGGCTATTTTCCCAAACTCAAAATCGAGTTAAGAGCAACACAGGAAATTACATAATATTTTCATATTTTTAATTCACATTTTTTCGTACCATCACAAATTTTCACCTGTGTAAGCATTTGTTGTTTTTAATGCAGAAATTTTCTCACCGCGATTCGGGGGCTCCGATAACAACAGCTTTTGCAGGTAAAAATTATGTGCTCGTAATTAGATCTATGCAAAAGAAAAAGTTTCAGCAGAATTTTAATATTTTGTGTGAATTACTTATGTTTGACTATCGTAAATATTTCTTATTATGAAAATTGTATGATTTCTTAAAATATATCTCCGGCTATCGATGATGAGTCTAAACATTCTCCCTCTCGTTGGACTATTAGTTCAACGATCGTCTTCGTTTATGCTGACTGTAAACATCTGAGGGGTTGTTTGACGCGGTCTATTTTCGTTATGGTGGTTGAGTCTTTTCTTCACATATCTGTATACTACGCTGACACCAATAATGGTTCCCAGAATTAGGGCTACGTATCCTAAGGCGATTTTATGAATGTCAATCGGTTTGAGATCCTTTGGTAACCTTTGGGTTTTCCTTAGTTCTGTGATCCTTCGTTGTAGTTGTGTAAGCTCGGCTTGATGATTTTGAAATTGAATTGGTGTGTAGGATAGGTCTGTCAGTTGATCGGATGATACGAGATCCGTGAGATGTACAGTTGATAGAAATGAGGATCGAAGTGTGCTGGGGTAGACATTGTGCGATTGGAGAGTAATAAGTTCTTGCTTCACCTTCCAGGATATGTTGAATTATATCTGTTCCGCAGACTACGTTGATTGTGGTCCTAGCTTCATTGCGTAAATCCATTTACTAGGATTGTGCAGTTGAATTTACTTGGGGATATTTTCAGCATTCATTGTTTGACAGCTAGGTGATGGTGGTAGTTGATTCATGAATGATGTTCTTCATTAATTCTTATTTTGTCAATAGTGAGAGCCATTTTTTCCACAATTTCGGAGTAAAGTACCCCGAAAAGAGAGCTAGCCAAATAACCCACAATATTTAACGGTGCTCGTGCAATTCTTTTCCGAGGTGTTGCTAAGCTACTCCTGTAGTAATGTCGCCTGCCTTGCGATCAGCGAGCAGTAGATTTTGTCTACTAAAAAGTCCCATGTGGTATCTAGCTTTTGAATGCCGCCTTTTATGGATTGGTACTCCTTACAATAGTCTTTCATATCATAATATATGACCAATTTTCACTCATTGGAGATTATATGGGGTGATCCTAGACTCTCGAAGTAGATACCTTGCTGCGATTCGAATAGTACTCTTTCTACTGGCGGACTTCCAAGTATGGAAATAATAAGGCATGTCAGTAAAAATGCTCTCAGTACTGAGCTCTGAGATGATCGTCCTTTTTGGCAGGAGTGGACTCAGGATGCTGATCTCTCTCGTTGCCTCTTGACGGTCTTGATAATCGTTCTGTGTACGGGTTCGATTGTTGATTATCCTCAGTGTCTATTGGTAGTGGTGCTAGTTTATTTATTGGCCTTCTCATGATTCTAGAAGTAGTTTTAACATCAATAACTCGCACAAGGCCGTCATTTCCCGTGACAGTCTGAGTAATTCTTCCGATCTGCCAATTGAGAGGAGGTAAATTATCTTCTTTTACTAGCACCATCATTCCAGAATGAGCATTCTGGGATGGCTACTACCACTTATATCTGTGTTGCAAGTCGCATAGGTACTCATTTGACCATCTGCGCCAAAATTCCTGTTTGACGTGTGAGACCAGCCCCATCTTTGCACTAAAGTCATTTTATGGTCTCTGGAATGTGGGTCGACAATTGCTGCTAGAGGCTCTCCGATAAGAAATGTGGTGTTAATGCCGTCAAGTCGTTAGGATCTGATGATAATGGAGTAATTTGCCTCTTTTTCAGCTGCTGCTGTTGACAACTCCTCGTAAGTAAGAGAGACTGATGCTAGAGATTTTTGTAGCAGTGCCTTTGCTGACTGTATTGCAGCCTCCTATTGACCACTAAAATGTGGGGCACGTGGTGGAATAAAATTAAATTCTATTCCGTTTTTGTGACATAATGACGAAATCTTTTCTTGCGCTTCACTGGGATATAATATGTCTTGGTGCTCCTCGATTCATTTTTTTGCTCCCACAAAATTGGTGGCGTTATCACAGTACAGATCCTTGCAATAGCATCGACTGGCATTGAAGCGCTTAAGTGCGCCAAGAAACCCATCCGTGGTCAAGTCACTGACAACTTCAAGATTAGTTGCCTTTGTGGCAAAATAAGTCTTTTGAGGACGTTTTCCCCTTAACTTTTAATGTGTCCAAATTGGACCACAGAAGTCCACTCCAAATCTGATGAATGTTTGTGGGCCGGCATGGAAATTGTTGATGTGGATGTCGGTCATTATAAATTTGGTTAAATTATGGGAATAAGGCAGCAGCATAGGATGTTTTGCATGTACGACCAGACGAAGTGCTCCGCCCCTACTTTAATGATTCTGGGCTCGGCAAGAAATAAGGCTAAGCCATTTAATGGTTCCAGTTTGCCTCAAGTGACTCAGATCATCTGTGAACCCTTCATGTTGTATTTCCTACAGAATGATGACGAGTGCTCTGTCCAATTCTTCCTTTCTTAAAGAGTAATTGTGTCTCGTTTGTCGCTCACGTTGTCTTGCATTATGAGCGAATCTCGGAGTATATCCGATCACCGAAAGAATTACCATGATTGATGGTACTGATGTTGCGTGTAGTGAGTACTACTTTGGACCCTTTTCTCTCTAATTCAAGATGCACCTTCGAATATTTGGAGGATCATCATACCTCGGAAACATGAATGGAAGGCCATAGAATCAGATATCGACGGGATTATCACTTGACTTAACATGACGCCATCGCTCTATATCCGATAACCCTTGAATGCTGGCAACCCTGTTAGCCACAAACGTGTTATAAGATAAAGACTCAGAACAGAGAACAGAACAGAGAAGTATGTTGGTAGTTGTGCATTCTTAGATCTCTTGCAACTCGTTGAACTAGCTGAGCAGATAATTTTGCGCCACATAATTCCAGCCGAGGAGGTGTTACAGTTTTGATGGGTGCTACCTTGGACCTTGCACATAATAGTCGTACAATTGCAACACCATCTTGAGATATCGACCTGATGTAGATCGCCGAGCCATATTCCTTTTCGGATGAGTCGGAAAAGGCATGGATCTGTGTAGACCGCGGCTGTTGATTTGCAAATACATGCCGTGGAACTTTGATATCATTAAGCGCCTTGAGTCCTTCACGAAATATGAGCCAGTTAGTGTGCGTTTATATTGGTAAGACTGCGTCCCTGTCCAGCTTAAGTGTCCACAACTTTTGTATGAACAACTTTGCAACCACTGTAACAGAGTTTACCAATCCGAGGGGATGAAAATGTGAGCAGTTTCCGATAATACTGATCGTTTTATAAACCTTTTAATGTCACTCTATGTAGTGTTTATGGAAAATACATCAGATTTCGGAAGCCAAGTTAAACTAAGAGTCTTTAGATGATCTTCAGTTGCTTCAGTGAAGTCCAGTTGTAGCTCGATATCTTCTTCCAGAATTCCTTGCAGTAATTTCGGGTGATTCGGGTACCACTTCCGGCGGTTGAAACCTTCTAATTGAAAAAGTTCTTTTAACTGCCTTTAAATTTCCTTTGCTTCAGATAAACTACTGGAACCAGTCATCACGTCATCAGCATAAAAATCTCTTCTGAGAGTTTCTGATCCTAGTGGGAATCTTGCCTTTTCTGCGTCCGCTAGGGATTCTAAGCACTTTGTTGCTAGGAATGAAGCAGATGTCGTCCCCTATGTCATAGTTCGAAGTTTGTAAAATATATAGGTTTATTTGGATCTTTCCTCCATAATATCAGCTGGTACATTTTATCTTTATCATCTAAGCAAACTTGCCGATACATTTTCTCTACATCGGCCGTGAAAACGTATCTCTGTAGCCTGAATCGTAACAGAATGGCGAACAATTCGTCCTGGACAGTAGGCCTCTTGTACAAGATATCGTAAAGTGAAAAGTTTGATGACGTTTTCGCGGATGCGTCAAATACTACTCAGGGTTTTGTGGTACTGCTATCCGATTTTTTGACGCAACGATGCGGCAAGAAATAGTGCGGCTTGCTTATTTCAAAGGAGCGGCTTGGTCCATGTGGCCTAGGCTGATGTATTTCCGAATAAAGATAATATACTGTGCCTTGAGAATAGGTTGCTTGCCAAGTTTCCATTCCAATGATAGAAATCTATGTGCAAAGGTTTTTGATTCCCTCAATGCCTCGGGATTCTGTGAGAAGGGCAGCCTTACTATAAACCTTCCTTCTTGGGTTCTCTTCATATTTTGATTAAAATCATCGCTGTTCTGAAATTGTTATGTTGTTTTCTTCATATGCTGAATCAACTTCTTCCAATTTCCAGAATTTTTCTATCTGCAGTTCAATCCTTTCATCACCGCTTCAAATGCCACATGTTAATGTATTTGGGGATTCTCCATCAACCTTGCCAGATACCACCATCCAAACACTGTGCTCTGTAAGGTTGGTATGTTGTCTGCCAACTTTATTCGATCAATTAACATAATTTGACAATATATTTCTGCTCCGATCAGAAAATCGACTCAACTTAGTCGGTGGAACTGCGGATCGGCTAATGTCACTTTGCAGGAAATCGGCCAATCTTTAGTGTCTACTACATGTGTTGGTTGATGAGAGGTGATCCTGGGTAAAACAAGGGTTCTTGACTGTAATGGAACATTGAGTCGTTTTTGTGTATGTTGCTTGCTTTGTCCAACACCTTGAATTTGCATCAGCTCAGGCGTTTTGTTTAATCCAAGCTCTTTAACCAATTCCTCTATCACGAAATTTAGCTGCGATCCGGAGTCCAGAATGGCTCTACACTCCACGGTTTTTCCCTCATGCTTTACGAGTTTGATAAGTACAATGCTCAAGATGGCGTAAGATCTCTTTTGACGAGTGCCGTGTATTGACAGTGTGGTTGCATTCTCTTTCAATATGGGCACAGCCTCTTGAGGCGAATTGACGACTGCTTATTTGACCTTCAATTGTGTATTTGTGTATGATGGCTGGCTCTTCTTGGGAACTAGAGTTAACACCTTCTCTATGTGCACCAAAGTGTTATGCATTTTTGAGCACTTAGAACATCTTCTTGAAGTACATTGCGATGCCTAATGTCCAGGCTTGATATAGTTCGTGCCCAAGTTTGTTTGTCTTTCTAAGAAACAACAAGATAACGACTGCTCATATAATCCACTATTGGTTTTATTCAACTTTCTAGTGAACAGATAAAACAGCAAAGGATCCCAATTGATGGTATTGATTCCAAGATTTTCTAGTCCCAATAGGCATTCTTGTGTGGTGTCGTGAAGTGATTTGATTGCAGCTGAACTTTCGGATATTATATTCTGTTGAGACAGTAGTTTATTTAGTAATGCCGTGACTAATAGCCTATGCTTGTCATAGCGGTCTTTTAACATTGTCCAGGCAGCGGCGTAATACTCGCCGACAAGCTTAGATGGCGAACAAGTTTCTCAGCTTCCCCGGTTAAAGGTGATTTCAAATGCCGCATTTTTTGACAAGCCCCTATTGCTTGATTATGAATTATTTGATTTAAAAGATTATAGAATTGCTGCCATTTGAAATAGTCCCCATCGAAATTGGGCACGGTTATCTTTGGTAGCTTCATTATTGAACTAGATAACGTCACGGTATTTGAAGTAGTCGAGGGCAACATGGATAACTTTTCTGAAAGTTGTATTAGAATTTCTTGTACAAGTTCCTCCAAGTTAAAGTAATCAGCGGAATTAAAGACGTGACTAGTTGGATCATCGGTGAGCTCGCGAATACTCTGATGAAACGTCCCAATTTGATTCCAATAGCGCCTAATAGTTCGACATGTTTTTTTTTTATATTATTAAGGCAAGCTCAGGGGATACCCTATGATGCAAAGCACAGCATGGCAGGAAGGAGATAGGGAAAGGATTAGGGGATATGAGGAGAATGGCGGAGGTGCCGATGTATGTCACCCTTAAACTTCCGCAGATTGTATGCCGGGGGAAAAACAGAAGATGGTAAGCTGTTCCACATTCGCACTGTTCAGGATAAAAAAGCATCACCGAATTTTACTGTACGGCGTGCAGGAATCATTCTACAAGGGATTAGACTAGAGATTTCATCAGAACATTGACCATGCATATAGCGATAAAGGAGCGAAAGGCATCCAACATTGCGGCGGTGCTCGAGTGAGTCGATATGACAAGTTATTGCCAAATCGCCAATGAGCTTGAAGGCTCTCTTTTGGACAATATCCAATGAAGCTAAGGCTGTGCGACCAGCCCCAGCCCATATATGGGAGTTGTATTCCATTCTAGGTCTAATGTAGGACTTGTAGAGGAGCGCTAGATTTGACGGGCTGAAATATTTCTTACACCTTTTCAGAAATCCAAGACATTTCGATGCTTCTTTGGCAACAGAGAAGATGTGATCTGTCCAGTTTAACTTACTAGAAATATTAATGCCAAGAATGCTTAGTGACGGTGAATCAGAAATTAATGCTCCATCAAAAGAAACGGGTGTGGTTAAGTTATGATCTTGTTTTAATGAGATGAGACAGCTTTGGGTCTTAGATGCATTGAATTCGACGCGATTCGCTTTGCCCCAAGCGACGATATTGTTAAGATCGTTATTCAATGATCTAGTCATGCAATCTCGTTTAACACATGCGGCGTTCCCCCTATAGTCCGCAAGAGTGTCAAAGGAGTAAGCGAAATCAAGAGTACTGTCATCTGCGAAACTATGGATGGGATTGAAAGTAAGGGAAAGCAGATCATTAATGAAAATTAAAAAGAGAGTTGGAGAGATAACAGAGCCTTAAGGCACACCGGCATTTATGGGATGCGGTTCAGATCTAACGCCATGTAATACAACACGTATTTGGCGACTAGATAGGAAACTTTCAATCCATAATAGAAGAGGATCAGAGAGACCAAGTGCTTTAAGTTTGGCTAAAAGGGCTGGATGCCGGACTCTATCAAAGGCCTTTGAAATATCCAGGGCAACGATTTTAGACTCACCAAAATTGTGAAGACTACGGTTCCAACGCTCCGTCAGAAAGGTCAGCAAGTCTCCAGATGAGCGTCCAGCTCGGAAGCCATATTGGCGATCGTTGATGAGATGATTAGTTTCTAGATACTTCATTAATTTTGAGTTCATGATAGATTCAAAAACCTTTGAAAGAATCGAAGTGATCGCAATTGGTCGACATGTGCGGATTATCTTCGCCGAGCCTTGTCAAAAGTTGACGTAGAGATTCGATTATTGCTTTATGCTTCCTTACCAACTTACCTACATCTTTTGCTGCATTAATATTATTTTGAGATGGCTGAGATTTAGCATTGTCCTCTTCTCCTGTTTTGTGCACCTTCATGGTTTGTGATCTGCCATTAGATTCTGGCCATTTATCAAATCGTTCCATTATTTTTCTTAAGAACGCTAGATATTGTATTTGAAACTTTCCAAAGTAATTTTTAGAGAAGTAGGAATTATCCTTGTTCTCAGCTTGCAGTTCGCTGAGTTGATTGTCGTTCTTGAAAAACTTGGTCCATTGCTCGTCAAGATTCCGCTTATACTTGTTTGAGACTTCAGGTATTGTACGAGCTATTTTTTCTTTGCCGACATTTTCGAAAAGCTGCTGAATAACTTTTCCTATGCTGTCTTGGGTTGCCTATTATCTATTGTAGTCGCTTCTAAAAGAAGATCGGATAATTTCTCCTTAAACTGATTCGAATACTTTTCAAAAATCACTCTTATGGCTTCGTAGTAGTCTTTGGTGAAATAGGCATGATATATTTGATCTCCATGCTGTTGTCTGATGTCCCTATCTGTTTCATCGAAGGAATCCCAGGCTTCTTCCAGCAACCCTAACTTCTGCTGGTAATATGCAGAATTTTTGAGACAGGGAAGATCATTTCTGTAACTTTCGATGATTGCCTGGATATATTTTCCAGTTTGCTCTTTCTTGTTGAGCGGACAACTCCTCCATTGTGACGGCTATTGACTCTATTCTGAATTCAGTATAGTGATGATAACCAAATAGCCTAGATCACGCCTCCTTATTTGAGAGCATTGAACTTCTTGTGCAATAATTGTTGATTACATTAACGTATCGCCTGGATCACGTCTCTTCAGCGTGAAACGATTGAAGCCTTGATGCTTTTGTTGATTGAACGTTTCACAAGCATATCGCCTGGATCACGTCGGGGTCACCAAAATGTTTGATAAGCGAGTGATACTTTTATCGGCCGCTGTAGTTTGTCAGGGTACAATACCGTGACAATGATGATTTGATGCTTAGGTTTAAAACCTATGCAAGCTAATGAGATTAATTTGTCAGGGTGCAATACCGTGGCAATGATGTTATGATACTTATGTACAATACCTATGCATCTAGATTAACTTCGTTGATTTAAAAAGAAAAAGACACTGTTAACTGATCGATTTAAAAATTTCAAGTGCCCCTCGGGGTTCTATTTATTATTTATATATTGCCATCACATAGTAGTGATGGCTATTTTCCCAAACTTAAAATCGAGTTGGGAGCAACACAGGAAAATACATAATATTTTCATATTTTTAATGCACATATTTTCGTACGATCACAAACTTTCACTTGCGTAAGCATTTGTTGTTTTTAATGCAGAAATTTTCTCACCGCGATTCGGGGGCTCCAATAACAAAAGCTTTTGCAGGTAAAATTATGTGCTCGTAATTAGATCTATAGAAAAACAAAGTTTCAGCAGTATTTTATTATTTTGTGTGAATTACATATGTTTGACTATCGTAAATATTTCTAATTATGAAAATTGTATGATTTCTTAAAATATATCTCCGGCTATCAATGATGAGTCTAAGCAGATGTAATGCAAAAAATCCCAGAACATCTCATTTTTCCGGTATAGGTTTATTAATTTCTCTCAAGCATTTCTTTTCCGCCATCTTGAAAACTGTATAATGTCAAATTACTATCACGTGCAGTGCGTTCCAAAACATAGCTACAGTTGACTACAGCTGACTTCAATTGTTTCAAAAGCCAGTAGTCCAGCTGAATTCTGTTAGCTGAGTGGACTTTTGTGCATTTGTAGTCAACTGCGGCTATGTTTTGGAATGCACTCCAGAGCTGCCATGAATTTTCATCATGCAAGTTCGCTGAAATCAATGCTGTCACGTGCAAAAAGTATAACAGTACAAGTTGCATGCAAGCTGTACTATCTCATGTAATACTCTAGGCAGACGGGAAAATCAATGATCATTCGTTGTAACAGACACAAAATATAAAATAGGACATATAGGAAAGACGTAAAGCCATGAAAGTAAGCTAATAAAAACGTAGTTGTCAACACTTCCTTTTTCTTTGTCTATCAGATATGTATATAAATAAGAATGTATATCTTCACACAAAAGTACGTGCATATTATACTCTGGATTAGTAATAAATTATGTTATACTCTTTGATAACAGCGGTATATCGGGTATTCTATTTATTATTATTTCTATTTATATTGAAAAAACGGCGAGGACACAATTCACTAATTATCACATATAACTTAATTAACATTTAACAGATACTATGAGCACCACTATACATATTATTATATCAGTTGTACCTACCACATCAGTATCCATATAGCGCCAGATGTAGATAATCCCGATTCGACTATCTGAGCTAAATCGGAAAATTACTTTACCGGGGAGATTTCAAAAACCGGGACATGTTTCCATGAAGAATTCCATGATTCAAAACAAGTACCTACCTCATATAGATGTTAAGGGTACAAAATGGTTACATCTACGGCTTCAGATCACAGTCCTGTAGTTGCATCTCTGAACTTAAAAGACAAGGATTCAGAAACATTTAACCAATGATTTGCTATTCAACTGGAAGTTGTACTGATAAATGATGACAACAGCATCCTGATTGAAGCTTTCCTATTCCGGTGGGTATAGTGGCTCAGCAAGAAATTCGAAATTAAATTTTGCTTCTCTCGTACAAAGCATCCAGGCGATTAGAATATAGGACACGGTAGAAATATTTACTGTTCTAGTGTAAACTCAGTTGATTTGATTGGTGATGGACTCTGGTACAAGTTGTTTTAAAGTTTCGGTGTTTTAAATTACATAAATTATTATGAAAGTGAAAGTACTACTTAGGCAAGCAAACAATTTAAGTATACGTAATAAATAAAAATTCGTTCAAGTAGTTATTGAGCCTACAATAGGTAATAGGTAATGAGAAAAACAAATAGCTATATATTTAGTTAAGTTTAGTTAAGTTATTTTATAGTTAAGGCTGAACTTATTACTTCTTGGAAAAACAATGCCTATCACGAAATCTGATTACATTCATGTTATTTGGCTCGTAATAATGTGTTTAGTTATAATCAGCACCAAATTAAGGTGCCTTCATTTCCCACACAGCACAAATGTATCCGTAGTATGTTGATGGGAAACCCTGTTAGAATATATAAATTTTCCGTGGAAAATCCCGTCTGACCCCAATTAACGTACATCCATGTGAATGCTGAATGTCCCCAGCTCCGATGTCCCTGGTAGAATCCGTCTCCTTCCAGCGGGAATTCCTCTGGTTGTACTTAGCCAAAAGTTATCGCATTCAATAAGGTTGAATTCCTGCCGCAAGCATACGTAGGACGTTTTACAAACGAAACAAGTTTGTAATTACTGGATAATTCGATATCTTTAATTTTATTCATGAGATCGTATGAGTTTTTTATTGTGTAATTAAAACTTGGTAAAATTTCTTTGAGTATATAATTTATTTCTTTCGATACCTTATACGTGGGACTCTGAATATTGGAAACGACCGGCCTTATTGGATTATTTTCTTTATGTAGTTTTATGTACCCCGTGAGTTTAGGTGCTTGAGGGTTCATTTCTTTTAACAGCCAAATTCTATTATTGTCTAAAATATTTTTACTGTTTTCTAAGCTAAGCCTTATATTGAGCAATTAAATTTCTTAGTTGTGTCTTTGTCAAGTTTAGTAAATTTTTTTTCTATAATAAAATTCTCAACTTTCTGAAGATAATCCTCTCACTTCATAATTACACAAGTATTTTCTTTGTCTGCTTTTTGTATTATCAATTTATTGTCATCTAGTTTTTTTTTTAATTCGCCTTACTAAGTTTGTTTCATTATCATTTGATCTATTGACCTTACCTAATGATTCCAAGAATCACGAGAACCAGAGAGGGTACCGAAATAAATTCATATTTTAGAAGATTCTTTTTGGGTGAAAATGACTTACCTGTTTGTTTTAAATTTTTCCTAAAATTTTCTTGATAGCAAAGTGCTGAGAACATTTCGTTTGAATTAAGATTTTGCAAGTGTTCCTATCCAAAGCATTTGTGGGATATGCCAGATAATAAGTCATGGGAAATTTCTAATAACTCCCACAAATAAAGTCCTAAGTATAATATACTGAACACTTCATCACAGTGTTCAGTATCTTAAACCAGTTACAAAAATCGTGAAAAGCTGTGAATAGTGGAAGGATCATTGATGAATAACAAGAACGAATAGTCGGTAAAGTGGACCCCTGAGGGAGTTAGAAAGCCTTAGTGGTGGGAAGCATTTCATGTTTTCAGGAGACGGAACTGTGAAGACATTTTTGATAAAGTGCGAGGTAGAAGAACCTTGTCTTGAGACATGTAATTACAGTAAAACAACTTTACATTTCTGGTAACCGCGACATGATTTAGGCGATATACTTAAATGTCATTTGCAACATACATACTATCATCATTCACTAGTAGAAATGAATCTAAGCATAGATAAACTAAACAAAAAACAAACCTGGCATGGAAAAGTTATCTAAGATCTAATCAAAAATTATAAAAAGGATGGATCTTCGAGAAAAATAGCACGTTACTATCTCCGTAGACTTCACGAACGATGCACCACTCGATCATTCATATTTTAGCCAGGACTACTACCAAGAAATTGTCAAGATTTACGCCAAGCACAAATCTCACCAGCAAATCATGCAAAGGCTGCCAAGAGTCACAGTGACACACACAAAACACATTTGATGCATACAATAGGGAACACCAATATATTACGTAGAACGAAGGGTATGGTACAGTCCCTAAGTCGCATGCTTGAACATTTAATTCTAATGATGCAGATATCAAACAGTATGTCAATCTGGAAAGCGATAACATTAGCAGGCAGTGATCAAAGTTCGAAGTAAAAACCGATATCATATAGGAATTAACTGATGATCCAAGTAAAATGGGACACAATACAGATAAATATATATGTAGAGCTAGCAGACAGGGTACAGTAAGCTCTAGAACAACTGGCACTTAAGATTGACGGATTGTCAACACCACTCGCAACGTATACCCTCCAGCAAGCTACGCACCCAACTTTACAGCTCCCAAAGATTACTCTCCCTCGATTTGAAGATGATTATCCTCAGTGGCGCCAATTTATGCCCTCTTCAATTAAATTGGTCATAACCAGCTACTCTTGAATTTCCAAAAGATGTGGTATTAGAAGACAAATTTAGACGGTGAAGCAGAAAAACTCATCAAACACCTCTCTCTCACAGAAGCGAACTACCTAACAGCTTGGAAAATGATATAAGATCGGTACAACAATACAAGAGTATCGGTAACTTCTACACTCAATAAAATATTGGAACAACCAAGTCATTTTTAGCTCGAGAAAATATGGGAGTGTGAACACAAACCTGGAATCTGATGCTTCCCCATATCCTCGTGAAGAAACTGGACAAGACCACTCACACTCTCTACGAACAATTATTGTCTAATCCCAAGCATCTTCAGTCCATCAAGAACTTCTTGGCATTTTAGGAGAATCGATTCTAGTCTTTCGAAGCCCTGGGTTTCAAGGGCAAGTTCATAGCCGGACTCGGTCTTCGAACTGGCCGGGAAAATGACCCCAAACCAGCCTTTGGGTCTTCAAAAATCACTTTTTTCAAAGGCAAACAACCCGCATTATTAGGCTGAATTCCTACTGAACAAAATACACACACAAAGCATGACAGCATATTCTATTCACAAGTCATTTTTAAACTCAGGATACCGTGCAAAACAAAGTTAAAATTTTTGAAAGTCGAAGAGAAGTCTACTCACAAACGAATAATTCTATACTGCCAAGCTAAATTTCGAAACACTAATCTAGTAATAAATAATATATAAAATTGATTTTTTTTAGAATTTACAAGATTTAATAAAGAAGAGGTAGCTAGAACTTTATATAGAGGAAACATGCATGCATGAGAAAAGAAATTGAGTTATGCTATGATTTTACCCTGACAGTAACTTTCATCAATTTATTGTTAATAGTATTGACGGACGGCGGTGCCAAGATTAACAAACAAATCAAAAGTATTTCGATATCTTTTGTAGCCGATACTGATAGTATTAATGTATTGTATTAAAAAGACTGGAAATTCGTCATAAGTAACGGCTGATTGTAATAATTTTGCTTACTGAACGTCTATACTCTACTTAAAAATTAACTAATTAACTTGCATGAAATAAAATAACTTGATTGTTTTAATAATTAGAAAATAAAAAGAAAATTTAAATACAATTCTCTTGAAGCCACGGGATTACCAGGTTTACCGTATATCTATAACGATATCTTGGCAACCCTTACAAGCTCTTTTGGCTCCGCGGCCTGTCAGTGTTAAAAATTTTCGGGACATTTCTGAGCATTTTTAACTCATAGCTCTCCACCCACCGCTTCCGCAGCGTTCGATCAGAGTACATGGTAAATACGTGTAGTCGTGTGGTGGTAAACTCGAAGACTGCCCGCTCTGGACAATATAGAAGATCTTCAAAGAAGACCAGCTTTGAGGCTTGAGGCCGATGACTTCCGTTGACATTACAACACCATTGTGTGTATCATGTAAGGGAAGCCATCAATTATTTCAATGCACATCATTTTTTGAAAATGAGTCCGTCAAGCACATTGAATCTGAGTAGTCACAAAGTGCGTATCAATTGTATGAGATCGGGATGTGATGTAGCCAAATGTAATCTACGACCTTACAGAAGCTGTTAATAAAAACACAACTTACTGGTACGCCTCAAGGAACAAGAACTCAATTTCTTCCACATCGAAAGAATCTGGAGCCTCATTACATTCAGTTTCCCTGACACCTTCATTGGTAGCCAGTGATATATAAAGTGTATCTTCCATCGCAGGTACAGCCCTGAATTATAACCACCAACAAAGCGATATACTCCTAAGAATAGCAAGAGTTAAACTAACAGGTCCCAATGAATCTAGTTTAGAATGCCGAACAACTCTATTTCTTGGAGCTGAATTTTATCATTAGCTGCTATTAATAGACCAAATAAAATTAGCAGAAGATCTTCCAACAATACAAAATACGCTGCTCGGATTATTTCGGGAAAAATAGGAAGAACGTGCTTTATCAAAACGACATGTCGAATATGCACCGCAGATCAAGCATTGAATCAAGCTAAGGCAATTCTCAGAGGACCCCAGCGAAAAGTCACTGTGAAGCTTATTATAATCAAACGTTGCAATGGGATCCTAATTGACCATATATAAGATTGCCGTTCTCTGATGATGCTTCAAGGTTGGGTGAATCTAGAATCATAGCTCTACGCAGGTGCATGTTTTTAAATAGAAAACTAGCTAAACGCAGCGAAATAAGAGAGCAATACGCAGAATTTTTGGAGGAATATAGACGATTAGAACACATGGAGAAAGTTAATTTTGAAGCAATAAAACCACCGTCCTACTAACTACCACATCGAAGTATTTACAGACCCGACAGTAGTACCACGAAACTTAAATTGGTCATTGATGCATCTGCCAAGGATACATCCAACGTCTCACTAAATGAAGTACTGCATACAGGCCCTACTTTGCAAGACGATGGTTTTTCATTTTTATCACGGTTTCGGATACCATGATTCGTTTTCACAGTAGACACTGAGAAAAGAAAATATACTGTCAAGTATTAATTCAAGAAGATGATCGAAAATATCAATTGATTCTCTGGACGAGCAATAAGAATACACCACTAAAATGATAATAACGAAATACGGTCACTTATGGAACAGCGCCAGCCCCCTACTAGGCTACCAAATGCAACGTTTAGCCCACAGCGAGGCTCAGCGACATCCTTTAGATCAGCGCCAGTTCTACAAAGTTTTACGTCCATGACGTAATAACTGGCAGTAATAGCCAATCTGAGGCCATTCAAATACGATCTCAGTTTAAATTCCTGTTAAGGGAAGGAGAATTGGAAAGGAAATTGTGTTCGAATCATCCTCGCTTGCTACAAGGCATAACCCCAGAGGATCGACGAATACAATTAGATTTTGCACAAGAAAAGGAAGAAAAAATAAAAATGTTAGGACTTTTATGGTTACCCAAGTCCGATAATTTGCCGTCTGCAAACTGCATTGCATTGGATTGGGATGCGGTCCTGCCATTGGAACTGCACATCAAATGGGGCAAATTTCAGGAAGAGCTAAGAAATATGGAGGAGATACAGTTTCCCAAACTTCTGGGTCTGCCGAGTTCCCTCTTGCGTGGAGAAGAATCACTATGGCCTCCTGCCTGACGAAGAGATCTTCGGATTCCATGTAATGTTGAAAGAAAAATTGCGGCAGCATCAGTCATTTGAACCCTTGCAGAAAATAACGACTTTTTCTTATCTAACCCGAAAACAGAACTTTCTCAACGATCAATTAGATGAGTATTCAAATAGCCCGTTACTAGATTCGCTAATGTACCTGAAAAAAAATTGTAACCTAGGATCAGCTAGTTAGTAACCTGATGATTCCTCAGTAGGGTGAAACGCGTCGTTTTGTTTATAAAACGCGAATAAATAATATTTTTGGAACAACACAAGTTTTTTTATTAAACTTTGTTTAAATGGCTTAAAATAAGTGTACATGAACTAAATATTACATAACAAACTACGGGACTTGGCAATAGCCAACGAGTACCGCATTTTTAGAACTACTGCCAACCACCCAACACGTAAGAAAATTGGACCCCATCGAAAAGCTCCCCATTCACTCATTCTAAATCAAAAAGCCCCATGCTTACTATCTTAAAACTCTTACGGCACTCTTAGGCGTTCAGGGGCTCAGACACAAATTTTCTGAATCAAGGGTCTGTAAGTTTATAGAAAGTTATGAAAAACAAGAAACCTTACAATTGGCGGCGAATTTCTATACGAAAAAATTTTCGAGCTGATCCACAAGTTCGTTGAAAATATTGCGAAATCCCCCATATTTTCTTCTCTTTTCATTCATATAGTATAGTATAAGTTACTCGTCCTCCTTTAACGCTGCAGCTTTCATCTAACACAAAATATATTAGTAAACTATTTTTCAACTCACTGTAGGTAGGTACTCTAATTCACGAATTTATTTTTAAGAAAATTATAACCAAAACTGCGCAAAAACTAATTAGAAGTTTTCAGTATAATAATCACAATCGCAAAATTGACCAATAGTGCTATCACCTATCACATGTCGCCGAAATCGTTGAAGTCGTTTATTCGCTTGAATCTCGCGCAATGTATCCCTGGCCTTATGGTTGAGCTGAAATAAAAAGCTACTCTCGTTCGTTATCAAAAGGGCAAGATAGGAAATATCTAATAAATGTAAGAAGCAGGGAAGTGCATCACCGTTATACCATAAACTTTGTCCCTACATTAAAAATAACAATACTATGCACAATAGAAGAATTTTTAAGAACTTTTATTTTTAACGATTCTAAATCAAATCATAAACTCAAGAGGTGAAAACAACCGCCTCTTGAATTTATGATTTGATTTAGTTAAAAATAAAAGTTGCTAAAAATTCTTATATTCTCCATCTTTGACCGATTATAACAATTGTGGGATAGATCCCCGTCTGGGAAAAATAAATAACAATACTAGTTTTAAATATTTTTAGAAAAGCAATTATGTAAAAAATCTAGATATTATGCTAAGCTAGTTTTTAATAAATAATTTCATATTCCTTAAAATCAATTCAGATAAAACAAAAACAGCAAATTCTGGAGATATAATAATGTATTCAGAAGAGAAACTGTTTTACATTAGCTAAAGCCCAAATACCAAAAAATTGATTTTCATCCATTTGTATACCCAAAAATGGAAGCTAAGAGCCTCAAGGAAGGATGGGCGTTCTGTTTGTTATCGAATTCACAATAAAGAAGAGAAAATCCCGAAAAATAGGAAAATGCTAAAACAAATGCACAAACATGAAAATGAGAGATAAATATAGTATTTCTGGCCATTAGGGAATTGGGTGAAAGAGCAAGAACTTCGAAACAACATGTCACAGAAGGCCACAAAGCAGTAGAACCTCAGCCCTTGTAGTAAGCTGCTACATGATATCCATTAAGGACGACGACGAGGAAACCAAATTCGCACAATTTTATTAGGAAAGGAAGAAGCCCAATTGGCACAAAAACTGCTGAAATAATCAATTCCGAATGCGGAATACATAAATCTGACGGAGATTTTGAATTTCCAGCGATTTGGGAAACACTAAAATTCATTTGAAGTTTTGGGTGGTTGATTTCGTCTAAGGGAATATTTTCTACAGTATATGCTGGAAAATATGTACATATGTGTACAGACATAAAAATAGCTAAGATTACTTCCTTTTCATATGATTGAGATATAGTTATAGATTGATACAGTCTCTGAAATAATAAGGGTAAATATTTACGTATTTCTGTATCTGTCAGGGAGTTTGTATATCGTCGCCCCATATGCAAAAATGTAGTTTTGAGATCAATACAGTTAAAATTTAGACGTTTATTATAAAAAAAAACTATTCGATATATTTTTTTTTTATTTTGCATATAGACTCAGCGGTTTTCCGTCTATTTGTTTCTTAAATTAGTTTTGTTTTGATAGAAGAATACTACAAATCAGGATTTCCAAATATTACATTGCTTTTATTACATGGGGCAAAGTAACAAAGTTAAAACAAATATTTTATTACTTCAATTTACCCTAGTATGGCTGTAGACAAACTTGGTGCACTCGTTGACTTCTTCGCATGAACTGAATTTCAGAATTCTATTTATATACGGCAATTTCGCCAAACCAAGGTCCAATTTTAAATATAATTTTATATTTGCGCACGTGTGTCACAACAATATTATAAAAAATATTTTGAAGTATTTAATGTAATTCATGCCCCATGTATAAACAAATTTAATTTGGGGTAAACCAATACTAACTTTTGTGGCAAAAATATGGTGACATGACATGATTTATCTCGTAACATATATAACTTAGAAAAAAATTTATTAAAGCAGTTAATTCCACTGCAGTAATAATCTAAAGAACCGTACTTAACTCAAAATATCAAATTTGGCGGATAGGGCCAACGAATATTCAGGCGACAATATGTTAAGTTTAGTTTACACTTAGATACTTGTATCGGGATTTATATATTCGACAAATCGCGATACAAATGCTCATACATTTTGTTGTGTCTCACCCATGTGCTCATATATTTTGTATATGTTGATTTTGCTCTTGATTTGACTTGTCGCGAAATACTTTTGCGTTTAGCTCTGAAGCTCATCATGGTCATAAGAAAAAATTCACTGCTTATAGAAAAAATAAGAAAATTTGATATTTTGGATGTCAGGTCGAAAGCATATAAAAACTTTAATGAAAAAAAATGATAAGTTAGAAGATATCGCACAGGAGTTAAAGTGAGCGAGAAACGAAATTGATGACAAGTGGCATAATATAAAAAGTGACATACATTTCTCATTATGTTACATATTGTACTTTTAGAAATTCGGTGCATATACATATGTACATCAAAGACGCAAAGGAATCACCGGTTGCCAAGAATCTTAATGTAACCGCTAATTGATCGGCAGATGATATAGAATTTCTGAACTTTGTACCTTTCTGCACCATAAGTGGCGCCACTAACTTCAGCAAATGTTCAAAACCAACTCTATTCATTCCCACATAGTTTTTAAAATAACTGCCATCTTCCAAAGTTAACTTATATAAGCATATTATATTCCCCATGTGTTTCACGTTGTTTTTGTTTTTAATTCACGTTGCCACCTCTTTTATCATTTACCAAAACGACTAATGATACACTTAAAAAAGGAAATCTGATAACATTTTATTACTGCGCGGAAAACAACTTAGTATGTCGACCTATGCCCCTCTAATGTGAACAGAAGTCCAAACTTTTCTGAATATACAGGATGTCCTGTAAGCGGTACAATACCTGAAGGCTACGGTGATGCCTAGATGAGCGAAAAAGTGTATGGGTGAGGGGAGTGGAGTGTATGGGGAGGGGAGATAACGGGACTTTAAGATAATTCGGTTATGTCTCTATAGATCACCCTGTAACTTCTGAATGTTATACCCTATGACGATGATTTGATGATTTGAACTTCGGTAGATAGATAATCGTTGAACTTTTGGAATGGTTTATAAAGTTTTTGCCTCCTCCTCACAGTTTTGAAGTTAAGGCTCAACAAAGTTAAAATTTCGGAATTTTCACGCTTTTTATCATCAAACACGTCATCAATACCAATTTTTCATATTGACTTTAAAAGCCCAAAATCTTAGCTTTAAAATGACCTGTCACACTGTGTACCAAAAGTGTAACTCTTTCTGCGTTTTTTGCACTTTTTCTAAAGCCTCTAGAATCTCTGTGGCGAAATTTACCTTGCCCACCATACTAGAAACGTGATTTTTTCGGCGTTTTTTCCTCGTTTTATTCTCATTCATTATTATTATCATAAGTAGGCATTTTTTTCAAATGACAGCATTATATTTTCATATGACGCCTACTCTATAAATGAAAAGAACATAGTGTCAAATTTTGTACGATGGTACGGAACCCTTCGTGCGAGTTATTTATTTACTATTCTTTCTTAAAAGTAAAAAAACAAAGTAAACAAAGTAAAATAAAATTACGCACTAGAACTTCTGTTTGAACACAATTTTATTAAATACTGAATTTTATATTACACTTTGAACTTTAGTTCTAATACAAATTCATTAAAGGACTAAATTTACAATACACTTAGAACTTTGATTCTAATTCAAATACAATAGAAAGCAATAAAAATACTTGTCCGACATCCACTCTTTAGAGGGATCCTACTTCTCGATTCAGGTCTTAAGACTGACTTTTCCTAAACTCTGATATTTTCTTCTAGCTTTTTAAGAATTGTTGCGTTAAGTTGCGTTAATTTCTGCTGCTTTGTGTCTTTTCGGGTAAGTTGCATATCGTATTACTTTTTCATTTGTGAGAACGGAACTCTGTCTAGACGAATCATGTTCGTATATTTATTTTATTCATGAATTCTGTGCTTTGCTTTCTGCATTCTAAATTATAATTGTTTGAATCAGCATTTTTATTTTCTCAGTTCCTTAGGTTTACTAACGTAACTTGCGCGAGTCCGACTGGCACTTGGCCGGTTATTTATTATTTTTAGTACATAATTAATGCGTCGACATTGCTTTAATGAAGTGTAACAATTATGATCATTTTGGATCACAAATAACTTATCTTAAGCTTCCCAGTGATGAAAGGGGCGATATGTGGATCTTACATTGTGGTAAACAAAATTGGGAATATGAAGGATGTTTTTATATGTGAAAAACGCTTTCGTTTTGAAGATATCAACAACAATGAAACAAAAGTTGGGCTAGCTAATAAATACCAAACCCTTGTCGTATGATTCATCTTTCTGTAAATGTGATCAATATAGTTATAATATGATACGTTATGTAGGCTAAATGTCGGTTGTAAATCTAAGATACCACTTAAAAGATTATATCCCTTAACTATACAAGATTTTTCATGTACAACGCCAGATGAAACTGAGTCATATCATTAACGGTACAAGAGCTCAATGTCGCATTTCGCATACAATACCAGAGCAGAGTATATAAATTTTATATGGCTAGTGAGTCATTCTGAAATAGATCACAGCATTTGAAATTATGAAAACGTCGAGTGATTCATATTTTCTCGTACCTTTCGTTTTCAGGAGGTCAATCAAATGAATACAAAACTACCATTAAAGCAACATTTGTTCATGGCACGCGCTAAAATATGTTGTAGTCCATTTCAGAATGCAACAATCATTTCCCAATCTGTATATCATGCGATATCTAGTTCTTGCGCCATCTACCGTCTTACTCACATCCTTCACCAGCTATAGTAATTAACCGAAATGACAACGTACGGCAGGACATATATATCTACGTGACAATCAAATTCCATTAACTTCCGAAACAAATATTCCATCCCCAGTTCTTAGAGTCAAATAAAAGCAAGTGTGCATCACCATTTTTCTTTTTAAAATCAGAATAAGAGCAAAAATAGAACAAACGACAATTAACGTATCAGAGAGTTGCTCGAAACTAAAACGAATGATGTTAAAGGATTTTTAGGTACACAAAGGTGGTCCTGGGAAAGCATATTTTCTTAAAATATAATATAAATCTTCAGCCTGTTACAAAGCGATGAAAAATATGGAATTTTCAATGCCACACATTGAAACGATAATGCGTTGGCAAAGCAAGATAATTTAATCTCAATGAATTAATGAAACTATTATTAACTTTTTAAATTATAAATGCGAGAACTGGTGGTGGCTAAAAAAAAGTAAATTTTATTTTTCGATGAAATCGCTATTGAGAATGAGTTGGAGTAGAATTCCCGATAAGACATTATTTATGGGTTCACAGTTTTTGCAAATGGGGATCGTAAAGACTCTGGAGCGTCTTCAGCTCTATTAATTATGGTTAGAATTCTTGATCTAAACCGGAAAGAGTCTATTGCGTATTAGTGATTATGAGCGAGGAAATCTTTGAAAGGCCGAAGAATTTACCAAAATACCTACATTAACTAGTAATGTAGTAGTTTATTTTGCAGGTAAATAAAATAATAAACTCTTATAATTGTTTGCTTGTACTCATTACTGCTTTCTTCAAGCAAAGATGAAACAGAAGAAGTAAGTAGTGGTAATTTAAAAGTACCGTCAATGGAATTCGTGCACTTTACTGAAAATATTTATGAAGAATTAATAAAAGTTTAGTGAAAATAAGCAC
Organism: Dioctria linearis; assembly: GCA_963930735.1. NCBI lineage: Eukaryota > Metazoa > Arthropoda > Insecta > Diptera > Asilidae > Dioctria > Dioctria linearis. Next base: position 148,624,105 of record OZ005744.1, on the reverse strand, counting down.
GAAACTAGTATTTTCAAAAAATGGAAGATATTTTAAACTCAACAAATGAGTACAAATTTTGCCTGTGTCGTAAACAGCAAATAGTCAATTTTATTGCACATGTTCTGCCACTTTGCGTACCGTAGTCGTTGCCGTAGTGTAGCTCTGTCAAATCAAATGTAGTAGTCAAATGTAATCGACTATTTGTTACCTTCTTCTTCTTCTACTATTGGTTTTGTTCCAGAACTATGGGCACGACTAGCGAGCTGGAGTTCCTTCACATGGCCTGACCCCATGGGGTATATAGCCAAAAAAGTGTGCCGTGTCCGGCTATATGTTGATTGCCATGTCTGGCCAAGTGTTGATTGGCATGTACGGCTAAATGTTGAATGTATTGTATTTATGATTGTATTATTTTTTTGTAATTTTTATTATATAGTTGTATGGTTGTATTTGTAATTGTATTTATATAATTTTGTTGTTTTGTATAGGTCGACGGAACACAAGTAGTTTCATGAAAATGAAACTACCGCTACCGACGCCACGCTTAATTCACTGTTACAGTTGATCAGATCAACTGATGAGTAAAACTTAGAGCTTTTAATGACAAACACTACACACTAAACACCAAAAATATATCCGAGAGATTGCATGTCCGATGATGCATTGAAGGCATCACCAGGGAGAAAGAATCTTTCGGAAAACCCCTACTATGGACCAAGCGTTAAAGCAAGCGAACTTGGAAACACGTCCGACCGCGTTAATGTACAACTTGGAACTGTTTGTTACCTTCAAAGTGCGGAGTGAGTGATTGTCAAGCGTATTCGTTAACTGTCAAAATTTGGCCGAGTAAATGCAAAATAGTTTTTGGTAGTAACTCGTAGTCGGGAAAAAGCCACTGTTTTGGTGGCAGTAAATGTACTGTTTTTTTTTTATGGGGACCTCTATCACTACTTTCTTTGTGCTTTCATTTTACAGCTAAAAGCTTTATCTATCTATTAACAACAAAAATCGATGGTGTTTGGCTTCGTTTTTGAGATATGAATTTTTGAATATAATTTTTATGCATTATTAGAACACATGTCATATTCGGTGTTGATTGTTGTTCGATTTACGGATCAAAGGAGAATACATTTCCTTTAATTTCTCCCTTGAAGGTTAAAGTAATAATAAATGGAACTTTGTGACGTCAGTGACAGATCAAGTCTTAATTGCTGCAGATCTACATGTACCTAGCTCATATGTCCAATACCTAGGATTTTGGGTTTGCGTGCACATTTAGCAATTCAATAATTCGTAGTTTAAATGTATTACCAGAAGGAGTAAGATCAATCCAATCTAGAAAATGGAGGCCTAGTCTGGTACACCGACGGTTCTAAGGCCGACAAAACAGTACGAGCAGGAATATATGGTGTAAACCATGTGCTCATATTTATCACAAAGCCTAGGAAAATACTCCGCAATATTCCAGGCAGAAGTATATGGCATTACTAATTGTCCGCCATTGAAGGCCACTGTGATCCAAATCATGTTAATGTGGAAATGCATTCAAGCATTAACAAACTTTGGCACAAAGAACCACCTGACACTTCAATGGGTGCCACGACACTTTGGAATTGATGGGAATGATAGCAAACTTAACAAAAATGGAGCATTCCTGTCCTTCATTGGACAGGAACCATTTTGCGGTATTTCTTGCGGCACCGTGAAGCTAACCTTCCAAAACTGGATCCAGAGCCAAATGGACCAAAGATGGTCTAAATGATAGACTCCAGACAAGCCAAAAGATTCATTAAAGGACCTTCATCAACAGAATCATCACAGAAGCACTAATCGGACACTGCAAACTAAACAAACACATGCATTGGATAGGCATATCACCGCACTGATGTATTTGGTTGTGCCTTGAAGAGGATGAAACATTCGAGCACGTTTTATGTGGATGCGATGCTATTCCACAATGTAGATTTCGGACCTTTGGGTCATATTTCTTAAAGCCTGCCGACTTTGAGGACACCTTATAAAAAAATATATTTCTCTTCCTAGAACTAGTGGGATTGTTGGATGAACTGTAAAAAAAGCGGTGCACAATATGGCTGCAGTACATAGCCCACTCCGCCCGTTTAGTCCCAACTCTAAGAAAATCTAAGATCAATCCAAAGTGTGAAATAAATAAGTAATGCGATCGAAATTCCATGAAGTTTATCGTTTATCTCATTTCTAAAAAAAAGCTTGGAAAAAATACTATTATTAAAAAAAAAAATTTCGTTCGGTGCTGCTATATATTTTTATGAAAATTATAAAGTATTAAGGCCAATTCACACCGCCGCGATAGCGATTGCGATAACGATAGCGATAATCATAGCTATAAACTAGCGACACAATTCCTTTCACATCAATGCGATAGATCACAGCGATAGTTACATGCATATTTCTGAACCAAATAAAGACATTTGGGAAAAATTTGAATGTGGGACAAATTAGAGTTTCCCAATTGTATTGAAAGATATGGAAAAAGTAGTGTCTATAGCGATGAAATTTAAATACGGTTTGTTCGAAAATACCACAGATCAATATCAAAGAACACATTATACTTCGATTGTTGATTAAGAATTCCCTTTCTAATTTTACTTGTTGCGTCCTTTCGACAAAAAGCTCAGAAATATCAGTACAATACTTAAATTTACATAACCTTATAAGTAGATAATTGAAAACGCGTTTGGAATTTCGGCGCAATATGAAGAATTTTTGTCAATCCATAGCCTGAAACAACTATTAACAAAGCCCCATACGCTCTGCATATTTTTTTACAAACCGCAATTGAGAACGATAATTACTACACTTCAGAGCCCCCTTAATAAAAAATGAGCGGTTTGATAAATTTTGAAGTTAATGGAAAACACCAACGGAGGAAATTTTCCAAATCCAACAACGTTTTTGTACTTGCACTATAGCCTACTTACGTAAAGTTGCACCGCAACTTCGCCTGATTTAAATCGGAGCCTTTTTATAATTTGTCGTGAAAATCATAAATTGTGCATGTCTTTTTTTCTAAATGAAACTGGATATGGTGATAAGTTGACGTCAAGTTTACACCACATGAAGTTTCCTTTAGAAAAAAGGACACGACAAATTTATGTTTTCCACACGGAAAAAAATGAACATGTCAAATTGAACGAAATCATTGTTCAAACCCATCGATTTCTAGTTCAAAACGGCGCCAATGGCGCTTAACGTTTGTTTTAATAATATTAGTAAACGCTCATATTGAACGCATGTATCCTGGTTGCAAAAATATTCGCATTAAACAACCTTTTGGTCATTTCAACAATATAAACTGTAAAAAAAATTAAAAAATTCAATTCAATTTTTCGAGTTCTAATTGAAAACCTGCGTTTTTTTTATAATTTCCTTTATTTAAATAAGGTACCACTATAAGTGTTTCACTAAAAGTATGTTGATGGCGAAAGAATTGATGGTAACTGATTAAACCAACTAAGGGCAGAGGCAGACCCAGTTCTAGAATGTTGATGAACAAATACACAATATTATTTAATAATATTTAAGTTCCAAGAATTCACATATTCTTACAATTCAACCAAATTATTTTTCAGACACCAATTCAATTTTGCCTGAAATATTTATATAAAAATATCGGCAATCTGCGCTTAGATGATGAACTCTAGCACTTCTATTCAAATGGGTGAACATAGACGAAACAACAAAAATTAAAAGAAAAACCTTAAAGTTGCGAAAAGCAGACTCCACATTCGAAATGTTAAAAAGAACTGAAACAATGCAACAAAACTAACAATAAATTAAACTGTGTTGAAATCAAGATGAAAGCGTTTTACTTTCCAAATGAAGAACAGACCGATTAATGTAAATGTAAATGCATTAGCATTATACTGAACATCAAAGTATTTAATATGAATTGTTGTCTTATTTAAAAGTGAATTGTTAAATTGAAAGCGTTTTTTAAACGCGCAGACATTCACGCGCGTTTGGAAAATTCTTTTAATTTAAATATGTTTTCGTTTGATTTGATACAAAAGCAATTAAATAAACGAATTCTATCGAATGTGCACTTTAAGCGCGGCGTGCGTTTGTTGTGAATTTCAATTTTTTCGTCCGTGGCTACAAATTAACGACAAATTCCAAGCTGTATAATTTTCCAATCCGATAAGTTTTGGTCGAGTTCCAGTGAGTTGCGGTGCTAACTTGACGTCAACTTAGCAAAATATCCAGTTTCCTTTAGAAAAAAGGACACGACGAACTAATAGTTTTCACAACAAATTAACGGCAAGTTATAAGATAGTGCCGAGTTAAATCGAGCGAATTTGCGGTGCTTACTTTACGTACGTCTATTACCCCACTTCGTTTAACACTTTCCACTTGTATTCAATGCTAGATTTAGCCTCTAGGGAAGGACACAATAAATCAACTCTGGTCGGGATGTCAGCAGGGTCGCAGTGGCCAAGTCACCAATACTCTTAAGCTAACCCAACCTGTGTTCAACTGCTTGGCTAATATCAACCCCCATTTAGTCCTTCTTTCTACTATTTTTATAATGTTTTATATACAGATCATATAAAATTGGGTATTCCTTTATATGATTTTAATTCATTTATCAGCACCCACTCGAATTTGCACTATCCACTTTGATATCACAGCTCGCGATAGATGACTAAAATTGTGCATTCTGCGATAGACATTTGAATTGCTGGTCAAACGCTGCAGAAATTTTTTGTTTTGCTGTGATCTATCGCGTTGGTGTGACCGTTTACGTTGAAAACTATGTGTAGCGATCTATCGCTGTCGCTTCATTATCGCTATTGCGGCGGTGTGAATCGGCCTTAAGCTTCATTTGGCATTGGAATCAGGAAAATTGGTTGCTCCGTTCTCGAGATATAATTTATTTGAAAATGACGTTTCTTCGTAAAATCACATTTTTTGATCCTTTTCGTGTGGAATGGCTTCATACATGTACATTTTACATACATTTCACTTCATTTTGTTAACCTAAATTATAATTAATGAAAGCTATGAATTTCAAAAATTATATTTCTTTTCAAAATTAAATTAATTAGCGTAAAATCCATTAGGCAGAATAAATTGGAACTGTAGATTAAGCTAAGTCTTGACACTTCAAATCCCACCTCAATAGTCATATTCAAAGTTGACTTCAATTCGTTTCTGTTCCCTGCTTTGAAGATCAATGATTAAATATTCCCATATAGCAAATCAGTTAATATCGTTTTTTCAATAATATGATTTTTTGATTTACTAATTAATATATTTAGTTCTAAGTATATCTTTGTAATATTAAACATTAGTATATTATTAAGCATTGATTTTTTAATTTTCGTAGTACCTGCACATTGGTGTGGCCCAAAAATATATGGATTTGCTAAATTGTTAACATGTCTTAATGCTCATTCAGAATTTGTTAGCTAATATAATTTTAAACTTCTATTCAAAATTTTAGTGAAATTCATTAATGTTTAGAGGTCGCTCAAATCGAAAATAGTGATTTTTTGGCTGTTTTGGACTTTCAGGAAAACTGTTTCAATATTTTCTGTCATCACTTTTTAATTTGACAAAGTCTTTTCTTAATTGCTTTTTTAAATTTAACGGAAGGCCGTTTTAAAAAATTAAATTCTTAATTTTTTTATAAATTTTTCAAAACGAAAACTTCAATTTTTTGACTTCGTGTCAATTTTTTTGTAAGGAAAAGTGGCACACGGGTATACTTTTTCTGCTATAGCGTTCCTACAATCGATTATCTTTCTAGCGACTATAACTTAAGAAGCTCATATAGTGTATGAACTGCAATTTTCGGCGGTGAAGCATTTTTACAAATTACAAAGATTTGCCTACACATTAAAGTAACGACTTTGTACCAATGACATCTTCTTTTGCAATTATTGGATTAGGATCCCACGCATAACATTAAAAGTTATTCTGCCTGTCTGCCAGTCCGTCTGTCTGTCCGTCCATCCGTGTCGGTACGATAACTCAAAAACGCGTTCACTTAGAGTAGTGAAATTTTGCACACGCGCTTTTTTAAAAAAACAAAGTAAATTTAATTTCCAAAATGGGACGATTCGGTCAACTCCTTCTTGGTGTTGCCATACAAAACTTTGGTCTTTCACTATATATTTGGGCACTGCCTGCGAATGCGTCGACGTGAAGAGCTCAAATTTGGTACGCGACGTTTAAATAAAATTGCAAGCGCAACTTAAAAATGGATTAAATCGGGCAATCCTTTCTTGGTGTGGCAAAAGAAAATTTTGGGGTTTCACTATATACACTGCCTTGAGAACGGTTCGACCTAGAAAGCTGAAATTTTGTAGACGCGTGTTCATAAAAATAGAAAAAAAAAATTTTAAAATCGGGCAACTCCTTCTTGATATTACCATACAGAGCTTTTGGTGTTCACTTTATTTAACTTTATGTTCATTGGTCCTTAGACCAATTCTAACTTCTTCTCTTGTTTTTTTGTATAAATAATTTTGTTACAGTGAAAAAGTCTATACTTTTATGGACCGGCAGATATTCTTCGTAATTTGTAAAAATACATCACCTTCGAAAGTCGTATTTGAGATCAGTTCATACACTACTTGAAGCCCTTAAGTTATAGTTGCTAGAAAGATAATCGAATAACGTTATAGCAGCAAAGTTACCTTCGTGCCACTTTTCCTTAGAAAAAATTCACACGAATTAAAAAAATTGAAGTTCCGGGTCCGAATTATCCTTTTGAAAAATGTATAAAAAAACAGAACAATTAAATTGTCTAAAACCATTTTTACTGCAATAAGTTCATAACCAAGCTCCCTTGAATTAAAAAAAAAGAAACAAGAAAACATATCTAATCATTTTACTTACTATTTTGTACATTTTGATACGACCTGGGCGAACAGTGCACCTCAGTTTCAAATTCTGCCGCCTTTTCCATTTTCCCTTGACAATTTAAACTTCTGAGAATTCTCAATTTCAAATTTTAATTTCTTTGACAGTTTTTACACACTTACCCCGAGTTTTTCCTTGGGTGGATTGGGCTAAAACTTTATTGAAGGGGAAGTGTGACGTCTACATATTTTCTCCCATTTTCTGAGTACGTGAACAGAGTTTGGGTGCTTTTGGGTGAAAATGTTATAATGCATTCACACAAATTCGAGCACGTGAACAGACCTTATCTATCAATAAAGAACATTTATAACGTTTAACAGTTTCGTATATATCTATAATACGTGTGTACACAAATACTAAAAATATGATAGAAATATGTTCGATTGGCTTCAGTGCTCCCAGTTCTCCACTGGCAGAAAAAGTGCAACACTGATTTGGTCCCATCGAAATCAACATTATAAATACACTAATTTGAATTGAATTGAACCATAACTCGCAAAGATTAAATTTAAATCTCGTATATAGAATATAAAAAATTCAAGGGATGAATCCCTTTAGGCTCCTGATTTATTTTATTACCGGGATGAAATATTAACGCAAAGGTCGATTTGATTATTTTTAGACTTTGATTCCCTATGTTTTCTTTTTAGACTTATCACTCCCCACTATGTTGTGTGTAGGTCTGCTGCTTTTTTAACAGAAAAACAATAAAAATATATTTGTTACCCACAAAATATGCTCATCCCTCTTACATTTCACAGATACTATAGCAGAATTAAATCGTTCGTTACGCCCATTTAAATAGCATTTCAATAGCCATACATCATTTGATTTGTTCAGGGTATTTTTTATTGATATCCTTGGCTGCGATGAGAGTATTTAATTTTCTCTTTCCTTTTTTTGAAAAACGGCAGGAGGTATATGGGAAATTTATGATGCGGTTAAGAGATTTAGAAAACAAATCGCCAGAAAGAAAATAAATGTAAAAAATTTATATCTGTGAATTTTTAAAGAATATTTCCAAATAACAACAATTGAACTTCGTAATATACCTTAGTTTCTCTCCTAATTAATTAATTTTTTATATACCTAAATTACCTACAATTGCCTTTCTTCGGCTGAAACCGTCGATCTTTTGCTATGCTCACGAGCTTCAATCCAAACTTATTACCACCGCACTCTGGAAGTATAATTTGACTGCGTCACGATTTTTCGTCAATAGTTCATAAGTATAGAACAATGTGGATGTGGAACAATTTTCCATCATCTATTTTTCCCGCCAGTCTTGAGTCATGGGTCTGCAAATTTTAGTAGAAGTGAATTTAAGCTATTGCTTTCCATAGTGCATAAAAAACGACATATAGTAGAATGCAAGGAAACGGACAAGTATAGATTCGAAGACAAGTTGACAAAGTCCTTTACTTAAACGAAGTCTAGCATAAAAATCAAAGTCGTCCCACTCATTAACATGATTTGGCCGATTTCTAATTACTCTCGGTCGTCGACAGAGTTTTAAAATTAACTCAAAAAGGACTTCTTCTAAATGTCTAAATTTGAATCCATGATAAAATTATTTTCTTGATACATACAAACAAACAAGACTATTGTCAAAATAAAATGTCACACTTGTTAAATACTTATACCTTGAGTTCGGCACGATTTAAACTCTAGTTTAAACCGGGGCTTAAACCAAACTGTGAAACCCATTCGTCGAGTTTAAATTAAATATTTGGTTTAAACTCAGACTGTGAAACTGGCCATTAAAGGTGTTTTAGATTCTATTAGTAAGGCGTAAGAAACTGTAAAGGCAGGATCACATCCAAGCTATAGCCTCAGACCTGGCCTCTCTCATGCTGGTCCGTAGCTCGCTTCAAGTCTTGCCTCAGAGTATTGAAAACATAATGACATCACCGGCTAGGTGCTATCATTGTAATTTTCACTCTGAAGAAAAAATCTGTTGACAGAAGTAGTAAGCCTGAGAGAGCAAAATTTTCAAAATTGAGAAAAGCTAGTCTTGCGGCTAGCTTAAGGCTAGAGTACATTTCAACACAGTAGATAATTTCCATATATGCGTGGTAGGTACCAGTCGTCTCCCACTTAAAAATTTTGCGAACAAGCAAAGAGAGAATGAAATGAGTACATTGTAAAATTTCAGGACTTTTTCGTTTGGTTAATTTTTTAAAATCTCATAATATTTCTTCCGACACTAATGTATATACTAGAGTACTGCAGGTAACAGGTAAATGTGATATATGTTTTGGCTTGCTTTGCTTTCTTATAATTATAAATTTAAAGGAAAGTAATTGTTTCTGTTTTCACTGAGAGGTAAAGGGAAGAACTCTTCCTGCTATTCTTAGGAATGTATGGAAAATAAACACGTCTTCACTTATTCGTATCTCATATTTAAATGATAATTATCAACTTCTTCTTCTAAAACAATGCACAAATCAGAAATCATTACCTCTGCCTCTTCTAAGTATTTATTAGTAATAAATTGAAGGTAATGCTTATATTAAACCACATCTAAGTCAGGCATGCCCATTTTTCCCACTGGGGATACGGTCCCTGCCACTGACAGGCGCGTATACAGGGGGAGGGTCACGGGGGTCATGACCTCCCCCAAAGCGCAACCTCATCTTCGCGATAAATTGAATGCGGTGCTGAGCTTTAGAGCGAGTTTTAAAAGTCTAACAGGACGATTTACGTATGGACACAATATGTAGTTGGCGCCAGCGATTAATGCTGCTGCTGTAACGCACTTTTCCAATCTGCGGCGACAGCTAGCTCTGGGTTGGGCGTTTGTTTGTCTTCTTTTGAATAGTTATAGTGGAGTCTGGGTATAATAGTCATTTGGTCGTAGCTCTTCGTCTTTGAAACGTGTACGATTTTTTTGGAATACTACATATTTATTTTAGTATAAGATTGTTTAGAAAAAAACACGCAATAGGTACTTATCAGCCCGGTTAATATGATGCTTTTATATTTTTGTTGCGCCGATTACTCCTATAGATGAAAAGAACACAATTTCGAGATTTGAAAGTCTTATTATTCCTAAGAAATTGGTCAGCGATCATAAAATTTTTTTTACCTATCTAATTTTTCGACATAAAATCGATAACAGGAAAAAAAACTGACTTAACGAATTTTGAATTAGGGTTCTTCCAGTAGAACCCTAGTTCCATGCAATCAACGTCTACCCGTTGATTTTCCATGGCGACACTGATTTAAATCTGAGTTGTTCAAACGTTTTACGTTCGTAGGGAAGCATTAAAGTTCTCTTAGAAAACTTTCAAATTGTTCCTAAGAGCTTTAATGAATAACTATTCACCGACAACAGCCCAAACGAATTGGTGGATCACTATTTCGGACAAGGGCACAAGCATTCAGTTTATTTAGACAGATTTGATATTTTTTCTTTAGATTTTTCATCCACTACTGGGGCCGGATTCTGCAATTCTGAGGGTTTGGGAGTTTGAGAGATGAGAATTTTCGTTTTCCCCGATTAAAACTCCTTAAATCTCCATTCGCGATACTTGGGTAGTTAAAAAAAATGTGGGAAGTATCGCAATATTGAAGGACGGCTAACTCTATGTGGGAGGGTCGTAGAGCATTGGGGGTTTTTCCTTCACATTTAAAGTCTAGAGTACAAAAATATAGATGAGCAATTTTTTGGGTAGGGGATTTTGGGGTGGGGGGGGGGGGGTGTCCTACAACCCCTCATTGGGGGTTATCCTAAATACGTCATGTTTGCTATCAAATTAGAAATGGAGAAGCGAGTAATATAGTGGTGTTGTTTATATTAACTTCATATCTAACTTTTTACCGCCGTAAGACGGATTTTTTGCACTTGAGTCATATACTCCCCAGTTCCTATGTTTTGCACATCTATTAGTAATATATTGTGAACATTTTTCTCATGGAAAGTGAATTTCCACGACTTATGAGTTCTTCATAATGATGAGTAGAAAATATGTCCATTTTTGTACCAAAAAGCGGCCACATTTTCTCATCTTAAGAAGGACTGATTCACTTCTTTTGCAGTTAGTTCCAAAACCATTTACCGGAATCAAAAACTAATTACATACCGAATTAGGGGAGAACTTGTAGATGTGGTTTAATCCTACCTACAAGCTTTAACGTGCATGTCTTAATTTTGTATAGCATCTCTTCTGTACTGGAAGATGATCAAATTAACCATTTTCGCGTGATTTAAAATGTTTAGCGGGTACCTTGAGACACCAAAATTAATATTACAAGGATTTCCATAAATTTCTTTTGTAAATATAGCCAGGATATGTGGTGAGCCCATAATTTAATTTGAAAATCCTGGGTATCTAGGTACCTTCACAAAACACAACAAGAACAGCGAACACTGTCAGTTGAGAAATATTCTTCTTACTTCTCCACAACTAACACAGCCGAAAGTTTTGTCGAGTGGAAAAGAGAGTTTGGTACTTCTCAATAAAAATCCCCCGAGTTTCAGAATTCCGAGTGGAGAGTTAAGTCTCAAAAGAACTCTTATCTTCACAACTCCACAACTCTCCGTGTTAGTGAGTCCGGGCCCTGGTGGCCAACCATGGTTCCAAAGAGTTATATTGATTCAGGTGTCTTGGCTGGTCCTGGTCGCGAAAGCTATTTATGAGCGTTGGCTATCATACATTTTGTTGTTGGAAATTTACTTGAACATTTTTCTTTAGAATTTTTATACAGAAATTTTTCGGCAAAACTATAAAAATAAAATTCATTTGCTGTCCTCTGCGGTAGTTGGCGTTGCTTTGCTTTACTTTCGTATTGATTCAATTAGTGTTGTTTAATTTAAATTCACGTTTACTTTTAATTTGTAGGAGAAGGATAAACTTGCTATATCAGTTAGCGACGGAAGTAGAAATAGTAGCGAAAGTGTAAAGCGGAAGACTGATAAGAGCATTGACAACTTTTTTCAGAAGAAAAAAATAGACAGCAACACATTCCTTTGAATGTGACTGAAGGTTCAAGCTCTCAATCCCAGGCAATTACTTCACCAGTCACAGAATCGCATGCATCAGCGTCTATTTCTACAATCTCTGCATGAGAAGGCGTATCTGGTTATAAGTCCTTAATGTTTAAAATTGGATTTTGTGATATAACGTAAATATGATTAAAAAAAAATTGAAAGCGACTTCTTCCGACTTCCCCCTCTCCCTCGAACATTTTAGGTGTGGATACGCGCCTGGCCACTGACATCTATAATATGGACCGCTGACACTACTGCCATTGCTTAATGCATCATATTCATATCACAACAAAGGACATTGACAGTTTTTGTATGGGAGATAGACCAAGTGCTGCCCAGAATGAACACTTAGTACATTTTGTTCCTCAGGCTAACACTAATCTATAAACCGAAGCGCATCACAATCTGTCCGAGGAGTCAAGAGTCAATTCCCCCTCCCCCTCCTCTGAGGGGAGAATCGAAATTCGCACTTCATCTGCCGCACCGCAATCAAGTTCCGCACCCAACCCCCCTAGGTTTGGGAGCACCCTGAATGAAGTTACGAGAGTACAAATAAAGCAGATACGATAAATACAAAAATACGCACAGTATAAACTATAAAAGCTGAGGATGGATGGTTTCTATGGGGGCGAGAGAAACTTGTCATTAATATTTATAAAAAACTTGCCTACATCCATGATGCATGTTGTGTATGAATAGTAAAAAGAGCGAAATAATTTTTTAGAAAATTGCCCAAATATTTCCCATGCGCGAAAAATTATCAACTGACTTGAAAGTACTCTATCTACTCGGCTTAGTTTTATGTTGCCTCATTTAGAAACACGCATTGAAAATTTTTTAAACGCCTTGAAGAAAACTCGAGGGAGGTCTGGATGTGTTTCTGCTTTAAGGTTGGATAATGATAGTTTGGTCAATCAGTCTAGAATTTTGAGTCGAAAGACCACAATCTTAAAAGAATATAGCATACTACATAAAATTATACATTAAAATATTATACATAACAATTTGGGAAAACATTAAGAATTAATTAAGCAACAGCATAAATAGGAATTCTGTAAACGACACAAATGAAAATGTCTTCACATTCACAGACACGGTGCAATAATAAAATGTCATAGAGTACACAAATTTGTTAAAGATCCAAGTCATTGCCTTCTTTATTACAGGCCGTGGCGAATAAAATGCACATGCATGAGAAACGTGCTGTTTGAAAGTTTTTAGCATTGCGCATTATTGAAAAACAAACACGTTTCATGTTTAAAAATTTATGTAAAATAAACAACACTTCAGGTGACAATAATTCTAACGCCTATTTATTGGTCAAAATGTTTACTTTTAGTGAAAAAACCGTAATTGTAGTTATTTGGACAAAATTACGAAGAGTTTCTGCATTTTCCTAAACTCTACCCAATTCGCTGTGAAATTGAGCGTAAAACTTTCGCTCAAGACGAAAGTTAGATTTTTTAACTTGAAGTCTATTTCCCCTGCAAATCATGAATATAGTTTTCTAATGAATGACAACATCAAATGCATAATAATTAAACTTATCAATGGAATAATAATTAATAATTAGATTTCATTTGTTTGTTAGACTTTATAAAAACATTCATTTTAAGTTTTTGACCATCAAATTGACATTTCTAATTTTGAAAAATAACACAGAGTAGGTACTCCTCGAATTGCAGCGAAAGCTTTTTTTTCTTTCTCTTTTCGCTTCTAAACAACTTTTCAAAATTACAGCATGACATATTGGAGGTAAAAAAAGTGAAAATTTTTGTTTTGTGAAGTCCAACAAATAAAGGTGATGCAATGGAAAGAAATTTAATTATTATATTAAAATCATACATTTTGACCTATAAATAGGCGTTAGAATTATCGTCACCAGAAGCGTTGTTTATTTTACACAAATTTTTAAACATGAAACGTGTTTGTTTTTCCATAATGCACATTGCTAAAAGCTTTCAAACAGCACGTTTCTCATACATTTGCAAGTAAAGAAAAGTTTTAGCGCCACGGCCTGTAATAAAAAAGGCAATGTCCAAGTCCATCAAAATTTGTTTTTCCAGCGGGAAGACTGTCGCACATATGCTGAACAAAACGTTATGCCTAAAACCTTACGCCTCAGCGTCTCAGAGTTTGATTTGCAACCGGAGTTTAAATTCGGCAAAATATTAAAACCAATCGTAAAATCAGATTCTCATTTATGAACTCATCATGACGCTACTTGACATGCTCAATAATAAGCTCATCGTGACACTTTTTACGTAATCATCGAAGTGCTCATCTAATATTGTAAAATGCACAAAAGAGAAGCAAAGTATACATTTCTAAATAAGTGAAGGAGATGCAATATTTCATGCACACTATCTGTGAATAAGTAAATAAATGTTTTTTTCCCGATTTTCGTTCAAACGCGAATAATTTTCATCAGGACATTCATCTGATTACTCATGAGTCAAAGTCAAAGTCAAAGTGTATTTATTTTCGAACCACTGCTTAAAGCAGCGTATTACGTTGAGACAGAATTAGATTAGTAAGTAATATAAGGCAAACAAACAAAAATTAATTTAAAGTGAATTAAATTATCAAATTAGATTAGATTAGAGTAAATGAGCTTAAATCAAGTAAGTATCTGTATACCTAATGATTTTGATCTACATAGCAAAATATGAAATATAAAATGTAAATATAAAATATAAATGGTTCACAATAGTTAGATCTATTAAATGTAAAATATAAAATATAATATATAAATGGTTCACAATAGTTAGATCTATTAGCTGTATAGTCTCGAATATCATTTAGTGTGCTCAAACTAACCTCGATTTCTATCAACACCCATATATGCACTCACAAATTCTAACTGAAAATGAGGACAATAACCTTATGTGGAATTGTAGATAATCGGAGTCACAGTTAAGCTGTCAAACAATCGTACAAATAAACAAATGAACCATTATGTCAGTACTGCCCACCATAAAGACCGCTCAAATTAAACAGGCTCAGCACAGTTAACCTGTCAGGCAGGTCAACAATGCAACAACTATAAGTGACATATTACTATGCAGTTCATTCCATCAAGATATAGCCTGAGTTTGTATTCTCTTATTGAGTCATCGAATTGGTACCCGCACATAGCCCATTTTAGTTTTACCAGAATCGCACAAGAGTCACGACCACTAGCTCCACATACAACCATACACTGTCTTAAGGATTGTGTATGATGTAATGACCGAATCGTGGATGACATGAGGGATCCAAGTGGAACCCAATCAACCCTCCCCATGCTCCACCACCAAACCCGGGCCAGACTCACCCTATATCAGGATGTATCTAAATAGTGAAACGAATAATCGTCATTAAGTAATGGTCCATGTGTGAAGGTATAAGGGAGCGCAGTTAGTGTTATCACTGGTTAATAGAACTAAGGACATCTTTTTTGAATTGCTTTGGTAGTGTAATTTCTCTAATTTCTCCCGGTAGCATGTTCCAGCTATTAATGAGCTCATCATGTTTTGTCTACTAGGGTTATAAATGGAAGTGTCTTCGTTTTAAAGCAGTCAGTTTCTTTTATGTATTTTGAAAATAGCACACACGCCAAAAGTACACTGCATATAAAAAGTTCATTTTTATAAAATAAAAATAAATCTTTGTGAAATAAAAAATCAAAAAAGAAAATAAAAATTAAATTAATAAATTTAATAAATTAAATTAAAAAATTAATAAAATTTTTATTGATAAATAAAAATAACTTTTCTTCTGCACTATAATACAAATAAATTTCTTCTTCTTTATTACATGTATGAACATATATTCAAATTTGTAGGAAAAATCGATACAAACTAAAAATATTCATGAATTTCCATCAATGAGCTCGCTGTGACATCGATCAAAAACGCCAATTTATTGAGAGTTCCTGAGATCAATTCCAGAAGCTCGAAGGACTGTCCGGAAGACAAACCACTTCTCCTAACAATACACAACTTTTTTCAAAAAAAAAATATTTATTCACTTATTACAAATAATAAAAATTAAAAAAAAAAGAGCTAAGGGATCATTTTACCCGCATGTTTGGGGTAAAATGATCCCTTCTACAAGCAACTTAAAAATTATATTCTGACATTATAATATCAAGATAAAAGGTTTTTAAAACTTAATCTGCCTCTGAACTCTGGCTAATACTTAGGTAACATCAGATCAATGTTCACAAATGAATTCATCTTCGTCTTCATCAACTCCCGTGCACAATTCGTGAGCCCATTCAAAACACTTTCTACATTTAATCCATCCGTCAAATTGATCGTGTTCCTCACAGCAGTAGAAACAGGTTGCATTTCTCTAGTTGTCGTCCGAACCCGAAAAGTTACAGACTTTCTTTTGTATTTTTTTGTATTTTTGTTTTGTTCTGTTTAATTGTCTTCTTATCATTTTCATTTTTCGTTTTAATTGTCTTTCCTTTTGCTTTTTTCTTGTTGATATCGTCTTCAAAAGCAGTTTAGTATGGCTTGCTGGTGAAAACTGCACTTCCACAAGACTTCCTCTTTGTTGTGTTTCTCTTGCCTTAATTTTTAGGAATATAATTCAATAATTCAAGAATTTATTTAATGTATACAACAAGATGATATCTTTTGATTATGCATTCGAGATATGAAATGGAGAGAATAAAATAAAAAAGAAAAAAAATGTAAGTTATCTTACAACTATGTGCTTACAATTATCAAACTAATATAAAGATGAAGAATAAGAAAAAGAAAAGAAAAAGAATAGAAAGATGAAGATCAACCTAGAGTTGTTTTAGGAGCGGACCCAGCTCATGCATTTGCGACCTCAAACCACTTCAGTGGATATTAAATATTGAATTAATTTCTCTCTGAAAATCCTCGTCGAGCCAATCGTTCTAATGTCATTGGGAAGAAAGTTCCATTTACGTGCAATATGGACAAAGTAAGAGCGTTGCCCAACTAGTGTGCGGAATCGAGGTATAAGTAGGCTGAAGTGTCGGTGCGATTGCAAGAAACCCAGGTGTTCGAATAAGTACAATGGTGAACGTGTGTTTATTAGACGATGTAAGAAACTTAGGGCAGTGACATCACGATAAGCATTCAACGAACACCCTAGAACTGAGGGAATATATTGTGAGACATGATCAAAGCGACGTAGTCCATAAACAAAACGCACACAATCGTTGAATGCTACATTAAGCTTACGATTACAGGCTGCATCGAGGGAAGAGAAGATAGTGCTGCAGTAAACAAAATGAGGGACAAGCAGAGCTTTGACCAGTTTGATTCACAGACCAACTGACAATAACCTCCCTGAAAGCCATAGCCTGCGGAGGCCACCATAGATTTTTCGGACTATACTACAAACTTGAGCGCAGCAGGTTAGTTTGCTGTTAAGGGCAACTCCAAGGCTAGTAACCTTTTCGGAGAAAGGTATTATCTCATTATTCAGCAGAATGGGAGGCAATAACTCCGTCTCTAGTACCCCACTATAGAAGGCTATGCAGGTCGACTTCTTCGGATTGAGCAAGAGTCGATTAGATTCAGCCCAAGCGGATATTCGATTTAGATCGCCATTAATGCGAGCAACACAGTCCTCCTGCAATCCAATAGGTCTAGATAGATAGAGCTGCACGTCATCAGCATATGCAAATTCGCATCCATTACCACATGCGGAAGATCATTTATAAATAATGAAAAGAGTAGAGGACCTATAATGGATCCTTGTAGAACTCCAGAATCGATGGGAAGGAAGTTAGATTTAACTCCATCAACTAGGACTTGTTGGAAGCGATTGGATAAAAATTCGCTGATCATTCTAATTGCAGATCGGGAGAAAAAGAATTTATCATGCAACTTGTGTAGAAGAAGTGTGTGGTCAACACTATCGAAGGCTTTAGTAAAATCAAGCAGAACTAAAATAGATAGATGATTATTGTCTAGCACGCCTCGAATATCTGTAGTGACTTTCAGTAAAGCAGTCTCGCAGCTATGCCCAGGGCGGAAACCAGACTGCCATCTGAAGAGCATGTCATTCCGATCGATAAAATTAATTATTTGTGTGGCCATTAACCTCTCCAATACTTTCCCTAGGAAGCATAGTATACTTATAGGTCGAAAGTCGCTCGGACCGTTAGGAGCAGAGTTCTTTGCCAGTGGTAATACTACAGAATTTTTCCACTTACGAGGAAATTGAGAGTACGTGAGGCAAGAATTGAATATGTATAGCAGAGAGCTACATATAACTGGAAGGAGAAGCTTAATAAATCTAGGTGGGATACTATCGTCACCAGTGGCATCAGATTTGATACCATCAATGGCCTCTAACATCTCAGAAACTGTTACACATCGGAAGCTGAAGTTTACTGATTGTTCTGCAAAGTTTAAAGGAGCTTCATGATCAACTATTGGAGGAGCGAGCGTAGACGTTGTGAAAAAATTATTAAGAGCGTTTGGATCTATGAAACACGTTGATTTATCGCTACCATGAATACCCCGTTTACGCAGATTAGACCATAGTTTCTTTGGTGTTAGAGAAGGGTCGAGTATACTGCTAAAATAAGCCTTTTTTGCACTTCTGATTTTCTCATTTACTAGGTTTCTTACGGATTTATACGTAGCACGACTCTGAGAAGTTTTGAACAACTTGTAACGACGGAAAAGATATTCTCTTTCAGCAATCATGATCTCATTTTCAGGAGAATACCACGGACATCCGAGATCTTTTATGCGCTTGGTCCGCTCAGGCGCGAATTTATCATGTAAATAATTAACCAATGTATAAAAAAAAAATATTTCTAATTGATCATCTACAGAGTCATAATTTTTAATAACCTCCCAGTGAAGCACTGATGCCTCTTCGAGTAAACTCTCAACATTAATTCTATTGTAGTTGCGAGACTTTAGAATTCTGGGCTGAATAGTGAAATGGAACTCGTAGGATAGGAAGATGAAGTCATGATCGAAAATACTAAGCGGACTTAGTTGATTGAAGATTAAGACTTTGTTTACGTCAGAGCTGAAGAACATATCCAAGAGTGAAGGATTGTTGCAGTTAAAATAGGTAGCCTCAGTAGAATTTACCAAGTTAAGATGGAGTGACTCAAAAAGGTGTAAAAATGAGTCCACCCAAGATTACGTTAGAATACTGATGGGAGATTTGGGTGAATATCTCTTCGAGTTCAATAGTGTTCTCGGGGCAGAATTTGTTAGGAGGACAGTAGATACAAGCCAATAGTAACTTGTCTGAGCCGCAGCCAACTTCCACACAAATAAATTCAATTTCGTTAATGCTAGAGTGTTTTATAACTCTAGATTTAAGCTCATCCTTTACGTATACCGCCACACCGCCCCCAACGCGATCTTTTCGATCGTTACGATAAAGTTTGAATCCTGGGATGTTTACCATACTGGAAGGAATATGCTCGTTTAGCCAACTTTCAGAAACTAATAGAGCGTGCAATTTTGTGTCGTGAAATATTTGATGCATTTCAAACATCTTAGCTCTTACACTACGCGCATTTAGATGACAAATGTTCAAACCATTCGATCTGGAGGAAAATAAGTTAAGCATCGCTCTAAGACTGTCCAAACTTGTCATATTATTGATATTTTAAGTGAACTTATGAACTCAGACGAGGATCCACAGAGATAAAGCAGAAATAGAATTCTGAAAAGAAGTAACATGCATGAATAAGTCAACTCCAGACAGAATAAAGATAAAGAGGTAACTAGTATGCGTTTGACAACCGGGCTGAAAATAAAAGATTTAAAGATACTAAAAACTAAAAAATCAAAAAGAAAAGTTATATTAACATAGAAGCTCAATAGATAATTTAGTCCAGTTATGAAAAAAAGAAATGAAAAACAAACATCAACAAAAATAAAATCAAAATAAATCGTAGAGTAATGTCGTTGTGTATACATCAATGATAACAGCGAGCCCTGATGACGTTAATTTGAAATAATTTCACTCAGCTGTTCCAAATAGGTTAATTTAAGAGCGGGACGAGATTCATCTGATTTAATGTACACAAAACCATTCCTAGCGCGTACAGAAAGCAGTTTGCCCTGACGACGCAGATTTAGAGCCGATTGCAGAATTTTGTTGTTTTTAGGCGATAAACTCTCGAAACAATAGATCCGACTATCTGTAGTGAAACTACTATCGATGGAATTCAGCTTCAAACCACCATGACTACTGAATTTCTCCATGAATGAACGACGTTCACTAGCGGTAGGGAATTTAACGATTAATGACGTTGCCCTTTTATGATCGAGATTATTATTTGGACGAAAAACCTCAGTATAAGATGATACAGTGTGGCCAATTTTAGCACACATTTTATTTAGGATTTCAGACGGTTTAATTTCCTTAGAGTTAGGTATGCCTGTCACCACCATATCATTGAGACGTTGTATACGACGAAGATCATCATTATCCCGTTCAAGTTGGTTACACCTACTTTCTAAACTGGAGCACTTCGCAACTAATGTGTTTACTTGCAGTTCAAGGTTAGAGAATAAATCTTGCATTTGTGAAGATAAACGATTTTCAAGTTGCTGCAATTTTCTGTCAAGCAAAGATGTAAGCTTTGTGATGAGATTGACTTCACTGATGTTAGGCAGATTTAATTTAGCATCACCAGATTCATTGCTAACGATCGGCTCCCTTAATGCTGATTTAGCTCGAGTCTGTGCTGATGTAACGGTTGCACTATCCGAATTCTTTCTAGTGCGCTCAGCAGAATGCTGACCTCGAGATGGTTTTTTGGGTGACATAACTGAAGAGGTTATTGACTCGAAAATTGAACAAATGCACACTAACTTTATGTTTTATCACGTAAGCTTTATCACGTAAACCAAGATGAAAATCAATAATGTTTTAGCGGACTTAAAAAAAAAAAACACGTAAACAAAACTATCTGCAGCTGCATGAAATGTAATCGATTTGGAAAAAAAAATACAGGAGCTATTGCAAACACGTCTACTCACTATCGCACATCGATCACTACTATAGGTTGACATTGTTGTGGTGTAACGCAAAACGATGAATTTATTTGTTTATCTCGTTTTGAGCTGGCCCAAGGCACAGCATTCTTGTACGGATCGTTTGTTTCTCTGGCATAAATTTCTGCTTTGTTGGTTACGTCTGTTGATAAATCAGCTATGTTACATGAACTGGATCCTGCAACCATATCATCAAGGTCGGTTACTTCAGCGGCTAAAAGTCGACATCTGAAAAAACCTCTGGATCAAATGGAAATATGTCAGTTTTGTGGAAGCCGTTTATTCAATTTGTTGGTATATAAGCCTTTAAGTAGCCCTCGCAAAATATTTGGCCTGTTTGGTAGAACACTGTTACGGTTCTACCAGAATGATGGTTCAACCATATCTCTTATGTCTGGTCTAAATAAACGCTAAGTGGATCCGTAACAGCAACGTCCAAAAGTTGCAGTTTGTGTGTGCAATGGAAAGGTAAACACAGAATGGTTACAAAGTTTCTTCTTGCACTTAAAATAACATCGAAATTTCTTGTCTGTAATAAGTGTCCATCTAATATAAGTACTCTAGCAGGTGAGATTGCTTCAGGACACCTCAGGGAAATATCTGGCTGTCTTTTTCTAAAACCGCCCAACCCATCTGTACCAGCAGCTTTTTTTGACATTGGAAAATTTGTGGGGAAGTCTGTTATTTTCAGCGAGTTGATACGCTAACTATCGCAAATCACGAGTGGTCAATCCATACATTCTACTTTTAAAATCAAGGATATACTTTACTAGTTTTGGCTCTTGTTCCGGGCGAAAATACAGGATGGCAGCTTCAAAGTGTAATAGTAGTCGCCAAGCAAATCCCAAGTGGCGACACTTTACCAAGAACAATTCATTAAAGGTCCACATAAATGCAAGGTTTATGACCTTCTCAGCCGTACGGGCAATAAACCGAAAGATTAGAAAATGCCGACAAAGCCTAGATGAGGTATTTTAGAACAGGATAAGTAGCCTTGGAGGTAATTAAGAAAGAAAGGATATGAAGAGAACTAGGTTATTGATAGGGAATAACGAATAGAATTAGCAAGATCAGTTCAATTGAGAACAGCAGAACAGGCGGTGGATTGCCATCGGGCTTGCGGCTGAGTTGCGTTAACTTAGAGTTTTTCAAGTGTGGGATTGAATTTACGCGATATTGAATTGTGTTAATTCGCGGCTTCATTTTGATTTCGCGATTACTAAGTGTTGTGAGTTTAGTGACAGAATTATAGTTTAAAACAAAGAACGGGAATTTGTGTAATTAATAAGTGCATTGACACGATTGTTTCATTTTTATTCTCTGAACCTGTGAAGTGTGTAAACCAAAAAACAGTTCACATCTAACAGAAATAGAAATGGATGGTAAAAATATTCTGCCAGCCACATTAAGCAGTGAAGAAAGTGTGAATCAGAATGTTAGATATTGTCTTTAAAAAAGGAAATTTCCCTATTGCGTGAAAAAAACATTCTACTTGTAAAACGTTTAGAATTAACGCAGGGCTGTGAACACGCAAATAGTTCTATAACAGAGGAAAGTGAAGAAATGGCGACGGATACACCAACAAAATTCGGAGCTAGTGACATAAAGGAAATGACTGAACCGGTTGATCCATCCCGATCTATGCGCACAATGTCGGAGTGGATTAGTGATATTGAAACTTTAAAAGATATGTATGTGTGGGATGAGAAATCCACGCTATTCTATGCAGTACTTAGATTGGAGGGTGCCGCAAAATTGTGGTACCAGAGCAAGCAAAGCGTCATCAGAAGTTGGGGACAATTTAAGAGTGAAATTAATAAAGGTTTTCCAGGTGAAATGGACGATTCGGGGGAACTAATGAAAATTATGACCAGAAAACGGAAAAGAGATGAGGGCATAGAAAATTATTTCTATTCAGTGGCTGCTTACTTAGAATACTCAACCATCAACTATTTAATTTCTGGTCTTGGCGACAAAAATTTAATTAATGTATTAACAGCAGAAAATTCCACTTCTCTGCCCCAATTATTAACACAGATAAAGCGTGATGAAGACATCCAGGGACAAGAGTTAAGACGAGAAATACTGTCAAAGAATGCACCATCGTCATCGAGATTGTATGCAAGAGAGGACCCATATATTTCTTTAAAATTGGGCAGGAAACTCATAAAAGATATGATAATAAAATAAGATTCGACGGACAGAATCTAGCAACAATGCGACAAAATAATGATAGTAAAATGAGGATAAAGCGAAATGTGCGATGTTTTAAATGCGATTCGATGGGTCATATTGCCAAGGAGTGTAATTTACAACAAAGGAAAAGAATGTGTTTTGTGTGTAGACAGAGTGGGCATCTAGCAAACAGCTGTCCAAATGTAGTTGGCTCCAACAAAAGGGTAGGTAAAATCGAAAACTGTTATAAAGAATCGGAAAAGGAATATTATCCTATGATAGATGTGGGCGGAATTGAGATTAATGCATTTCTAGACTTAGGTAGCGACGTTACCACGATTAAAAAAAGCACAGTGCTCGAAAATTCGTAGAAAGTGCAAAAATGTGACACGATGCTACATATATGGTTTTGGTGGAGGTAAATGTGAAGTGGTCGGAAAAATTACAAAAAGTGTGAAAATAGAAACTGTTCAAGCATCTGTTGACCTGTTAGTGGTTCCAGATAGATCTCAATCGACGCCAATCATCATTGATAAGAATTTTCTAGACCAACCTGGAATAAAAATTATCAAAAGATCAGGGCAATTTGAAATCGTTCGAGAAGAAGTTTCCCCAAATATGGACATTTTAGCAGACGAAACAATGAATAAAACGTGTCAAGTGCAAAAAATCGCTGCAAATGATGTAAGTATTCACAGTGAAATCAGTGAATCTTACAAGAAAAACTTATTGGACATGCTTAACGCATTTAGTGAATGTTTCTCCAGCCGTATAATTAACGTTGGTGGAACAGAATTGGTCAAAATGACAATCGAACTTAAAGAAGACAAAATAGTACAATATAAACCATCCAAAGTACCATGTGGACTGAAATCCAAGTTAAGTGAATCCATAAATGAACTGCTTTCATCAGGAATTATACGACACTCAACATCTGAATACTCCAGCCCCGCCATATTAGTTCCAAAGAAAAATGGTGAGTACCGCATGTGCGTAGATTATAGGAAACTTAACGTTATTACAAAAAGAGAGCATTTTCCTGTTCCTAATATAGAAGAGACATTGCATAGCTTAGCAAATAAGAAAATTTTCACCTCGTTAGATTTACAAAACGGATACTATCAAATTTCTATCGAAGAATCCAGCAGGCACTACACAGCTTTCGTAACGCCAGAAGGTCATTACGAGTTTAATAGGGTACCTTTTGGCCTAACAAATACACCGGCTGTGTTCATGAGACTTAAGTCTAAGCTGATTGAACCCATAAAAACAGAAGGCATAATTAATAGTATATATGGATGATATACTTATTTCGCCGGAGACAGTATTAGAAAATCTTAAGATACTTAATTTATTGCTAACTGAAATCCGAAAAGCAGGTTTAACTTTAAATTTAGGGAAATGCAAATTTATACAGAATACATTGGAATTTTTGGGACACGAAATAACAGGTGAAGGAATCAAACCTGGCTTAAAGAAGACGGGAGCCGTACTAAATTTTCAACGACCGACAGCATCTACAGAAGTAAAGCAATTTCTAGGCCTCACAGGATACTTTAGACGTTTTGTTCAGGGATATGCTCAAATAGCACGACCTTTAAACCATTTATTAAAGAAAGATACCAAATTTAACTGAGGAGAATAGGAGGAAGAAGCTTTTCAATTGCTGAAGACGAATCTAACTCAACGACCAACATTTACCTTATATGTTGAAAACACTGAACACGAAGTGCACACAGATGCTAGTAGCCACGGTTTGGCAGGAATCCTCATGCAGATTGGCCCTAAAGATGACAAACTGAGGGCAGTGTCCTACTTCAGTCGCGCAACATCACCGGCTGAATCTACATATCATAGCTATGAGCTGGAAGCTCTAGCTTTGGTTAAGAGCTTGGAAAGATTCAAGCACTATCTCTCAATTAGCTAAATCCAATTATTGTAAATGTACATTGCGATATATATTATATGATAAATCCTGGTCGTTTTACTGTTATAAGGGGATAAAACACCTGGGTGTTACGACCTTAAAGACGTTTAATTTTTATTTTTCTTCAATAGCCTATATTTCGATACCTTGATTGCGCCATCTTCAGGGCATACAGTACTGTGACAAAGTGGTCCATCATCATATTCATATTTAAACTACGTGTTACGAATTTTTACACATAAAACGAGGTAAAAACTAAATACGGACACTAAATACGGTCGGTGCGTGTATGAAATAAATTATTGAATAAATAAATATATAAATAAAATAAATAAACAGAAAAACATTGAACTAGTCGGTATGTACGTCATCAAAAATACTATAAAACTAAATGCCGATGCTATAATGTAGTCAGCTAATTCCGGTTGCACGTGTTTTCTCTCTGTGAATGTTAATGAGGTGTTTAATGGGTGGTTTATGTATGCCAAGTCAACTTTAAAATTAACTGTCTCTGGTTTGTGGTATTGTATCTGTAAGGATTCTATTTTTGAGATATATACTTAAAGTCTTTGTACCCTATGAATTGTTTATATGTTATCTTGTTGCAGCAAGTTATTTGCATTGTAATTTATTTATAGCGATCTCGCTTACCTTTGAATTAGTTTCTTAAGAACTTCAATAGAAATTGATTTCCTTATACCGACTTCGGATATTGCAACGTATTCGTTTACAACAACATTACACGCGGCATTTGCAAACAAACCAGTTCAATAGAATTTAAAAATAGCATTATTTCCAAAAATCCGTAAGTATAAGATTGCTCAATGTGCCAGACTTCATCAAAACAAGGTTGCACTTGCAGGAAAATTCATGCTTCATGTAGGTACCATATGCATATGTAACGCATAATGTAAGTCCAAATTAAATCTGATACTATGAATTAATATAAATTACAAAATCGATTCGAATAAATTTGTATTTGTCGTGCTCTATCGAATCAGCTTCAACGAAGCCTTGGCGCCATGAGGAGATACATGCACCATCGTTCGCGAGCTATCAGGTTTGCTCCATCATTTCTCCCTGCGATAACAGTCCAGATGGGTGATTGTTGATGCTATTTATTTACATATGGGGGCTTAACCTCCTAGCTGTTATCACAAAAAAGGGTTGAAGACATCCCATATATCAAAGGTCCTGTCCTGTAAATATACGAGCAATAATATGTACACTACTGTTATTATATCGGCAGCAGTTCATTGCAGAGTGGTGCAAAGGACATGGCCATGTGCTTAATAATGGCTCCAGCGATGCATTTACGAGGAAAATAACCAAAACAGGAGGGCTCTTTCCGCTTGAAAAGATACTGTTACGCATCGAGGTTTCTAATAAATATTGTTTTGGTCTCGGTTCACCAATTAACGGGTGGGTGGATCTGATACTGCAGTGTAACGTAGCGCTGAAAAATGAAATGGTCCCCAGTTGGTGCTTTTTGTTTATATAAGTTTTGATGTTTTTTTTCTAAACTGTTTTTCCGTAACTAGATGACGAAATTGTGGATGCTGAAAATTTTAAATTTAATATTAAACATGTGTTTCGCCTTAGTTAAAATGACTGGAAAACGGATGTGTATGTAAATTATACGAGAAAATTAAGAATTTCTAGTGTTTTTCAATTTCTTCACAAAAATTAAATCAGTTAAAAGTTCAACTCCAAACCAAAATAACAGAGTAATGTAAGAGTTCATACCATTTTTAAATGAATTAGATGAATATACTCGTAGATGAAAATATTCTCACTAATTATATAAAGTATAACTAACTAAGTATATTATAAACGACGTTTATTTATTTAGTTTTATTAACTGCATTCTTTTGAAATTAAAGGGAAAAAAGCAAAATAATCGCCAATATTGGGTGTATGGTGGGTTATATATTAATATAGTCGGGATATTTTTATGGCATTTACATCTGAAGGAAAGTAAATATCATTCATGATCAATAATAAAATTGAACCATCATTCATGATTCATGTGATAGGATCCAGGAAACTCAACGCTTCCTTGAAGGTGAGTTATATTCAGTGTATGAAGGAAAGAAGCCATGGTACTGTAAATTGCAAATTTGACCTACAAAAATTGATTGGAAGAAGCGTTTCGTATTGGCAGAAATCCTAATACTTTTCAGTACGGAGTAAAATTTAATAAAAAATTCCACAAGAAAGCACATCATCTTTTCCAATTTACGGCGAAATTTGTATACAAAATTTTTCAAATTTATCCCTTTTGTAGTAGCATAAACTAATAAAGGCTAAAGAGATGACAAGATTAACCGTCCGATTCTACATAAGAGACTTTTAAGAGATCTCTTAACCTCTTAAATTTAACAAGTAAGAGATTTTAGCAGAATTAGTATTCAACATAATTTTTTTTGGAGAAATATTAACTTTCAGAGTTTAAGAGGGTTTGGAGAATCTTTCAGTGAACCCAGCTATTAAAGACGTTTATTTTTCAAGAGGAAGAAAAAGTAATGTTTTTAGCGAGGCGATGATGGCAATATGACCAACACACACGTAGCTATAATTGTGTACGTCTTTAATCAAGTTTCAATTATCGATATAAATAATTATTGTATGATAAATTCACAGCACGTAATGATAATTGAATTAATATTTTAATACCTAAATAGCAGGTGAGGAGTTCCACAGCCGTCGTTACGTCCAAAGGGATTTTTGCATAAACCTGTAGCAAAAAAATTTATTCATACCAAAACTTGAAAATGACGATAATATTGTCGAGTAATGGCGATTATCGTAAGGCTATGTCATTTCTATTACTTTAGAGGCAAAAGATTTTAGCATTCTGAAATTCTATACAGCCTCAGAAATATAAGAGTGATTCAAGTCGCCTCTGTGCATGGCTCAAATTGTATAATTATTTTATATTTCACAAACTTGTACATATTTATATAATATATACGAATTATATAAATATGTACTTATTTTGCAGCATTTTTATCCAACATTTCGATATTTGACAACAAAACAATTTCTGCAACTATCACGATAAGAGATTTAAGCGTACCTCGGTGAGGAGCTCTAATGTTGCAACCAACAATTAAAAGGGGTTAACTGATAGCATAAAGTAAAAAAGGCTAAAGAGATGACAAGACTAAAGCGGCCCACACACGATACAACTGTTGGTCCAACGGCTGTTGACCAACCGTTGGACCAACAGTTGTATGGTAGTCCACACACGATACAACTGTTGGACCGATTTCTTCAGCAATAATTTCTTCCGAAATAATGTCATCGGTTGTCAAAAAAAAAAGAAAATGTGCATTTGTTTTTCAGCTGTGATTGGGTCATTCCACAGAAAATCGACAAATGTTCTGAATGGACCATCTCCGATTTTGATAAAATTTTACAGGTGGGTTAGTCTTCTTGTTGGTAGTACTTTGCTGAAATATTTTTCGTTTTTGTCCATTTTTGACGGCGATATGTTATTTTGAAATTTGGAAAAGTGGCAAATTTAGCTTGGAAGCTGTAAATTCAAAACTTTATATCTTAGGATGTATGCATCGTAAGCCCATTAAACGAACTCCATTTGTTTAAGGAAGCTTTAAAGCTCCTGAAAAAATTAGCTGAGGTCCTTTTTCTGAAAATTTGTTTTCAAGGATAATGGATATGTTCGTTATCCTTGAATATCTCAAAATGCGCACTCTCGATTTCTTTTTTTTTTTTTTTAATTTAATCCTTAATGGCTTTTGAGGAAACTGTAGAAAGGAGAAAATGGAACTCCTTGAAGTTTGGATGGAGTTATTTTTGAAATATATGTAGTTCAGAATACTTTGAACGAAAATTGATGTTGTATGGTGCGTTATCAAATACTTGTATGCAGCTGGTTTTAAAAATTACAGTGATACAAGAAAATAAAAAGAAATACACATACTACAACTTTTAGATTGATGTCATATATATACATATGTATATAGTTATATCAGAAACCGCAACTAAAGAACTCATTGTTGACTCATGGAATGGATAATGGTGTTTATATTCTAACAGCCAGTAAAATGAAATATATAGCAGAGTTAATTAAATTAAGGAAATCTCAAATATAGAATGTACACAGGCCTTATATTAATTTTAATTTTACTTATAAATATTTCTAAGATTTTTTTTTTTAAACAGGGGGAACAGGAGATACCCAACCCAAGCACGGAGGCCACAGCGGCCCGTTGTGCTCTCCTGAATCCCATTCACCAAAACCTTCCTGTCCTCTTAAAGGTTTTTCAGCTCATCCACAGATAGAGGGGGAGACCCTAGAGTATCCAGTCTGCTCCGGGCGAAGGCCGGACACTCACACATAAAGTGTTCGGTTGTCTCAGGCTCTCCCTCCATACAGGACAGACACTCAGGGCTGTCAACAACTCCCATCCTTGTTAAATGAGCGTGAAGTGAGCTGTAGCCGGTGATGATGCCGACCACGGCTCTACATTGTTTCCTTCCGAGTCCCATGAGAAAATCGGAGATATTCCCATTGGGCCCATCAAGAAATAGTTTCGTACACCTACAAGCACTCAGGTTCTCCCATCTCTGCTGATATTTCCTATGGACATCCGCTTTGATGAGAGACCCGATATTCGAGGTGGCAACGCCTACGGCAGGCTCCAGTCCCAAGCACGGAGAATGGGAGCCAGCCCTAGCTAAAAGGTCAGCCCATTCATTCCCCATGATCCCCATGTGACCATGAACCCACAGGGGGGATACATTGTTGTGATAACACAACTTATCCACTGACGACCTGCAGTCACCCAGTAACTTAGACTTTATCCGAGGGCCATTCAGAGCCATCAAGGCTGCCTGACTATCCGAAAGGATAGCGATATCTCTCCCCTTGATTTGCATATCAAGGGCTAACTTCGCTGCCATTGAGATGGCGAAGACTTCAGCCTGCAAGACAGTGGTGTGTTTTCCAAGTGAGTACTCCATTCCAAAATCATGCTCAGGAAAGTAGACACCTGCCCCAGCTCCGTCATTAGTAAGAGAGCCGTCGGTGAAGATTTTTAGAGCAGACCGGGGAAGGCACGATAAGGCACCTCTCTCAGTCCAAGATTCCCTTGCAGGAAAGCTTACAGAGAAGCGACGCTCGAAACGAAGCTCTGGTACCATCGCATCCCGTGGCATACCGGCCAGAATGTTTTCCAAGTCCAGCCGATACGCCATAGAGCAATGAGAAGAGCCAGTCCAGCCGCCCTCCCAACATCCCCATAAGCGCAATCTGCACACAGCCCTTTTGGCCTCTGCCTGAATGACAAGATCCAGGGGTGGCAGATTGAGTAAGACCTCAAGAGCCGCAGTAGCCATAGATCGCATGGAGCCCGTAATTCCCAAGCAGGCAAGCCTTTGCAGAGCCGCCAGCTTCCGGATCGCAGTCCCCACAAGCGTCCTCGGCCACCATACACAGGAGGCATATGTGAGCATGGGTCTGACGATCGAGGTGTACATCCAATGCACAACCCTCGGTCTCATGCCCCATGCGCAGCCAAAGGTTCTCCTGCATTGAGCGAAGACCCTCATAGCCGCATTTCCTCTACGTGTATTCCCCATGTCAGCTTCGAACCAAGGAAGACTCCAAGGTGCTTGACATCAGGAGAGAGCTGCAGAGTGTGTCCAAAAAGAACCCCAGCTTATGTCTTCTGGAGAAGAGCACCAAGTTGCACTTTGTACGGTTCACTGTCATATCATATCCCAAGGTAAATAGTCCACGATCCAGTCCCCGTTCAATGACAGTTACCATTGAGTGGAGAGCCGTCTCCGTAGATCTGCCCCTCCGGTAAGCGTGCTGTGAGGTGTTTAAGAGAGAAGCCTTTAAGGGTACTTCCTTAATATATTCATCTACCAGCCTCTCCAGGCTTTTCAAAAGAAATGAGGAGAGGTTTATGGTTCGAAAACTCTTCGGGTCCATGTAGGAAGCCTTATCAGGCTTCGGAACGAAGGCAACTCTCACCTTCCTCCACATCTCAGGGACATATCCAAAAGCGATACATGCCCTGAAAATGGAGTCGATGTATGCGGCCAGCACCACGCTCTCAGCCTTAAGAAGGACAGGCAAAATACCGTCTGGACCCGGGGCTTTAAAGGCCGAGAAGGTTGAAATTGATCATTTCACCTTCTCGACATCAGCTACCTTGGCGGCAGTGGACCAATCTCCACCAGTGCATAGAGGTAGCGGATAATCGGAACCTGCCTGCAGGTCTTCTTCAAGCCTGCAGTCAGGAAAATGTGTCGAGAGAAGAAGTCTACAGGCTTCCTCTTTCGATGCCGTAAAGGAGCCATCTGGCCCTCTCAGAACACTCAGCCTAGCCGACGGGTCGCCCTGAGCAGCCTAACCGGCTCACGATAGCCGTCAAGCTCCTCGCAGAAATCTACAAAGGCCTGTCTTTTTGATTTCCTGACAAGCCTCTTGTAATTACTCTGAGTCTCGCGGTAGGCCCGCTAGTATACCTCCGAGCCAGACCTCCTGGCCTTGTTGAAGAGCCTTCTGGGAGCCTTACGGAGTACACTAAGACTACCGTTCCACCACCTTCCAATGTCCGTGCTAATGGGACAGGAAGCCTCGAAAGCCGCAGTTACAGCAGACTGCAGCCTTCCAACCGCCTTTTCCAAGGCGGCAACACTTCTGATTCTCTCAGCCGGAGAGTCGAGCATGGAAACTAGCTCCCTGTGGTATCTCCCCCAATCAGTCCGCTTCGGATTCCTGTATGGTTCCACCTCAATGGGGTCAGCACCCATACAGATCTCAATGTAGCGGTGATCAGAGAGAGACTCCTCTCGCGAAACCCTCCAGCCGGAAAACTGGGGAAGATACTTATATACTTATATATATATAAAAAAGTTAATTAAACATATTATATTATTACCAATACGTTTTTTTTAATATTTTTATGGTAGTTGACCATTTCAGGATATAATCCTAGCTACATTATGTAGATATATTATATTAAATCTGAGTACTCAGCACACTTCATCAATTTTCGTTCGAAGTTTTCTGAACTACATATATTTAAAAAATAACTCCATCCAAACTTCAAGGAGTTCCATTTTCTCCTTTCTACAGTTTCCTCAAAAGCCATTAAGGATTAAATTTAAAAAAAATAAAAGAAATCGATAGTGCGCATTTTGAGATATTCAATGATAACGAACATATTCATTATCCTTGAAAACAAATTTTCAGAAAAAGGACCTCAGCTAATTTTTTCAGGAGCTTTAAAGCTTCCTTAAACAAATAGAGTTTGTTTCATGGGCTTACGATGCATACATCCTAAGATATAAAGTTTTGAATTTACAGCTTCCAAGCAAAATTTGCCACTTTTTCCAAATTTCAAAATAACATATCGCCGTCAAAAATGGACAAAAACGAAAAAATTTTCAGCAAACTTACTTATCAAATTTTATCAAAATCGGAGTTGGTCAATGCACAAATTTATACAATATTTGTCGATTTTCTGTGGAATGACCCGATTATGTCTTTGAAAATTAATAATATATCAATAAACTCTTCCCAGAAGTCCTTATACTTAATTGACACCATTTTGGTTTGTTTTTTACAACGCATTTACAATAAACAACTTGACAGATAATGAAATCGGATCAACGGTTGAACAACAAGCCCACACACCATACAACGGTTGCATATACAACAGCGGTTTACCTGCATGCACGTCCAACCATCCAACCGAGCTTGATTGTTGGATGCTTCGTACAATTGGCCCATACAACGGTTGTATGCCAACACAGATTGGTACAACAGTTGGACCAACAGTTGTATCGTCTGTGGCCTGCTTAAGTTTGCTTTGCGAACCAATATTTGAAAGCTCAATCTGAAAGTTTGGATTGGATGCAATCGTAAAAGCTTTTCTTGCAGAGCTTGCGTCTTCTGTATTGAATTTACAGCCCACTTCACCAGCAGGGACCACATCAAGTCAAGGTACTGAATGGAATAAATGCAACACTACCAAATTTTACTATGGTGGATATTAATACGCATATGAATGTGTTACTTTTGGAAGCACTTTTGATACAAAATATTATTGCTTCACGCCAAAACCCTCGAGAATACTTCCCAAGCCATGAAACAGAAACCTATATGTGTGCGTTCGGAGTCCGTTCTCTAAAATCTTCTATAATTGATGCTTACGGAAAAATGTCAAACATTGACTTTATATATGCTATAGAGCCTAAACTACTATCCATACAAGCAAATAGTCTTCTTGTAACTTACAGCTTGGATCATTACCTTCCCAAAGGCTACACTTTCTATATACCTTACTTAACAAAATAATAAAATAGTTTTGATTAAAAAGTAAACTTACCATTTTACGCTCAATACCTCTCCAGCTGAGTGATAATCGCATGTGTGTATGTGCAGCCGGAGTCCGAATCTGTAGGCAGCTACATGCGATATCATCAGCCCACGGCATGCCATGACGGCACAGCGACATTACAATGATTACTCAGCTGAGAATTTTTGTTTGAGAAATCTTAGTCATTTTGTTAAGATAAATTTTTGTAAATAATTTTGTTAGAAAAGATATGAAAATTTTATTACGGTTCGGAAGATAAGAAAGCAAACTTAAGATTATCAGAACACCATTTTTCTGTATGAATAGTAGTTTAGGGCGGAGGAGCTATTCAAATCAAACTTTTGTCAGTTTTACATAAGAACACTGCAAATATTTTAGAATGTAAGGACTACGTTGGGCCACGCATGCGGTAGGGAGGTGGTCTGTTTCATGGCTTGTGAAGTATTCTCGAGGGTTTTGTTCACGCGGAAGAAAATTTTTGCGTTGATATAAACTGATATGGAGGAATTAGCTGCGATTTCTTTATACTGTACTGGTTCATTGGAAATTTAAATTAATTTCATTCTATAGAACGTCTATAGGTAGCCATGATTTTTTTATGAGGGCAATTACTTAGATCATAAAACGAAAGGATAGGCTATGAGGAAGAAAAACAAAAGCATTTTTCTTGATGTAGTAGAATCGCATCGATGTATTTGTTTAGTCATGGAAGTCGTAAACTACGATATTTTCTGAGCGGGCACATAATTTAGTGGTCGAAAGTTAATCAAATATTGAACAAGTTTTATAATTTCTTGTCAGCGCGATTTGTATCATTTTTTCATTTTATAATTTTATAATTCTTTTATAACTTATCACATTTTTAAGAGTTTTCCTAGTGCCCCATTTATTTGCTGATAATATTTCTTGTCGTTGCCTTTGCTTGACTGACATCAATCAAGAGCCCCAATGACAATTCAATTGTAAGCAAACAAACCGGCATTGGAAAACGTTAATTTTTTTACCACGGCTGTTTATTTTTATTAATATTTCACTTTTATTTTATTTTAAACACAATATTTAATTTTTAAAGCTATTAAGATTACTTGAAGAATGCTTTTCCACGACAATAACGCCGCTTGTTTCTGCAGCACAACACAGCGCACTTCACCACCATAATTATAGACTCCGGAGTCTCAATTATAACAAATCTCTTGCACAGAAAAATTATTTGTACCAGTTTTTCAATATTACACAATTTTAAAACACTTTTATTAATCTTTTAACTCACAAATCACTTAAAAAACACCCGACCTAAGAAATGACAAATGAGAAATGTCAGAAATATCGAGCTGACACAAACTAAAACCCCAGTCCTCTTGTCATTTCCCTCCCTTGTCCAAAAAAAAAATTGCTTATCACACGTACACGAATTTTATACAAGGTAGCCTATCCTTTCGTTTTATGATCTAAGGGGCAATTATCAAATTGCATTTCAATATCCACAAAATGCTAGATCTAAAATATTTGGTTCTAATTCTAAAGCTGTAATTCTTCAAAAGCTGGCAATTTGATGATTTTTTTTTCCATTTCTAAATCCGTATATCTCCTTTAATATGGATAAGGAAAAAAGAACGCAGCTTTGTAATCGTAATAGCACTGCAAATTATATGCAGGCAAATTTCTTAGAAGGCGATTTTTATTCACAGTTGTATAATTTTCAAAACGATTTAGTATTGTCGTATATTTCTATCTCCTTCTAGAGTTTTATCTTACAGACGAAAATATAATGAAATAGTTGAAGAATATTCTAACAGCTCGAAATGGGAACATTTCCGAAAATATAAACAGCATTTTTACAAATTCATCAACTATTTTTTCCTATATGTCGATGTACTTGATATCGTGATCGTGAGATATTAAAATTGCCTGTACTACATATAAGCGGAGTGAGCGACCTAGAAATCAATTTATTATACTTTTTAGTTTGCTATTTTTGATTGATGAACCTGAAAATTTGAACACAATTATATTTTTAAAATTTCCATCGATCTACGTTTCAAAAATATTTTAACAAAATTTTTAATTTTATAAACTCATGATTCTTATACCTTAGATGAAGTCTCATAGGGTATGCTAAGCTTGTCATTCCGTTTGTAACGCATACAAATAATGCTGGTGGAGCAAATGGATTGGACCCCACGGATATGTGTTATTAATTATTTGGATGTTTGCATGTCCATTCAGTACCATGTCTTGACTTGATGTGGTCCCTGCCGGTACAGTGGGCTGTAAATTCAATAGAGATGACGCAAGCTCTGCACGAAAAGCTTTTACGATTGCATCCAAGCTTTGAGATTGAGCTTTCAAATATTGGTTCGCAAAGCAAACTTAATCTTGTCATCTAAGAGCCTTTATTACTTCATGGTTTTACATATTTTTATGTAGTAAACGTTTTAAACTGATATACAGAAAGACAATATTTTTTGTGTCACATGAAATAGAAAGTTGAGCAGTCCATATTATATATGTCAGTTGGTATAGCCTGTCTATACAACTCAATTTTCTAAAATAGAATTAAATATCTGAAACTCCACAGTCACAGTGTTAAACAGCCAAGAAATTTTCATAGGGAAGTCCTAAATTTTTTCTTAGAAATTTACGGGTTATCTTTTCATTAGAATTTGTATGCATTGAAAGTGTTGTATCTGAAAATAACTCAATTCGGCCACTAAATGAATAAAAATTCTGCCGAAACATTTTCTGTGGTAAAAAAAATTATTAGCCGCCCCCCAAGCACCCGTTGTGACAAATGCATACAAATTCTTACTGAAGGAAAATATCCAATAAATTTCTAGGAAAAAATTGAGGCCTTCTCTATATCAGGGGTCGCATTCACTAACTCGGAGAGTTGTGGAGTTGTGGAGATGAGAGTACTTTTGCCACTTAACTCTCCACTCGGAATTCTGTAACTCGTGGAATTTGTATTGAGATTTGCCAAACTCTTTATTCCACTAGGCAAAACTCTCGGCTGTGTTAGTTGTGGAGAAGTAAGAAAAATATTTCTCAACTGACAGTATTGTCTGCTTTTATTGTCCTTTGTGAAGGTACCAATGTGCATACCTAGGATTTTCAAATTGAGTTATGGATTCACTGCATATGCTGGCTATGTTCGCAAAAACAACTTATGGAAATCCTTGCAATATGTACTTACAGAGAAATAAGGATTTTGGTGTCTCAAGGTACCCGCTAAAAATTGTAATTCACGCGAAAATGGTCAATTTGGTCGACTTCCCGTACAGATGCTATGAAAATTTTAAATATGCACGTTCAAGTTTGTATGTAAAATGAAATCGCATCTACATTTTGTCCCCTAATTAGATGTTTAATTAGTTTTTAACTCCGGTAAATAGTTTTGAAGATAACTTTAAAAGAAGTGAATCAGTCCTTCTTAAGATGAAAAAATGGCCGTTTTCTGGTACAAAAACTCAACTCATAATTATGAAGAACTGGTAAGTCGTGGAAATTCACTTTCCATGAGAAAAATGTTCACAACAGAGTACTAATGAATGTGAAATAAAGAGCGGTAGAAATATATGCAAAATATAGGAACTGGGGTGTATATGACCCACGTGCAAAAAATCCACCTTTCGGCTGGTAAAAGTCAGTTATGAAGTTAAGATAATAAAAAAAACTACGCCACTCGATTACCCGTTTCTGCCTCTTTAATTTGATACCAAACATGACGTATTGTGGACAACCCCCAATG
This sequence comes from Dioctria linearis, assembly GCA_963930735.1. Classification (NCBI taxonomy): domain Eukaryota; kingdom Metazoa; phylum Arthropoda; class Insecta; order Diptera; family Asilidae; genus Dioctria; species Dioctria linearis. The sequence goes on along the minus strand of OZ005744.1, from coordinate 148,586,997 downwards.
GGGTGGTGGTACGACCCCCCCCCCCCCCCCATCCAAAAAAGCCCCTCTGTCAGAAATTGTTCACCTATATTTTTGTACTCTAGACCCTAAATCCGTAGGAAAAAACCGCAATGCTCTAAAACCCTCCCACACAGAGTTATCCGTCTTTCAATATTTCGATACTTCTCACATTTTCTTTAAGAGGAGTCAGTACCAAGATTTACAAGTTTCATACATTTTTCAATGCGAACTGCTGGTAGAATAATGATTTATATCTTAAATTAAAGCATTGATTTTATACATATAGATATGCCACCAAATCTGTTACATCTTCTCAATCTTGTACCAAATTAGAAAACAGAGGCGAAATTTTTACCGAATGACTGAAATTTTGTTTACAGATGGCGCCATCTATTAGAAAAAATTGTAAAATATGAGGATATTAAGTTATCTTCGATAACAAATGTTTTTTCTTCTTCCCTATCTAACAATGTCTAGGAATGTGGAAAAAATGTAATAAAGGAATTCAAAAGAATTTCAGATTTTTTCTCAATAAATTTGCTTTTTATTAGATATATATATATGGAGAAGTACTTCGTAAGAGATTTTTTTGTTGAATTTTGTATTCCTTCTGTTCTACAAGAAATTATTATTTAAATTAATGCATATGTATTTTAATACATACACAGGTAAACAAAGCAGTTTTCAAAATGATTTTAGTTCGATTTTTTTTCTTTTTTATTATTTTTTATAAACGTATATACATTGAATAATATAATTTCATTATTATCAGACAGTTTTTTTGCTGCTAGTATGTGCCAGACGCTTTTTTTTTTTTTTGATAAAAACAAATAAAAAAAAATGATTTTATTATGGCTGTAATTTTTATACGAGCTGTTATCGAAGGAACAACATGAAATTAATCTTTTCAAGCAGAAATTCGGTTGATTGTCAATAGCCAAATCGATTGGAGTGCGATAGGGAATAAATTTGTGAGAGTACGGCCGACAAGACGTTGGTTTTTAACGAAAAGAAAAGTCTAGCAACGAGGAAACTGTCTGCAACACTATTGAGATACTGTAAGGAAAGGCATATCAAAAAACTAACCGAACTAAACTAATTTCTCGAAAACGATGCCTAGCTCTTACACTAATAGGAACGCCGAGCTTCCAAAAGATTCATGGGTCGGATTTTCCATAAAAATTTTTTGGGATTTGGCACGTCTGTCTGATGCCATATGTGGTTGTTGACAGATAGATTCATTCCGGGTGAATTTTATTTGAAATATTTCCTGCCAAGAAAAATGTTTGCACTTTATGTAATTTCTCAAAACTGTTGCCCCACATATATCGTAAAGATATATATGGCTCTGAGAACGCGTTGACATAGCGAGCTGAAAGATCTAGTTGATCGAAACGCGTTAGGCTTAAATTAAATTAAATTAATCATGTTATATATTTTTTGTGAAACATAAGAACTAAAACGCTAAAAAACATCGAGTGTGTAAAACTGCAGCCATAATGAACTAAAAAGTAAAAATTCTAAGGCAAAAGTCGTCATATGTCGTCTCGCTTTGCACAACCAACCAAAATTTCTAAGAAAAAATCAAAAATGTTCCAAACACGTCACGACAGTAAAACATGAATGCAAATATTGTGCAACATATAATCCGATAACATTCTTCACTCCACCCGTTTTTCTGCACCGTCAACGAAACATTCACGCCTCTCTTGTTTGCTAGCTCCTGAACCAAAATGTTGCAGAATTGAAATAACCGGACACATGTTAGTGGATATAGCGATGTGTCCACCCTTAGCTTCTTTCGCTGTTCCTGTCGCGCCCTTACGAGATAAGGTTTGGTCACCATGGACTTTTTTCTATAGAATCATATTTTGAATAATGGTATTTTCAATTGTTTTAAAAATTTTACCACTTCCGGTCCACACGCATGGCAAATAGATTATCACGCGTTCGGGGGTGTTTTTGTTATCTTTCACGCCTTTGTTTTGGTCCTGGGACGCCGCATTTTTGTGACAATACTCCCAGGACCACCCTACACTAACCCTCCAAATTGCAGCCTGAAAGGAATTAAATACGATCTTTAGCATTTTTTCGGCTTATTTGACTGGAGTAAAATGTGAGGATATAAATTTACTCCTTAGGTTCTTGCTCGTGCTGCAGTGCAGCTAGATTTGCGCATCGCGTCACTGTTTATTGCATATTCTTCTCGTTCGTTGTTGCCTTCCCGTACCATAGGCGCTGTTTCGTGTTTGTGTGGTGGCTTCACCCATCACTTACTTTGTACAGAATAAGATTGAAGGGCGAAACGGGCAGGCGACAATGATTAATTTAGCTATGCATTGATGTGGCGAATTTTTGGGATCACTGACTTTTTCATAATTATGTACTAAGAAAAACAGAGGAGTAAATGTATGTTTTCTTAGAAGGGAATCTTTAACATCTTTTTGCATGAGGTTTGCTTTTGTGGATTTTAATTCCCAAGTGTTTTTTGAGACCAGATGACATTTTTGAGGCTGCATATGAATGAAGACCAAATTAAGGGTTTCTTTTCTTATTGAAGGAAGCATGATAAGAAAATATACATTTACGTAGATAGACCTGGGGATTACACGAGGAAGTACAGCTTGTATGCAAGCCTCCCTTCCATCGCGTTTTTAAAGTTGACAGAAGAAGGCAGTTCGATTGGTATTTTATCAGCTTGTATGGAAAATCATTTAGAAAAATGGCATTGAGACAAAGTTTTATGTATGTCGGCGAAAGTCGCTTTTGAAAACTATGATATTAGAAAATATTCTGGAATTTAAGAAAACAATTTTTGTGTATAAAATTTTCATGAGTTATTTGAATTTCTTGTGTCAGAACATTGTTCAATAAATTATCTATATCTATGATGCAACTACTTATACTATCAACTACACCAGCCTACCCATATGCTCGGCTCAGTTTTCAATTCCACGAAATATTTCTAGTTTACCTATATTTTACCAAAAAGAATATCTAAGCATGTACGTACATATATTACCAAAAAACAATAAAAATGGGAAAGCAGAATGTGAGTACGAGCAAGAACAGAGGAAAAAGTTGGTATATTCATACACATATATAAATTATTCCAAAAAGGAAGAGCAATTCAACAGCCGACAAAATTCATCACATCATCTGACATCATTATTGTTGCCCGTCTCGTCACTATTCCATGCAAAGTAGAAAACGAGGCCACGCAAACACCGCTGACAAACGACGGTACGAGAACGCCACGAAATATGTGTCGAGGAGTGATCGGAGCATGCAAGCCAGCGGGCTGGGGGACACTACAGTGAATAGAATAGGCTTGAGGCTCGGATAGTACAGCGACGTGGCGCCTCTAGCGAGCAGTGTACAGCCGATTTCCATTCTTGCGTTCACTATACATATACTCTAAACACAATGGTAATGTACCTATGGTTTTTTAAATAAATTCCTTTATGAAACACCTGTCCTCAAAAGTCGAATTTTACTGACTGGTATGCCAATTCCATCATCCAATTAAATCTGACCTATCTGCTGTCTCCAGTTGTTGTCAGTATATTTCTTAGAAAAACAAAAGAATGTTCTATTTAGGCTCAGCACCCGAATCAATCCAACTTTATTACATCGGTCTCGGCAACCAATATATATATATATATGTATATATGTATACCGCGATCCGAATCAAAAATTCTAAGAAATTTCATCAAGCTAAACAAATTGCTATATTTCAAATTATTAACGAAAAATCAATGCACCAGTCGACAACCAGATGTGAAAAGGTAGATCGCAGAAATTCTATCGAAAATCCGATCGAACAATTTCTTGGAAGCCTCCAGTGCCTAGATAAGAATTTTGTATGTTCTGCAACTTTCTGCTGAGAAAGCGAAGTATGAGATTCTTTTCACTTAAATCCCGTATGATACACATCTGTCAAATCGTTTAAATCATCTTGATACTAATCAAGATATACCTTTAAATTTCTTTATTACAGTTTTTTTCCACATTTCTACACATCATTAGATAAAGAAAGACGGAAAAAACAAAATTAGATTAGATTATTTCCTGTGATATAGCGCTATTTATAACCGAAGACAACTTATTATCCTAATATTCGCTAGCAATTTTGCTAGCATATGGCGGACCTTTTGGTGAGCAGATGGTAAATTACTGCAGTGGCGGCTCAGTGAGAAGATGTAACAACATCTTGTGCTCGGCGGTGGCATATCTATATTTATAAAATCAATGATTAAAGGTAACGAAGAAGTCTAGTAAATAACGTAGAGAAAAAAAAATTATATTGGAATGCAGATATTAGCTCGGAAACTTGCAAAAAATGGTAAAAATTGATTTTTTTCATTCTCATTTCTTTAGATTGTGACTAACTTAGAAAAATAAAGCCTAAATCTAGCAAATAACGTCGAGTTTTTTTCATTTTTAGTGGGGCTTTTCTTAATTGTTCAACTCTAATAGTACTTGTATTCTCTCTCGATATTTCACCAACTAGAAATTGCAATATTTCGTTGAAAATTGTTGGAATATACAGCAAAATAGTAAATTTAACAATTATGTGCAAAATAAAATTTTGGAGAGCTAATTCTCGTTAAAAAATTTTAATTTCTTTGAACTGCAAATTTTCATTTTCGTCTAAAATTATCGCATGTTGGGTTTCTGACTTATACGCTAGATGTTTCTAATGTGACTTGTGGTCTAGGTCTAGGCTAATTTTATATGAATTTTCATACTTTCAGGACACAAACCTATGTATAGTAAGTTTTATTACCTACAGGCTCGCTGGTATCTAAATTGAAATTTTTGCTGAGTACTGACTCCTCTTAACTCCTCAAGTATGTTAGAGAATCTCGAATGGAGAGTTAGGGAGTTTTAACCATGGAAAACGAAAATTCTCATCTCCTAAACTCCCAAACTCTCCGAGTTAGTGAATCCGGCCCCAGGTCGAGATATCGTTGATTTTATATTGGAGCGATGCATTGCTGTCGGTCTCCAATAATGCATACAAATTCTAAAGAAAATATTTCCAGTAAATTTCTAGGAAAAAATTAAGGGCTTCTCTTCATCAGGTTCAAGCTATAGTGTGCTTTCACTGCTTATAACAATGGACTGAGCGTATTGTCATTTTCCTATAGGAAAGCATGGCACACCACACGTTTTATAGTTCTGTCTTTCAGGCTAAAACACAATGTGAGCGACACGACAAAAACGCCGTAAAAAACGCTGTCATTTCGGTTCTAATAACATGACAGTGTATGGTATAAAATACAATGCTGACGACATCGTTCGACGTTGTCGCCCAACTTAAATGAATATTGAAATTTGTCACACGTTTAGGGTCGTTTATCAAAATTATGATTTTGGTTTGCGTTCATATTTATTGTTATACGTTCATTGCAATCATATTTATGATTTGATAAATTAAAAATATCAGTAAATAACAATGCCGTGGTAAATATCAAAGTTGGTTGAATAAAAAATGGAAGAAAAGTTTATTGAGATGGTAACATATTACCGTATTATACAAAAAAAAAACGCATCCGCATAAAAACCCAATTCCGGCAGAGTTTTAGATAACTCTTGGACACACCACTTCTTCTATGTGGGCTCTATTTTTTATCTTCATTAGCAAAACGACCACACATGCAATTTTAATAATCTTTTTTAATGTATTCGTTGAAATTTTTTCTATTTTTACTTTACAACACAAGTAACAGAATAAATTTAATTGGAGATTGACAGCTATTGTCGCTCCTATTGTATTTTCACGGACGTTTTGTACGGCGTTTTTTACGGCGTTTTTGTCGTGTGGCTCACATTGTGTTTTAGCCTTTCGCCCTATGTGCTTGCTCATGACTAGTGAAGGCCGTGTACAATGCGAAGTTTTAATAATTTCGCAGCAGAGGTGGAATCTCGGATATTCGACATGATTTTTGACTGAGGCCAAACTATAATATGTCTGCACTGCAATATCTTTGTATAATATGCCGCCCTAGACACACATCGCTTTTAATGAAGAAATAACTAACGACTCATTAGTCTATAATGATTCATTATAAACTGCAGACACACAGCCAATAGCCATTTCTTTAATTAAGTTGCTCTGTCAAACTGGTTTTGATAAACTTATTACATTAAAGAAGCGATATCAAAATTTGAACCGGAAATTTCCATAGAAAACCCGGAAAATCGGGAAAAATCGTGATAAATCCGTTTCAGGAAGAATGCAGAGTTTTCCGATTTTTCCGAAAAAAATTTCCGGAATTTTCAAACTTTTCCAGAAAATTTTCCGGTAAAAAAGTTTTCTAAATTATGCAGGATCAAGTTCCCTATCAACTGGCATCATTACTTTCTCTCCGACAATGGTAAAAACTTGCAGAAAAAATCGAGGAAAATTCATGTAAAACGCTTTTCCGGAGCTTTTCCGACCAAGGAAGCGTTTGAGCGTTTTGCAACCTAACACAAAGTTGTAGAGCGAAATGAGTTGCATAAAGTTGCTTTTGTGGAAAAGTCGATGGAAAACTCCGAAAAGCGGGAAAATCATCGGTAAAATTGTATGGTAAAATCAGGAAATTCAAAATTTTGTTTGAAAATCTTTTAAATCATTTTCATTACAGACCAATCTGCATCGTACCAACATATCATCTCGAGAGCATCACATGAAAAAGTAGAAAATAAACTTTTCTTCACACACAGAGGTGGACTCAGATTTTATTCGCTGATAATCACCGATATATTTCAGTATGATCAATCAGAGGTAATAAGTGATTTTATTCATGAAGAGAAAGAATATTCAAGAGAAATGTCCCAATCAAAATATCTGAGTCCACCTCTGTGTGTGAAGAAAAGTTTATTTTCTACTTTTTCATGCAGCTTGGCGTCAGTTTTGTTTGAAATCTCGTTTTTTACTTATTTTATTATTTATTTTATTTTTGAATTTAACAATTTAAAAATGCGAAATATTTTATATTAAAGGAATAAGTTACTTTTTAAATCGGCAGAAGCACAGCGGAGCTCCAGATTTATATTATATGCCAAATCTAGCACATTTTTTCTCATTATAGCTATAATGAAGAAAGAAAACGCTTCATTACTGTACTTCATTATCATTTGATTTTCGCGCCATAATGACGTATACTAAATGACACGGAATTTTAATGAATAGTTAGTACTAATGATTCATTAAGTCGTGCAGTGTTTCTAGGGTAATAGAATCTTTAATATAACATATGTTCTTTGGTAAAACGATTTTCTCAAACATGTCGCAAAATGTAGCAGAACGGTAACATTGATTAGAGAAGGCATAAAATAAAAGAATCATAGTTCGTCGATAGTGGATCGTGTTGTCCTGTGCTGTGCTGTGCTGTGGTGGATTTGAATTATCGTACACGTGTGTATCGCTCCGCGTTCTTTATAGTTCAGTTGTTTACTGTTTACTTACTTAAGGCTGAACTACAATAGAAGTAAACAACTTTACGAAATTAAAGGAGACTGAGGTTTACTTATAAAAAATTGATACTTTTAGCCTAAATATATATCACATTCCGTAAGAATTGATATTTAATGTTTTCAATTTTAAAAAGTGGTAAAAGTGAAAAAATTAACAAATGGAAGTTGATTTAATGGAAGATTTGTGCTTTCTATTAATTCGCAGTACAATTTTTACTCCATTTTAATTTTTACATTGCACTTTTAATCATTTAGTAATAATTTATTTGTTTAAACACATCGCGTTCTTACGGAATGAGCGATTCTTAGCGCACTATACTTACAGAAAATTGGATATTTAAACTTAACGAATGTTCCCCTCACACGAGTTAAAGTTAATTTGTGTACGCCTATTAAATTAAAGGGCGCGTTCGCTTTAAGTAAGTAAATGTACTTACGTATACTTCTATTGTAGTGCAGCCTTTATTCCAATTCAGTAATTTTTAATACTTACGGAAGTGCAGAGATATTATTGCGTTTGATTGGGGGCGAATAAACTAATAATTGTCGCTAACTTTTTCATATTTCCGACGCTTTGATAATCATCGCTTGCAACAGTGCGGTTTACATTAAAGGAAAAAAAAATATCCTGGTGACAATAGACGTAAAATAACTAAAGAAAAATATTTAATTTTTGTATTTTCTTTTATATCTAGTTACCAAATAGTAATGGAGTCAGAAGGATTTAATCATTCAAAGCAGTCAATACTGGAAAGCTTTCAAAGAAATCTTTTGAAGCGACAAATAGAACTGCATAAAGAAAATGAATTTTGTGATTTGATAAACATAAACATAAACATTTATTTATTTGAGCACCCATGCCAAAGGCACGCCAAGTGTTGGGCACATCATAGCGAGTGACATAGTAGATATACATTATAGCAAAACGAAACATAAACAAGTAAGAGTAGCGGAGGCTTAGAGCATCCATAGTAGCTAGTTCATTAAGAATAAAAACAATAGTAAAAATTACAGCAAAATATAAAATTTGTAGTATGATTTTAGTGTGATATATCATGGTGACAATAAAATAGGAAAAAATAGATAAACGTGAATAGACCAGCGACAAGTAGTAGAGGATCTTAGCAACTAAGCAATACCTATAGCAGAGGTAACTAATGACTACTTAAGGCTGAACTTAAAAGTAAACTTAACTATATACACCAAACGACATGAATCATCCCTTAGTAGAGGTAACCATTGAACATTTAGCTTGAACTTCCGATTGAATTTAACCATGTACATTGACTTTTACTGTTTCTACGTTGGTTCTAAGATTGACTTGACTTGATTTGATTTGATTTGATTTAGCTTGGTTATGGAGTTAAACATATCGGACAGAGAAATTAAACAATATGGAGGGAGGCCACTCAAAGCAATTTTGTTCTAAGCGATTTAGTTGCATCAAGTAGAATTAATACTAAAGTGGGAGGTAGGTTGATGAGTGACGTGAGGGAGATGGTGTTCTAGACGGTATTATAGAAGTTGGCAAATTCTACACTGCATTCAGAAAGTCGACAGCTGCTGACCTAAATGAGTTTAGTGAGTCACTGCCCCTGACTCCATCAGTCATCTGATTCCAGATGGTCGTCCCACGCAGGAAAATATTTCTTCCACCATACTGCGACAGCACTCTTGGGAGGACAATTCTCGACCGAATCAACGTGCTCCACTTGATCCGACGAATCAGGTAGCCGGGCAGTAGACCATGTCTATCCTTGTAAATCAACTTCAGGACACTGAGCTCGTACATCTTGGCAAGCTGACATGGGATGAGCATTTCGAGGAGACAAGCGGGCACACGTGAGCCACGCTTAAAGCCGAATACATATCTGGTGCAAGACATGAAAGCACGGACCAGTTTATCGAGGTTGCAACAGGAGATAGGAGACAATACCACATCTGCATAGAAGAAATGTGGTAAGATCAAAGTAGAGAAGAGTCTAGTACGTGTGGCCCCATCTAGGTGTTGTGACGCTGCATAAACTGAGCGCAAACCGTAATACACTCTAGCACACATTTTATTAATCTGTGGTTCCTAGGTCAGACCAGGATCCATGAGCAAGTCCAGGTTGACCACCGCCTTCCCGGACAACTCGATATTGTGTCCCAATAAATGCAATGCTGGAAAGTCTGAAGAGTTAGACCCATTCAATGGACGAATGGAGTAAATAATGACTTGTGTTTTAGTGGGATTAAGGGACAGCCTGTTATTAGCTGACCATTCAGCTTTCCCTGCCAGAGTCCTATTAATGACCATTGCTGCATCATTGAGGTTGTCTCTAGGAGCACCACAATAGATCTGAAGATCGTCTGCATAGATGTGGAAGTGTACATAACTCAACACAGTGGTGATATCATCCATGAAGAGAATAAACAGGAACGGCACCAAAACAGCCTCCTAAGGGACTCCTTCCACTACTGGCTTCATTGACGAGTATGTGCCATTGCTATTTACCGTAAAATGCAGTGGCGGATAACCCAAAACAGGAACGCAGCTTAGCACGCAGCATAGAGTGTGGGACCGAGTCAAAGGCCTTGCTGAAATCTAGTAGCACATGAATTACGCCTTTGCCTCTGTCACACAGGTCACGAATGCCCGCCGTCAACTCGAGAAGAGCTGTACCCGTTGAGTGAAGCCTCCTGAAGGCTTATTGGAAGAATTTTGAGAGTAGATTATGAGAGCCTACATGTTCTGTGATCTGATCAGCAATGATAATCTCCAGGACCTAGGAGATCGTCGGCAATATGGAGATTGGTCTCCATTCAGAAATATGGGATGGGGAGTTTACTTTGGGGATGGGAGTGATTAGACCCACCTTCCAGTGATCAGGAAAGTGTGAGGATGAAATTAATCTGTTAAGCAGATGCGTGATGATAGGTAGGATGAAGGGAAGAACTAACTATTTTGTAAACTTGAGAGGTACGTCATTGTATCCAGTAGCATTTGATTTTAGCTTGCGGAAAGCGTTCACAACCTCAACCTCAGACACATTTGGGAAGCTGAAGGCATCATCAGCAACAGTAGAACGTGGATCAGTCAGAATTTGTTGAACATTATCTAATCTGTCGCTTGTAACGTTTGGCAGCAGTAAGGGGCTGGGACAAAGAAGTCAGCATATTCTTCAGGGTCAATAGTCGATTGAGCTCTAGCTTTCGAACCCAAGCCAAGATCGTTGACCTTATTCCAATTTATGACACTGCCTTCTCTAACGTCTTTCAATGTGTCTTCTCTTACCTTTGCTCTGACTAAGTAGTCAGCCTGACTACGCAAGCGACGAAATTCCACCAGATTTTCCACTGTTTTGTCATTTTTCCACTGCTTATAGACAAGGATTAAGAGCAAATCGGTTTTCGGTGTACTGCCGCCTTAACTCAAAAAATCCGGCAATTCTTGCGCTCTAAGTGAGACCAAGGCCGTTTCGGATGTTGATATTAATCAGTATCACGTCCCTGGTTACAGCTTCGTGCCTCTTTTTTCTCAGTATACAGGGAACGCAGTATATATTCGGAATGATGTGGCCTTTACTATTCTTCACGATTTTCCTTCTGCCAATCCAGAGTTTAACTAGATCTGGATTAGGTTCAAACTTCACAAGCACATCATATAGTTCTGTTTCCTTTATCGCTGCCCAAATTTGTCTGATGACGACACGGTATCCGTATTTGACAATATCTCCAACAATATTGATCATTTGCTTTCTGTTTCCCCCTCTTCCGAAATCGTCCTGGCAGGCGATTTTAATGTTCATAATATACCGTGGCTCAGACATTCTTCTACCACAAGTCCTGGGGGCCGTTTCGTTGAACTCTTCTGTGAATCATTTAATTTACAACAGCTAGTGGATGCACCAACGCGAATTCCTGATGCAGCTGGAGATAAAGCTAATTTACTCGACTTGTTTCTAACATCTCATCCTGACAAATATTCCATCTCAGTCGGTTCCCCTCTCGGAAATTCAGACATTGTTTAATCACGGCTCAATTTACCACCTCAAACCTGTGCCCCTGTTATCAGCGAGTGCGTGTCATATCAAAGAATATGGAACGTCCAGATGTACGACCTTAAGTGAGAAATTTTGCAGAGGCCAACACGGAAAAATTAGAATAACATTTTTTTTTATATCTAAGCACCAATTATTAATAACAGAAATTGAACTTGACACCCAGTAGCAAGTAAGCAGACACTGCGGATCGTCTCGGAGGCGCCTCGGCGATGGATCCACAGCATTAACTACATGTAAGTGTTCCCTTTGGTTTTTTTTCTTTTTTTCGCAAATTTATTTAAATACATAATGTAGACTTCTAAACACTTAAAAGAAGAACTTTGTTGTTTGACCTATAAGTGCAGTAAAGTTGAAATTTATTTAAATGCACAATGTAGATTTATAAACACTTTAAGAATTTTTTCTCGGTTGACACATAAATGCTTTGATTGCCTAATTAGTTAAATACATAGGACTCCACGTAATAGAAGTAATGGACAGAAGAATCGTATTTTTTTTTATCAACGAATCGACCCCATTGGGTTTGATAATTCCAGTGAACTTTGGTTAAAGAATTATTTATGTCGATGCTTAGATACGTACTTATTTAGAACAAGTGATCTTTATGTATATAATAATTTGAATGGATTGAAGTTTCGCTTAAGAAAGCTTGACGTAATTCGCTAACTTTATCGTTTTTACAAGTTCGATCTCCTATGAGTCTTAAGAGAAAAATGAAGATGAAGGTACATTTATAGGGGTACATACGTAGGTTTGACTAAAGCTTGTGCGATAATTGAAAACGTGTCAGCCTCAAAAGTTTGCTGTGAGCAAGTAAACAACTAACTGCTTTGAGACTGCTCTTGAAAGCTAACAAACTATATAATTTTTGGGGCATTAATAATAATAGTTACCCAATTAATATCACATGCAGAAGTTTTGTGAGAACCTGAAGAAACCTTGCATATTATCAAGCTATCACTGGAATTTACCTATATAGATATATATATAATGTGTCAACGTCCAATTATGAGAAAGGAGAAAACTCGCAAATTATTTCCTTAATTATTTATAATAGATATGTATATACTTACCTCTAACAATACTATAGGATTAGTAGTGTGATAATCTTACTGTTTTTTTTACTAAGCTTTCGTTTGAATACTGCACAGCTTTAGTTTTTCATTTCACAAAATTTCCGTAGCCTGTCAATAAGCTAAGCCTAAAATATACGGAGTTTCTTTTATAACGATTATGACGTGCTGAGTTTCGATTTTGTTTCTCCTTTCACGATCCCGGAGCCCTCTCGCATGAAGGACGCCTAGGTCCGCTCTTTATTCTCTCTTTACAGGTCAACAAAGGGACACTGAAACTAATTTGTTGCTCTCAGTGTCGTATGGGTGGTTGGGGCATGCAGTGAAGGCATAACATCTGCGCCTTCAATATTGGATGTAGGTAAGTGACGTCAAAGTCCCTTCAGGACTGAATGTGTGCCGGTTTTTTCTGGTTGATAGATTTTTTTTTGATTATGGCAGACGGCAGCGGCAGGTTTTTCGTGGAACCTCCCACACTCTCCGCCAATAGCTGAGCCGAGCTAGCGTACCGCCCTGCAGTCAACGCTGTCCGTCGGGTGATCTGTCAGCTCATGCTGGCAGTCTGGACTTTACGTCCAAGCCAGTCTCTCAACATAGTTCCATAACATTGTCCAGTCAAATAACTCGTGCGATTTGATGCTTTCATATGTACTTTGTCCTATATCTGGTATGTTAAACTGGATTATATCGTATTCCTGCAATGACCTTAGCCGCAAATAAGTAATCGCGTCTGTTGGATGTAATATCACTGTACATCCTTCAGCTTCGAGGAATATCGCAAACGATACTATGCCGCCCAGCCTTTCCATGAACCGGGAGTATCAGTGCAGCACTAAATGAGAGAGATGGTGTGAATAGTAGCACCATCACACTTAATCGCATGCCCAGTGTGAACTCCACAGTTGCTTCACTGTTTCGGTATAGCACGTCGAGCAGAATACTTGAGATGAGCAAAATAGATCCGTGCACAAAATATACTGTATGATGCAGAATGCGCACTTATGCAAAATGGCGGTACTTGCCCCCAATTAATGCCAGCCTTTTGATGGATTGAAAATTTACGCGTAAAGCCTTTACAAAGCTGAGAAAGCAAAAACCTTCAAGTGATTTGCATAAAACAAGCACTTGTGAGTAATTGTACAAAACACAATAAAACTTGGAAAATCGAATAAATGTTGAGGAGCGAAAGTTAACAAGCAATGACAATTCAGTGACATTTGAAGATGGATACGAAATCAAAGTGCACAAATTCATTGTCTCCTCTACAAGTGACTACTTCAAAGATTTACTAACAGTTCCAATGAAAGAGAAGATGGAAGAGTGCATCACAATCCCAGGTATAACTTCAGATGTTCTAGAGAAAATAATCACATTCATCTACACCTGCGAGTTCGAAGAAAAAATCGAAGATGTCGAAAAAATTATCAAATACGCAGCGGTGTTTCAGCTTGACGAATTAATTGAAATCTGTTCACTTGTTCTAAGCGAATCTATTAGCGATCAAACCTGCCTGAAATATTGGCGGCTTGCAAGAGACAATCTGATTTATGGCTTGGAGGATAAGTGTTTGGCGTATCTCGTTAGGAAAGCTGATCATCTTTTCGGAAGCTCATTAATGGCTGACTTGACTATCTCGGAGATGAGATCTTTACTTGCTACTAATAGATTGCATCTACAATGCGACGAAGAAATGATCTTTGAACATGTCTGGAAATGGGCTGAAGGTAAAGTTTCTGAAACCAAAAGCTTTTCTCAAGTATTTTCGGAAGTTGTTGATTTATTTAACTACGCTGAATTAAATCAGGAATTTATCCTTTCGAGAATTTTGTTCAACGATGATTTAACAGAGAATGCCGAGCTTTTGCAGAAGATAGCTAAATTAACTAAGCAAAAGTGTAAATATGAAATTCCTAGCCGTCTTATATTTTATAAATCTACTCAACGGAGGTTATTGGGCTTGGGAACAAATAAGATGTTTACTGGTCTTGAAGAAGATAGCGCCATAGAGAAAGAAATCAACCTTCGAGATGATTTTTGTTATACAACATTCGACAATAAATTGTTAATATGTGGAGGAAAGAGTTCCTGTTGTCACTTTTTCGAGCCGAACAAACAGCAGTGGAGAAAGTTTCCATCTATGAAACCAAAGAAGCAGGGTCATCAGTGCTTACATCTGGACAACAAAATCTATGCATGCGGTGGAGATGGTAGCAAAATCGTAGAAATTTTCGATTTAGGCAAAGGAGAATGGAATTACGGTCCAGAATTGCTTACGAATTGTTGTTGGTTTGGATTAATTGGTTTAAATGGAGCATTATATGCCATTGGAGGAGAATCTAAAAACGTCGAAATTCTGGATCCTCGAGCACAGAAATGGAGTGTTGTTTACAGCGATTTTCAACCTGGTAGCGAATATATATACGTTATGATTCGATTGGTCCTTGCATCTATTGTTTTACTCACGGAAAGAGATACATCTTCGACACACGATCAAACAAATTTGCAGAAGAAGTTTGTTGTGAAGATTTTAGTTGGTATTTTAATTCTTGTGAACTTGATGGATACATTTATGGCTTCGGATATCAAGACTCTGCTGAGCAATGGTCCCACAATCTCGTTCAATATCATCTCGATGGAAAACAAGGAGTTAATAAATCTTACGGATTATATAATGAGGGGGAGGTAACACAAACTTCTATAGTATCTTTGTATTACTAATAAGTTTCTATTGTTTATTTATCCATTATTGGAGAGAATTAAGTTTTT
The DNA here is from genome assembly GCA_963930735.1 of Dioctria linearis. Lineage (NCBI taxonomy): Eukaryota > Metazoa > Arthropoda > Insecta > Diptera > Asilidae > Dioctria > Dioctria linearis. The sequence goes on along the minus strand of OZ005744.1, from coordinate 148,571,645 downwards.
GTTTTTTTGTTTTTCTAAACCATTCATTTTCAATATTATTGATCACTTCTTAAGCATTTCCTTTTTCGATATTTTGAATATATAATGTAACGTTCAGGTACTTACCCGCATAATTTTAGAAATTTGGTGTTGTACTTGAGCTATCAGAATATATCCAGGAGTGTAACAAACTTCCAAGTGAACTATATACTACAGGAAAGAATCTTTACATATAATTGGTGTAGTAGAAATTTTGGTGATACTTCAGATAAATGTCTGGTTAGGTGTTGGGCGATCAGAAATAACCAGACTGATGACACGTCTCTGATCGCTAGGTAGAAAAATTCGATTTTCTCTGTATTTCAGTCTACTATAGACGAAAAATTTCCAGGATGAGTGAAAGTAAAATTAAGGTGGTCAGATTGGAATTTTAGACTTTAGGCGAATTGAAAAAAGTATCCTGCTAGATTAAGCGCGTTGATATTTCAGATGTGATATTGTTTTCAACTTGTATAACAAAACTATTTTTGGTATAGGAAGGGGGATTAGGAAATAAAAGGTTTCTTTGTTTATATACTTACTTTGGGAGAAGTCAGGACCAATGTGGATGCTACGACTAAAGAAAGTAGAATGCCTATTCCCTGCCGATGGCCTCGCTTATATAGGCTTGTTGGTTGAGTGGGGTGATGCTATATATGTGATGAATATTGTGTTGACCAGGGTCGCATTGGGAGTGATGTTACAGTCTCCCCTTCTGAATCTTAAAGTAACATCACTGTGGTTTTCATGGACGTCCTCTTCTTCGTAGTGGAACTATCGGACTAGTGGTGCTGACTCCTGGGGGACATGATGTTAAAGCGGATCAGGTCGTCGATGTTTACCCTTGTATCCCTTCTGTCGATCCTGCTCTTTTTCACAAACCTCTTTATCCTTCTGTAGAGTTGACTATAGCCGAGTAAGATAAGGCGAGATTTCCGGGAGGAAGCTGTCTGTTTGAATGATGCTTCGAAGGTCCTGGGCGACGTCATCTGTCGTCCGAAGCTCTCTCCCAAGTGTGAGATGGGCTGCTGTTTGACCTGTACTTTGACATCTATTGGTGTTCATTGCAAAGGGGATGGTTGACAAATATTTTGACCAGGTTCGGTGATCATCCTTCACTAGAATAGCCAGCTGTGCTTTTAAGTCACAATTTCGTCTTTCTACTGGATTCGCCTCAGGATGGTACACGGGTGTAAAGGTCTGCTTGATGTTCAGGCACTATGTGATCTGCTGCATTATGGCACTTATGAACTGAGTACCATTGTCACTCATAGGCGTCTTGGTATGCCGTATCTGAAAAAGACTTCTTCAATTAGTATCTTACATCTTCTATAATGTGAATCCATCTTTTGCCGTCTTCGGACTCGGTTAATGGACCAAAGATGTCTACTGCCAATGTTTCGAATCTTCGACTAACTGCCGGGGTTTGTAGTAAGCCCGCTGACTTAAGATTGCTTGCCTTATATCTCTGACATTCGGAACAGTTGTTCACGTGGACTGCTATATTGCGTCGCATTCCCGACCAATAGTACCGTCTGCAAATGCGCTGAATGGTTCGCTCGATAACATAATGGCCTGCTGTCGGAGCGTCGTGGTACATCCTTAAGATTTCAAGTCCTTCATGCTCTGGTACAACGAGTTGAGCTTCTTCAGTTTCCTCATCAGGTGCATACCTATACAAAATTCCATTATTTAGAAGATATCCGCGAGCACTCCAACGACTGAATGCTTCTGGGGCTGCATTGCTTTCAAAACATTCTACAATTTTCTGTAACTCAGCGTCCTTACGCTGTTCTTCTCTTACCTCCTTTGGTGTTCTATGCGGGAAGTCCACTGATATAGGGCAGGTTTCTAAGCTAAGGAGCTCTTCTTCATTAATTGGAGGGCGTGTTAAGCTGTCAGCTACTACATTGATGCGTCCAGGAGTGTATTCAATGTCTAAATTGTATGGCTGTAGCTGAAGCGCCCATCTTGCCAAACGTCCGGTAGGTATTTTTAGACTCATTAGCCAACGTAACGGTTGATGGTCGGATGCTATAGTGACTTTACTACTTTCGATATATCCTCGGAATTTATGGACTGCCCAAACCACAGCTAAAGCTTCCCTTTCTGTCGTTGTATAGTTTCTTTCTGAAGTGGTGAGCAGTCTGCTTGCATATTCCACAGGCCGTTCATCTGCTCCCTCCCCTTGAAGTAAAACTGCTCCCAAAGCGTAATTGCTGGCATCTGTACGTATGATAAAAGGATTTTCTTCATTAGCTTGCCTCAGGATAGGAGCGGTTGTTAGTCTATTTATTAGCTCATCAAAAGCCTGCTCTTTTGTTGTTCACTCCATACCCATGTAGTATTCTTCTTGGTAAGGTATGTCTGTCAAAGGCTTTGCGATATTTGAAAAGCTTGGCACAAAACGTCCGAACCATGAGCACATCTGCAGGCAGGATAGCAGGTGTTTGACATTCTTTGGCAGCGTGTAGTTCTTAATGGTGGAGACTTTTCTTGGATATACTTTTATACCTTCAGTTGTAATGAGATGGCCCAAATATTTAATGTCAGAACAGCAAAAGTTACATTTCTCTATTCACTCGAAGTTGGAAATCCTGAAGTACCCGGAAAATTGTTTTGAGGTCCTCTAGGTGTTTCTCAAAAGTTGAAGACATGATGATGAGATCGTCTAGATAGGCTAGTAGGCTACATGTGCCTTTGCTTTTACTTGATCTATCATACGTTGGAATGTTGCTGGAGCGTTCCGAAGTCCGAATGGCATTCTCTTGAATCTTTATATTTCCTCAGGTTTAATGAATGCGGTTTTGTCTATATCGCTTTTATTCATTTTAATTTGCCAATAGCCTGCCAATAAATCAATAGTACTCATGTATTTTGCTTTCCTTGCTGAGTGAAGTAAATCATCCATTCTTGGTAATGGATAATGATCTGGCGTTGTGATGGCATTAATCTGGCGGTAGTCTATAAACGCGAACTCCTCCATCTTTTTTAGGTACTAACACGACAGGTGATGCCCAGGCCGATTCACGCTCCTCTACAATATCAGAACTAATCATTTTCTGCAGCTCTTGTTGAAGAATAGCTTTTTTGCTTTGGTTTAATCTGTACGGGGGTGATGCTACTGGTGGATAATCTCCTGTATGGATATGATGCTCTACATATAAAGCAGGAGGACCGTTTTCCTTAAAAATGTCCCTGTTACTTTGGATTACTTTGTTGTGCTGTCTACGATACTCCTCGGGTAGGTTGGCTGGTTCATGGTTTTGTAGTTCAATTGATGAAATATCAATTGACTCAAAATAATCATCCATGGTGTCCATGCTTAGGGCTACTCCTGACACCGTGGAAGATTGTGGCAAAACATCCTCAAAAATTCTGTTTATGGTTCCTGGTGAATAATTCGTAACACTTGTGTGTCTTCTTATCGGTGGTGTTGCGGATAGTGGACTTATTAATGTTGGTGCTTGGTGTAGACCTTTCAACTCAGGTGGTGTGGCTGGAATAGGTGGACCGTAATGGTCTTCATCTTCAAAAGTAGGTGTTTCAATTTTTGGTGCGGTGCTAAAAGCATTCATTTCAACAGCTTCTTGTCCACATTTTGTATGTATCAGATTCTCTGAACATAACATGTCGAACCGTAATTTTGGATTGTCATTGAAGTGCCAAGTTTGTTGTGGTAAGTCCAAAATTATCCCGGCGTTTTCAATAAAATCCACGTCTAGAAGAGCTCTATTGTCATGCGAGTCTGGCAATATTATGAAGGTTGTAGACACCAAGCGTCCTTGAATACGAACATTTGCTTTCGTGCTTAAGACATTTTGGGGCCGTTTAATTCCACCAGCTAAAATGACAGAGCAGCGCCTGGTTTGAAATTGATGTCCCTCATGTTGTAACGTGTAATGTAAGCTGTTACTAGCTACACTGACTCTGGCTCCTGTGTCAAAGTAAGCATTGCCAACCTTATCTCCGATTTGTATTTGTACCAGTGGGCGGTTCCGTAGTGACACAAAATTTGCATCTATCGAGCAAAAGCTAATATTTTGCGACGATTTTGGTCCATTTGAAGTACATTTCGGACACTGACTTCTTACAACACCTGGCTGACCACACCCATAGCATGAAAATTTGTGTTGCTATATGCTGCTTTGTGTGGAAGGTAACGCAGGGTTGGATATCGCACTCTTTCTTTTGCGACAATCTGCAACGCTATGTCCAAATGATCGGCAGTACTCACATCGGATTCTATTTTGTGTTGGTTTCGGTTGCTTATTCTCAGATTGGTGTTGCGTTTTTGTTTCACGTAAAGTTTCCTCAGCTATTCTTGCTTGCTTAAGTAATTCTGCAAATGTGGAAACTTTGTCTCGTAGAACACGCTGACGTATTTGTAAATTAAGAAGACCGAAAATCAAATCAATCTGTTGATTTTCATTATGCGATTCGATTGGTAACTCAGCCAATAATGCCCTCTTCTCACAGATGAAAAGATCAGTAGGAGTATTTGCATCCTGCTTGCTTAAAAATCTCACAGTAGACCTGGTAAGCTGGTTTGCTTGGAACAAATGCACTGCGTATAAGTGCCATGGCTTCATCCTATTTTTTCGGCTCGCCCTTTACACCTTGCCCCAAGTTGCAGCAATGTCTTCCAGTAGAAGCGGCAGACTTAAAATCGCACTGTCATCATCAATACTTTCACAATTTTTATATACTGTGACTGCAGCTATAAATTCCTCTACTTTCGCTCTTATTCGGCTTCCATGGAATCGCGCTGTACATGATGTTAAACTCGCCTTATTTGTGCTTAGCTGTGTGTGTGGTTGTTGTGCTACTGCAGTCATCAGTTGCTTGAATTGGTCGTCTGTAAATGATACCATGGTGGGAGGATTTAACCGGGGACTTTGTCTACTAGGTTGTTTCCCTCCCTTTCCTACGTTTTTTAGTACTCGTGGTTGTGTGAGTGTTCGTTGCCTCTAGTTGGGCGCCAATTATATAACAAAACTATTTTTGGTATAGGAAGGGGGATTAGGAAATAAATTGCAAAAAGGTTTCTTTGTTTATATAAAAAAAAACTTTTATTATATTATATTTAATTTTACTTTGGGAGAAGTCAGGACCCATGTGGATGCTCCGACTAAAGAAAGTGGAATGCCTGTTCCTTGCCGATGGCCTCGCTTATATAAGCTTGTTGCTTGAGTGGGGTGATGCTATATATGTGATGAATATTGTGTTGACCAGGGCCGCATTGGGTGTGATGTTACAGTTGTTACTTTTTTTTAGCTTTCTCAATCAACTTTTCATCAAATACCATTTTTTCATTCCGAAATAAAAAAAAAAAACAAAATAGCAATCAAAACCGCCACATAACAATCTCCTAAGTAACTTTTAGCTTTTTTTTAAATTTGAAGTTAAATTGAACACATTTGGGACGTAAATTAGAAATCCGCCAAATTTTTGCATCCCGATTGTCATGTGGGGTGTTAATCTAATATAGTCAATACATAGTCCGCGCCACAGAAACAGGAAATAGTTGATGGGAAAATCTGAAACCCCTTCTACCACCGAAACGACACATTCTATAGTTGGCACGATGTCCGAAAAATATTTTAATCAGAACTCCTCAAGTATAATATTTTTGAACACATTTGTTAATTAAAATCTGCGCCTCTTCCTTGGCTAAACCTCTGCGCAAGCTATTCTACTTGTGTTATTCTACAGAAAGCTTTCCAACAGCTTGGAAACTAGCTCACGTTCAGCCTATTCCCAAAAAGGAGAGGGTAGCGATCCCTCAACTTATCAACCAATTGTAATCGATTCTCTCAAAGGTTTTTGAATCTATCAATATGGCTTCCGAACTGGACGCTCATCTGGAGATTTGCTGACTTTTCTTATGGAATGTTGGAACCGTAGTCTCCACAATTTCTGTAAGTCCAAAATCGTTGCTCTGGATATGTCAAAGACTTTTGATAGAATCTAGCATCCTGCCCTTTTATCAAAACTTAAAGCACTTGGTCTAGCCACTCCTCTTCTATTATGGATTGAAATTTTTCTATCTGGTTGCCTAAATCGTGCTGTATTAGATGGCGTTACATCTGAACCTCGTCCTATAAATGTCGGTGTGCTCCAGGGTTCTGTTATCTCTCCGTTTCTCTTTCTAATTATCATTAATGATCTGCTTTCCCTTACTTTCAAGACCATCCATAGCGAAACGAATCGAATTCAATGCATCTAAACCCAAAGCCGTTTCATCTCTTTAAAACAAGATCACCAGTTCCCCACTCCCATTTCATTTGATGGAGTATTAATTTCAGATTTCGGTCACTAAGCATTCTTGGCATTAACATTTTCAGTAAGTTAAGCTGGACAGACCACATCTCTGTTGCCAAAGAAGCATCGAAATGTCTTGGATTTCTGAAAAGCTGTCAGAAATATTTCAGCCCATCAAATCTACCGCTCCTCTTCAAGTCCTATATCATACATAGAATGGAATACAATTCTCATATCTGGGCTGGGGCTGGTCGTACAGCCTTAGCTTCATTTGATATTGTCCAAAAGACAGCATTTAAACTCATTGGCGATTTGGCAATAACTTATCACATCGACTCACTCAAGCACCGCTGCAATGTTGGATGTCTTTCGCTCCTTTATTGCTACATGCATGGCCAATGTTCCGATGAAATATCTAGTCTGATCCCTTGTAGATTAATTCCTGCACGCAATAGTCGCACTGCACTTTGCGCGCATCCTCTCACCCTTCAAATTTCTTTCGGGCGTACAGTAAAATTCCATGATGCTTTCTCATCCCGAAGTGTGAGAATGTGGAACAGTCTACCATCTTTATTTTTCTTCGGGCATACAATCTGCTAAGGTTCAAGAGTACATACATCGGCACCTCCGCCACTTCCTCATGTCCCCTAATCATTTCCCTATCTCATTCCTGCCATGCTGTGCTTTGAAAGTAGGGTATCTCTGAGCTTGGCTTAATAATATAAAAAAAACAGCTCTAATTTTCCAACTTTACCTGAGTTACAGGTAAATAACTAAAAACGAATGAAAATGCTGTTCTTGATCCCTCATCCATTCCCTCTCCAGGATTTTAGCTGTTGTTACCTTTGTTTAGATCGGAAACAGAAGTGCTTTTTACAGAGGGAATGGTAGGCTTTTTTTGTATTCTTGGTATTATTGGTGTTTGTGCTTCGGTTCATGTTTGCTTTAAGATGTTGCAAACAAAAGTCTCAGTCAACAGACGTCTCTACAAGAGACTATTTTCTAATGGCAATCTTTGTTTAATGGAAAAATGCTAGGTTTTTTATCATTAGCTACCGTCGTCCAGTGCTTCGAATCGTGCCTTGTTTTCTCATAAAGATTTCAAAGCTGGTGTGATACAATTGAGATGACTTAATGCTTTACCTTTTGAATTGAAATCTGTGATGGGATTATTTGAACTTGGATAATTTTTAATGTAATCGACAGATTTTTTTGTTGGGACTTGGTGAAACCTCATTTTCAATTAAGGAAAACTAAAACGCTTGTTAAGTTTCACAGAAAATATATAAAATGATTTATTTAAATTTAATTTAATTTAATTTTAGCCTAACGCGTTTCGATCTCAAAGATCATCATGAGAGGACTAATTAATACAGAAAGCTTTTGAATGCATCGAACCATTACATACTAAAATGGAAAATACATACAAGCAAATATTGAAATGAAAAAACTATGTTAATCCAACAAAAGCGGACTTAATAGAGGGCTTGAATTTTTGAAATCAGTCTCTTCGTTTATCATAAACTACCTTTTTCTTTTTCTGCATTTCTTTAATTTCGTATTTATCTAAAAATCTGGCGGCCAATAGACTATGCAAGAGTTTAATATTATTTTTAATTTTGTGCTTATTGCACATTAGATGCTGAAGTACATTAGAAGCTTTGGAGCTTGTTCCTTCCACCTAACTTTCAGTTTCCGTCTTGTTTTTCCAACATAAATGGCGTCGCAATCATTACAAGATATTTTGTAAACTCCACTTTTTACTAAGTCATCAACCCCCGGCCTTAACTTATTGTTAAACAATAATTTCTTTAAGGTTAACTTGTTGGAAAAAGCAGGCAATACGTTATTGTGTTTTAACGGTTTAATTTATTTATTTATGTGACACAACTTTGATAAAACGAATTTTCTTGTATATCATGTCACAATTTTTGTTTTCTTGAATGATAGGAAAAATCAAAGAAAGGTTTTTAATTTTTAGCTTGTTCCTTATTAACTTGTCTATTAAGCTATTAGAGTATCCATTATTCTTCGCGATCAGCTTAATAGTTTTTATTTCATCTTTAACATTATCGGGTGATAATGGGATAGATATCAACCTATGTATAAAAGGCTGATAACTTAGTGGACCAGCTTGATCACACCTGCATGAAATATTAGCGGCTTGTAAGAAATAATCTGATTTATGGCTTGGAGGATAAGTGTTTGCTGTATGTCGCTAGTAGAGCTGGTTATCTTTTTGAGAATTCATTTTGGAAAGATGAAACCATTGAAGAGATGAAATCAATGCTTGCCCAACACAGCCTACATTCAAAATACCTGAACAAGTGATCTTTAAACATGTTTGGACTTGACTGCAGGTCAAGTTACTAACACAAAAAAGTTCTCCGAAGTGTTTTCGGAAGCTATCGATTTATTTAAATTTTCTGAGTTGAAAGACGAATTTGTTTATTCGAAAATTTTTGGAAATGATGATTTGTTAAACAATGTAGAGTTGTTGATGAAGGTGGCAAAATTAATAAACGACAAAACAAACACACACATGCTACAGAAAGTCAAAAATGAAACTCCCACTCGCTTTATACTTCCTAAAAACAAATTACTTGGTCTAGCATCAAATAAAATGTTTACAGGTATTGAAGCAGATAACACGATTGTACAAATCAAAAAAGAGCTTCCGACACATTTTAGTTACACACGTTCGACACACAGTTCTTGTTACTATTGGGGGGGGGCAGAAAAGCTCAAATTGTGAATATCTTGATCCGAACACACAAGAATGGAAGGAATTTCCATCTATGAAAAAGGAGAGGAGTTTGCATGCGTGCTCGTTTTTTGACAACAAAATCAATGCGTGTGGTGGAGTTGGAATTAAATCTGTTGAAATATTTGATTTCGGCAAGGAAGAATGGTATAATGGTGAAGAAATGATATCGAATGCTTCTCGTTTCGGATTAACTGCAGTAAATGGAGCTCTATATGCTTTCAATTCTTCGCATAGTGTAGAAATTTTGGATCCTATAGCTCAAAAATGGAGAGTTGTCAACTTTAAGAATGCATATTGTTACGGTGCAATAGAACGAGACAACTGGTGACATCTACTGGCAATGGAGAGTAAGCAACTTCAGGTTCGGGGAATCGATTATGAAATCACAGGAAAGTTCAGAAATAGAACAAATAGAATAGTCAAGAAGCTTTTGGAATAGAACACTCCAGAATAATCCGGAGAGTTTCTAGGGTATAAATATAACAGTTGTCATCGCCAGAAAGAGAGTCTTGTTTTAAACGTTGCAGTGTTAGCAAGCGAAAGTAATTGAAGAAGCGAAAGAGTGTAATTCGATTGCGATAATTGAAAGTACAGTGTTAGCGATAATTAGAGTTGAGTTGATTAAATGAATGTTTGTGAACTTTATATGATTTAAGTGTAATGAAGAAATTATATATTAATTATTTAATATTGTGTTTTAAACAAACGAACCAAAGGCCACGCTCGCAACAATATTATTCTTATGAACAACAGACCTTTTATACAGACTGTGTTGGAAATAGTCCTTACATCTACTGCTTCAATAGAGAAATCAGGCACAAATTTGATACTCGATCAAACGAAATTCAATTCAATTTCAATTTAATTTATTCAGCTGGCTGGTACACAAGATTTAACAATCTTTTGTAAGTACTCAAAAATATAGTTACATTGACAACAATGTTCAAATAGTTACTTATACTAAGCGTTAATATCAAATATTAATTAAAATAAAATCACATAGAAAAAACTAAATTCAAGTAGAATTATACCATGAAAATATTTCTATCACAAATATACTCAAGCAAGTGATAAATAATTATGTTATGTTAAAGACATTAGTCCATAAAGCAAGAAAATAACTAATTAATTAGCAGCACTCTTGAAACCATTTAGATCTGAATTGAATATAGCAACCTCTTAAATTCACCGACAGTAATCGCTCTCTGCACAATAGCAGGTAATGTGTTCCAAAGCCGTGGGATCTGAATGAAGAAAGAACTTTCCTGAACCAAGCAATTATGACGTGGAATCCGAAGATCATAACGACGCCTAGATTGGAGAAACTGAAGGTCATCCATTAAGTAATCAGGGCGTTTAGTACGAATAAGCTTGAAGAGGAATAGAATTGCTTGTCGTCTTAGGTATCTGTTCAATGGATAGCCCAGTATTCTGGGTATAAAATTAGAAACATGGTCAAATCTACGTAAGTTGAAAATAAAGCGAATACAATCATTATAGGCAACATTTATTCGACGAGAGCAGTAGCTATCCAATTTAGGAAAAATCAAGTTTCCATAGGAGAAGTAGGGCAGGATGAGGGTTTTCACTAATCCACATTTAATGTCCGTGCTTAATAATTTTGCAGAGAGCCAGAGTCGTCGCAAACCTCCATACACCTTACCCAACACTCCGCGAACATGATCGCAACATTTCATTCTCCCATTAAGAGCAACACCGAGATTCGTAACTTCGCTTACCCTAGTCAATATTTCACCCCCAAACTTGATGTGCGGAAGGTCAGTTTCCAAAGTATTATTGGAAAAAACTATATATTTAGACTTATTAGGATTTAACATCAAAAGATTACGCTGAGACCAATCATAGATTCGTACTAAGTCATCATTAATCCTTACAATGGAGTCTTCAATAAGACCGAGAGGTCTACTATTGTATATTTGTAGGTCATCAGCATATAAATGGGTACTAACCTCTTGAACAATGTCTGGTAAGTCATTGATGAATAAGGAAAACAGCAATGGGCCTAAGATTGATCCTTGTGGAACGCCACAGAAAATCGGCTGTAAACCAGAGTAACGATCGTTGGCTCGCACTTGTTGATATCTATCACATAAAAAACTCTGTATCAATTTGGCAGCACTAGAAGAAAACCGGAAAAATGCCTGTAGTTTGTTGAGGAGCATCGAGTGATTTACACAGTCAAAAGCCTTAGTAAAATCGAGTAAAACCAGTATTCGTTATCTAGGCCTTTTCTTAAATCAGTGGTTACCTTTAGGACAGCCGATTCTCAGCTATATCCTGGTCTATTGTTCTCAACAAACAATTGGATCTGAGTGTACATCACCTTTTCCAAAGCTTTTGCGAGGAAACACAAAATGCTGATGGGTATATAATCAGAAAGGCTTGCAGCAGATTTTTTCTTAGGGACTACCTGTCACAGTAGCAATTTTCCATCTAGAAGAGAAGGTAGATGATGTTAAGCAGGTATTAAAAATAAATAATATATAGCGACTAATGTAAGGCAGCAATAATTTCAGAAATTTTGGAGATATATTATCAGGACTAGTGGCACTACATTTAATAGAGTATATAGACTTATAACATTCTGCGTAATCAATACACCAAAAAGAGAAAGAATTAGTATTCTCAGGGTTATTTAAGCATGGTGTGTTCCCGAATAATGCTGATTGATACACATTATGTGACACGAAAAATCTATTCAAGTCGTTAGGGTCGAGTGAAATTTCCTGGGGGCACCATACACTCCAGCTTGTTTCAGATTCTTCCATAGAATCTTGTTTGAGAGCGTTGGGTTAAATTTTTCCTTGAAATATCGATATTTGGCCGACTTTATGGCCGATGTTGCTTTATTCCGTGCGATTTTGAATAACGTGCGGGAAAAACTTGTCTTAAGGCGTCTAAACTCCCTATAACTCCCTTTCTGCAATTAGACGGCCGATATTAGGTGTGAACCAAGGACAGGCATTTAGCCTAATTCTTCTATATCGAATAGGTAGATAGCTTTCATATAAATAATCGAATAAACTCTCAAAAATGTCGACTTGATCGTCTACTACACTACAAGATAATATGCCTTCCCAAGGCAGCCTATTGCATTTCTCGGACAGCTCAGACAAATTATTGCTGTTAAAATCACGATAACGAATATAGTTTGATATTTGACTAGGACAAGGTGCAAAATCATACGTTAGAAAAATTAGATCATGGTCAAGAAAACTTGGGAGCATTGAGCTGATTATGAAAGAGTATGCGATTTTCTTCACTGGTCATGAACAAATCCAAAAGCGAAGGATTTGCAGTATTATAATAGATGGGGAGATTATTTAATATGTGCAAGTATACAGACTGAGTGAAATCTCTAAAATCATGGGCAAGTGCGTTTGAAGATAAGAGATTAACATTAAAGTCACCCCCTACAAGGACGTTACTATAAATACGAGCCGCCGAAGCAAGCGCGTTTTCAAATTCAGCAGCATTTTCGTACGAAAAACAGTTTGGAGGAGAATAAACAGCTGACAAAACAAGCTTCTCGACTCCATTATCTATCTCAATACCAATGAACTCGATTGAACTTGCGCTGGAGGAGAAAATGACTATCGTATTGAAGAAATCTCTAACGTATATTGCCACCCCGCCGCCAGCACGCTCTTTCCTATCATTATGAAATAGATTATATCCGGCAATTGACATTAAAGAAGAGGGAATTTCCTCACACAACCAGGTCTCGCTAATTAAAATAGCATGTACATCTGTGCCACCAAACATCAAGCGAAAATTATCAACTTTGTTGCGGAGACTCCGAGCATTTAAATGACATACATTGAAACCTGCACTGCATTTGCAAAAAATGCTCAGCAAAGCCCTCTCTCCACCCAGATGGCCATAATCAACATTCATAGTAAAAAAACTGTCGGTGAGAGGGATCACTGTCGGCAAAAAATTGAGAAGCTGGGGAATTTATAGCATTAATAGACAAATGATTTAAGAGTCTAATATTGGATTCAGGAGATCCACTGCAAATAATATAAAGATTAGACAGAAATAAAGAGCTAAAATGAAAAATCAAGAACATAAAGAGAAACAAGACGTTTTATAGAATGAAATTTATTTAAATTTCCAATGAACCAGTACAGTATAAAAAAAACGCAGCTTATACCTCCATATCAGTTGTATATCAACGCAACATTTTTCTTCCGCGTGAAGCAATAATATTTTATATCAAAAGAGCTTCCAAAAGTAACACATTCATATGCATATTAATATCTACCATGGTAAAATTTGGTAGTGTTGCATTTATTCCATTCAGTACATCATGCCTTGGCTTGATGTAGTCCCTGCTGGTACAGTGGGCTGTAAATTCAATACAGAAGACGCAAGCTGTGCAAGAAAAGCTTTTACGATTGCGTCCAAACTTTCAGATTGAGTTTTCAAATATTGGTTCGCAAAGCAAACTTAATCTTGTCATCTCTTTAGCCTTTATTACTTTATGCTGATAGCAAAGAAAGTTAATAGTATATAACCTGTGTTGTCCATGTCCCACCAGCCAATTATTTGAGTGATGCTGCAAAGAAACTTTTCTATTTTCAGATAAATATACCGTACCTTCACCTACCTGGGCTCTGTTATGATTGAGAGGTTTCCACCTGTAGCTTTAGAGGAGAAAACTAAGGATCCTGCCTAATATTTGGTTTGGGAGTTGTCCTCAGCTAAGCGCTTATCGAAGTTAGAGGAAGATCACATGAATTATTCTACCAGTTTACATTTTTCTGGATGATTTGCGGAGGATTCGACAGTCTGAAGAAACCACCTGGAATTAGTTTAAGATTAGAGTTTGATCATTATTTTTGAATTAGTCTATTAGTTCTAGTTTAAGTAACATCATACTTCAATTTATTTTTAAAAGTACTTACTAGATAAATGTATGGTGTAAACGACCGGGCAGGTGCACGGATGTACTGTATCTGGAAATTGTAAGAAATAATATGTACGGCAGTGCTCGAGTACCTTATCATAATGGAAAACATATATACATATACTTACAAAGCTCCAACTCTTGTCCGATTCGTCACGGAAGCCCGCAATAGCACTTAAAGGAAGTTCGCCTAACCTACAAACATAGCCAACGAAGGCGCCGATTTTTACACAGAACTCCATGAACCAAATATTTTAATTTATTAAACCGAAATATTTGCAGCCCAAGGAATATGCTGCGATGTGAAATGAGCGCCAGAAGTGCAGCTATGAGGAGTTACCCACACGTAGAGACACCTCTCAACGAGAAAGATTTTACGCGAAATTTTCGTACTTAAAGCCCAGCAATAATTTTTTCAATGCCACCAATTTCCAGTAAGTGACCCGATTGCAAAATCTCTTTGAAATAATGGCTAGAAATTTGCGAATAGGGGGCTGTCATCAATCAAAAAAGGCAACCTTGGTAGGTGAAGCAGATAGTTCGGGGCATTTGGTGAAGCAACAGCAGTGAAGTACAAAGGTCACAAAAAAAAGAAGATTAAAATAAAGCAAAGTCAAATGTGAAGAAAGATCAAGAAAAGCGGAAAATTAATTAGATGGTGAAAGGTAAAGAAAAGGAGTAACAAAAAAAGGAGGAAAGTTAAATTAAAAGGTGAAGACAGGAAGAGAAGACAGTTAAAATCAAAAGCTAGAGGAGCGAGGAGTTCGGACGAGGAAATGGAGACTCCGATAGGACAAAACGTATCAAAAGCTAAGTACTGCGTACATTTTGTTTTAGGGTTTTGGCCTCCTTTTCTTAATTCTTATTTAAAGATAAAAATTACATGCGCTGCCTTGTCGGTATAGTAGTTATATACATATATATATATATTTTTATTTTTTTATTTTATTGGTTTGCAATTTGGTTTTTTTTTTTTTTTGTGGTAATAATAATAATACGAGCGGATTAGTAAATGAAATATAGGGTTAAGGATTTTGGAAAATTGCCACCGTTTTTTTTATTGTCAGATATTTTCGGAGAGTGCGTGGACTCTAACTAACCACGTAGCGCCCAGTTCAGGTAGAATACCTATCGACCCACCCCCTTCTCCATCACTAGCTGGCGGAAGTTTATGCGCGCAAGGGTTGTGCATAATATACTTTTTCTTACAGAAGCGACATTTGATGTATCGAAAAAATACAAATTAATCGGGAGGTAGTTTCAATTGATACATGAACTCCATGGAATCCTGTGCTGAGCCCATGTAACAGTTACTCCTGATGATAGTATAATAGCGGTATTAAATAAAGTATTTGTAAATGATTAAGTGGATTGATTCCTATTGGAGGTCATATCTAGATCCCATAATTCAATATTGGGCATAATCTTATGGAAAAAAAGGCTAAAAAAGTAATTTAAAAAATGTCTGAGATTATAAAGAGTTATGCCTTATCGTAGTCCTACAGTCATAGGATAAGGGTGATGTCTATTATGGTCGTCGGGCCACACGATGCAGTATGCTACATCGTGCGGCGCTGTCATCTAGAGACAACTATGTCGTACCCACTCGGCGAATATGTTGTCACTTTATACACGAATGCATGAGTAAGCTCTGGCGGGCGAAAAAAGTTTGAGGAAGAAGAAGAACGAAGGCGAGCTATCAAGGTGATGTTTTCGAGAAAATGGCGAGGAATCAAAAGAGGTGTAACAAGTTTTCTTTTAGCGTGCTGAAAATTATAAGGATTAAAGGAAAAATATTAGTGATATCGGCTAGTTACAGCGTTTGTACGAAAGGAATTATAAAAGATACGGTACTGAATAGGTTACCCGCCACGAATTATTGCGATTTCTTTTGGGTGAGGTGTTAGGTATTTTGCTGCGGGCTATGACGATTTTTCTTGGGCACGAGATCATTTGTCAAGCTTAATCACCCATATGAGCGACTACAATTTTAACAAAAATTATATCTACCTTACCATATAACTCACGATTTCCCTGCGATTTATGGTGAATTCTTTTCGACAAAAACGAACAGGCACTGAACTGAACCATAACCTGTCAGATCTACACCGAACTTAGCCCTGTCCCGAACGGGGAAAAGCTGAACAGAATGCAAGAAAGTAGAATATCCGAAAATGCTTCTCCTTTATAATTTTAATAAAAAAATAAACCACTTCAATATAATAATTGTATTTTCACAAAATGTCCACACATCCCCATTTTAATTACAAATACTTTCGATTTGACGTTTAGCTCCAAACCGTAACCACAAATTTTCATGGAACAAGAAAATTCAAGCCAGGTGCAGAAACCGCACATAGAATCGCTATAAAAAGAACATACGTGCGGAACCAGTTCTGTGTCGGTGTGATGAAGAAAACACTTTAGGTGTAGGAACCGAACGAGTTATGGTTCAGTTTAGGTGAAAAGAATTCACCATAAGAGTTTTGGTCAAGAACTGAAAGATTCAGCCGCAAGCATCTGATGTTCGAAAATTTTGGTTGCAAAAATAACTCTTAATGCGAGAAGGTTACTGCAAATTATTGCAATTCTAGGACTTTTTTTTTAATGAATTGACTGTGATTCATTACGAGTTGCTATAATTTTAGAAATTTCTGGTAAATCTACCTTAGTCCCGAATGGCGTTTGTGAATTCGAGTCCGGTCTGGAGAAGGAGGAATCATTTGTGAGAGTCTGACGTTTATTTATTGATCTGCAAAATTATTCGCAAAATAATTTGACGCCACAAATGACTAGGAGTTCTCACTAATTTGAAGATTTTGATCCGGCTTATATTTCAATCCACCAATTTTGATTCATGAGGGTGAAGTTTTCTTATGTACCTAAATACCGAAGACCTTACCACTTCCACGTTGTAGAAGTGAGCGTTTATTTTTCTACATATATATATAGAATTCATATCTAGCTTTATTTTCATAATGTAGACAATTGAAATGTTAAATATAACCATTTTTTTGCCATACTTGATTGACATCTTAGTATTTCTATATATAATAATGAGTTTAGCTCGAAGACTTTTCTCCACCCGGTAATGCCAATTGTACTACTGAGCTTACTAAATTTATAATAAAGATTTGATTAAAGAAAAGGAGTAGGTGCTATAGGCCTATGAATAATTAAAAATAAGTTCCAGAGGATAGTCGCGTTTCAAAGTGTACACATAAGAATGTCACCATGTATACATTAGATTGAATATTGTTTTATAACGTAATCATGTTGTAAGGTCTTTTTATTTTCTCCTCTCACTCTCCTGGAGTCCCCTCAACAATATGAAGGTTGAATAGATCCGCTCCTTCACTACTTTTAAGTCGGCTGCTTCCTATCTCCTTAGTAGGTAATCTTTGACCGAGGCGAACTAGCGTGCCTCCCTGCACTCCAACGCTGTTCACGGAGTAAGTGGTCAGCTCATGCTGACAGACTGCACTTCACGTCCAAGAGTACTCACTCGAAATTGTTACCATAACAAGTTCTTGATAAGCTCTTTCACAGTACTTTCTTGTTATATCATTATAATAGCTCACTGAGCTAAGGTAAAGAAATGGCTAACTTTTCGAAATTGGATTTTGTCCATAATTTTTCCAAACATTTATTTAGTCAAATTTTAAATTTTGTAAATAGGATTTTTGCGAAGTGTTCCATTATTATAAATGGTATTTTGTTATATGGATGTTTTGTTATATGAGTGTTTGAAACGTTTTGTATTTTGACAATTAATATTCAGTGCAAAAGGTGTTTGTTAAATAGGTTTTGTTAACTGGCCTTGTCCCGTGGTTGATATCTTTAAGGCGTGTTGTTTGATCCGTATAGAATAGAGCTCCATCATGCTAGAAAAAATTCACCATCAGTGCGTTATAAAGTAGAAATTGAAGGAAGCAACTAGTGGGACACGATGTCAAATTTAGTTTCGCTACTACATGCATATAGTGCAAGCTCATGAGCTTTGTGTCCAATGTTTGTAATCCTGGCTTTTATGAAAATGTTTCACCAAATACTGAAATAAAAGTTCTCGAAATAGTTAAGAAAAGTTAGGTCAATTTTTAAAAACAAAACAATCGTAGATATGTTTTATATAAAGGATTCGATACCAGTTATTTTTAACAGAACCCTGAGCTGTTCTCATCTGCATAAATACAGTAATACTTTGAACACTTCTGCAAGCTCTATTAATTCTGGAATTTTTATAGGGCCATATTCACCAAGCCCTTTAATTGAAATTTAATTTAATTTCTGTTTTAGTACTCCTGTAAGAGACGGTTAGGGCAGACTTAAATTAAAATTAAAATTTAATTTGGATTATTTTATGTTAGAATATAATATAACTTTAATTTTAATTTAAGTGGGTCCCAACCCTCTCTAAATGGAGTACTAAAACATAATTTAAATTAAATTTAAATTGTGAATTGGTGAATACGGCCCTTAATATCTTAAGTTTAAAATTAATAAAATACAAGTTTTGCTGAAATATATATATTTTTTCATTTTATCCAAAAACTGATTTACATAATTCAACGAAATATAATTTTCCATTATTCAAATTCAATTGATATTCACTAAAGCTGCGCAATACACATAATTATGTATATAGGTAGTCACATATAAATATTTAACTTTTTTATAAATAAAATTATTATTATTAATTCACTCAATTGCTCACTCTTTTCTGCGTCTCACTTAATCGTATACGATTCAATATTAAAAACTAAACTGGAAATAAAAGTTTTCCCTTAAAATAAATACAGAAAAATACTC
This sequence comes from Dioctria linearis, assembly GCA_963930735.1. Lineage (NCBI taxonomy): Eukaryota > Metazoa > Arthropoda > Insecta > Diptera > Asilidae > Dioctria > Dioctria linearis. The sequence goes on along the minus strand of OZ005744.1, from coordinate 148,552,854 downwards.
TCAAAAGCTCAATTAAATGTTAATAAATTAATTCCGTAATTCTTATGTTAAATAAAAGATGTAGTTACTGTCAAAGAAGGGACAAATTACCTCTATACATAATGTTTAAAGGAAGTGAATTTAATTTCAGTACATTTTCTTATTGGTATCGCTATCACCTTGAACTGAGGATCCTCGAAGTGAATACTTAAGTTTTGATACTATATTTAAAATACGTTTTACTTTTTAACAAATTTTATCTATGCTAATTTAAGCTCTGATTGTTCTTATTGCTGCATAGTGGTTGTTATATTCGACTAATTATCTATTTCTTTACGCATAAATTTCGGACATGGTTTTTTTTCTTTTTGTGTAAAAACGAATGATTAGAATAAAAATACACCTATAAAATTTATTTTCAAAACACAGATCTTACATTTTCAATTATTGCTTTTCAAAAATATGTACCTAAAGCTTGTTGGAGGGCATTCTTTTATTGTTTAGTTTTAAACCTAAGAATGTACATTTACATTATACTTTTCAAAAGGAAATTGTAAAAACAGTGATTTTTTCATTTGCGATGTATTAATTTATGCATCAAAAATTTACATACAGATTACATTCTTACTGGTACTTTTCTTAATAAGACTACTAGTAAAAGACACAGTGGTCTATATCTAGTTACGTTTAAATGAAACAATAGTAGCGAATGGCCACATTCACGTACCTGGGGCCCAGCATAGAACCACTAAGCCTACAGTTTAAAAACAACTGACCGAGTGACAAATTCTTCTATGTGTTCTTCTTGAATACTTCGGCTCAAAGAGGAGAATTATCTCTCGGAGCAACAAATTTTAAATTTTTGTCTTCCTTTCAACTTCTTAAGCCGGATGAAAATTATTCAAAAAACCAAATCGATTCGTATCATATCGTATCAATTCTTATCAATACTTAGCTTGCAAATTCCACAGATGCATATCAAATAACCTGCAGACAAGTACCTACGTAATTGAAGCAATTTAAGCTACATTCAATTCGTAATATTATTGACTTAATGCCTTGCACACAAATTTGTTAACCTTTTCCATTTATTCCGTAAGTTAAATCTTAAATTCTATAGATTCATATTTCAGTTTAGCGACTCTTACAAGAATCGCTGACTCCTTACACCCTAGTTGAAATGATCTACATACTAAAAGTCCGTCGCAATTTAGATCAGATTTGGCTTTCGCCATGCACTTGAGCATTTAGTTAAAGTTCCACTTTTGGATTTACATTGCAAATTATAAAATTCTACTCAACTATATTTGCGTTAGTGCAGTGATAGGCTAGTGAACTATTGTAATAAATAATTGGTAAATTGATAGAGCGAAATACATTGGCGTTGTTAATAAAAGGAACCCTACAACTTTTCTATATGATGTATGTTTAATACTAGTTTCTGCGTGCAGAACGGTGCTAGACTCAGATAAATGAAAAACTGAAACTGAGATTTCGGATAGGTCCATAATGACGGAAGAAGCAAGAATCATTATATTAGGTGTCTCAAGATTGCTGCAAAATATGTAACGCAACTCCCAAAAGTAATTGAAGGATATTTCTTATTGTATCCCCTCCATCTCTCCCATCAACCGCCACGTTTATTCTATTACAGTATCAACGTATGCCATTCAGTATAAACATGAGCTCCTTACCTTGCCAAAATTCATAGTTTTTTAGCACTTTTTTACAAACAACTGTTCACGCTCCTTCATTCGCCCATTCATGTCAATAAGTTCAATTGAAAAAATTTACCCAATTCTCAATAACGTTCTCATAATTTGTCTAGGTTTTCTTGTTTTCCACATCTCAGTTCGTTTTAATATTGAATCTATATTTTTTTCAAATTTTATCTCGTTGCTCTATATCCCTTTTAGGTAAAAAACTGCCAAAGTGACAAAAATATAAAGAAGTAAGATAAATACAATATCAATGATTTAGAAAATTATGGAAAAGTTGAAGTATAATAAAAGAAAATCGCTAAATAAACATCTCTCGATCAGTAAGATATCACGTCAATTTACATTACGTAAAAATAGGAGTCTGCCTACATAATCCCACAGTCAACGTCGGTAATATTAACCGCGAGACTACCAATGTCACTACGCGTAAGTAAAACTTAGCCGACACTCATTTTTTTTTTCAATGACAAAACTATTGACAAAAAATTTACAAAACAAGTTGTAGTTGTTTATCTTCGAAATTGGATTTTCCTATTTTATGCAGTTACGCGGCTATGATATTGCTAGTCTCGCGGTTATGCAGTATCACCCACGCGTGTTTGATTAGAATAGAAACTACTACTCCTGTCAACTTCATGTAGCTCTAAGGGTTCCTACGAGAAAAAGAACTACAAGAGAGCCATTCGTCAAAATAAAAGAACAATGCAAGAGTTCCAGATTTTGTTTAACATAAGGTTGCATAATGAGTTCTGTCACTGTTTTTTCCAAAATTGGGAGCTAAATGCTAGTAAAAATTTTGACAAACGAGTTTTGTACACATTTGTATATAATTTTACTCGCAGTCGTATATTAAACCAGAAACATATTGAACAAGGCATGCAGTGCTGTGCAATGCAATTTATAGGTGCTGTTATTGCATTAGGCAAAGCAAATCACTGCAATGCATCTGCTTAGAAAACTTACCAAATCACATCATACTGCAGTGCATAATTTCTTCACTCGTCCGTTGTGCAAATTTACTTTGAAAAATAGATGAAGATGAATTAATGAGATTTGATAAAAGGTTAATAATTTTAAATGTGGTATAATTTGTGCATACTTCCGTAGAAATAACAAAAACAGAAAGAATCATATAGAACATCAGAAGTGAAACGCTTTTAGATTCAACTAAGCTTGTGCCACTGATTATTTATAAATAGATGTGCCCAAAATCATTGACGTCTTAGAAAGGAGATGTCGCTACGGGTCTTTCGTTTGTTATTTCCAGCTTTAAAACTTCTAATAAAAGAATTATTAATGACTGGTAAGGAGTTTTGATTTAGCTTTGAAACATTTTTATATTATATGCTGGAAAAATTGTATTTTTACCATTAAATAAAAGTTTCAATCACATTTTTGGCAAGTAGCGACATCTCGTTTCTAAGACGTCTATGATTCTGTGCACATCTATATATAAATAATCAATGCTTGTGCGATGCCTCCACACATGCTCCTAATTTTATACTTGAGTGAAAATTTATTTTATTTTGCATACCTTTGGGCTTTAATTTTTTAAGCAAGAAGGAGTGAATCTAGTAACGGGGGCAAGTGCGCCTGCGTAATGCCTGCGCCTGCCTGTTGCCACTGTTACACATACAGTGCACACATAATCATGTCGGTAGGCCACTATCGATCCATTTTGATGTAAATTTTTCTACTACTAGGCTACTACTCATCATAGGTTTCAGACAAGGAAACTGCAGATGCTTTCCAGATAATTTTAATGCTTTCACATTTTTTTTTCAGCTTTAATTATTCTTTTTGGTCGTTTTCATTAGGATCTGTCTTTTAGCTGAAGAGAAAAATAGAACAGGACATATCAAAGTATTAATTGTGGTCTGTACATCGTTATGTTAATGTGTTTTGCATATTGGGACGAAAAACCATTCCTAACCATCATTTGGGAATCCTTAAAAAGAATATGCACTGATCTTGTGCGATGCCTCCACATATGCTCCTAATTTTATACTTGAGGGAAAATTTATTTTATTTTGCATACCTTTAGGCTTTAATTTTTTAAAGCAAGGAGTGAATCTAGTATCGGGGCGACTGCGCCTGCGTAATGCCTGCGCCTCCCTGTTGCCGCTATTACACACACAATGCACACATAATCATGTCGGTAGGCCACTATCGATCCATTTTGAGAAATTTTTCCACTATTGTGCGAAGTAATTCATTTCTCAATTTCAATGTGAAGTTCAGAGTAATTAGAAGTAATCTGCTGAAGTTCTTGTTAATAAAAATGAGAATAAAATTGAGAGCATTGGCTTATTTAATCAACTTAATAAAATTCAATACCACAAATAATCATTAGCAAAAATATTTTATCGCCCATCACTTAGCATACAATACAGTTAAACAATTGTTGAGAATATTTTTTTTAAATATAAATTTCTAATTATGTCTCTTAATTCAAGAAATTGTTATTTTAAAACTGGGTGTATACTTTATTATACATATAATTTGTTGTCATTTTGCCGCTAGCGATATTGGTAAGAAAACGATTAAAATAAAAGTATAGTTCGCGCACTAAATATTGATTATGGTCCGCACCGCATACGTTAGATTGTCCGGAAGGTCTTTGTATACCTGTTCGGTTTGGGGAAAAACTTATGAACGACGTTTTATTCAGTAGAATGAATGCATGCTTGAGGACGTTCCTTTAATGGACCCTAGAACTATATATATATATATAACTCCAGATGAAGAGATACAGATGTGAAATGTACACGTGTGTTCGTTTCTATCGGTCTAAATATTCTGCACTTGAAACCAAATACAAGAAGCTAAAGAAAAGCAAATATGTAGTTAATTTCGCTATAAAATAGAATGAGTAAGCTCAGATCGAAAACCGTATTAATAAGAAAAAAAATCATGCGGAACATTTGTATCAATCATTATTGATTATTGATTATCAATTCAATATAATCAAGAGCAAAAAAAATGTTTCGTTAAATAATCACAACAATTCTCCATCCGCTTATAGATACTTAAGAAATGTTTTGATTTAAAATTTCAGGTGGTTTGTTCGATAAATCGTTGGCGATCAATTAAAAATATTAGACCTAGCCTTAACGTGGCAATTACAGAAAATTTGAAAAGGCTATTATATGTGTTCAGTCCCCCGAACTAATCAAGCATAAACCCGGAAAATAACCATATTAATGCATCCCAATATGCCACAATTGATTGAGTGCAGCAGAAGCTTACATCATAAGCAACTCGCGCACGCTGCATATTTTGCTTCTATTGCAGCTAGTGAAGCACTCAATTAATTGTGAAATTTTACTCACTTGCTGGTGACACCATTAATGCATTTTATTCATGCAAAATAACTTTGTGTTGTTTTTATTCTTTCACAATTGCATTCATTCATGTAAAATAATTTTGTGTTGCTTTTATTTTTTCGGAATTGCATTTATTCATGTAAAACAATTTTGTTTCGTTTCCTCTTTTGCAATTGCTTTCAAGTAGTACAAAATTTTATTGTTTACTTCCGTAAAGTTTGTTTTTGTTTGTTTTAGATTTGGCTTTTCTGTCAAAAATCTTTGTATTTAAGGCAGTACATCTGCACAGAGCTCGGCAAAAACTAATAATAATAGTATCTACTTATTTTCTTCCACTCTAGATTACTTAACCATCCAGTCTAGATTAAACACACGGTATAATCTGAGCTTACTTCCAACGGCATACTACACTGAACTCACCACCAGTTTTGAATAAGTTCCAACACACTGTTGAAGTCTTTGTTATGGTAGTATGTAGAGTGATTGATTTGGACGTTAAGTCCCAACTGCCAGCATGAGCTGGCACATCACTCGGTGGACAGCGTTGAGGTGCAGGGCGGTACGCTAGTTCGCCTCAACTATTGGCGGAGAGTGTGGGGGTTCCACGAATACCTGATGCTGGATTCTATTTTAAAAGTTTTTTTTAAATTAATAATGAAGTAAATGCGTAATACGTATGCCCACAAAGTTGCTAAAATTTAAATCTACCTCTAACCTATGCATAGAATCTTTAAATTTCAATATAGGAACTTTGCTTCCAGGTTAAACTGCTCAAAAAAACATCAGATTGCGACTGATAATTTTTCAGTAGAGTTACGTTAAAACAGCTTCAATCCTTGGATCAATATTAAATGTATTTCGCCATACAAGACACATATCGACATCAGACGTATCAGCTCCAAATCCGGATTTTGTTGAACCCACCAAATATAGACCGTACCGTGGATTAGCTTTCTTAATTGACACATATAATTGCCGCCACAGGTACCTTTTTATTATATGTTGCTTCTGCTGTTTGTTGTAATGTTACGGATTTTGATTAAATTCCGTGATAACTGATCTCATTTGGATCCTAATAGAAGAGATTCTGGAGTATCTTTCATTTCGACAAGATGGGCTCAAGCTAAAAATTTGTCAGACGTTCTGTGAGGAGATTTTGTTGACTTATAATTTCATCTTTTTCATGGTTTTTTTTTTAGTTTCAAACACAATATATATATGATGCGTAATTAATGTATTCTTCACCAGTTAATTTAAACTGTTTCGACAAGATGTGCTCAAGGATGCGTAATGAATGTATTCTTCAATAATTAATTTAAACTGTTGCGGCTTTTTTTCTTTTTTGACTTCTTCGACCACACTTTTTCACTATTTGCCCTGTCAGTCCTCTTCTTCTTCTCTGTTTTTCGGGTCTTCGTGCGTATCACTCTCCGTTCATACGACAGTAGGCCGGGTATACATGATGTATCCAGTCTCAGTGTAGCATACTGCTACATGCAGTACGCTACGACAATAACATCTTTCCCAAAACTTATTTTTTTGTTAGTCACAAGTGCGTAATTCAAGGGACTAGGAATCATTATATGGTCCTACGAGCCATCACGGAACTGCGACAATACTGCTCGTGTTTCTTCACTACAAGGTCTATCGAGCCTATTACAGCATCAAGCGGCCTTCAGAGTTCCTTTGGTCAAAGGCTACTCGTTAAATTATCAATAATACAATTGCACTACAGCTGTACGTATGTTATATTGATTCATCACATTGTTGAATTCTATACACTTTGAAACCTCTAACAAACTTCGCCAATTTACAAGGTATTGCAAGCCTCCAAACCAAAATCAGGGTATCACAACCTCCAAGAAACAAAAGCCAGATCTGCCTTTAATTGACCTCAGATTGAACGCATCAGACGAGGGTAGACTGAACAAAGTTGTCTCAACACACCGTTGAGGAGCTGTACCATTCAAAGCACATCATCTCCTCGTTACGTTAATCACGAAAGGCTGTAGTTTTCAACACAAGGTTGTGAACTCCCACATGGTCATTACATAAGAGTCTCAACACTTTGTTGAACTTTGCGCAGTCCATATTGACAAGAGTGAATACCACAGCTCAAGAGCGTGAATAATCCCTCAAGGCCACTGCAGTACAGCAAATCGTTACAATGACCAAGGTTAATGACATCATTAAAATCCAGAAGGGAATTTCAGATACGCTTAAAAGAAGAACCAAAGAATACTTGGGCAAAAAGCTCCAAGCAAACTCTAGTCTGCTTTCCCCTCTCTACAACACTCGGTTGCACTTACGGATGAAGAAAATCCACACCACGGAGCATCATTGTATGAAAAACCCTTCAAAGTCTACAAGACTACTGTAGAACTGATATCTAACCACGACATCATAGAAACGTCTACCCCAGCTACACCTTCAACTATAACAACCAATTACTCCACAACGTTTCCTACGCATCTCGGTACTGCCACACAGTGCAGGCAGGTTCAGCCACGACCACTACAGCTACGCTTATGCAGCCAACCACATATTGGAAAGTTTCCAAGGATGACAATACAAATTTCATTCATCTGTAACATCAAACATTCATACAACTCCTCACAACAAGCAATATACAGCACCCCAACCAACAATATCAAGACTCCTTTACGTATCTTGAAGCTAGCAGGTTTAAAAATTACAAAAACTTCTACCCATAAAAATCTCAAAATTCAATGGAGATTATAAGGAATAGAAGAGCTTCATAGACATTTTCATGAATGTCATTCACAACAATCGAGTAATAAGTGATGTAGAGAAAATGCAATATTTGCAGTATCATTTGGATGGAGATGCAAGAAGGATGATAAACCATCTCCAATTGAATAACAGCAGCTATAGCACTGCATTACGACTGATACAAGAGAGATTCAATAACAACAGGAACATAATATCAACCTACATAAATACAATCATCGACGCTAAGAAATCAGAACGTAGGTCTCAAGAAGACATCATCATGCTTTACGACACAATTAGAGAATGTCTGGAAGCACTAAAGAATCTAAATTGCAAAACAGCTGATTGGAGTCCAATGATAGTATATAGCCATGAGGAAATTGACAATCCAAAAGAAATGCCCTCTCTCAATAGAGGAATTTCTTCAACTCTTGATATAGCGGCACCAAGTTTTAGATTGCTTGAAAACGAACACAATCAAACGCGGAAAAAGGGCTTTCTATACCACAATAAAGAACGCGTACAACATCTGTAATAAGGAACACATTCTTTATCAATGTACGGAATTCAGAAGAATGAACGTTAAGGAAAGGCGAGTCCATATTACTCAGAAGAATCTATGTCTGCCTTGTGCATAAGAAAACAGACAACTGCAAATCAATTAAATCCTGTGCTATTTGCAACAAAAGACAACACAGTTTACTACATCAAAGCAGTGAGCAGTCATACAGAACCGAAAGAAAAAATGTATCAACAAACATTGCGACCAAAAATCATAAAGGAAAAATTAACCAAACACACTAATCCAAGTTGTAACATAAGCAACTCGAGATTTCCCAACGTTTTATTACCAACAGTAAACAACATTTAAGGTCGAGTTAGATTGGAATTATGGACGTGAGGCTAGCGTCGCGTGCGACAAGTTGGGAAAAATATGCTATCAGATTGAACGCGTTGACATTTGAGTTTCGCCAAATTTGTTTTGAATTGTTTGTTATAAATTAGCTCACATTTATACAAATTACACAACAAACATTTCTCAAATTCCTTTTTTGCCATCAGCAATAAAAAAAAATCTAAAACAAATCAGGCAGCAGTACAATCTCCCAAGTGTTAGGTTAAATTGAGCGCGTACGCGACGAAAAGTAGAAGTTCGCCCGATTTTTGCGTTGCGAGCGTCGCCTGCGATGGTAATATAACACTCCCTATACAACAAGCCTATATTCGATATTACCTGTCAACGTATTGCTACGCGAGCTACGCGTTTAAAATTTTCAATCTGACTCCAGCTTAAGAGGAGTCACTACCAATATTTGCAAGTCTCATACATTTTTCAATGCAAATTTCTGGCAAACTATTTACAGCAGAATAATGATTTATATCTTAAATTAAAGGTAATGACGAAGTCTAGTAAATAACGTCGGCAAAAATTAAAAAAAATGTATTAGAATGGAGATATTAGCTCGGAAACTTGTAAAAAATGGTAAAAATTGAAGTCTTTTAATCAAATTCCTGTGGGTAGGTATTCTTATTTCTTCAAATTGTGACTGTTTTACAAAGATAAAGCCTAGATCTAGCAGATAACGTCGAGTTTTTTTCATTTTTAGTAGCGCCTTTTATAATTATTTGACTCTAATAGTACATGTTTTTTCTCCAGACATTTCACCGACTAGAAATTGCAATATTTATTTGAAAGTTGTTTAAATACAAAGCAAAATAGCATATTTAACAATTATGGGCCAAAGAAATTGAGGAGAGTTAATTCTCGTTAAGAATTTTGAATTTATGTGAACTGCAAATTTTCATTGTTCGTCTTAAATTGTATGGTTTTGTCGGATCTTGGGTTCCTGCCTTTTGCGGTAGATGTCTCTAATGTGCTCTGTGGTCTAGGTCTAGGCTAATTTTATATGAATTTTTGACTTTTAGGACACAAACCTACGTATAGTAGATTTTATTACCTACAGATTCGCTGGTATCTAAATTGAAACTTTTGCTGAGTACTGACTCCTCTTAAGAATTAAAAATCCAATGGGCCAAATGGAGCAGATCAGATCCTAATTGATCCAGGTTCACAAGTATCCCTATTAACAAAGGAAGCAGTTCAGACTGTCAAATTACGCAAACATGCCAGGGCCACAATATTTGGAGTCGGAGATTAAGGCACACAAGGCATACGAATATTAGAATCCAGCCGTCTATGCGTCATCCAGTCCGTCCACCCCATCCATATGTGGGTAAATTTCTATTTTTAATTTATCTAAAAAAAGAAATGTTTGAAGTTCTTTAAATAAGGCCTTAACCATAGCATGATGGAGAGCCATTGTCAAACAAAAGATGTAGCTACTTTTACTTTTATTTACTTTCGGTTCTGTACATCAATATTGCCGAGTATTGAAAAATTTGCTGAAAGACTTGTCGGAGAAAGTAAAGATTTCTTGTTTTTCATACAAATTTATATTACATCTCCCGCACTAATTGTACACATACGAGACGCGTTTTTCTTTCGAGATTCTCTCCTTCTTGCGTAAAAAATAAAAGCCAAAAAGTATACAAAATAAAAAACGTTTCACATCTGCTGTTCTACTTACATGATTCTTGTTGGCTTTCTTATTTCTACGATACTGTATATGTTAATAAAAATTAAGGAATAGAACTAAAATCGACCAAATTTTTGCTAGAACGTTGTGTGAAAAACTGGTTTCATACTGCAAAGAGCTAGCACGAGAAAAATGAGTCCCTACAACTGTAAATTCAATTATCCAAAGAAAAAGATCACTAGAAAATTTCATTTAAGTAAAATATTTTTCTTAAAACCTTCTCACTACCCGATTTTCTATACATAATTGGACTCCGAGAAATAGCGCTTAATGTGTGAAAATCTCTATAACCAAATGTAACACGAAAATGCCAGCCATTAACAACAGCACATTTTAAGGAAACAAATCAAATTGCCCAAAATCTAGCTAAGTTAATTTAAATTAATGTTGTTATGCCTTAGACACACAGCATTCTTAATGAAGAAATAACTAACGACTCATTAGTCTATAATGATTCATTATAAACTGCGGACACACAGCAATTTCTTTAATTAAAGGCTGAAACAGATTACACTTTAGTGCGCGGCGCGACATCGCGGCAAAATGAACGGTGAAATTGTTCCGCCGCGCTGTGTCACAGATTGCAATAAGAGCGCAGCAGTGTAGATACAGCGCTCTTATATTGGTACTACAGATTTTCGTAAGAAGTTGCCTACCCCAACCATAATTTTTTTGTTGGTACCACTGAAAGTGAGCAGCAAATTTAGGATTAGAAATGACTACGCGGCAAAAATTTTCGGAAACACATGTTCTGTAACATTTTGCCGCGTTGTCGCGCCGCGCACTAAAGTGTAATCTGTTTCAGCCTTAAGTTGTGCTGTCAAATTGGTTTTGATGAACTTATCACATTAAAAAAGCAATATAGATCGAATTAACGCGATAAACTTTGTTTTCATTTATTTTACTTTAAATTTAACAATTTGCAAATGAGAAAAACATTATATTTGAAAAAATATTGATAATTTAATTTGTGATTTGCATTTTTTTGCATTTCTTCTTATTTTTCAAATCGGCAGATGCACAGCGGAGCTCCACATTTACATTATAAGCCAAATCTAGCACATTTTTCCTCATTATAGCTATAATGAAGGAGGAAAACACTTCATTAGTGTACTTCATTATCATCTGATTTTGGAGCTATAATGACGTATACTATGTAACACACGGCATTTTAATGAATGGTTTGTACAAATGATTCATTAGTTCGTGCTATGTGTCTAGGGTATTATGGTCGTAACTTATTGCATATAATAGCAATATGCTACATGAAGAGACACTGCAGCATGTGTGCCGGCCTGTGGACAGCTGAACCCACCCCAAACTCGACGAACGAGCTCTGAAAAGCTGATGAAAAGAAGAAGACAATCGACATCTGTCTTGTCAAATCTTCACAGAGTGAAGAAGTAAAAAAGAAGTGAAAGCTAAAATTATCAGATTTTTCCCAACGTCATCGGGGCGATTAGAGCAGCCTATCATGTAAGTTTACAGGATATATATACACCCGCTAATAACAATCTCAAACTCGGTGGCCAATTATGCTAACTTGCTAAGTAGGAGAAGCTATAATACTATAAAAGGTGGGAGGAAAGCACAGAACCATGTCGAGGTGGGACTCGAACCTACGACCCTTGGGATGCTAGTTATCGCGCCTACCGAGGCCACTCAACATTCAGTAAGTTTACATGAATACTTGAGTACTTGACTTGAAATCCACTTGAAGCTCAGGTAGGGCGGTTGATTGAATTAATTCCAATTACTTGACTTGAATTTTTCTTGAATTTAATTTTTCAATTACTAAGTTGAAATTTACGCATTGAATGAGCGTTTTCATGATATTTTGATTACTTCAAGCATACTTCAAGTATTCATGTAAACGTACTAATTGTTAGACTATTCTCCAGTCGAAGCAGACCCAAAGTTGATTTTCGAACTCATAAAAGACATCTCTTTTTATTTAAGTCAAACTAACCATGTGTTTATTGTTTTTCTACCACACAACGGGAACGCAACTATATGAATGAATAAAAAGCAATAGGGTTTATAGACAACTGAAGGTCAACTTCCCGTTCGGGAAGAATAATGAATCGCATATCTTCTTGAGTAGTAGAATCGCACCCGTACTAAAACGGCTTTGAGTGTAATTTTGTAACTTGGACCTTTTACAGCAGCATATTAATACCACTCCTAATTTGTCAATTTGTGAGTATGGTAACTGAGGTAGATTTTGTTTTCATACCAATTTCTTTAACGATAAAAATGTATGGTGGCTGGCTATAAATGGGCAAAAGACAGATTAAAAAAAAATATTCCCTTGGAAAATTAGACCGAGCCAACTATTTACTTTTTTTTTTTTGTTAATTTTTTGTTATTTTTCCGCTTTCAACATTTATCCCACCAGATAAGTTCAAGCACTATTATAAAAATCTATAATTTTATAAAATCTCAGTAAAATACAAACAACAAACAATTAGCGTGTCTCAACGAAAAATGCTGTGGTGTGATGTCCTCTATAATCTCATATAAACTTGATATGTGTTATGAGACTATGAGTTACTTTCTGAAGATAATAAAAGTGTTTGAATGAAGAAAAAAATATCTAAACTTGCTGCGACTGAACAAAACAAGTGAACAGGGTCAATTAAAAATTACAAGACACAGCCAAAATACAAAATAAAACTGAAATCATAATTTTTTACCAAAAGCAACAAGCCCAGAGGAGAAGGCATTAAGTCTAGTTCTGTCTAAAAGAGTCCGATTTGGACTCCGATTTATCACAAGATTAGGGCGACTGCGAGTATGTCGCAATGCATTGACACTACTACTGCCTGCAGTAGGATTTGTATTTGCAGTTGTTGTTGTTGTTGTTGTTGTTGCTGTTGCTGATGATGTTGTTGCAGGTGGTGTAAATCTGCCGCTGGATCTTGTATTCATCATACGACTACTTGAAGGTTCTCCAACCGAAGAACTTCTGCTAGTTGGAATTAGTTCTTTTTCTAAATCGTTGTAATTTGTTAATGCCAATGTTGAAGTAGAAAGTCGCTTGGAACTGAATGAAAGAGCTTTAGTTTCTCCCTTATACGCTTCGCCGTGCGAATCTAATTGTCAGCTTTCCTCCAGAGAGCATTGGCGCTTCAGGGCATTATTGAATCGCCAGAGTCTTACCTTGCCATCGCTAAGGGTGAAAAAAGAAAAAAAGCAAAATAAAATAAACTGTGAAGGGAAATTATAAAACAAGTAAAGATGATTTGTATACAGTTTTGTGTCACACACTCAATAAATGCAAACAAAATTATGAAGAAGCAATGCGCAAAGTGAATACATAGTTTTATTGCGAATTGGATCAAATCAAAGAAGTGATTTTACACAAAGATTAGGAACAGAACCGAGTCCGCAAACGAGGCAAAAACAGCTTTTAATTACTGTTTTTTTAAATGTTTTGAATATTTCTGTTATTATGTAGAAATTGTCGAAACTCAAAATTACATGCATTACAAAATTACACGATATATACGCTTTTTTTGAGATTCCTTGCCATTACCACAAAGTTTCAGTACAATGTTTATACATGAAATGCTGAATTTTTCCATAGGACTCGGATAAAATTTTCGTTTAAGTTTCAAATAATACGAAATTTAAATGCACATAAACACGCTGCTATTATGAGGACACTTCAAATATCTGTAAATTGTCTTATTGTGTTGATAAAAAAATTAGGTCTCTGGAGACCGGTAGAAAAAGGTATATGCATAAATTTCGTTTGGTCATTACATTAATTGTTAAGAAAGAATTTGTTAGAAAGAAATATCTCAATATATGCATTCAAAATTTATTAATATTTTTATGTTATACGAATAAGTTTAAAAAAATATATATCCTTGGTATAAAAAATTTAAACCTATCAGACGTCCGGAAAACTGACACTAATAAGTAATAACCTTAGACGGGACCTAACACGGCAGGGGCATAGCATAAAAGATCTATTAGGTCGTAGTGGTTAGAGACAAGCTCACCGGCCCCTATTAATAATAAGAATAAAAAGACCTGGGAAAAAAACTAACAATGGAAAAAGATGAAGGAAATGAGATAGAGTGAGTATTTACATAAAGTCTAAATAGAATAAATACTCGAACTCCATCAATAACAGAAGTACTTGCATCAATGGTCCCAATGATAAGCCATTAAGAAAAATAACATCTAGCAGATCGAAAACCTATCTGCCATTGTTTTTCAGCCAATTTTCGACAGATACCTTTTCGGAAGGTATTCAAGACCCCAAAAATATGTCACAATGGCCTATTTTCCATATTCCATTCAATATAATTTTAAGGAGAATTTAAACTAAAGGTTTAGAAGATAGCATGCTTGGGTATAGAAAGGATCGCCCTTACCTACACATTTTTTTTTTCTAACAATAAATTTCAGTCTTTTAGACAAAAATTTTCCACACGACATTAGCACCTTGCAGTTGTTAATCGTAAATCGAATATTTGTCCCCAGTTTATCTAGATTTTGAGAACTTTGAAAATACTGTCGACCTTGAACAGGATTCGAAAACATCAAGGGTCAATGATAATGAAAGCACAGTTCACCTTTTGTCGCACCGTCCAGATCTGGTTTCTTGAATATCAGGCAGGAGAAATTCTGTGCAGGTGGGCCGATTCCACATTTTGACTCTAATTGTTTTAAAAAATCGTCACCGTTTCCCGTTGCCCATCGAATGACACAAGTTGGATGTAATTTGGAAAGCGTTTTAAAGATATCAATAACCCTGAATTTAAGACGTAAGCAACACAACGTAATTCTCTCTTTGTTGAAAATTTTATACATAACATCATCAAAGAAGTCGGCGAAATGAAGAGTATTGTAGTCGAGACAACAATAGAGCCTTAGAATATCCCAGAAACTTATATTATGAAAAGATTTTCTATTTCAGTGATAATAATTGCAAACAATCGCCAGGGTGTTCAAGCTGGAATTTAAATAAAGGAATTAGCATAGAGGCTTATAGTGATAGCACATTAGAATAGGGTAGTCTGGGGCCGGATTCCGCAACTGTGAGTTTACGCGTGTACACAGAATTTTCTGTACACCGCCTTTATCCGATTTCGAAAGAGTGGAAATGAGATTTTTTTTTGTTAAAACCGAAATTTTCTCACGCCCATTTTGTTCGTGAATTTTCATTGAACTAGTAAGTTTTTGTGAGCGGTATTTAAAAAATTATTTATTATGTTATGTTATTTATTAATATTATTTCAAAACAGGTAGATAAAAATTTCTGCGAACGACTTTTTGGTTAATTTCGTGGAAATTAATGTCGAATGTGGTAACGAGAAGTAAGTTTCCTTTTTCTCTTCTTCTTAAAGAGGAATTGCAATAGGAATTTATAAAAATATGTTAATAGCATTTTGATGATTTTATACAAATTTTATTTTTCTTTTAATCAAAAATTTTCTATGTCAGATTCGAATCGATTAACAGATTGAAGGGCTAAAAATTTATCGGAACTAGCAGACCAATTTAATAGTCTAGGGGACCATTAAGGATGGAAAGAGGTGGAGAAAATTTTGGCACTTTCTTCTTGCTGCCCCGAAAAGTAAATATACTTATTATAGACTTCATTAATAATATCTGCAACTTTATGTATACTCACAGACGTTTGCGACATATAAGAAATAAAATCATGCCCAATTGCTCGTTTAAAGCAAAAAAATGTAATGCACATAGAAATCTTAATTGCACAAGAATTCCAGAAATAATGGCTTGATTGTACACACAGATGTAGATTAGATTAGATTTGTGAAGGGGTGTGTAGGCGTTAGCCTCGCTATCAGTGCGACCTGAAAGATCTATTGTATGTCCACGTTGCATTTACTCCTTTTCTAGGTTCAGAGTGTTAATAAAGTCTAGAACCATTCTGGGATTGAGTTTCCACACGTAGGTTGGTGGAGGAAAAGCATGTTCGAGGTGGAGTAGTCTCCGCCCGGCCAATGCTTCGCAGTTGCAGAGCAAGTGCTCCGAGGTTTCGTGACAGAAACGGCAGGATGAAGTCTCAGCCAAGCCCACCTTGTTCAGGTGATACCTCAAGGGGCAATGGCCTGAGAAGAGCTCAGTAATCATTTTGAGCTCTGTTCTTCTAAGGAGTAGGAGTTCTTCTGTTTTTCCACCAGAAGTGTTTTTTTATCTGACGAAGTCCTTGTAGCCTTTCCCAATGCAGGGATTTTTGGTTATTCTCCCAGTCGTTTAGGGCAGCTCTGGAGTAAACACACAGATGTATTGGAAGCCGATATAATTAAAAAATTGTTCCTCAATAACAGTTTCAAGAGGATTTTGGAAATCCCTTAACTTCGTTCTTATTATAATCAAATGCTGTCTAGAATGATTAAAAATCTTCAAAAATTATAAATTTTTGAATTTATATTTACATTTCTCTTAGCCCTAGTCACCTGAATGCTAGTGAAGTCATGTAGAAACTAATTCTTTCAATAAACTCAACTCTTTCAAAATTACTGTTTTCTCACCGATAATTTTCAAACGACATTCAGCACTTAAGTGTACACAGCAATTTAAGGAATCGCGTGAGATTCAAAAGTGTACCTTGCTCTCACGATGAGTTTTTCAAATCGTGAAACTGGCAAATTTTTCACAGTTCCGAAATCCAGCTAATGGCGGGTATTAGTATCGCGACATGTCAGTCTCATTTGGACCATGGGGTAGTCCGTTGTAATACCCCATCGGTTCTGGGACCTTAAATAAAGCCGTCAAATTCAAAGGACGAAGTACTAATGATGAACGGTAAATTAAAGTTAGCGACAGTTGTACATGAATCCAAAAATTCTTTAATCCAAATTCATGCAACTTAGTGGAAGAGGGGTATAATGCTATCCTAACGCTCCGTCAGGACATCCAAGCCATTTATGTATATAATATGAAAACTTTTACAAAACTAGTTATAAGGATGAACGCTTATCCTATTTGCCGAGGAGTATGTAGTCCTTACTTCACACCAGCTTTTATTCCATAAAACTCATATCCTCATGTCACTGTACATATTTAAACGTTAAATGATAACTTTTCAACATTGAGGCACCCCATTCGCATGTAGTAGTTGCATCTATTTTTACATTTTTATTAAAACTGCCCTCACACTTTCACTATTTCTTGTATAGCAGTTCCCACCGTTCATGTTTGCAGAACCTGAGAGGTGGGTATTCATAAATAGCTCCATTATCTCCTTACCAATTTTGTAACAAGAGGACATAGCTTCAACTAGATGTTACATGTATTACCAGAGCAGAGTATACAAATTTGATATGGCTGGGTGGTTCATTCCGAGTTGGCCACAATATTTGAAATGACGGATACGACGAGTGATTCATATTTTCTCGAATTTGTCGCGTTGAGGAGATCGATCTAAGGTATACAAAACTGTTGTTAAAGAAACATTTGCTCGGTACGCTCTAAAACATCTTGTGGTTCATTCCGAAATGCACTACCCATTTCACAATCTGTATACTCTGCTCTGGTATACCATTCTATATCTAATTCTTGTACCATCTATGTTTATCCTCTCTATGCAGTTATAAGCTGTGTCATTTTTTATAGAGCTTTCGTATTATCTCAAGTAACAAGGAGATCGATCTAATGTATACAAAACTGTTGTTAAAGAAACATTTGCTCGGTACGCTCTAAGACATCTTGTGGTTCATTCCGAAATGCACTACCCATTTCACAATCTGAATACTCTGCTCTGGTATACCATTCTATATCTAATTCTTGTACCATCTATGTTTATACTCTCTATGCAGTTATAAGCTGTGTCATTTTTTATAGAGCTTTCGTATTATCTCAAGTAACAAGGAGCTAACTTTCAATTCAAGATCCCCCATACGTTGTTTTTTTTAGTATAGCGGATAAGTTTCAACAAAAGTCTCAAAGTGATATGTGGGATTTCGCATGAAGATACCGATACCCTATTGCAAATAAGTCTACTGATTGTAGTCCAGTTCAGGGAAATGAGCCTGAATTTCTCTGCGAAAAAGATAATTTTAAAAACTCTCATGACATCAACTTATTTTTATGGAGGTCTTCTCCAAAATAGTAAGTAAACAGGCAGAAGGGCCTGCAAAATCTAATGTTTTCTGTTCTTCTACATGGCTGCCTAATCCGGATCAGAGTCCAATTAGAAATTCAGCTGACAAGTGTGCAATGAGCATGAATTAGGAAAAGAAATATGAAACTTGACATTTATCCACCATTCAGCATCCTGTCTACCTAATTTAATTAAGTTTTTTTTCATTCTGAACTTTGCGCGTTTCATGATAGCGTGGGAACATCCAAGTCCATATCAGAGATCCTAAAGTTGTTGACGAGCTTTGAATCTTAGTCGATCGTCACTTGATCAAAGGTATTCTATTCTACCCAAGTATGCTCAGTGATGATAGGCTGTTGAGTTTCACTGTAGTGTTGTGATTTGTTTTAATATTACCTTTTGCATTTAATCCTAGTGATTACTTCTATTTTTCTATTTTTTCTCTCC
Source organism: Dioctria linearis (assembly GCA_963930735.1). Taxonomy (NCBI): domain Eukaryota; kingdom Metazoa; phylum Arthropoda; class Insecta; order Diptera; family Asilidae; genus Dioctria; species Dioctria linearis. The sequence continues at coordinate 148,533,962 of OZ005744.1, read as the reverse complement.
AGGATGGAGAGTCCTGACCACAATTCGATTGTGTTGAGTCTAGGTTACACCGCTTAATCAGAACACCATTCCACGGGAATGTTCTCAAGGACAAAAGGCAAATTTTCGATATTAGTATACCTACCTAAAAAAGGTACAAACGAATGCGATATGCCTTGCACAACCTCGTACGAAAAATAAAGAAGGAAATGACGAAAAAATTAATAAAAATTGCCTGTATTCCTCGACAACATAACTTTTACCACAATAGAAAAATAATTTATAAAAGACAACGATTCTTTAACAGTCGTCAGAGCAAGTAAAGCTAGTTACCATAAGTTCACGAAGAAAATATCGCAAGAACAAGTCTTATGTGATCGATGATAATTAATAATCACCTAAACAATCTTTCAAAGGCAGACTCTAAGATCAGCAGATAACGTAGTTATCACAATCAAAGACTTTTGGAATGTCTTGAATCTATGTACAATTAAGGGTAAATATCAACCTCTATCAATTCGAACCATTTTTGATGAATCCAATTTAATTATTTATTGTATTGACAAATATTAAATTTTAAATATATTGACAAAAACATTTCTTGATTTGATCAATCGAGTGAGTTGAAACACAAAAAAACCGCTCAGTAGGAGTGGTAATGACTAAAATTTAAAATTCTCCTCACTGATTCTAAGAACGCTTCCGACCTTAAGCATGTGCAGTTTATTATTTTCCATGTAAAAGTTCCCACACAGTAATTAATTTTGGAAAGTGGCGGCTCAGACACCACAGATAATAACTTCCGATTTTCTACAGAATAGAAATAGAAGCCACATGAAACTGAGCAAGTCTTTCTCCTAAAATAGCTGTAGAGGATCTTCTCATTGGAGACAACGAACTCTTAACATGTTATGACTTGTCTAAAGAAAGCCCTACGTAGGTTGACCTCGACAAAGCTAAGGTATAGCAAAACGATCTTTATCGTACTCTCAACCTCAACCCGAAAATACCAATGTCTAAAACGTAGTGAACAAATCTCAAATATCAGATTTTTGTGCAAAAGCTCTAACTTTCGCCATAACATGTACATGTCGAATTCGAATTCTTCCGTAAAATCTAGCTAAATACTAAATTAATTAGTTTTGAAGGAATGAAAAAAAGAACATATTCAAATAAGATTTTATTATTATATTAATAAACGCATCTTTCGTATATTCAGTTTTGTCTTCTATATGACTTTCTTAGAGATTTGTTCGGGATATTAATAATCTTTAGGTTGATCAACAGTATTTATCACTTACGAAAAATAGAAAGAATTTTCAAGTATTATCAAATACAAAATTGATCTGTTCGGTCCTTCCATTCCTGTTGTCAAAGTTGAAAGTTTCCGTTCCTTCCGCAACATTGAAATAATTCAGCCTTCGGGCCTCTCCGTTTAGTCCAATTTGCTCAGTTGCTATGTACATCAATTTGTATATTTTCTAACCTTTAAATTTGATAGCTAGACCAGAGCGGACCGAATAAGTCAAATATATTTGTGGACTTGTGGGAAGTAACAAGAACAAAACCTACAGACCAGGCAGAGGGACTGAAAACCTCCAGCAGGAATTGGAGCACAACCTGAAATGTGCTTTATCTAGAGGCCAACACACTGTTTTGATATCCATAGATCTAGAAAAAAGTTTTCGACAGTTCTCCCATGCACTCCGTTATCAAGCAGCTCATTAAATGAAAGGCCGGCGCGAACTTTATCAAGCTGGTCGAATGCTTTCTGAAAGAGAGACACTTCTCCTCTATATACTCCCTCGAAAACGGTCACAAGGCTCCCCGCTTTCCGTGCAACTGTTCAAGACCTTCGTACACTCCCTGTCATCCAAGCTCAGCGCGGTGCCTGACCTCTTTTATCATATCTACGCAGATAACATCGTCTGCTATGCATCCGGCAAGCCACAATTCGTGAATTTAATCCTTACTCAAACTCTGAGCAAAATCTCAGTCTGGTCTGAACTAAATGATGCTAAGGTTGCCCTAAACATGCTGGAGGCGCTGCACGTCTGCAGAAAACGGAGTTGCTGTGAACCCCAAATCCACTATGACACAGCTTCAATCCCCCTACAAAATGAGCTGAAGATCTTGGGTCTGCACATCTTCAAGACTAATACCAAACGCGCGATTAGATAATATTAATTAGTATAACACAGATAGGAGTGTGCTAAGATAACCCATTTTCGGTCTAATCACTACCAAAAAATGTCATTATCGGCAATGTTCCCTAAATAAAGGGAGAAATTTGGCAACTAAAATTTAAAAAAATCTACGACAATTAAAATAAAATTTAATTCATTCGAAAAAATTAATTTCGTAGCAAACAGCGAACAAAATGAACTAAGCAATAACAAGAAGTAATTAATGATGATGGAATGAAATTATAGCTCTGAAGTTAGGCAACATATTTTAAAGCAATGAGAACTGATGAATGATGTGCAATGAATTATTTCACAGATGAGATTAATTTTGATGTTCTTCTTAATTTTTTGTTTACATATTAAATCAAGATCAAACTTACGCCGTTATTTGTGAAACGAATGTGTTCTTTTTTGCCATATTTCACTTATCATGTATTAGTTGATATTCCAGTCTATTAAATTTTATCTTCCTAAGCAATTTATTTACACGGAAATTTTATCAACATTCGCCAGCTCGATCAAAATGATTTTCAACATCCGTGCCAATGCTAAATGCTGGTTGTCTGCCAGTAGTTTTGGCAGGAGCAAGCACATTGACAATTACATCGCGGACATAAAGTAATAATACCCACCAATCGTAGCAGCCAAATTATAAAAAAGCTCCACAAGATTACACGATACCAAAACCTACGGTGATTGAAGGAAGTCGTGTTTATATGGTTCTAAAAAATGTAATTTCAGCGTATTTAAAATAACAAATTTAAATTTAGAAAGTTTTGCAGAAATAAAATAGGCATGAGTGATTGTAAGTGCTTTGTAAGAGATCCTTGATATGTGCTTCATTCAAATCTTAAATATGAACATTTTTTCAACATAAACACGGTTTTTAGTATGTTATTGATATTTGGGAATTGTAAGGAGTCATAGGAAATTTTTAACAGTTTAATGTAATGATCAAAATTCAAATATAAAAAATAGTGTACTCTAAACTGTACCCACACATAATTCTCAATCCGAAAAGCAATACGCTATCGAGTATTTAAATATGAAAAAGAAAGGGTTACAAATGTATATTCTAACTTCCTCCTTGAATTTCTCGTGATACAGTACATGAGACAGACGAAGGATTCATCTGTTGCTTAACAAATGCAATAAATGAACCTACAATTTTAGGTGGGCTCTGAGGTACCAAGTAAAACATAACTAACTCATTGCAGCAACCCAATACCTTTTAGTGCGAATGCCTAGACCATTACTGACCGCCGATGTCGTTTGCACTCAGATCCAGGGAATCTGAATTACGTGTATTAAGAGTATTAAGAATACATCTCTCGTTTTTTGGTTTAAACCTTGAAGATATTCAATAATATTTCGTTAGCTGTTAGCCGTTTTTTGATCGATCTTGTTTAATTGCTCGATTTTGTAGCTGCTATAACTAATTTGCCTTCGTATCGATATGTGGCGCAATATGACGATGAATTCTAGTGTGTTGTTTTTATTTAATTAGTTTTATTAAATGTGGCTGAGTGAAATATAGTAAGTAATTTATGAATGGGTCACAAATCAAAATGATTTCAACTTTTGTGTTAATTTTCCTATTTCTGTTGGAAAATCAATTGAGGCTGCCAACTTAGCTTATTCTAAACTTTCTTACTATTTCGAATAAAGCCTTAAGCATATAAGTATTGATAAAGTTGAATACTAAATAATAAATTAGCATTTTCTTCAAGCTAATCAAAATGTTTTTTGACCACTAGTCAGTTAGAAAAACTGTTGTATTAAACATTTTTTGAATATGTAAGTACTCCAGACTACTACTAAAATGAGAAAAAAAGAAACATTAATCTTACGTCTCCCATTGATAGATCAAGATCATATAGTGATAAGATCAATTGTGAGCAGACGGAGCAGCATGAGTAAAAAGAGATTAAGCTGAACAAGAAGCTACAAATGCATCATATCATTCAGTTAAGCAAGACAAACTCGGCATGCAAGCTTCAAAGTTTATACTTAATAAGGTATTAACCAGCAATAACGGCCTGCAAAATTTAGGACCTGAATGTCGAGTTGGGACAACTACGACAACTACTAATAGATGTTAGCGAAAAGTAAGATGATAGTACCTAGAAGTGATAAAATCTCGACAGAATCTCCGAGTCGCATAAAAATTGATGATAGGAAAAAATTAATATCGGAATCGTTTCATTTTTAACTCATACCAGTTAAGGAAGCAGAACATAGCGTAGCCCGTAGACAGTAAAATCAACCAATATGATGATATCTATAGAGCTTAAAGGTGGTTTTAAGGTTGTATTATATTGTGCTCGCGATTTATCTGAATAAAACAAATTAGAAATGTATGAAAAAAAATACTGTCGAATAAAATGTTAAAGGAAATAATCAGTCTGCGTAAGAGCTCATTAAGTTTTCCTAATAAAAACTAAAAAAACAACTTACAGTATGCTATGGGAATTAAAAGGCATCTATAGGAAATCTGCTTCGGATTAGGTTAAGGTTATCCCAAATAATGTCTAACCAAATTAGAGACACCAATATATTCTGTGTGATCCTTTTTGAAGTAATCATAAGTGTGTAGATGTCTTATTTCTTATTAAACCTTTTCATAGTAATCATTTAAAAAATTAATAAGAACAGACAGATAGACGTACAAACCAAAGATGTTTTTCTTTAAAAATTCCACTATTTACTAAGAACGCATCTATTCAACTAGAGAGGAAGAGTAACAAAATTGTTGAGCGAGAGTGACTGAACCGAGTGCTAGGGCTCTACTGTAGAGCAATGAAAGTAAATTAGTAGAACGAATTAAAGCTCAACTAGGAGATGTCCTGTCCATGATGATATAACACACTATGATTATTGTTTGGAACTTATTATATAGATAGTGATTAGAGCTTTCCATTTCCAAAATCTTATATAATGTTTCCCCTACTCTATTTAAAACTAAAAACAGATGATTTTCTTCTACAAATAACTTATTTTCGCAGGAGATGCTAAAAAAAACGGTTTCATTATTATTATTTTTCTTATACGTTTTAAATCATCATCATAAGAAATTATGAAAAGGTCTTTCACCTCCCACATCTCACAAGCCTTGATAAATTCGTTCTAGCACCAATACAATTGTTTTGTTGTCTCAACAGTACCTTATATATCAATGATTACAAGATATAAGAACACAGACGGAGCACAAACCCGAAGAAAGTACTTAACATGACTGCAAAAGTGATTGCAGTCAAATTTCTCAGAAGTCACAATTACGATGAAGTTGATAAATGAAGGCTTTTGAAAAAAAATTTTATCGTTTGTTGGATTACTTTCGGAGGTAACTTTTTTATTCTCCTTTCTTTGTCATTAAGCATATTTTGTTATAATCCTATTCGATGAAGCACATATTATGATAAATTATACCCAAGCAACGCTAAAAGAACCTAAATACTCAGCCTTTAATAGTTATCTTGTAATTGTAGAAAAATAAATAAAAAATGTGATAAATAGTAAATTGAAAGATCAAAAAGCGCGTAAAGCAGTGATTGTTTCAAATACACGAAATAAGCGCAGTACTCAAAAAATTCACACAAAGGAGGAAAGATATAATTAGAAATAACCTGAGAATACCCTCGTTTTGTTTTAGAATAAGTTCAGCCAACAACGCAGCAATAAAGTTAAATCATAGAATTGAACGTTGTCAATTTTCACATCGAATTTGACCAATAAGATCGTAGCTAATTCTTTAGTTTAGTTAGTTAATTGGCTTCATACTTAACAAATTAATTTCTACACAAGGCTTTTTGCTTTTATGAATTAATTAATTAATTATCAGTAATTAAGTTAGTATTAGTAGAATTGTTAGAGTTTGCTGTTGCAATAGAATTTCCCTTTAGCGAGGATGATGTTGAAGAATGTTCGAGAGAGGAAAATCGCCAAATCCTTACTTCACCGGAACTGTATTGAAGAGGTTTATGTAAGAAAAGAAATTAAGAAATGATAAATGCATCCAAAAATATAGCGTTATTCATCAATATGTTTTTAAGAAATGATATCAAAATGAAATCATAAGTAGTTATATTATAGAAGAACATAAACTGAAAACCTCATTTTATCCAAAACTAAATACCATAGATAACCTATAATAAATAAATTACTGCAATACTTACTTGGATGCTGTGAAAACACGTTGCCCAGACGCCACGATATCATTTATTGAGGATTCAGTCTTCATTTCAGCTAAGCTTTCACAAGTTTTAACATTCCATAGGCGAACAATTCCCCCACGGCAACTCGATAGGAGAACATCACCAGAGATTGCCATTCCAGACACCCAACCCTTGTGGGCATTGTTAAGTGACTACAAAAAGAAAGTATAATTATATAAATAATGATTTCCTGTATTTCTTTTCTCAGAGTATGAAAGGTTGTATATCGCTATGGTGAAATTCATTGAATTTAGAAAATTTAAGTAAATATTCGTAATGTACATCACATGGGTTGATTACGGAGGTCGAGCAAAATTGAAAAACTACGTTTGACAAAAAAACCAATAGACATCCAACACATACATTTACTTCCCTCTTATATTACTATTGTTCATTATTCATTTTGTTATGTATGTATATACAAAAGAGTGATAATGGCCCTCATAGCCGCTTATAATTTTGTATCAGTACCGGCGTCACTTTTGCTTCGACCTTCTCCAATAAATAACCTAACTTTTATAATACGCTGATTTAGTTTTAGATAGAACAGAATTGAAATGTGGACTTGTAATTACTCAAACACAAGCATGTTGCTATAATTTATCAAAGTCGAGTCGACGAATCGACCTAATGAATTTCAGTCTGTTAGACGAGAAATCTCCATCGTATAATTTCTACTTAGTTTATCCATATGCCGCCAGGCAAAAAAAGGGGAACAATCACCCAATTTGAAAAGTCCAATGAGAAATCTTGCTACCATATAATATACACTTCGACCCAACTTCCATATTCCATATGGATATAATAATAATAATAATTTTAATTAGCCCGTGGAAAAATTAATCTGTTCCTTGACAAATAACTGTCACGGTATTTCCAGTTTTATGTTATCCATTACACACACTATGTCAAGAAGGTGAAATGGTCCATTTCAACCATCTCAGCTTTCAAAGTCCCGCGTCCAGACAGAATTCTTCCAGTCCTTCTTAACTTTCCACTTTCAGGGCATGCATCGCTTTTAGATATGTTCCTTAGGTATGGAGGAAGGTGAGGTTGCCTTCGTTCCTAAGTCTGGTTACGTAACCTGATGTCGCCGTGTAAAAATGTAACTTAATACCAAGTATCTAATTCATTTGCTTGGTAAAATGTAGTGCAGGTTGACTGAACTTTAAAAATTCTTATCTTTCACATTTCTGCATCTTCTATTCTGGTGTAGAACAGTACACCAAAATCAATAAATGGACCTAGTCTTAGCTCCATAGCTCAAAATTTCAAATACCAACAAAAATAGAATCGTAAGTAAATATATTATCCATTACGCCACTGAAGCCCTTCGAGATAATCCACCCAATTCATTTTCTACCAAAATGTAAGAGGAATTGATAGCCTTCTAGTTGCATTTAAAGTAAAAACATGTTCTGATTGGAGGTGGATTCAATGTTAACATCCTAAACACTGATAATACCTTGGACCCGTGATTGTTTATAATGCAGTCCTTGAACTTGAGTTATTGAGCTTCTAACGTTTAAACTACGACCAAACTTTAAATCAAAAATAAATATTACACAGATTTCCAGAAACATATTAGGTTTGTATGTTTACTTTTGTGTAAAAATGTCTAAGTAAAGTTCAAGTAAAAACTTTATTTCGGTAGGGGGATAATACTAGATAATAATGAAAAAAGTTAACAGATAACTTGGAAATCCATTCAACTGTCAAATTTTTCTAGTCCGAGAAGTTAACAGACCTACACATTATGGGTAAAAAACTGTCGAATCTGTGTAAAAATTTTGAAGCCTGGGTAAAAACTTTCGAGTAAACATACAGATCTTATATTGTAAAGTTGGAACTATTCCCAGGTTATGTTGCATGTAAAATTAAGCAAATGAAAGATTTTGAATAGCCTTAAGTTTTTTTTTTATTTGAATTTCATGCCCTTGGTTCGTACATTCAACACGGAAGCATTTTTCCTATTCGGCCGTCCTACTTACAATAATATAATTATCTAATTATTAGTATAAGTTAGACTTTATATTTTTGTTTAGGTTTAAGTTTATATATTCCTAACATTAGGTTAGTAGGGAGAAATTGTTGGGGCCTATGCGGCGTTTATTTCCCTGAATCTTTTAAACCGGTTATTAGAATACCTCGTGGCGTATATGTAACTCGCTGTTTCCTTTCGTGGGTTGTTTCTTCCTCGATCCCTTTTTTTACTCGTTGATCTTCAAAATTAGTTCGCCGGAACGGAGGTCTCCTTAATTGTGGTCGATGCCTTGTACGCCAGAAAAGTATTTTTCTTGTTTTCCAATTTACTTATAACTTCAGCTTATCGCGCCAACAGCCCACACAAAACAGGCGGAAATTCAGCTCGACCAAAAAAGGCACACCAAAAAATGGCCGAGACGTCAGAACAACCCGGCTGTCATCCACATAATTATTATCGTTGACTCGTTCAATAGTTGTACTGCCACACAGGTTATCGTTTAGTTGTTATTTATTATTATTTATTTCTTTTCTTTGTTTTTATTTGAATTCAGGATTTATTTAGTTATTATTAATTATTTCTTTTCTTGTTTTTATTTGAATTCAGGATTTATTTAGTTATTATTTATTTTTGTACTATTGTAATGTTAGTCAAATTTATTTATTATCTAATTAGTAAAGTAATCAAGAGCATGAATTTTTGGTATTTACGAATTTCATTTTTTTTATATGAAAAATTGTAGTGGCTCATCAGTCTTATAGATTTATATATACAAAGGGTTAGGCATTAGTAAAAATAGTTGGATTCCAATATCAAGCGTTACAATATATACAACAAATAAGCTTTCACTAACATGATGTTGCTCTTTAGTTTTTCTATTATAGCAGAAAAAACTTTAAAAAATAAAAATAGTAATGACACAATTCCAAAAATCACTCACTTGTTTAAGTTCTCCATTTCGAAGATCCCATCTTTTAATCCCCGAGTCTCTGCTACCGGAAAATAGCTCAGCATCAGCACCTAAAGCATCTTGAGCTACAACTAAGGCTTGAACACCATCATAATGAGGTGGTTCTAAATTTAAAAGTGGATAAACAACTCCACCAGTTGAAGGAACTTCAAAAACTTTAACATAATGATCTTTTGATCCAGTTGCTACAAAATCGGTACTATTGGAGCCTTCCCAAGCAGTTACACACATCACAGCAGCTTGATGACCTCCCGAGAGTTTTCCTAAACAGCATAAGCTAAAAAAATACAATACAAAAATTCAAAATAAATAAATATTTCAATTTCAGCCTGAAGGCAAGATAAGTTGAAATTTTTTTTAAGTCTCATTCAGATTTTTTGATGATGTTATAATAAAGACATTTGTCATTATGATCATAAATTATGTGGATGGAATTATGGATGAAAAACAGCAGGTCTATTGTGCGAGATTTGCACGCTCACATTTAGTTTGTCGGGGGAAATATACATAGTAGGAGATTTGTGGATGTAAAAAAATAACAGACAGCTGCTAATGTCGCACTTAAATTTACATAGATTGTACAACGAAAAGCAAAGCATGATATACTGTCCCCATTCACAGGATCAGTAAATTCATCAGAATAACGATCATAAAAGCGACGTTAGAGGAAAGCATTCAACTGATAGAGGACGGCTTCCAACATTACGGTGGTGCTCTAACCAGTCGATGTGGTTGAAGCTAGCTTGAAACTTATCTTTTTTGAAATTGTGTAAAGTTGTAAACGATGTACAGTCTGCCTCTGCCCAAATATAGAAATTTTGTTCTATTTTGGATCTAATATATAATTAAAAGAATCGCTAGATTTATTTGACTAAAATATTTCTTATAACTCTTCGAAATTGAATTTTACGCGATTCGCTTTGTTCAAAGCAAGAATTTCAGAAAAATTCAATAATATCCATCCCAAATAAAACTTACCAGCGCTCCCTTTAAAATCTGCAATGTTGTTAAAAAAATAAATGAAGTCAAGGATATTGTCGTCAGCAAAATATGATGAAAATTGCAAGAGACCAAAAGGCATCAGAGCCCTGATGTACAACAGAGGTTACAAGGCCAGTTTCGAAAGTAACTTCATCTAATATAAACCGTATTAGACGACCGATTAAAAACTAAGAGAGATGGGAAGAGACCGAGTACTTAAGGCTTGCATGACGCCATACTCCCTCTAAGGCCTCAGAAATATTTGCAGAAATAATTTCGATCTCACCAAAATTATGACGACTAGAATTCTATATACAAAGTCAGGAAGTTCCCAGATGAACGTCCAGATCGGAAGCTATATTGGCGATCGTTGTTTAAATGATTAGTTTCTAGATAGGTAGTTCATTGCTTGGACTTTATAATAGATTCAATGGCTTTAGAAAGAATTGTAGTGAATGCGATTGATCGATAATAATTAGAAGGGTCGCTACCCTCTCCTTTTTGTAAGTTTCTGAGCATGGATTAGTTTCGAAGCAGTTGGAAAATAAACAGTCGAATAAGACAAGTGAAATTGTTTTTCATATAGGTTTAGCCAAAGAAGAAATCCAGCTTCATGAAAGTAACAGAAACCATCAAAACTTGCGGCTTTAGAGATTCTGAAGTCCCTTAAAGACTTTGCTCACATCCCTCACATGTATAGGTAAGTGTTGGCTTTTACATACACACATTTGGATGAAGGTGAAATACATGAATTTGTAGCATATCTTCGAATAAAATATTTTGCAATCGACGATCATTATGTAAGTGAAAACAGAAACCCTGATATAATAGTTTTTAATGCTTTTAATGTGAGATCAAAGGCGTGCTCTGTCCATATTAACAAACCTGTTTATCGCAAATCCTTACATCGTTTGGACTATGAAAGGCTAGGCGTTAAATAAGAAGTGTTAGAAACAAGTAAATTTTTGTTTTAATGCAACAGCTTCAATCAATGAAAAGGTATTATCTCAACAAATGGACGGTGTCGTGTTCAAAACTTGCTTATATGAATCAACTGCTGCGGAATTTTCACACATTATCTTTCTAACGTTTTATATAAAAATGATTCCAAAAATACAATCTCACCTCCTTAGATCCCAAATTCGGACCTTGTCAGATGCTGCCACATATAAGTTTCCCGATGCTCCTAAGCAGAGAGCGGTAATTGGAGATTCGCCCGGTGTCGTCCCAAGTATGTTAGCATTTCCGGCAAGAGTTTGTCCAGACGACGTTAATGTTTTAATTGCTTTTGTATTACTTGCTCTTAAGTCCCAGACTCTAACATATGGTCCGGAAGCTGAGAAAAGTAATGTAGTCTTGCGATCATATTGAACAGCAATCACAGGTCCAGGATGTGTTGAGAGACAGTGTTGAGCTGTTTCTTCAACTAAATCCCAAACCTTTACAGTTCTGTCTGCTGCCGCAGTAAATAAAGTATTGTCCTCTACTTTGATCGATAAAACAGAATTATTGTGACCAACAACGGTGTGTGTACAATATAATGGAACACCGGTTCGAATCTAGTAAAACAAAAACATTAAAATGCGATAGGTAACTAATGTTAAAAATCTACTTACCTTTCCAGTAAATTTGTGAATACTACCTCCTGGTGCTGGGTCTTGAATGCCAGCTCCAAGACGTGAGAAAACATCACTTCCAGCATCCTCTCGTGATGTCATTCTTCGATAAACTGGAGGCGATTGAGTTGGTGTCAAAACATCCTCCTCTCTGGTGTTAACGTATCAAGCGAATAGTTAGTAAGCGGTTTTAGTTTGTTAATAAATTATTAGATAATGTTTAAGAACTGATTTCCCATTAAGATTTTGGTATAAGGCTCATGCATTATAAATTGTATTCAAAGTGTAAAAAAGAAATTAATTTTTGTTGAAGGACTGCATACAAATGGTGAAAAATGTTGAATTTATTAAAGAAGTACAAATCGCATTCTGATCTTGTTGTGGGACATTTTCTAATTGGGTTATATGGATGGAAGAATACCAAAAATCAATTTTCTATGAATATGCCTAAATGAATTGAAGACTATTGATTTGAGAAATTTTATTTTCAATTTTATGTACAATTGGGGCAGAATTGTATTCTTGAATTCAGTGAACGAAGAGTTTAATAAGCTGGAAACCAGTATCGGTTAGAATAAAAGCTGCCCGAATAGACGAATTTAAAGATCGACAGTTGCAAATGAAACCAAGCAAAATATTAACTCGTTTGCCTGCTCTCCATTCAGATAATTTGATGACTTCCAGGTTTAAATAAATGTCAAATTTGGCTGCCGGCTACACACAGCTACCAATTGCAGAAGAAACTATTAGGCATGAATTGAATAAGCCCACTTAATAGATGAACCTCATGGGCGAATGGCCCAAAAACCTAAAAATCTAAATCTACCGGAGACATAACACTGAGACCACATGTAAACCGAATGAAATGCAAACTAGAGAAAAAGGTGAGTTAATTAATATTCATAAGCTAAGCCATAACGATATGATGAATGAATTTGTATCAAAGTTTGAAAAGAAGATGACAAGAAACATAAAATAAATGAAGAACGCATGAAAAATCAATACCCAGTGGTTAGGGCAAACAAAACACCACATAATTCAATATGGATATCAATTAGGAATGAGTGAGAATCCAAAAAAAAACCAAAACAATAATGATGATCCAAACCAACGATATCGCATAAGGTCGTTAGCATGTAAGGAAGTCAGCAAGCAGATATAAGCGAAAATTAGAACATAAATGAATAAAGGCACAAGAAGAACTAAGCCGGTTATATATAAACTGCTGGATTTATGTAAAAATATAACCAATATCAATAAGGTCTTTAATCAATGAGAACTTTAGAGTGATTGGCCAGGGAGCTAAGTTAACTAAGCGTGTCGAAGAATATAATACAAATATTTCATCGGAGATTTGTACTCAGAACCTCTTGGTTTATAGACGATGGCTAAACAATACTGACCCAAATTAACCGGATCAAGACGAAGGTATCACACTGAACTCAGCTTCATCGTACTATGGTATATTTTGCTTCGACAAAACTGTGGAGGGGCTTAAATATGATCCAATGCTTCAATGAAATCAACAGCAATGATAGAGCAACAGTAGCATATGGAGGGCGGTAACTATGTACAATAGAACTAACCGCAACAACCGAGTCGAGTCACCGAGAACAAAGCATCTGAAAGAGAACTAATGAATCCCTACTAAGCTTAAGACCAATAATGTTGAAACCGACAACAACTGAATTCTCATGAGTTCTATAGCCCCTCAACAAGCATAGACCAACAAAAGGATAGCATCTTCCTGGAAGAAAAGAATAATCATAGAGCTCCCAACGGACATAATAACTGAAACGAACTTGAGGAATCACGATACTAACTTCAATTTACAAAGCATGTTAACTAACTCTCTCACCAGAATAAAGCATGGACAGAAGAGAAAAGAATAACTCAGAAAAAAATCAGACGGAGAGATTTTGTGGGGACCATAAAGGAATAAAGTGAAGACATGTTTAATAAGTTTAGTATTTAGAAAGCGCGTATCATCAACAACTAAGGAAACGCTGCTGGATGGGCATACACTTAACAGAAAGTTAGACGTCACAAACAGCAAGCCACAATCAACAATAAAAATCCTTCTGTTAACGGTTTAAATTCATTTATAAAATTTTATTAATCTTAACAACAATCAAACGAAATTATTTCGCAAATGTAAGTGAAGAAATCTGAGCCTGAACGTGACAAAAGTTTCATTCCAGGAAAAAAAAACCAACAATATTTCCGAAAACTGGTCAAACCCCTAACAAAATGGTAAGAGATGAGGTTGTCACCATATGAAATAAATTAATAAGAACATTTTGCCGATAAACAATAAATAAATTAGTAAAAAAATTATTCTATTGTTATTGTGTTGCTGTTGTTCTTGCTGCTGGTATTGTCGCTTGTCAGCTAATGTAACAACATCTGCACGCAGTCTCATCATAAAATTAAAAACTGTGAAAAAGAATAAATTTCATATTTTGTTTCGAAAATAAATTATGTATAGGTAGTATATATAAGTATGTGGATATGTGTTTTCGTGTTTTTTTTACAGTTTATACAGCGGAAAAATTAAATAAGCTTTTCGTTTGCTATTTACAGCGCAGAGAAGCGATGAGATAAGAAATTCTATATACAAAAATCGCTACATTTTTCAAGCTGATCAATATTTTTGAAATTTTCGAATTTTTCTTTTAGATATAAAAAAACAGAAATTTAAAAAAAACAATTTCTTAAATTACTTACAATCCTGGTGATCCCTTAGTTGGAAAGGGCCGTCGGTTAATTCTCGGTGAAAGTGGAACATTTGTTGTAGCTGTAGTCTCTAGCGATTTTCTTGTCAGTGACGGAGAAGATGTGTTTATAGTTTGCCTTGAAAGACGCAAATAGGGAAAATAATGAACACACACTCACAAATATAATACGAAGTAAACGAAATATACTCACTTAAGAGATCCAGGAGCACTTGGGACTCGCGCTAATGGAATAAAACTGCGTCCTGTTGATTCTTGTTGTGTATAGGATCGAGTCATTGATTCATCCTTCAAAAATGAATCCGTTAATATTTCATCAAAGAGAGATGATGAACATAATAATTACCTTTTCACCATTCTGACTTACTTCAGCGTCTCCAAACAAAAGATCCTGCGGTTGTGCAGTACGACGACGAATTTTCGTGGATCGTTCTGGGCTGTAATGTAATATGCGTATGGGTAAATTATACTGAGATGTCTAATATGAGCAAGAAATTTTCGGTATCCGGATATACGATAAAAGAAACGTTTGAGTTTTAAACTTAGAATTATTTATTTATTTTACCCAAATATGATACGCTTTTCTCAGTTACGAATTTCTTTCAGTCAGAGCCTTTTCCGGGCAACAATCTTTGATATGTATATGTATTTATGTTTTTAATGTAATTTATCATCAAATCTGGTAAAGTTAGATGACTTTTCAAAATGATCCGGGAAGGAAATGGTGACGTTTCAGGATGATATGGACCAGGGATCTTCCAATGCTACAGATTGCTGATTGGTGGAAATTTGCTTGAGATATCAATAATTAGCTAATAGGGCCGGTGTGACCTATTGCGGGCCGGTTTCAGAAACTTTGCGGGCCTTAATACACTTTCAAATCCTGCACTTAAATTTTACAACGAGGAATTATTTTTTACAAATGCTGTTACATATTATATATTTTTTATAAGATAATAATAATACATTGCAATAATAATAATAAATAATTTTTCGACTACAAATCTTTGATAACATCATCAAAATCGACTGAATTTGCTACTTCACTTTCTATTGACAGAATAGCCAGAGATGAAAATCTCTCTTTGCTTATCGATGATCGCAGATAATTTTTCATTAGTTTCAAAGGCGAGAAACTACGTTTTGCTGAAGCCACGGTTACTGGCGTCGTTAACATAATTTGTAATGCGATTAATAAATTTGGATATGCTTCCGAGAGATTGTTCTTTACAATGTAATTCATTGAATCTAAAGCCACATAATTGGTTTGCGATATTGACCGGAACATCTTAATTTCTTCAAACATTTCAGTTCGGTCGAAATCATCTCCAAATGTAAATAAAGATCTTGCTCTGAAGAGATTAAGTGGGAGAAAGTCATGCTGGATTCTCTGATATTTCTGAGAAAAATGAGAATTTTATTTGACAGAAATTTTACATCTCTTTTAAGCACCTTGGCCAAAGCGAAATTTATCTTTTTCTTGACAAATTGAGGTAGTGTGACCCGATGTACGAAAAGTTCATTCATTTGAAAGGATTTTGAAGATATTCAAGAACATCATCATTCGTGTAATCAATCCTACGTTCTCTCGTTTTTTGTTTTTAACTCGTTATCTCAATCGCACTAGAACAATGCATAGTTAAGTTCTTTTTCCCCATTCATGCAAATCCTATGCAAGTTCGTAGGAGTCGCAGTCGACAGACTTCCAATATTGGGGTCTTATTTCTATTTTCAAGTTCTTTAAACAAATCTAAGTAATATGTTTTCGTATCCTTAATTCGCTTTTAAGGGCAAAAAGTTCAATGAAATTATAAAATCTGTAATCATGTATGACTTTTGCAAAAAACTATTGATATATGTAGTTTACTTTCTCTAACAAGTACATTTCTCTGAAAGCGTCTGGATTTTTTTATCCAAAGTAATTTTCAGGATATGAGGACTTTATGGAAATGCACTGAACGTTGATAATTTTTGTCACACCTTTAAACTGAATCATCGCTATAAAAATGTCTTGCATATGTTAATGTTATCATCATTCTGTAAAAAGTTAATCAAAAACGGTGTTTTGTAATTGGGTAATTTTCGTAGACCGCTGGGCTGCACAAAACGCGGGGCCGAGCTCCGCGCTGAACCTGCCTGCGCCAGCCCTGATAGCTAAGATCCTAAGCCATGGTTACGGCCAGTGATCATGAATAGCGCAATATACAGGGTGTGCGAGACTAATATAACTATATTTTGCCAAATGATTCCTTCCGTAGACAAGTAAAAAATTGTACGGCAGGGGGTGGGGGGCAAATCTCACCATACCGAGTTACAGGGTGATTAGTAAAATATGCACTTTTTTATTAAACACCCTAAATCCGTCTATCTTAAATCGTCATTGTACGTAGAACCTTAGGGTCTTTCATATGAATGTTAAATTAACCCCTTACTCCTCCTCCCCACTCCAGAGTTATGACTGTTCAAATTTAAAATTTCGGTTATTAATTTCGTTTCTCTTATTTTTCTGTTATGTTTTAAAAACACCCCCAACACATACATTTTTGTTACAAAATTTCGAAAAATCAGAGTCTTCTCTTTAATTTATCCTTATGTTCTATCTGTGACGGTTAAGGAATTACACTTACACCGTACCTTGAAGTTATATTCCAATTTTTTCCTAACATTATGTCTGCACGCTTCTTTAAAGGATTTTATACGAAACACCAGGTTCTTAAGCTCTTTATTCTAAGGTTTGAAAACACTTTCTAGTTTAAATTAATGTTCGAATATGAAATTTTTGAAAATTTGGTTTTTTTTACTGCTCGCGCAAAGAGAATTATCTTTGTGATGATTTTCAATCAGAAGTAGCAATTTTTTGTATGCGTAGCTAAAGCTAATTATTGCACATTCGTACTGTACTTTTTTATAAATGTAAGATTCTGTATTTACGCAAAAAAATGTATTTTTATATTCTTTTAAAAAGATTTAGAAATACATCCCAAAGTATATATTGTTAAGTTATGAAAGAATAATATCTTTCAACTTAACTTGTAGTCACTCCAAACAGATAATGTTACATGCCTTAACCATGCATTGTAGAGCCATGACCACAGACAAGAAAAATAAACAGAAATCAGAACGATAAACGAAAAGAAAAACAAAACAAACAAAATTTGCTCGACCTTAAGAGGAATTTGCAACATACGCAAATTTCGCTTTGCAAGCAAAAACGTTCAATTATAAAAACATAAATGTATCTGAGGACATCGCTCTACCAAACCAATAAGAAGTGATTCATTATGAAGTTCAGTAATCAGAATTGTTGGCACTGCAACTATGATCAATGAATTCGATTATTGCTTCAAGTATTACAATTCTGCAATAACTCCCCCCTTTAGAATTATTAGACACATTGTTTAGAATGTAAGAAAATTGTATAAATAACCAGTGCCTGATCAATAAAAATCAGAATTAATTTGACTATCGAAAGGTGTCTATTATTTCTCGCAATAACATCGGCATACTCTGCCATCCTATTGAACAGCGGCATACTCTGCCTCAATACATAGTAAACATCGGCATACTCTGCCATCCTATTGAACAGCGGCATACTCTGTCTCAATACATAGTAAACATCGGCATACTCTGCCATCCTATTGAACAGCGGCATACTCTGCCTCACAACATCGGCATACTCTGCCATCCCATTTCTGAAGCGGCATATTCTGCCTTAATAAAACCACAGCGGCTTCTCAAGCCATCAAAAAGTAAGTTCGGCAGCCCTCTGCCTATTTTAAAATTAAAATCAAAGTTCGTCTATAAAATTTGATTAATCATGAACAGCATTACACGATTCCCTGAAGCAAACATCACAATATTTATAACTTTGCAGAAGTTTTAAATGAAAAAAAGTAAAACGTTCTAATTCAGCTCAAACTTTAGTTATATCGATTTTATATATTTTTTTGTAGAAGGGTTTTCGAAACTTCGAATCTCATATAAAAAAACTAAAAATAGATAATTTCTTTGGAAATTAATAAATCATATCAATCTTCACGAACTACAATAGCTTCATAGGACGTATTCATTCTTTGAATTCTTCTTTCATTTAGACGGATACTGATCGTCCCAGAAGATCTTTTAGTGTACAGTAGAAAAGTACAGAATTAGTTCTTAAATGAAAAAATAAAAATAAAAGGACAAATACTTACAGATCAATTGTCGGTGCTGGTGATGGACTTCTGCTAGATGTTGTATTGTGATTTGTCATTTGATCACGATCTCCACCAATTGGGTGATTCGGATCGGACGGAATGTCATAGGTACTATTGCTATTTATAGTATTTGCTGAACTACTTAAATTATTCGAGCCTAAGTTTAAAGTATCGAACAAGTCGGTAATTTGGACCGACGGATTTTGTGTTAGAATATGCTGGAGCAATTGCTGTTGAATTCCGCTTTCCTGCTGTACGTCTTTAAGTAAAGCTTCACGCTCATGTAATTTCGATTGAGTTAAGGCGGAGTCACATGTTCGGGTTATTGTGATATCTGTTAATTTCTCCAACAAGAACTTAGCCTCGTCTACAGTCTTAACATTCTCTATTAAGGTCTGAAGAGATTGAGAATCATTCGCAGTTTCTTTTCCTTCCTCAAATTCCATTATAGCTTGTTGCACATTGGCAATACTTTCTTGAATGTAATTCAAATTAGCTTTAAAAGTATCTTCTTCACTGGCTAATTCGGCTGATTTATGATATTTTTGCTTATTTCTAACATTAGCCAAATCTTTACTTAGTGTTTCACGCTCATTTATCAGCCTTTCCAATTCACGCTCAAGTTGGGCTACAACTTGCTTGCTTCTAGCTGCACGTCCAATGGTTCGCTGTATATTATCCCATCTAATTCGTGCTTGGCGTGGACTGAAGAGAATTGATTCTTTCTTTGGAGGAACACGTCCAGATGCTTTTAAACTTAACATGCCTTTTTGACTTTTTCGAAGTGCTGATACTTGTTCTGTTTTACGTTTAAGAATTTGATCTTTGGCTGCACCCTGTGCTTGAAGGGATTTGATTGTGTTTTGCTGTTTGCGCGATTCTTTTCGTAGCTGGGCAATTTCACGAGCTTTTCGGGTCTCTGCTTCTTTATGACGATTAGATTCTTCATTCATTTTTCGAATAAGCCTTGTCTGTAAAGATTTGCAACAAAACAAAATTATTATTACTACATAATCATAAAAGAGTGAATTCGAATAAAAATCTAGCCAAATGGAGCGGCATCGATGCCAGTAGCAGAGCAGAAAAACTATAAAAGACAACCAACGTTGATTCAGTGTCAATTGCTTGCGTTATTCACTTTGCATCCATTAAATCTTAGGTTTTCTTGGCGCCATCCTATGTAGTTAGCACTCACTTCTGCCCATATTAGACGGGATTCCAATGCACGACTGCCACAAATTAGAAATATTGTTCCGATTGTTACGGGTATTGATTTTGCTCGCATGTGGCTAAAATTGTTTTGGTTACATAAAAGTATTTCCAAGTAACGCAAAAAAAATTTCAAAACGACTGTCTAACTCATCTTTACATTATTTTTTTAAATGCAATATCAAAAGCTCTATGAGGCACCTCTACGTGTGACGCTTGATTTTTAATTCAGCTCATGCTGTTCCTATATTGCATTTAAGCTAGATTTTGATGGATTAAAACAGATTAAAATTATTCATACACAAGTGAACGCCTGGGTGGTAGAATCCGCAGGTCGGCTGTGGTCACTGTATTCTACTCTTTCGGGGTGGGGTGTCAATAAGAAATACTGAATTAACTGGACCCTCGTCAATTGAATTGCGTAGAATGAAGCTGTTGCCGTGAATAATAAGAATGAACCAAGGATTTTTAAATTTGGATCAGATTGTCATCACAAAATGCACTTTCACACTGAATTATTTTTCCCTTTAAGAGCGAAAAGTCCGTTGTCTCCAGGCAGTTCACTGTTCTACTATAATCTGAAAATAAGGATATTGATTTATAAATAATAGAAGTACCTTCATTCCTTTAAGTTCTGCTAATTCATTCCTCAAATTCCGGAGTTGTGCTTCCTGAGATTGTAGTTCTCTCTGTTGTCTAATGTGTTCTTTCTGTGCAGTTTGTAATTTTCTCAACTCACGCTGCATATCGTTTATTTTCCTTTCATACTCCTCACGAACTTTTTTAATTTTGTCATTGGAGTGGCTTGCTTGTGGGCCTTTTAAATAAAATAAATATTAACCTTCCAAGTTCTTGATAGACTATATAGTTACCTCCCATGTTAGCTAACACTTGATCGCGTTCTTTCTGCGTATTAACAATTTTAGTATTTAAAACATTCAATTTTTCTTCGTAATGCTGCTTCATTAAGTGGATTCTCTGTTGGGAAAGCTCTAATTGTTCGATCAGTTTGGTTTTGAGTTCAATATCGGAACTGATGTCATTTAATTCAGCTTGTAACTCTCCGGCTAGAAAAGCATTTTTAAATTCAATATATGAATTCCTATAATTATTTAACTGGAAATTACTTTTATCGTCCGATTCTGTGTCACTATCGCTTTCAGAATCATTGTTTTCCAGATTTGAATTATTTGCGTCTTCATTGAAGCCAGGAAGCGAACGAGACATAAGAAGTTCACGTTCTTTTTCAAGCTCCTTCTTGGCAATATTAATAACTGTTTCAGGACCTATATAGATAGGAACAATATTGACAAAAGACTAGGATTGTCTTTAAAAAAGCAACTTACTTTCAAATGAATTATTCAACTTAAAATTACTCCGTGGACTAGATAAAGATTTTTTTAGTTGTTGATACATTTCTTCAGATTCAATCAATTTAGCCTGTAGTTTTTCAATTTCTCCTAAATAACCACCTATCATATCACTAACGGATTTATCTGTATCAGCGGCAACCCATCCGTTAGTAGCTTTTTCCAGCAGAAGTTCTGTATTTCTTTCAGTCAATGTATTAATAGTTTCCTGCATAGCTTTTAATCTTTGTTGCAATCTTTTGTTATCAGCTAATAACATCGCATTCTCATGAAATGTATCTGATATTTCCGGATTTCCTTCCGCATCAACACCACGTTTTCCCTAATAGGAATGGAAAAAGTAAAACATTCTTAACTTGATGTGTACGCATCACTTACCTGCTTGTATTCTAACAATTCTAATTGTAAGGCAGCTATTTCTCTTCTTAATTGAGATATTGTTCTGGAGCTTTGATCCTGGTTCAATTGTACTTTATTCTTTATGTTTCTTGCTCTATTAGCATATTTAAGCGTATTCAACGTTTCCATAAAATCCCGATCACTTGGAGATACGCAAGCAATCATTAAAGTTTGACTATTACCTAAGAGAGTAAATCACAAAATTCAGCAATACTTTTGATAACATTTAGAATTGTTTTTTTACCTCCCAAAGAATCTTGAAGTAATCTTGTCAATTTAGAATCACGATAGGGAACATGCGTTGCTCTCTTAGATTTGTCACCAAGCGCTGAGATAACATTCCCGAGCGCCAAAAGCCCACAATTTATTGAAATACCTTCTCTTGCCCGTTCTCCAGTAGCGCCAGTCCGTTTGAGCCGTTCAGATCCAGCCAAGTCGACAAAGTGAAATTTGGAAGTAAGAGTTTCCAAATCGCCCTCAGACAAGCCACACTCTTCAGCTGACATTACTCTTTGTCGACGAATTAAAATTGTAAAGAGTGCATGACTCCTTGATGATTGTTCATTCATCTGCGTGGATGCGGTTGTCCTCGCTAAGGCGCCTTGCTGAAGGTATCTAGAAGAATATTGATATACATGCAATGAATAATATAAAATCTTAAAATGTTTATGAAACAAATATTGCAATTAGAAAATTACTTAAGAGCTTCCTGAGGACCATTGATAGGTTTTATTGTCGCTCCAGACACTGAAATTCCACCAGCTGCGTCTTCATGAATTTTAAACATCCTGCTTTTGTTATAGGGATCAAGCAAATCAATTATATCTTCGTTATACAATTCCATGAACTGTGCTGCTACACTGAATTGCACCGCTCCCAAGCTCACTCCGTTTTCATTACAGCCTCCATTCTGCATACTATCTATACCCGCAAATATATGCCGAACTGCACGTGGTATTATACCTTCCTGAATTTCAACAAGCTCTCGATCAAATCCAGTACCCATTGTGTATGTTTTCCCTGATCCTGTCTGACCATATGCCAGAACTGTTGCATTGTATCCCTTTAAAGCTCCTTCCACTAACTTCTCCACGCATTTTGAATAAACTTCGACCTTTATGTAATTAAACATAATAAAGAACGCGTCCTAAATAATAATGCAATGAAACATACCTGAATTGAGTTTACATCAAAAACGTAATCAAATGTAAATGCTTTATCAGTACCAAGAACTACTTGAGGCTCTCCTGGTGTAACTATTGTACAAATGCGGCACATGTCAATTATTTCTCGCGGAATTTGCGGTCGGATTCTAGAAAAAATGTAATTAAAATATCGTTTAATCAAAGACATAATTAAAAGGAATATCTAAAAAAAGAAATTATCAATAAATAAAAATTGTATGTGAAACCAATCAATGCCCATCACAGGTCAACTCCGTATATTATATTGAAAGCACTTTATTTCTCTAAACACAATAATGACAATTACGCAAATTGACCCAAAAGTTGTACATATGTACTGAATGCTGATTCATATAAAGACGCAACCTCTTTTGCATGTTGTCTGCAACATAAATTCCTGAATGGGTGTGCCACAATTGGTTGACTTCTTTTCCCAAAAATACCAATTGCCATAGTACATGACTAATTTCTTTTGAAAATTGGGTCTTTCTGATCCCTGATTTCCTCCGAAACATTATCCCGTACAAAAAAATCCTGATTCAGGAATTGCAGAGAAAAGTCTGTCTTGCCGAAATCAAGGAATACAACATTTTTTTGTCCGTCGCTTCTCGATCATTGTAATCTTTAATAATATTTATTTGCAATTAGGCCGGGGTTTGAAAGTAGATTTAGCGTCATTTAGAGAACGATTCGAAATAAGAAAATTTTTAATTTGCTGTCATTTATTTTCTCTATTATTTTAAGTAACAATCGAAATCTGATAGAAATGGGCCGAAACTCAGAATGAGGAGCTATGAAAACAAGACGACATGAAACATGTATTACATTACAGATATGGACTATAGAAGAGAGGAGATATTCAATTCAATTCAATTCAATTTTTATTTAAATAAATTGTACACACGAATCAATCAATATAAATTTTTTGTAGTACATACTTAAAAACGGCGGCTAATATTCAATTAGTTAGGCAGAGAATCAGATATTAATAATTGTTAATAATTGTAAGAAAAAGAAAACTTCAGAATGTCAGAAAATGTAAATTACATATTAAATTTACAAATTTACAGCGTGTAAGATAAGATACAATATAAATCGATCAACTTTTCGAAAGACCCGAACCCATAACCATCTCAAATGATTCGGATTAAATCAACCAATTAAATGTTAATCATTAAGGGACATGACGAGTGCCTTAAATCTGACCGCCGAACCAGTGCGCTGGATATTTATTGGTAAGCGATTCCACGCGCGAATTGCACGGACGAAGTAAGTCTCTTCTTGAACAGAATATTGAAATCTAGGAATTATTAAATTATTATGACGCAGAGAATTTGAAAATCTAAGTTGGGTGAAAAGGCACGCCGGTTTACCAGAGTAAATAATTTTGTGAAGAGATATGAGTAATCGATCGGAACTCAGTGATGAAACACCCCAGTAAATTGTTTCTGTACTAGGAAATGTGATCATATCGTCTAAGTCTGTAGATAAATCTAATACAGTCATTGAACGCCAAATTTACCCTTCTAAGTTTTTCACACGCTTGCAAGGAAAGATTGGGACCCCGAGAAGTGTAATGGGGGGAAGATCCAGGCCAGTAAGATCATTTCGATAAAAACGAATACACTAAGATTTGTGAGGATTCGAACTCGAACAGTTCAAATTAGCCCATAATGAGACCCTCTCTAAGTCTGAATTCATACGATCGGTGCAGTCTTCAGACAGGCCAATAGGTCGACTAAGATAGAGCTGTACATCATCAGCATATAGGTGTATATTACAATTCTCAACAATATCGGACAAATCATTGATGTACAAGCTGAATAGCAGTGGACCAAGGATTGAGCCCTGGGGCACCCCACAGTCAAGTTGCAAAACACCATATTTAGTACTACCTATTTTGACATATTGATGAAGGCCTGATAAGAAGGTACCAATAAGTGCTATAGAAGATAGGAAGTTAAATTGTGATGCCTGCTTCGAGAGCAAATTAGAATGATTAACTGAGTCGAACGCTTTTGAAAGTCAAATAGCGTTAGAATACATACGTGATTCATATCAAGGGAATTCCGAATATGTGCCGTGATGTCTATGAGAGCAGTCTCACAACTATGGAACTTCCGGAAGCCAGCCTGAAAAGGACTCAATAGACTATGTTCATCCAAGTAATATGTTATTTGTCGTAACATTAATTTTTCGAATACTTTCCTTAAGTAACACAACAAACTAATTGGCCGATAGTAGCCAGGATCTTTCGCCTTATGCACTTTCGGCACTGGCAAAACCACTGCTACCTTCCACTGCGAAGGAAATTGTGAAAACGTAAGACAACTATTATAAACATGTAAGAGTGGCTTGGTTATCCAAGGCAACAAAATCTTAATAAACTGTGGGGAAGTCCCTTCAGTTCCAGTAGCCCCCGATTTAATAGTTATCGCACTAATGAGCTCAAACACATCAACGCATCTGAAACTAAAAGGCAGATTATCGATAACTGGTGATCAAAGCCGGATGAAGAACGAGAATTGGTCCTAAATACACTGATGCAAAATGAGAGTTTAATAAGTCAGGATTTAGATCACATTGAGACTCATCGCTGCCAAAAACACCCCATCTCTTAAGATTAGCCCATAATTTTTTCGACGATAGGTTGGGAGCAAACTTGACTGCATTGAAACGTTTTTTGCAGAGCGGATTTTGGTATTAACTCTATTGCGAATCATCTTGTAATGAGTACGGCTATCAGCGGTTTTTAATTGCAGATACCTCCTATATTAAAATTCCCGTTCAGCAATAAGAGATCTTATCTCATTCGTAAACCAAGGGCAGTCGTCATATTGATTTCTGCGGAAACAAATCGGATCATGTCGATCATGTATAGTTTATATGATCATTAAGAATATGAACTTAATCATCCACTGAAGTGCAAGCATAAAGCCTTTCCCAAGACAGAGATTCACAATCCTCAGCGAGTAAAGATGAAATATTACAGTACTTCCGGTATGAAATTATTTGGTTTGGTCATAAACAAAATTGAAATTGTAAGTAAGAAAAAGGAAGTCGTGGTCAAATATAGAAGGAGGGCTAACCTGACTGCGATATAGTATAAAATTTCTCGTCGTGGTCAGTAGTAAATCGAGCAACGATGGGTTTGATGTATTAAAATATGTTGGAAGATTATTAACAACTGTCAAGTGTAAAGACTGCAGAAGAAATAAGAAAGAGCGAGTTACATTACTTTGTTGCAAGATATTAACATTAAAGTCACCACCGATAAGAATGTCCTTATATCTGTGTGTGAGATCACAAAACACCTACTCAATCTCGAATATAATCGAGTTCAGGCCGGTAGATTCATATTTCAATTCTTTAATAATTTAATAAATTTCAGTTGTCTTTACTGTTTGTACTAAGATGAGTCGAATAACAGCAAATCTTCAACCTAATTTCTCACAGATTTGTATTGTATTGCCACGAATTTTTTTAATACTGTCTCTAGCATCATCTCATGTTCACTACCTTGCTAAGTTTCTAGCTTCAACACTTACATGAAGAATCTGGATCTGGTTATTCAGGGAAAGACAAAGCGCGTGCGTGTTTTGAATAACTCCATGCAGCTCTGTAGGATGTTTCAATTGGAAATAAATAGGTATAATGAATATGACTTTCAAGGAGAGCATATCGCAATCCCTTGGCTTCTCTAGGCCCTTGAGGCCATTCTCAATTTCTCAATATACACCCCGTGCAAATACACATCAAGAAGGGGGAGACAGTCGCATTGACAAAACCTATAATTTACACAGTTGGCTGCAAGAGCAGGCATTTTCTGCGAAGGGCCTCATATGGGAATTGCCATACACCTCTAAAACCATGTCACGGTTTTTCAGGGGGAAGGCAATGCCATCCTGCAAGCAGCAAGGCATCTAACTAAGCTACTGAAAAAAAGGAGATAGCCATCTGCTCGGACAGTCAAGCAGCTGTCATGGCCCTTTCAAAACCCTTTACAACCTGCAAACTGGATTTGGAGTGTAAGACCATCCTGAACTCAGTCTCTCGGAATAACAGGGTATTCGTTCTTTGAGTGCCTGGTCACAGCTATATCGGCGGAAACGAAAAGGCAGAGAGGAATCCGAAACGGCGACTCACATTCTTTGTCACTGTCGGGCTCTCTCAGTAACGAGATACAGATTTCTTGGCTCATATCACCTAAAGCCGACAAGGAGGGTTGGGGCCAAAATTGAATTTCATAAGAGCGTCCGGTTGGGCCCTATAAGCAGTTGCTCCTAAGTCTGGAGGGTGAACAATGGGCATTGTTGTTTGCTGCATTTCAGGGATCTCGCTTGGAGTCTCAACTTCTTTTCAATAAATCCATGCCAGATTAGTCATAGTTCTCCTTTTTCTTGGACTACAGTAGTGGTCATTGCAAAAGGTGATTTATTTTCATATTAAGTCCCTAGTTATTTCCGGGATAACGTATAAATACTTAAAGACATACATATGTTAACACGCAACTAAAAATAATGCTTCTGAGAAAATATACATAATCTCTTAAGAGTATAGGCGTTGATATAATTCCAAGTATATTGACAACGTTAACCACACAAAAGCAGTCATGTACCAATCATTTTCGTGTTCACTAATTCAAATTAGTGTGGCTTGCAATACTTTACGCATCGAACATAAAAAGTAGTTCGGCACTAAACATTCTCCTCGCACGCGTATCCAGCTTACTGCATTTGGTTATACTGCCAATTCAAATTCATCTCGATTTTACCTTTTCATGCGATTAACAAAGCATGAATAGCACCATACTGGACAGCATCGCAAAGGAAATTGGCATAACAATTGTAGGTACTACGAATAATATCCAAGTTAGCGGTAACTTATCAATTCATCCACCGCAACGGGCTGAAAAGCAATTTCTAATGCCCGAGGAAGCAGTTTAGTTGAGTCTTGTTAGAGCCATGAAACTATCTTTGGTTCGTGTTCTGCCGACATTCTCTGAAATTATGGCTACAATAAGCACCTAAACGCTTTATTAAATTTAATCATGGATAACGCGTTGTATGAGGACCATAACATTAACCTAATCAAATATAATCTAAGTTTCCCTTTGAAAAACTTCGAATTATCTCGTAAGTTGAAAAAAAAACTTCATGAGATAAGAAATGTTTGAATGATTCATTTCTATGTGCAATTACTTCTAGCAGAGAGCGAACGTATTTTTGTTTCTTAGGAGAATCGTAAAAGTAAGTATGAATCTACTACGATGCTATAATACCAATTATTATACATGATTGATATGAATATTCTAGCTTAACATGCACAAGAGATGACAGAATAGCCGAGGCTACCTAGCCTGTTTTCTTGGTTGAGCGGGATTGCCGTAGGCGCCTTAAAATCGACAACTTTCGAATCAATGATTAATCAAATTATGTTAAAGTAAACTACATACTTACAATTTATAAGCATCATTTGGTTTTCCCGGATTTTCGTCTAAAAAATGCTCCCAATTAATTTCCTCGGATAGTTCCTGTTCAGAAATATGCCGGCTTTAATTGTGTGTTAACATTTTTTTCTGGATTAGCACGCGCTTCTTCCAATTCGCATTTGTCATACGATTTCTTCAAAACGTAAAAAAAAATGAAGTCTCGTTAAAACTCGACAGCTATGCGATCCGCGTTTCCAGTGAGCTCACGATAGTATATATCAAGGATAGAATATGCTAGTCTTAATGTAATTAAAGACGAAACTGTGAGTTGCTTAGACAAATTTTATATCGCTGACACGATGTCGCTTGGCCAAGTGCCGCAGCGAATCCTTCCTATTGTTGGCTTAAGTAAATTACAACGATACTCGAACGGACCATGATTTCGCGCGCGACTATGATTTTTAACCGCGATGTAGAAGGATAGCAGCTGCAGTATTTTACAATAATTTTCCATTGATAGTTTATTAATAAAATATGGAAAGAGGCGGGCGCCTACAGCAAAAATTTAAGTAATAGTTGGAAAACGAGTCGACATCGGATTTTGACACCCTTCTTTACCCGGCGCCTGAAGCGGTCGCTCCGTTCACTCTACCCTTGAGCAGGCACTGAGGACCAGTAGTACCGAAGGCACATTTAAATCAGAGACACTCATCTTGAGAATCTTAGATTCGGGAAGAGGAAGGAGACTTGTATTGCAGTGCAGGTTGTTTAGTTAAAGAACTCGTTCCAATTCGAGAAGGATGCTCCTCATAATATCATTGAACTCGTAAAGAGAAGCAAAGTATGAAGCCAAAGTGTTATAATTTACATTCGAGAATATTGATTCAATGGCTTGAATAATTTGGTTGGATTTTTATTCGTTGGTGTTTATAAGCATAACTTATTATCAACGCAAGTGAGTTAAAGATACCCTTTCAAAGGTCCTGGGAAACTTACGAAATATCTTCACACTGAAATACAATGAGCATAAGTAAAGTATCAGAATATGATAATATTAAAGGAGCACCTACCTAATGTCGAATAGCTTTTTTTCATATCTCTTAGCTCAGCTATTACACAGTCAACACTGGAATAAGAAAGTTTCAACCCTTAAGTATAGACAAGAGATAAGAAATGATTGTAATGAAATCTATAGCTAAACCATACAACGCAGTCTCCTTTCATCGGACCCCAACCATTGTGTGAGTTTACCAAGAGTCGCTTCAAAAGCGTAGGTACGTTATTAGAGGACAAGTCGAAATATGCACTCGCACTAGGTAAACCACCTGGAATAAAGACATATGCATATTATCAACCCAGAGATCAGACATCTTGGTTTGTTTTCTGATCGCTTGCCAAGTTCAAAAAATTTCTAGGGAATTTCGATGTATGGCGACAAGAAATTATTTTTATTTTTCAGAAAATATGTATGAAAATGAAAGCAAAATATTTAAAATACAAATAAATTGCAAATCATCTGCCCGCGTAGATCTCCTATTAAACAAGAAACTGTAACGTAATCGCACACAATGAGATGTGCGACCTAAACAACTTTGATTTTCTTATTATTATCTTTTCAGCTGACAATGTCAAAACATAACAAAGAAGTGATTATTGTATAATTTTCACAATGATTGTGTCTCCTTCAACAGATTCCTATTCACACATCACAATTACATCATCTACAAATAACTTCCGATGCGAACGAGCTAAGTCAAGTGCTGCTAAGTTCCTCGGCATTGAACACTACTACAGTTTTATGTAACTATTGAGCTACTGGGTGTTCCAAATCAGACTCGAAACACTATTTGCGGCTTGTTAGCCTCCACACCTAAATTTAGCGTCAACAGATTTTAAATAATACCGTAAAAATTAGAGCTACAGCTGCAACTACCGAGTGATGTCAATTAGTAGAAGAAAAGTTTTTTATATTATCGGCGGTTCTTTTGGAAAAATCGGGGTGGAGGAAATGCGAGATAAAATAAATTCATGAAAATATGACATGTAACATGATATTTTTGTAATTGTGACCAACGCACTGTGAATATTAATTGATCAATGCCGCCGGCAAGATAAAAGCCAGCACATTAGGTGAGAGCATAAACGTGGATCACAGTGGTTCTGGGTAAATTTAGCTTAACTCTGTTCTAGTTAGTGACTTCACTGACAATAAAACTTATCAAAAATAATAAAGTTGGGAAAATTTTATTAACAAGACAAGGAATTGTTTATTTCTTGCATTTTTTCCGCACTTATTATTTAATCACACTTTGTTGTAATATCCATATTAATAAGCTTCTACTAAATACTACTGTCTGGCACGCCTGGAGTAGTGTAAAGGATAACCCTGGCATTTCACTATAAATGCCATTTTTTTCAGCTAGAAAATTAACGGATTACAGATTATTTTCTGGAAAAAGGTCGTTCCACAGGTCAATAATTGTTTACTTCACCAGACTGCATGCGATTTCTGTTAAGCCACAAGAAAAACAATGACCAATTATCACGCAATTACTTCCGCTTTCATTATATTGCCGGATGCTATGGTGGATGATGTCTAATCGATGCAGAAGTACGCAAATTTTTTATTTTCTTCTTTTCTTTTAATATCGTATTTATGGGAGCAATAACCTACTCCTAGAAATCTATTTTAGAGCTTTGTTACAAGAATAATTCAAAACTAGGACCATTAATATCGAAGATTTGGAGATGTTTTGCTTGCTTGTTCGTTCTTTTAGATGCTTTTTCATTCTTTTCCAAAGCGGAGCGTTTTTTCAATACTTAAAAATGTCTTAGACTGACAGTGAAAATAAAAGATAAATGGTGCCAACACATAGTAAACAACATTAATTATTTTTCTAATCTACTATAATTACCATAAAATGTGTATGGTTCGAACTTGTAGTATTTTTTAAAGAAAAACAAAACATTTTGCTTCATTTCAAAATAATTTGTATTGAAACTCAATGGTGTACAAAGTGTTTGATTGGTTGGTTGTTTTTTGGATGATACATAGATGAGTGAGTTATTGTCTATTATAATTAGGACTTTTAAAGTAAGTTTTACTTTTCCAAGCATGGAAGGAGGTAAAGGTGACAAATTACATATCTAAAGTAAGAGACACACCGAATGCCAGCCTCACACATATCGTTCCATTAGCCTAACTTCATTTGTTTGAAAAACTATGGAAAAAATCATGGAAAAATACATTAGAGACGGAGCGCTTAGAGAGCGTCCATATGCTAATTTGCCTTTTACAAAGGAAAATGAGGCAAATTGGCCTTTCTGAACTATACTCTTACTATAATCCTGGAAAATAAAATACTAATAAACTAAATTGTGAGAAAGGTCATGAAAACGCAAAATCTTGTAAACGAAAAAAACCCTGAAAATCCAGAGAACTCTAAGACACTGAAAAGTCTACAGAATTTGAATTTGCAGGATTTGTCAAGATTTTATTTATAAAGGTAGAGCTTTACATCCAATAAATCTTTATTATATAAAAATATCCATCAATTTCTCCAGAGGTATTAACCGAGAATTTGTTTTCAGAATTTTAAATTTTCAGGTTGTTTCAAGATATTGACAAATTTGCCTTTACCAAAAGTAACGAATGGTATAGAAAAAGCAATTTACAAGAGATCGCCTTATGTTTATTTTTGAATAATAAAGAAGCATTTGATAACACTTCTGTACGGCCAATAATGGTGTGGGCTCAACCTGTAACATATGCATCCTAGTGATGTTTTCCAACTAAATAATGAAACCAATAATAATATGGACTCAACCCGTATCATATGCATCCTAGTGATGCTTTCCAACTAAATAATAGAACACAATTTTTTTATGATATGAGACATTGACGTCTTGTACCGTAACATATTTCCATTGCTATTGTCCATGGTAATAGACGACCTGTTAAATCAACTAAATAATCAAGAAATGGGGTCATCACAATTTTACGTTGACGACCTTGTGATTATCATAAAACGTGAATACAAGCGATCAGTTTCTAAAAATTTCTAAGAAGCTCAATATCAAGCCTGGTGTACCTTGGAATAACGGTAAACTCAAGTGAGGCAAACAGATAAAACAGTCCAGAAAGCTATATAAGTAGTACTGTGAAATTGCATGAAATTAGCTGAAACTACATGGGGACTCAACCCAGATATAGCACCTATTCTGCACCAGCATTGGAATAAGTACATAAAAAATACAACCTAAAGGAAATTAGCAAAACTGCAAAGGATGCCTATGGCATGTCTAAGTCTAAGCGACATAATGCAAGCACCTACTATCGCCCTAGAAAAGAAACACTATTGAACTTACCAGTCCTTTGTAAAACAATCGAGAAAGAGGCGATACTTTGGTGTATAGAGCTCTGAGAAATTAAGCATCCTCTACTACAAGAGCTGAAGAACTGATGCCGAGTTTAATCAAAACCTTTAGAGCAGCTACACTCTAAGACATATACCAATGATATGGAGAAATGCAGAAGTAGCATTTATACCCAAAGACGCAAAGTAGAATTCATACCCGGCCAAAGTGTTATGGACCTATCCGCCTAAACTCTAGCATCCTTAAAAAAAAGTCACATAACCACTACATACCAATATCTTAAAGCGAGCCAATCTCTTACACACAATCGCCCTTCATAGACTCCTAACATGACTAGAAAAGGCTACAGACGATGAGCCAACTTGCCACACATTTGACAAACGTAAATGTGGCGCATATGTATCTACATTTTTGTTTCACTTCAGCCAACTAGATGGTTCTATAATGTGGCAATGCCTGCACTTAGCCAAAGTTTGTACAAATGAGATGATGCGTTTGTCACATCATATAGACGACGTGCTTATATGTTAAAAGTGTCATGCGGAAACATTTGTTTTAGTTTGTTGCTTTTTTTATTGTCTTGAATTTGTGTGCTACATATATGAACATTTCAAGGACCGAATCAGTTATGACTTTTTACGAAAAAAGCTTTCCTTACTTAGAATTCCTGACCGATAACAGTTTTGAAAGCGCCAGAGCTTGATGCTCTTTTCGGTAAAAATATAAAGCCAGCTCGGCTTTTTATTTTTCTAGCCGAAAATGGAAGGTTTCAAAGTTATTTCTTTACAGCAAATATGAGAAGTCAATTTGGCTTTTTATTTAGTTAGTAACTTGTTGAAAGGACTCTTTTAAATTTCTTAGCCTATTGAGGAGTGTTAAAAAGCAGAACTTCTCATACCGGCAAACTTTAATTACCTCTCACCCCTGCTTTTAACAAGGCCCGAAGCTAGAAACATCTACCATCGACATGATGGTGGAATAAGTTTCTACGACCATAAAGGTGAGTACTACCGCGGGTAATCACATTTCAGCTACGTATATTCAGAGAGTGTCTCTGAAGAAAACCCAAAACCTTAGGATCCATCGATTCCTAAACTGTCCCAAAAATCTACATCCTATCCTATCATCTCCTTCCCCCGCCCTCCTACTAACAATTAACTCCAAAAGGAGAAGAACATGCAGTACGGCTGATACGGCGCATCAGCTGCAAACCAAAAGACGACAGTGAAACGGAAAGTTACCAAGTTACCAAAGGACAGCTGACTTGTTAAAAAGCTCTTTGAAAACAATGTTTTACTTATTATACCCTAAATGAAATCATAGGGTATACTAAGTTTGTCATTCCGTTTGTAACGCACAGTATTAACATTTCAGTACAAAACGTCTAAGAATTTTCACAGTATACGTACAAAACCTACATTTTGATATGGTAACACAAAGAAGAGGTTGACCGATTTAGTTCAATTTTGAAATTTCATTAACTATTTTTATGAAAACGCCATGTACCAAATTTCAGCTCTCTACGTCGACGCATTCTCAGACAGTTCCTAAATATTTAGTGAAAAACTAATTTTTTGTATAGCAACCCTACGAAGGAATTGCCCGACTGGTCCCATAGTCGAATTTAACTTTTTTTTTAAAAAAAAAGAGCGCATGTGCAAGGGTTGGACACCCACGCATAATATTAAAAGTTATTTTAATTTTTGCAATGCATGTCCATCAACACGATAACTCGAGAACGCATTCATCTAGAGTGCTGAAATTGCTGACATTGTGCACATGAGCTCTTTTTTTTAAAGTAAATTTAATTTCGAATATGGGACCTGTCGGGCAACTCCTTCGTAGGGTTGCCATACAAAAATTTCGTTTTTCACTATATATTTGGGATATGCCTGAGAACGCGTTGAAATTTGGTACATGACGTTTTCATTAAAATAATGAAATTTCAAAAATGAACTAAATCGAGGAACCTCTTTGTGTTATCTATCAAAATTTTGGTTTTTTACGTATACTGTGAAAACTCTTAGACGTTTTTTTTCTACTAAAATATTCTTGATATGAAACTGGTTATAATCATTTTTACGGTGAGACGCACCGCTCTAGAAATAGATGTGAAAAATAGCTTTAGTACTCAAACTTGCACAGAGAGCAGCTTCAAACCCTGTTACTTCCAGCTCGAAAGAATAGAAAGCCAAGCTAAGCTGACTTTTTATTTTTGCCAGAAAAAATAATAAGCCTTTCCGCTTAGTTCTTTGAACAGTTATTATATGACAGAAATAACAGTTTTAGCACAACTTTTGCTTAAATAAGTTAAGTTTGAAAAAACCTGACAGGGATCGAAGCGGCTCCCACAAGATATAGTTTTGTATATTTCACTAAATTGCGCGATTATAATTTATCGCAGCTTTCTTTTTTTGTTTAAAAATTTCCAAGTACCACTTATTTTCGGTCCCTGGAAAATGGTTAAAGCACTTCTAGCTAGTTCAGCATATGTCATTAACTTACCATAATTATTGCTAAAAAAGAATTAACTATTTGTTTATATGTATGTATTGTATATGTACCTACAGATATAACTTTTTAAAAAGATTATGCGACTGATCACATAAAGGAATGGCGCTCCCATCGCCAAAAGATTTAAAAAAGTGGCCACCCCATGCACTACAGGTCATTAAAAATCTCTAGTGTGTGCCTTAAAGGAGTCAGTACCAAGATTTACAAGTTTCAAACATTTTTCAATGCGAATTGCTGGTAAACTATTTGTACCAGAATAATGATTTATATCTTAAATTAAATGTAACGAAAAAGTCTAGTAAATAACGTAGAGAAAAATAAAAAAATTATATTGGAATGCAGATATTAGCTCGGAAACTTGTAAAAAATGGTAAAAATTGAATTTTTTTCAAATCAAATTCCTGTTAGTAGGTATTCTCATTTCTTTAGATTGTGACTAATTTAGAAAGATAAAGCCTAAATCTAGCAAATAACGTCTAGTTTTTTTTCATTTTTAGGGGGGCTTTTCTTAATTGTTCAACTCTAATAGTACTCTTGTTTTCTCTCCCGATATTTCACCAACGAGAAATTGCAATATTTCGTTGAAAGTTGTTGGAATATAAAGCAAAATAGTAAATTTAACAATTATGTGCAAAATAAAATTTTGGAGTCAATTCTCGTTAAAAATTTTTAATTTCTTTCAACTGCAAATTTTCATTTTCGTCTTAAATTATCGCATGTTGGGTTTCTGACTTTTACGCTAGATGTCTCTAATGTGACTTGTGGTCTAGGTCTAGGCTAATTTTATATGAATTTTCATACTTTCAGGACACAAACCTACGTATAGTAAGTTTTATTGCCTACAGGCTCGCTGGTATCTAAATTGAAATTTTTGCTGAGTACTGACTCCTCTTAAGTCACTTAGGGGTTAATGTCACAAGAGATCCTAGCTAGGGCGTAATTGATGTGTCGGATAAGCGGAAAATGAGATTTACTTCAAAAGCGGTTGCACGTGGCTGTTGCAAAATTAATGATACTAAGTTATAAAAACAGGTTCATCTCAAGATCGGTTGCATGTGTGGTAGAGACATGTGCATAATCAAATCAAAGTTGACATTCTGGGGTTTCCAAATCTTGAAAACAAAAGTCGAGTTTATCATACATTTTGGCGGGAAAAGTGGTAAAATTTGAAAAAATTACGATAAATTTTCCAATTTTTTTACTTTGACACAGGACGACAAACTACCGATACGAAGAGACCTGCTTAAGCATTTCCTGAAAAATACGTCGGGATCATTTGGCACTTTAACTATCTGTATATACTGTATAGTAAGAGTGTCACGGCGTGTTACGAGAAAAAGTAATAAACCCCTTTACCCCCTCCACCTATACAATTTTTTTCAAGGTTCTCTACCAGTTTCCGGCGCTTGGACTTTCAGTTGTGGGCCACCCTATACCCACACATAATATATACACGCCCGTTATAAACAATTCCACGCTGAGATATAATATAATAATATAATAGAATCAGTTTTGTGTTATAGTCATCAAAACGTATAGTAGAACAAATAAAATATAACTGTAGTTAGTCTAACAATAAAAGAAAAAAACAATACAGCAGGAAATAAAAAGTGGACAAGTTGTTTCCACCAGTAGGGAGATATAACCACTTATAATAGACACTTCCTTAGGAGGGTCCCCAATTTTCGACGTTCCATTACAACCAATCATAACTATTTCAGGCAATGTTGCTGAGCAGGAAGTATTTAATATTAAAACGGCCACCACGAGGGGCTTGAGCTGGCCTTGACGCCGAATCATACGCGTCTACAAAATTATAACAAGGTACGAGGCCGCATTTGCTCCTCAGTTGCGGAGCTTGTAGGGATTATGATTCCAGATCTTGACCTATTTAGAGCAAAGAAACGATCAACAGTTCTGTGGTGTGAATACTGCCGAGGACATTCCGCCATATGCCGAAGTACAGCTGCTCGAGCGAACTGAGACTGGGTTACTCGATAGTGGTGCCACTGTCAATATCCTAGGCCAGGGAGCTCTAGACAAGCTATCGCAAGCAAATGTCGAATGGAGGAGATATCATACACTAGTCGAGGTAGGTAATGGTGCCATGACAAATTTCCATGGTCATCTGGACTTGGACGTCACCTTTCGTGGTGAGACCAAGAACGTGAGTTTTTACGTTGTACCTAGGCTCACTCAAGCGCTGTACCTGGAAATAGACTTCTGGCGTCTATTTATGTCGGCTCCAGATGTTCTGGATGCAGTTGCGGAGGTGAAACAAGGTCTGCTGACATCTGACACTGACTGCCGTGTTCTTTCCGTTGAGGAAAACAAACGTCTAGAAGCCACTAAACAGCTCTTTCTTGCCTTCGCCTCTTTGAGCTTAGGAAAGACATCGTTAGTCACTCACAAGATCGAAACGAACGATGCTACTCCGATAAAACAGAGGTTTTATCCGATTTCTCCGGCACACTATGGAATATGCTAGTGCAAGACCTGATCATAAATGCTTTTTACAAATGTTGCAAATTGCATATGTTTTTGGTTTTATTTTTTTCTTCAGAAGTCGTACTTTAATATTCAGTTCGTTTTTTATGTATTTAGTACATAAAGTAAAGAGTAAATTACGTTATAACCGACATTATGGCAATTCTGTAAATTTTGACTCGCAAATTATGTACTTTCAGAGTTAGATTTTGAGTATTAGTACCAAAAAAAGTCCTATTTTATGATACATATTTATAAAGGATATTTTGTGTAGATATAGAAACAGTTATTAATATTATATTTCGAGATGTAATATTCCTGCCATAATTTTTATCATAAAATGCTAAAAAAAAAATTTTTTTTCAACTTCTTTTGACAGTTAGCTAAGCTTGCCTAAGTTGTAAATTTTATGTCATTTCGTGCACAATATTATTTTCCTATTATATATGTAAAAACCAGTTGCGGTTATTTGCGGTTTTTGAAGTTATGAAATATCATGTGATAAAACGTCCCAAAATGCATTATCACGGGAACTGAATATATAATTGTTTTTTTGTTTTATTGGTAATATTTATCGTTTTTATGTACATTGTAGGTATTTGATATTGTTTTGCACTCGTGTTGTGTGTGAATAAAGTCACCCCGCGGCCAATTGAAAGCTGAATTATGAAAGGTGTGGAAGCAGTACGCTCAGATATCCAATTCATTTATTTTAATGTATTGATGTCGGCGGGAAGGTATATGAAGTGGCTATATATTCACTTGCACACCTTATGTACCTCTGCATTGCCTGTAAAGTCCGCACTTTTCATTCCTTCATTGTTCTTAGAAAAACAATGATTTTATATATATGACCATTTTCGACCTGCACGAACCTTCCTTCGAATTAGCCTCTGCAAATCTAGCCGCACAAAGCTCTCTATCTCTTGTTTATAACTACATTTTCATTACCTCTTCCTCCTCTAAATATTCCTCAAAAATATGATTCATCATACCTGCCTTCCTAGCCCAGTTTAACGTAAGATATATTCATGTACTCATTATTAATGAATCCCAGGTAATGCTTACAGTAAACCTTACCTGAATCAGGTATTCCCATTTTTCACGCTGAGCATCTGCGGTAAGGGTGGTACATGGTACACACTAGCCTCATGTGATTTTCCTATATAAAACTTGGTTACAAAAACGTTTCATCGCAATCGTTATTGTACGGTTTAAGTTTGCAATAGTAAATATTCATAACGTTTACAATGAGTTCTTTTAACTGTTCAAGACGTGAATTGTTACTTTTTTACATTGACAACGGAAAAAATGTTTCGGTTCTGTGTACATTTCTACGTGAAAATTAACAAATTTCAGAGGACAACATATATGTAATTGATAATCTCTGATTTTCGAAAGCAATTATTACCACAGTTCAATAAACGTTGGGCGCAAGCTTCACGCAAGAAGGATCAATTTCTTAGAACTAATAGCAGTTGGCTTGATACAGAATATTCTGTAACTCTGCCTGTTCCAATGACAGACGAACTACTCCGAGAATACGGATTTGAGCACATCTACGAAGCATATTTGCAAGGTTTACGATCGATGGGTGAAGGAATCGCGGCAAATCTTGTGGAAGTTGTAAGGACTGCAGACACAGAAAATAAGAAGATAATATTAAACTTAATTGGTTCAGATAAAATTAAAATGTTATCTGACCAAGAAGCTTTAAGTGTTTACATTGACTTGGATCTTACCAAAGCACAGTATTTGTACCTGAGGAATCTAACACATGAAAGAAACTGTTTTTTGCTGCCACCATATTACAAAATACAGAACTGTAGTAGAACTGATGTAGATTAAAAAAAACAACAAAAAAACTTTATAAATTGTTATTGCAATAAGTACATAATAATAAACAAATATGTTTTATCATTTAAGTGAGTGTTATAACTCTCTCTCTGTATTTCTATTTAGTTATTAGGCCACTGAAAAAGAGACAACTTTTTTATACAAACGAAACTGAAATATTTATATTCAATTTTGACAGAATCTCAAATTTAAACGCAAGTGAAGCCGCGACCAAACTAGTTTTTGTTAAATGTATAACTGATTGAATTTATATACTATGTACTATGTCTGTGCAAAATTTCAAGTGAATATCTTCAAAAATAAAAAATTTACAGATTTATGATCAGCAACTGGCCCATATTTTCCATAGTGCGGCAGTGCAGAGTTTGATGGATGCCCAATTGGAGCGACTGCTGTCACTGGGTGTGATAGAGGAGAGCCAGAGTCCTTAGAGGTCTCCAGTTATTCTGGCGAGGAAGCCTGGAAAGTTTCGGCTCTGTTTTGACGCCAGGAAGGTCAACTCCGTTACTAAGAAGGACGCCTATCTGCTGCCGCAGATAGAAGCACTTCTGAGTCGACTTCCTCCGGCAAATTACATAACAAGTCTGAACCTGAAAGACGCTTCCTGGCAGATCCCACTAGACACTGATACCAAAGAGAAGACAGCTTTTACAGTACCTGATCATCCTCTCTAACAGCACACAGTGATGCCATTGGGCTCCAAAAACTATATGCCGCCTCATGGACAAAGTCATCCACTTCGATCTTCGTGAGAACGTTCTCGTCTATTTGGACGATTTGTTAATTCTGTAATAAGGTCTATTACGCATCTTATTTTTCTAGCTCATGTAGCGGATTGTTTCAGGAAAGCTGGCCTCACATCAATGTAGAGAAGAGTAAGTTCTGTATTACAGAGACTAAATACATGGGTTTCATTGTTGGGAAAGGAGGAATCAGAACGGATCCTGATAAGTTCTCAGCCATAGTTGACTACCCGTAACCTAAGACTGTTCGACATGCCCGACGTATACTAGGTATGGCGACCTGCCTGATTTAACCACCTCCATCACTGACATTTTGAAAAAACCCAGTCAGTTTCAATGGGCACCTGAAGCCCAGACGTCTCTGAAACAGTTAAAACAGAAACGTACTTCTGTTCCATTGCTTGTGAGCCCAGATTTCACCAAGCCATTCAATATGCGATGCGATGCGAGCTAACAAGGCATTGGTGGAGTGCTGTTACAACTAGATGCCGATGGCCACGAAAAGCCCATGACCTACG
Source organism: Dioctria linearis (assembly GCA_963930735.1). Classification (NCBI taxonomy): domain Eukaryota; kingdom Metazoa; phylum Arthropoda; class Insecta; order Diptera; family Asilidae; genus Dioctria; species Dioctria linearis. The sequence goes on along the minus strand of OZ005744.1, from coordinate 148,493,012 downwards.
TCTCGAAAAAGTTGAACTCAGCACAAAGTAATTATATGTCACAGAGAAGGAATGCTTAGCAGCAGTGCTAATTGTACAGAAGTTCCGGACTTCATTGAACTTATGACATTTAAGATCGCGACTGACCATGCGAGCTTGAGATGTCTGATGTCTCAAAAGGATCTTAGCGGAATACTTGCTCGGTGGAGTCTGAAACTTCAAAATTTCGCTTCATATTTGAAGACAGAAAAGGAGGCCTGAATGTCGTTTCTGATGCTCTGTCACCGATTCACTGTGACAGTTTATCACCGTCTGAAGACCCTGGCCCGGAAGTTGACCTTAGTTCTCCATATTTTAACTCGTTGAAAGGAGGAAAGGTTGAGGAGCTGAGGCAGAAAGTTAAATCAGCTTCTAACAAGTTACCAGATCTGTGTGTCCGGGATGACTTCGTTTCGTTTATATTCGGACAATTCCGAAAACATGCAATCCAATTCAGGAAGCTATGGATTCCACAAGGGCTTGTCTCCGACGTTATTTAAGGACGCATGATCCGCCACTAGCTTTTCGCGGATGGGTCAGAAAGACGCTGGAACGCTTAAGACGACATTTGTACTAGCCTCGAATGACGGTCGATATCAAAAATTCTGTAGGGGCCTGTAGCGTGCGTAAGGAAATCAAAGCTCCAAGTACCATCCTCAAACCACCAATGGGGACCCATTCTGTGACAGAACGACCATGGCAACGGCTAGACATAGATTTCTTAGGACCATATCCTAGCTCGACAAATGGAAACGTCTGTATACTTATCTTGACTATTTCTCGAAATTTCATATTTTGAAGCCTATGAAAAAGGCATCTACTTTAAGCATCTGTCAGTTCATCGAGACAGAAGTCTTTCACATGTTCGGAGTTCCGGAGACGGACACTTGCGGTAGCCAAGGAAGTCACCAAACCTTCTCATAACTAGAGAGCGGTCATACTACAGCGCCACTATTAACACCATTCGTCCGATTAGTCGTTAAAACCTGAAAATTCTTATAATAATAAAATCAGGATAACCAGCAACACCTGCTACTAAATCCAGTATTTTGTTAAAAGAAACTGAGGAGGCAAAGTAACCAACTCAGTGTCTTCAGATTATTTAGGATGAGTCTTAAGCAAGGATTCTTTTAATTTTAACCTGTATAGCCGGATATACGCCTACCTAAAAACTTATGCAGTTAGGTAACCGTTTGTTTTACTATAAATTCTCATATTTCTTTCTAATCATTAATATTTATTAAATAAGGGATTCGGTTGACACAAAGAAATTTTTAGACGCAAATATCAAGGAACTTCTAATAGATTATATTCATTATCGGCAATAAGTGCCGTAACATTGAATTAGAGCTGATAATTGGATCCGGATGTGCTAATATCTCTATACCTGAATCTGCGAACTATGCGATTCCTGAAATCCAGATCCGAGCTATCCGGATCCAGATCCGGATCCATATTAGCCGGACTTGGAATTAAAGCTGAAAATTGGATCCGGATTTGCTAATATCCGGATATCCGTATCTGCGAACTATTCTGATCCGGATTCAGACTAAGCAAAAAAGCTTCAAAATAGCGTTGTTTCAATGAGAAAATGAAAATATCATGAAATTAAATTTTCCCAATGAAACAATGCAATTTGGAGGAAATTTTGACCTTTTTTTGCTTAGTCTGGATAGTCTGGATAGTTGGGATCCGCATACCGCATCCGATTATATGGATACCCGAATTTGAGGAATCGAATTCTAATTATCTGGAATAAACCGGATAGTAAATTATTCGGATACCTTCAGCTCTACATTGGATTATTACAATTTTTTTATATTTAGTAAGTTAAGTTGTACTAGGTCCTTAAGGCATTACTGTGCCCTATGCGCAAATTTGACATTAAAATAATAATTGGTATCTCGCGACAGATACTTAAGGGTTTATCAGGTGACTATTCAAATTTTTCTCATTCAGTAAACTCAGCCATAACGGAAGGGCAAGATATTCTCTATTAGAAGCTTCGGTCTCAGTTTAAAATTCTACGGGAATTTAGTAACAGAAGTAAAGGAATAGCAATTATGAGTATAGGTGATCAGTCACTCTATAGTTTTTGAAATTCAGTAGTTAAGATTTATTTTATTAAGTTTAGTTTAAGTTACCCTATTTTCGTAAAGTAATTCTCTTATGGGAAATAACAATAAATAGGCTTGTTTTTATAATGCCAGGTGCATCTTGAAATACTTAAAGCACTTTTTATTCGGTTGTAAATATATGTACTTGATTTTTTATCGACAATAGCCGCGTTAAGCCTATATTCATTTACGTGTAATAAATCCCGGTGTTATATATACCTAAAACCCTAAAAAGGGGTTATATAAAAATTAGTTTGTAATTATAATTTGTAATTTTCATTTAAGCTCATCATGCTTAAAACATAATTAGCTTATCGTCCAAATAGAGGAAGAAATTGAGTCAGCAATTTCTTAAAAATTCCTTTCATTTAAAAAATTTTTTCCCATAAGGCGACTTGGGAAAAACAAGTTTCAATTTCACCCGAGTCGTTTTGCGTAAAAAACTCCCACGACATGTCTTCAGCAAACGAATCTTGCTTGCCCCCACCAACAGGGATTTAACAATTAAATAGGTCGGATATATAACACCAGTTAGTGTGCTATTGTACCGATCGAATTTTACAATGTTTTGAAGCCAGATCGGCTATTTCATATATAAAAGTACCGAAAATAACGTGAATGAAGCTGTAAAAATTTTAATTTTTCTTCCACTCTCCCGGAGCCCTCTTTCACTTATCGTATCATAACGGTCGAATAGGTTCACTTCTCCACTCACTTTCAGAGTCATAGGGACATTCCAAAAATAGTGCCCACAGTGTCATTGGGTGGATTGGGAACAGTAAAAATGATATTTGATTTGCGCCTTCAAAGGAGCCCTCTTTCACTTATCGTATCATAATGGTCGAATAGGTGCACTTCTCCACTCACTTTCAGAGTCATAGGGACATTGCAAAAATAGTGCCCACAGTGTCATTGGGTGGATTGGGAACAGTAGAAATGATATTTGATTTGCGCCTTCAATGGTACTTTCACATCAAAAACAAGAACCGAAAATTGTAAACCGAGAACTCAATTTATTCCACTTTAAAACAAGATTTTTGCCCCAAAGATTAAAAAAATCATGGGAAATAAGATAAACTAATAATTTTTTTAATAAAATACTATTTTTAATTCAGATTTTTAAGAAAAACACATTTTTATTATTTAATCGGCGAAAAAATTTTTCGCCCGGAAAATGCGGCCCATAAAACATAAAAGTTGTGTTTTTCTTAAAAATCTAAAATAAATATAGTATTTTATTAGTAAAATTAATAGTTTATCCTATTTCCCATGATTTTATTAATCATTGGAGCAAAAATCTAGTTTTTGATGTGAAAGTGCCTTAAGGGACTAGCTGTGGTACTGCTTTTTTTTTACGATAAGGTACGATTTTCTTTTTTTTGTTAATGGTGTCGTGACAGCGGCAGGATTGGGTTACCCCCCAACTAACTCTCCCGCAATAGCCGAGGTGCTATCATGCCGCCCTGCACTTGCAACGCTGCTCACGGAGTGAGCTGTCAACTCATGCTGACAGACTGGGCTTAACGTCCGAAAGCACTCACTCTTCCATAACAAATTATCGCTGTTTGATATAATCTACAGTGAAAAATTACATCAAGAAAAATCGAAAGGGAAATCATCCATAAAATTGAAAATTATTTCATTCGTGTACCCAAATAGAATCTACGCTCAATATAGACAAGAAATACAATTAGCCATAAAAATCATGATTCATCATCAATCAACTTAACCTGAATCACGGTCGTTGCCGAAGTGTTAATGATTCCATATCAGTCGCGCGACATAGTGATGAGGACAATCATTTATTTGTGTTAATGGACCTAGCTATACGAATCGCGCCCACTTCATTTGATTTAAAAAAAAAAACACTTTGTGCGAGTTTTGCTGAAAATGGTTATTTACGAACAGATGAGTTAGCAATTGCTGGGAACTCCTCATTTAAGTTCTGCATTAATTTTTTCAAAAGTTTCTCCTTGTTTTTTTTAAAAATTACGATGTAAGTATAAATACTTAATAACTTTTTTAAATCGTACTAATTCAAAACTTATGCCAAATGAATGGTGCTTTATAATAACTTTATCCAGGAATCAAACCGCAAACAGGAGAAGTTGATGTCAAGTATCTACTTGGGCATTTAGAACAGATTGTCAATAAGCATGTTAACTGAAGTTTTCCCGTAATTAACCAGAGTTTTATAGTTTCTCTACATAAAATGAACTGAATGGGTGTATTCACTGACACGATAGCGTCCTGTAGCGTTGTGATAGCGTTGTGTTGTGAACAAATGTTAAAAGAATTACTTTGACAGTTAGTCACTACAATGGTGACTCTTGTGTAACCGAATTGCAGTGAACGCAAAAGAGAATAATGTAGCAAATCAAATATTTTTGACGTTTGCAAAAAATAAGTAAATTAAAAGTAAACATAAACGTCAAATTGTAAATAGCGTTATAGTTGGGAGATGAACTTTTTTCGACATAACAAGGAAATAAAGTAATACATTGAAATTGATTTATAATAAAAAAGCTTTTGGCCCATCACACAGGCCATATTGTTCTCATCAACCAAAATTGATATATTTTCTGTTTCCATTTCCATATCAATGTCACTTTGACAACACAAATTTATTATCGCACAACTTTACTATCCTAAATACCGGTAGTGAAATAATGCGCGCTACCTTTTACTTTTGGCCGTCTCAGTGAACGGGTGAGAAAGTAAATGGTAGTGACTACCTGTCATTTGCTGTGTACAGTGAACGCACGATAGCGTTGTGTAGTAACTGGGTAGTTCAAAGAAGCAAGTCCAAGAAGACAAGATGTGTTCTACGTAGTCGAGCAGTTGCCAAATGCACATTTCTGCTCTGGAACTTCAAAATTTTCACTTTTCGCATGACATACAAATATTAGTAACCTTTGAACGGAAGTGGATATTGAGGTAATTCTCTTTTTAAAAGACCATTAGCGGATCACATTTTGTAAGAAAAAAATTATGTCCTTGATGTAAAAATATTACGGGATCAAGGAAAATACAACAAATTTGTATGACTTTTTTTTCAACAGTAAACCTCAATATCGGAAGCATTTGACCATAAATTGTGCCATGTTGAATATCGTTAAAAGTATGAAAGGTCCTTTTTGAAACAAATGCTTAAGTTTGATCCTGAGATATCCTCGACAGGACTTATGAGACTCCTTTGAAAAACGAAAAAAATCCAAGCGTAGAAAGATTTTAGAACCATGATCAGGACAGTCCAAAGTATCCATTGGCATACTCTATTTTTCTTTTGTATCGAGATGACTTTATTTTATTCATTTTTTATTCATTATAAATTTTAGATGGCTTAAGGCCAAAACGCAATCAACGCCGTAAGCATCATGCTGCTTAGCTAACCTCCAAGGCGAAATGAAAGCATCAAATGTAGTATAGGAAACTTTGCAATGCTCACCACCTCGTTCATAGCACCTTAATACAGAGTTTTATTTTTGCTACCGATTTTCTCTAAAAAACATGCATCTAGAGGAAATATGGGAGCTATTTTGTTTGCTATGTTTTGTATATACATATATATTTTGTACTCCATTATGTTTGGAAGAGCTGTCGCAACAAGCTTTAAAATTTGAACTTTTTGAACTTTTCCAACCTTATGCTCGAAAAAACCTTTTATCATATGCTCGTCATGATATAAAACCGAGCATCACAGCTAATGCTTACTGTGAAATGCTTGCTGCGTCGATTGCGTTTTGGCCCTTAGGATTATTTCATTTATGTATTTGTCAGTTTGCATAGCCGCGTGCAACCTGCGTCATTGCAATATACTGAAAAATGTTTTAAATTAATATGTGATAGTTGCCAGGAATAAGGTTATGTCCACTAACATATATAAAATGAACTGCTGATACTACTGAAATTGCTTACATTATTTGACATTAATATGGGATCAATTTTCTATAGTTGCCTCTTTTTGGATTAACTACTTTATTCCGCTGAACTTCAAATAATAAATTCTATACAAAAATCACCATAGTCCAGTTTCAGTTCAGTGGTTTTCCCAATGAATATATAGAATAGAAGTAGATGGCAATACAATATTTGTAATCCTTTCTCTGTTCCCCGTACCTACTTTTAGGGACAGGCAAACAAAGATTGCTTAATTTTATTTTTTTAAAAATCATATTTAAGAAATATTTTATGTTGTAGGAGATAAACTTCCAAGAATAGAAATAATTTCGAATGCATCTGTAATTTGTTGAACTTTTAAATGAGTATTAAAGCGAAAGTAAAACTTGAATTTAAGATAATTGTCACACCCCTGCCAACAAAAGATGACCCATATGAAATAGAAAATCAGGCAGTCCATGTTATATGTACATATATGTCAGTGGTTCTGTCAGCTCTTAGATCTATGTTCCCAGAAACGTCGGGAGCATATCTACTTAATGGAATGTTCTCTTGTTCTAGATTTTGACAAATATTTGCACGCGTCAGAGAAATTTCACAGCTCGTTTCCGTATATGTGACATTTCATAAATCAAATTTTTGCCATTGCCCAAGACCCTTTTGGTAAGAAAGTACAAAAGTAAACTACTGTGTTTGCAATACAATACTAATTTCTCAAGGACATCTAGTGTTGTTTGTCAGCTTCAAGCCTCGCCTTCAATCAACATGATGCTATTTTTAGAAAAAAAATTTACAGAGTTGACTGGTTCCATTCGTGTTCACTCTACCATGCGTTTATACCAGTTCACACTGCGTACAGAGTGATCTCAGATTACGTTTTATATATGTACCTATACATACTATAAACCCACTTCCCTATAGGTAGTACACTCTAGTTCTAGACACTACTGCCTACTAAACATACTTATTTTTTCAAGTTAATGAGTTCTATAACTAATAATATTTATTACGTTAATTACAATTGATTCCAACACCATCTCGATGTTTGCAACTTGGAGAAAGTTTTAACATTACAATCGAAGTAATTTTAGCCGACCATAGGCAACAAAATTTTAGATAAAGCACTGATGGAATAAATTTTCTTTAAAATTTAATTAATTTTCACTTTCCGTTATCAAAATTTGTCAAACATAAGCATGGCAAACTGCTTATCAGTAAATGATCCAAATTTTGTTCAAAGATATTCTTAATCTGCTGACTTGCTACTTCTTGTTTTAAGCTGAGATATTAGCCCAAGAAAAGTATATTTCTTATGTGATTTACTCATACATACCCATTTACTGCAAGGTATACAAGTTTGTCATTCAGTTTGTACGCATAGAAATAATTTTCTTGTAGAGCAAAATTCATTGAACACCCACGCATAATATTAAAAGTTATTTTGAACACCCACGCATAATATTAAAAGTTATTTTGATTTTTGCATGTCCGTCTGTCTGTCCGTCTTCACGATAACTCGAGAACGCGTGTAATTACAGAGCTGAAATTTTGAACACGGCCTTTTAAATAAAAGTAAATTTAGTTCGAAAATGGGACAAATCGGGTAACTTCTCCTTCGTCGGGTTGACATACAAAAATTTCGTTTTTCAGTATATATTTGGACACTGCCTGAGAAAGCGTCAATGTAGAGAGTTGAAATTTTGTACACAGTGTTTTCATAGAAATAGTAAATATGATTTCAAAACTGGGCTGAATCGGACAACCCATTCTTGGTGTTGCCATATAAAAATTTACGTTTTTTAATATAATGTGAAAACGATCAGTCCCAGACCTTTTTATTGTACTGAAAAATTGGTTAAAATAATTTTTACTGTCCGAAGAACCGTTCTAGAAATATATGCGAAAAACCGACTCAAAAATCGAACTTGCACAGATGGTGGAAAAATGGTTATAACCAATTTTATAGGTTTTCATATTCTGAAGAAGTTTTTAGTACAATAAAAATGTCTTGGACTGATCGTTTTCATAGTATCCGTAAAAACCCGAAATTTTTTTATGGCAACACCAAGAAGGGGTTGCCCGATTTATTTCAATTTTGAATTTTTTTTGCTATTACTATGAAAACACCATGTATCAAATTTCAGCTCTCTATGTCCACACGCTCTCAGGCAGTGTCCAAATATATAGTGGAAAACGAAAGAAGAAGCTGCCCGATTTGTCCGTGTACAAAATTTCAGCTCTCCAAATATATGCTTCTCGGTCAAGAACGAGTTGGCCTCGCGCAATTAAGGTAAACACGGAGGCCAAAGCGACCCATTGTGCTGTCCTGCTAGAAGGTTATTCACCAAAACCTTCCTGTCCTCTTAATGAAGCACATCAGGTCTTCGGGCAGGTTTTTCAGCTCATCCACAGATAGAAGGGCAGACCCTAGAGTATCCACCCTGCACCGGGCGAAGGTCGGACACGCACACAAAAAGTGTTCGGTTGTCTCGGGCTCTCCCTCCAAGCAGGACAGACATTCAGGGCTGTCTACAACTCCCATCCTTGTTAAATGAGCGTGAAGTGAGCTGCGGCCGGTGATGATGCCAACCGCAGTTCTACATTGTTCCCTTTCGAACCCAATGAGAAAATCGGAGATATTCCCGTTGGGCTCATCAAGAAACAGTTTTGTACACATGCAAGTATTCAAGTTCGCCCATCTCTGCTGATGCTTTCTACGAACATCCGCTTTGATGAGAAACCCGATACTCGAGGTGGCAACGACTACGACGGGTTCCAGTCCGGAGAAACAGAGCCAGTCCTAGCTAAAAGATCCGCTCTTTCATTCCCCATGATCCCCATGTGACCAGGACCTTGTTGTGGATACACAGTTTATCCACAGAAGCCCTGCAATCCCCCAGTAACTTAGATGTTATCCGAGGGCCATTCAGAGCCATCAGGGTTGCCTGTCTATCCGAAAAGATTACAAAGTCCGTCGAATATTCTTATTTGGCTCAACCGTCACATGTCGATTATGTCGACACTAAAAATAACACTACACTTATTTCCTGCAATATGAAGTGTGTGGGAAGATGCTTCAGTGTGACATACCACATTTATTTATTTTTCTAATTGTTAAGGAAGATTATTACTTTTTTTTTTAATATAATAAAAATATTTAAAGTAAAAAAAATAAATTTATACTTAGTATTTAATAAATATAAAACTGAAAATGCATTACGGATTTTACACTATTTATTTATCGGTAAATCACTAGACACGATTTGATGATTTTATAATGAGCTGTTAGATGAAGTAGTAATGAAATTTTTTCTGGACCTGGGACTAAACTCATGTATGTACCTATATAATTTTATAATAAGCTCAATGAGTTGTTACATTATTTTCTTCATGAAATAAGCAGTGAAATCATGAAAATACTCACTGCTACATTCAATTTACAATAATGAAATTGATAAATAAACTAATCGATATACGATTATATGCCATATAAGATCATGATGAAATATGAAATGGAATAATGGAAATGTTCACTGCAATACATATTATCATCAGTAAATTCACAATGATATTGATTTATAAATCAGTTATTTTATTATCGCACTATCATTATATTTTACATCCTCTCTACATGAAAACAAGTACAGGTACAAGAGCGCGAGCAAATGGTACTGAAGCAAGTCATACAAGTTGCCTGACAAATGTAGTGATTTTCAAGCAGAATTAGAGCAATTCAAAGAGCAATAACTGGTATTTGTTCTTGAAGAAGCGGATTTAGACATCTACTAATTGAGATTTCTTACGGCTATGCTGGTGCCTGGTCATAAAAATATCGGATGAGCTACCAAAACAGGGGTCCGAAATGGATATCTCAGATGCATTATCTTATATGAGAATGCCAGAATCATGATTGAAGCTCTTAAAGGCGACATCATCAATAACAATCGGTGGGTGATTCGGGACTCCTGTTGTATTGCGAGGCAATTATGGCTTGTATATGTACAACAAGAAGAAAACAATGGAACTTCTGTGGGGGAGCAGGGACGACACCAGAAAACTAGTAGGGATGTAACGGGCCATTGGGCCATAGGAAACCAATGCTGGGCGGTTGAGTCTGTAGTCAAATGATTTCTATCGTAGCTGTAAATCAGTTCGGCATGTACTTTGCGAATGTCCTGCTCTAGCAACTAAAAGAGCCTGGCTCTTTGGTAGTTACTTCTTTTCGGAGCAGGGAGAGCTGCAAAGTAAAAAGCAAGTATTTTTAAAAACGCAAAACAACAATTTCAACGGTTAACAATTTTATATGAAGAATATTTCAAAAGTAAATTATCTAAAGTATATGTGTACAGGGTGTTCCGTAAGTGGTGTGAAACCCGAAAGCTATGGATAGATCTACTTAGACGACCAAAAAATTGTATGGGTGGTGGGGGGGGTGGGATTCTATCTCGGAAACCGATAACGGAACTTAAAGATATTAGGGTATATTTTCACAGATTACCCTGTGACTTCTCCACATTACACCCTATGATGATGACTTATAATTTGTTAAATAGATAATATATAATATATAATAAAATATATAATAAAATTTTTCCCCTTCTCATCTCCGTTTTGAAGTTATACTCAACAAACTTAAAATTGCGGAATTTTAACTCGTTTTTTTTTTTATTTAACTACTATTTTTATCAAAAAACACGTCATTAAGACCAATTATTCATATTAGATTTAAGAAGCCGAAGAGCTTAGCTTTTTAAATGACCTTTTACACTCCGTACCCAAAGTGACCCTTTCTGCGTTTTTTGCACTTAAGCAAATGCAGCGAAAAAGTTCAATAAGTGACAGAAAGTACGGAATTATCTTTTGGAGACGAGCTTCGCCATTTTCATTGAATATGTTCAAGAAAAAGTGCAAAAAACACAGAAAGGGTTACATTTTGGGTACGGAGTGTGATAGGTCATTTTAAAGGGAAGCTTTTGTGCTTCTTAAATTCAATATGAAAAATTGATGCTGATGACGCGCTTTGTGATTAAAATAGTAGTTTAATAATAAAAACTAGTTAAAGTTACGTAATTTTAATTTGTTGAGCCCCATAACTTCAAAATGGAGGGGAGGAGGGGAAAAATTTATAGAATATTGGAAAGGTGATGATTATCTATTTAACAAATTTTAAGTCATCATCAGAGGGTGTAACATTTAGAAGTATAGGGTAATCTATAAAAACATTTCCAAATATTTTTAAGTCCCGTTATCTCAGAAACCATTAGGATTTACCCCCACCCACAATTTTTTGCTCGTCTAGGTTTGACCTATCCATAGCCTTCGCGTTTCACACCACTTACGGCACACTCTGTAACTTATGTATAGTTTTAAGTAAATTATACTTGTTTTTGTTTTAATTAGTGGTAATTTTGCTTTTTTCCAGGTATAATTTTTTTAATTAAAGTGAATCATATTATTTGTCTTGAGTTCATTTATTTTAAGCAGTATATTTTTTTTAATGTTAATCCCTAATAATCTTCGCAAAGCTTATGCAGTTTTTTTTTAAATCTTATTAGTTCTAATCCGTTATTTTCTACTCATTATTGAACAACTTTTATTAATTTGTCCTCTTTGCGCGTTATTTAATTATCACAAAAATTGTGGGACGCAATTTGCTTATGTAATGTTATGCTAAATGCTGATCACGAACATTATCATTACGTGCCTTATCGAGACGCGTAAAGGAATACAGATTTGTATGAATGTGTATAAAATAAAAGAATGTGCATGATTATTGATTTACAGTTTCATTTTTATATCGATATACATATGTAGTGCGATTCTTCACGTCTGCCATTACTCTTCGATTATGATCTCACTGGACAATATGCAAACAAAACACGCGTCTTCGCAAAATCACTTTTACTGCTTCATTTGTTTACTTATTTTAAGTTGAACAAAAAATTGAAACATCATATTCTGAGAAGGCTGTTATGCAAATTAACTTGCGCAAGGTTATAGTAAGAATAGCATGCGAATAATAAACATAAGCAGAAGCAGCAGACAAACAGAGAGCAAGTTAACAAACAAAACACAAAACAACCAGGTTAACTGGGACTACCTCAAATCTTATTTTGGAGTAGTTAAGTATCACTTGAGCTTTTTTAGAGGGCATTTCTATCTCAAACATTTATTCGAGTTCAGCTAGAAATTACTTATTTATAAGCCTCTTTTCGTTAAGCCATTTTGTAAGTTGTGAAACTTTTCCTGGCAACGATTAACAACAGCTAGTACACAATGTGGGAGTACTAAGTGGTACTGAGATTTTTAGTGAAATAATTTTAGTCACCGCTTTCTTAATTTTTAAGTGGATATAATTTGAATAATATTCTTGAAAATAAAAGTGAAACACAGAATTTGCAGGCTACAAATTTATTTTAATTTCGTAAATATGCTGATAACATACAATAAAAAACTATAGCAGCTACTAAATTTTTTGCATGACTAATAATCTCTGAAGTTGTTACTAAAACTATAAAAACTAATTTAATATAACTTTTAAAAACAAACTGTATAATAATGTGTAATATGATGTAGCTCCAATTACTTCTGTGTGAAATGGATAGTGCATTCTGGAATGGACCATAACATGTTTTATACGTGCCGAAAGCAAATGTTTTTAATATAGCAGTTTTGTATACATTTGATCGACTTTATCAAGACTTCAGATACGAAAAAATATGAATCACTCAACGTATACATCATTTCAAATGTTGTGGTCCATTCCAGACCCAGCCATATAAAAATTTGTATACTTTTTTCGTACTGCATGCGACATCTAGTTCTTGTGCCATCTATGTTCTAATCCTATGGCCACAGAAATTCCTTTCTGTTTCGGAATATGCTTTTATGAGCAGCTTGGAATCTCAAATAATCACATATATGGATTAGAGCTATTCTAGAGTAAAAACTAATCATAAAAAACTATGTTCTCAATCTCATCACAAAGTAAGAATCAATAAAAATATTCCCAAAAAAAACCGACTCAATGGGCGCGTTCACTGCCACCGAAATAGTGACTTTTTGTCGACTACGAGTCACTACCGAGCGTTCACTCCGCCAATTTTGACAGTAAACGACTACGCGTGACTACGACTATCGTTCACTCCGCACTTTGAATGTACCAAATAGTCGACTACATTCGACTACGCTCAGGAGGATAGTCGATCGTAGTCGGTTTGACAGAACTACACTACGACATGACTACGCTACCGAAGTGGCAGTGAACGCGCCCAATGAACAGTTGATAAATGACTGAACCAATTAACTAATTTTGCTGGAAGCAAATTATATCGAAGAAATCAGGGGCCGAATCAGTTATGACTTTTTACGAAAAAAGCCAACTTTACCTGTTATTCCTGGGCGATAATAATTTGAAGCTAAAGAAAAAAACCAAGCTGGAAAGGCTTTTTATTTTATCTAGCAAAAATAAAAACACAGCTGGGCTTTCTATTTTTTCTGGCAAAAATAAAAAGGCAGCTGGGTTTTCTATTTTTTCGAGCTGGAAGTAACAGGTTTCGAAGCTGGTTATTTTTTTGAGAAAGTATAAAAAGCCAAGCTGGTTTCTAATTTTTTCTAGCCGAGTATCATTTTTGGCAAGAAAAAATAAATTTCCTTTCCATTAAAAATAATTCGGATATGGAAACCCTAATCGCTTTTCAAATATTTTGTCGGCACTGCAGCGCGGCAACGGCAAAAATAACATAAAACAAGTAAAAAAGCTAGAATTGGTCTAAGACCAATTCTTATGATACTCAAGATGAATGCCCGTATGAAATTTTGTATGGTCACCCATTTGAGCAATTTTGATTTTTGCAGTGGTTTTTCGCATATATTTCTAGAACGGTTCGTCGGACAGAAAAAAATGATTATAACCAATTTTATAGGATTTCATATTCTGAAGAAGTTTTTAGTACAATAAAAATGTCTTTGACTGATCGTTTTCACAGTATACGTAAAAAACCTAAATTTTTATATGGCAACACCAAGAAGGAGTTGCCCGATTTAGTCCATTTTTAAAATGTTATTTGCTAGTACAATGAAAACACTATGTACTAAATTTCAGCTCTCTACGTAGACGCGTTCTCAGGCAGTTTTCAAATATATAGCGGAAAACGAAATTTTTGTATGGCAACCCCACGAAGGAGTTGCCCGATTTGTCTCATTTTCGAACTTAATTTTACTTTTTTTTTTAAAGTCCGTGTACGAAATTTCAGCTCCCTAAGTGTACGCGTTCTCGATTTATCGGGCGCACAGACAGACGGACGGACAGACGGACGGACATGCAAAAATCAAAATAACTTTTAATATTATGTGTGGGTGTCCAATCCATTTTGGTCTACCATCATTATTTCGAGGTGTTACAAACGGAATGACAAACTTAGTATACCCCTATAGATTTCATCTAGGGTATAAAAAAGATAGGAAACAGCCAAACAAAATTGGAAATTTGTCGTGTTTTTTAGACCGAAACAAGTAATGTCATATACTTTCGTATTTTGCATGAATGGGGGAAAGAGCTTGGCTATGCGCTATTGTAGTGCGACTGAGACAATGAGTTTAAAATCAAAAATTGAGAGAACGTAGGATTTCCCGAACGACAAAATCTTATCGAATCCCTCAAAATCCTATCAAACTATTCATAATAATGAACATCAGGTCACACTACCTCTATTTTTTAAGAAAAAGATAAATCAAAGCGTAATTTATATTTATATTTACCCAAGGTGCTGAAAGGAGATGTAAAATTCCTCTCAAGTAAAGTTCTCATTTTTCCCGAAAATATCGGAGAATCCAGCATGAGTCTCTCCCAATTAATCTCTTCCGAACAAAACGAATGTAAACAAAAGCAAATATCTTAGGATTATAACAACAAACATTGGATATGCTATAAAAAACACTGGATATTTTTCACAATATTTCAGCAAGAACCGATTTTCACAAAAGCGCGGGAAAATTTTATGAGAGTAAATTTGAAAACTCCGCCCCCAGTCATTAATTTACGAAAATGAATCATTTGCCATTCCGTTTCGTTGCATGCGATCTGCACTTTCACATTTTTTCTGTTTATTCATAAAAGTTTTAAAGAGAGTCTGATTTTTTGTTATTTTTTTTTTCTTTCTTTCCTTTTCTCGCCATGTACATTTTAAATGTAAAACAGTCGGAAATCTCGCCAGCTTTGAAACCTGTTATTTTCGGCTAGAAAAAATATAAAGCCGGGTTTGCTTTTTATACTTTTACCTAAAAAAAATATCAAGCCGTTGCGCTTGCTTCTCTAGCTTCAAAACTATTACCGGATAAGAATAACAGTAAATTTAGCTTTTTTCGTAAAAATTCATAACTGGTTCGAACCCTGAAAATAATAACCAGCTTGGCTTTTTTTACTTCCGGCTTAAAAACCTGTTACTTCCGGCTTAAAAACCTGTTACTTCCAGCTCGAAAAAATAAAAAGTCAAGCTGGCTTTTCATTTCAGATAAAATAAAGCCTTCCAGCTTGGTTTTTTTTAGATTTTTTTAATAAAAAGTTAAGTTTTCAAAAGCTTTTGCAGGAATCGAAACGGGTATCACGAGACATCTTTTGGTATATTCCACAAAATTCTACGATCATGATTTATCCCAGCTATTTTTGTTTAAAGTTTTCAGAATACCAGTTATTTTCCGTCCCTGCTAAAAATAGTATGGCCATTCTTGCAACAAAAAGCCCGAAAGTAAAAAATCATTACTTTGCTATACGGCCGATACCAAATTTTCCTGACCAATGATGTTTTCTATAATTGACCTGTAAAATAATTCTGTATTAATAAGCGGCATTTAGTGAATAAACTCAGAATGATTTAAGTAATAAACTGCTTTCAATCTCAATTCCCTTAGCCTATAAAGATCATAAAGCGCTATTTGGTCAGATCATAAGTACACCGACAGTTTTGTTACAAGCCTTGTATTGAGCTACCGTATTTAGAAAGCTGCTTTGCCTCATTCAGGTATGTTGACAATTTTTGTTTCAGGTTAAATTTTAATTACATAGGTACAAACCTTACAAAGGTATGTAGATCTCTTCAACTAAAAATAAGAAGACACAACACGCAAGTCTATTTTAAAGGACATATCAAATAATTCTCGCAAGTCCTTTGGCGTTTAAAATAACGCTATTGTTATCAGGTTGATTTAATTTTTTAGTGCTTTAAAAATTTCACAATGACACTCAGAGTCATTCGCATTACACAACTTTAAACTATCCAGATGAACATACATAGAAAATTGGAACTTGAGACAACAGTCAAACTCTGGCTGTAAAAAACAATAGAAGAAGTTATAATTAGTCTAAGACCAATATTATTATACCCCAGATGAAAAACAAAGTTAAATAAAGTGAAAAAACAAAGTTTTGTATGGCAAGCCCAAGGAAGGGTTGCCCGATAAAAACTTTTTGTGGCAACCGTACGAAGCAATTACCCGATTTGTTCCATTTTCGAACTTAAGAGGGGTCAGTACTCAGCAAAAATTTCAATTTAGATACCAGCGAGCCTGTAGGCAAAAGACTTACTATACGTAGGTTTGTGTCCTGTGAAAGTATGAAAATTCATATAAAATTAGCCTAGACCTAGACCACAAGTCACATTAGATACATTTAGCGTAAACGTCAGAAACCCAACATGCGATAATTTAAGACGAAAATGAAAATTTGTAGTTCAAAGAAATTAAAAATTTTTAACGAGAATTAACTCTCCAAAATTTTATTTTGCACATAATTGTTAAATTTACTATTTTGCTTTATATTCCAACAACTTTCAACGAAATATTGCAATTTCTCGTTGGTGAAATATCGAGAGAGAAAACAAGTACTATTACAGTTGAACAATTAAGAAAAGCCCCATTAAAAATGAAAAAACCCGACGTTATTTACTAGATTTAGGCTTTATCTTTCTAAGTTAGTCACAATCTAAAGAAATGAGAATACCTACTAACAGGAATTTGATTTGAAAAAAATCAATTTTTACCATTTTTTACAAGTTTCCGAGCTAATGTCTGCATTCCAATATAATTTTTTTTATTTTTCTCTACGTTATTTACTAGACTTCTTCGTTACCTTTAATTTAAGATATAAATCATTATTCTGGTACAAATAGTTTACCAGCAATTCGCATTGAAAAATGTATGAAACTTGTAAATCTTGGTACTGACTCCTCTTAAGCTTTTAACAAGGCCATGTACAAAATTTCAGCTCTCTAAGTGAACGCTTGCTCGAGTTATCGTGAGGTCAGACAAACAGGCAGACGGTCAGATGGACAGACAGACATGCGGAAATCAAAATAAATTTTAATATTATGCATGGGTCTCCAATCCATTTTACTCTGCCATACATACATATATCCGTCGCACCAAACAAATGAAAATGGATTACCTTCTGTAGGATTGTCCCTGAAATATGTACTATCTGGATATGACCTTTCTGAAGGTACTCGTAGATATAAGTTCTATCGCCCTTCTTTTTGCTTGAGGATTTTCTAGATTATCAAAAGTACTTCCGGTACGGTGAATTTTCTCTATTCAAACCTTAGGTGTAGTGGAACGAAGTTTTGCATGAATGAAATATGATCTGCTTTCAGTGTTCGGCCAAGCCAGCTTCTCGTTTCAATATCCTGATCGTAGTTTTTTTCTTTATAAGGGTCCCAATATAGTTTTCTTATTTAGGTTATTATTGAGGTTGAGAGTTTTTCCAATTAAATCAGAGAACTGATCGTTAATTAGCCATGTCCAAGTATAAATTTTCACTTAAGAAAACCGCACATAAGCAACCGGTTTATACCCAGTAATATTCAAAAATGATTTTTCAAGCTCAAATAACAACTTAAGGAATTGGCATAGAGATTTGGTCTTGTAGTACAAAAATTATTGTGTTCTACCAAAATAGTACATTTGTTTTTATTGGCTGGCAAATAAATTGGTTCAAAAATATATGAAAAGTAATTGATGTCTTGAGACGTCATAACTTTCCGCCAGTAAAGGTTATATGATACAATTTTGAGTATCGCTATAGAATGAAGGCACTTAAGAATATCATCCGAAAAGGTAGAAAAGTATACGATGAACGTAGAGCCATTTAGGGAAGGATTTTGACGAAAAATTTGAAAAAATAGCAGTGTTCGATCTATAACGCTAATGAGACTACTCATTTGGAAAAAGTTACCGGGAAATTTATAACGCACAGAAAAATCCGCTTCTAAAAAGAAAATAAGGAAACAAATAATATTCCCTTTATATTGTAATGCACCACAAATTCTGTTAATAATAGCCCACAATCCGCAATTTTTCAAAAAGACAGGATCTTCCCGTGAAATACACATACAGTTAATCATTAAAACATGATTTAAGACAAGTAAGGTGTTATTTAAGAAAATCAACACATTTTAATTGCAGGAGATGACAGTTTTATAAAATGTACCAAAATCAGTTCACGGGTACATTCTAAAAAATTAAAGTAAAAAATATTTAATTAAGTTATTTGAAAAAATATATTTTTTATTTTATTTTTATTTTCTTTATATAATTCAACTTCAAAAAATTATACAAAATATTTTTATTCCAAAACTTAACAAATAAAAATTTATTTCAATGAATATTATTGTATGCGTGTGATGTATGTGGATAGGTTTTTCTTACAACTTTGGATGATCCAAAACCCTCGAGAAACACTTCCCAAGCCACGAAATCCCTCACTACCATATCAGAGCCCTAACTTTTAGGACTAAGTTAGGGCTCTGATATGGTAGTGAGGGATTTCCTAGCACTCTAAGATATTTGCAGCGTTCTTATGTAAAACCACTGACATGTATATAATGGACTGACTACATCCACAAAAATACACTCCAGAAAGTGGGCTCACTTCTATATAGCGTTCTCATTCGGTCTACACACCAAATAAATAAGTGGGCTCGTCGAAATAAATGTTTTTAAATTAATTATTTGGGTTAATTAGTGATAAAAAGTGTTTTACCAAAGGCAATATGTTCATAGATTCTCAATAGAAATTCGAAAGATTTTATTAAAATCACTTTTCTACTTCCCGCCAATGGTTTTTTCAATGTTGGCACCGAGCGACGTAAGAACTATAAAAAATTTTACCCGCATGAAATAGCATATCGAGCAGTTCATATTACATATGCCAGAGTGTAAAACTGAGAAAAGTTTGGTTTGAATGACTCCTGCAGTTTACACCCTAAACTACTATTATATTAAAAAAATGACTTTTCGTAATAATGAGTATACTAAAAAATGACACATCATTCAACCCGCTTAATGCTGAAGAAGCCCACTTAGTACCTCACGGCGCTGGATGTTCCCCCCCCCCCCCACCCCCACCCAATTCAATGCTAGAGCCGCCACTGATCAAAAGCTATATAGCAGGCATGGCCAAATTGCGGCTCTTTGAATGAATGAATGCGGCTCTCGAAAAGAAATGAAAAAATAAATAATACATATTTAATAATTTATTCAAATTGTTATAAAATTGGAAGTAATACATATGTATAATGTTTAATATAATATGATTTAATAAAATCAATTATTATATTTGTGTATATTTTGTGCTCTTAATCGAAAATGTCTACAAGTGGGATAATTCCCGTAATTTTATACAGTTTTGTTTGGACTCACTTGAGATTTT
Source organism: Dioctria linearis (assembly GCA_963930735.1). Taxonomy (NCBI): domain Eukaryota; kingdom Metazoa; phylum Arthropoda; class Insecta; order Diptera; family Asilidae; genus Dioctria; species Dioctria linearis. The sequence goes on along the minus strand of OZ005744.1, from coordinate 148,473,275 downwards.
CGGTCTTATGCGAAAACCTTTGTTATTCTTTAATAGAGGTTTTAAAGCCAAAAATGAAGAAATGAGTATGCGAAAAAGGTTATTAGCGCAAATACAGGCTTAACATACAAATGTTAAATGACGAAAATTTAACATAGGCTACCCCCTAGTTTAAAGCAATTTTTATTTAATTTTTAATCGGTTTTCGTGCATAAATCTACTTTTTATTGCAAGTGCGTACCATATTTTCCGTTGCGCTGCTTCAACATAACTTTGCATTTTATGAGTGTGCAAGTATGAGTATTAAAATGTCAAAAGGAAATGCCTGTTGTTTTTGTCGACGACAACATCAACGCCTCGTAGCACCACCTTCACCACACCACGCTGAATATAAACAAAAGCAGCTGATAAAAACGGACAACAAATACAGTAGAATGAAAGAATATAAATTGTATTGTTAGGGGAATCACTAAAGTAAAAGGAAAACAAAATAATATTCACAAATTTTGAAATAAGAGAAAATCTTCATCGTGCACTGGCTGCTAAAATAACATAGTGAAAAGATTGTATTGCTGTGAGATGAGAGTCAAAGTCTGATGACAGAATCAGTAAATCGTCCAAGTAGACGAGAACATTTTCACGAAGATCGAAAGGAATGACCTTATCAATGAGGCGGCACATAGTTTGTAGAGCGTCTTTCAGGTCCAGGCTTATAATGTAGTTTGCCGGAGGAAGTCGACTCAGAAGCGCATCTATCTGCGGCAGCGGATAGGCGTCCTTCTTCGTAACGGAGTTGACTTTCCTGGCGTCAAAACAAAGCCGAACCTTCCCAGGCTTCCGCACTAGTATAACTGGAGAGCTCCAAGGACTCTGGCTCTCCTTTATCACACCCAATGATAGCATTCGTCGCAATTCCGCATCCATCAAACTCTGTACTGCCGGTGAAATCGGATAAAACCTCTCTTTTATCGGAGTCGCGTCATTCGTTTCAATCCTGTGACTGACAAGAGATGTTTTTCCTAAGCCTGAAGAGGCGAAGGACGGGAAAAGCTGTTTAGTAGCTTCTAAACGCTGTCGATCTATACCGGAAAGAGCATGGCAGTCGGTGTCAGGAGTAGCTAGTAAACTTGGTATCACTTCTGCAACTATACCTAGGACATTTCGAGCCAACCCAAATAGACGCCAGAAGTCTATTCCTAGCTAAAGTGCCTGTGTGATCCCAGGGACCAGGTAAAAACGCACCTTTTGCGTCTTACCACGGAAAGTGATGTCCAAGTTCACATGACCATGCACAGTAGTCATGGCACCATTCGCTACTTGTACCTGTGTCGGATACTTCTTTCATTAAACCTCTGCTTCCGCAAGCTTCTCTATAGCTCCCTGGCCTAGAATACTGACAGTGGCACCACTATCAAGTAATCCAGTCTCAGTTCGCCCGAGTAGTCTTACTTCGGCATACGGTCGAATGTCGTCTGGCATCGACACGGAAATCTGTGCCAGTTCCTTTCTTTCCTGTCTCATCCGTCGATAGTATTCCCGCCAACGAACGGTCGATCGTTTCTTTCTTGGTCTAAAATCCAGGTCAGAATACATGATATCAGCTAACTCCGCCACTGAGGAGAAGATTCGGTCTCTTACTGCATTATAATTCTGCAGACGCATATGATACGGCGTCAGCGGGTGTGAAACAGGCTCACGCCCGCTCGTCATAACAGAGCTTGGTGGCCATTTCAGTACAGAAATGCCAAGAGGCCGAATCTCCTGCTCAGTAACCTTGTCAGCTAAAGGTGCTGTCGGTGTTATTGGGACATCGAAAATTAAAGAATCTTCCAAAGTAGTGTCATGGGCTCTCCGAAGGTGGAAATGTGAGCTTGAAGATCTGCGGAGAAGTCTATTAAATTCTCCGTCTTTATCAATCGATCGGTAAGACTATCAGGTGGTTTGCTAATATCATCAGATTCACTGAATGATATCAGTGGACAATTCAAGGCTTCGTCGTTACGGTCTGCTAATGGAGCGAACCCCCTCCTTGTTCAAGGCTTGAACTGGAGTGTTCATTGCAGTTGTCACGCGTGACGTTGACACTGGTCGAGAAGAGGTGGTGTTATTCCCGACCCGTCTCAGGTTTTTCTGTCGGCAATGGCTGCAGTCGGGTTCGAAGACATTTTTTTGTCCGCACCCATAGCAGAACACGACTTGTCTTTCCTGCCGGCAGTCTTGGTAGAAATGACCGGGCTGGTCACAGTTCCAACAGATAGTAGGTGCTGTAAGAGCAGATACTGTTGTGGCCATCAAAGTATCCTAATTTAAGGAAAGCTGCTAGCAGATTACTGTCCATATTCGGCACAACATTTTGTTGTGAGTCACTTTTTTCAACAATGAAGCTTATAAAATCAAAGCACCGTTCACAACTCACAAATGAGCATTTAACGGAATTAATTCGTACCGCGCTAACTAACTACGAACCCAATTTCAGAAAATGCTCGGCTAAGTTACAAACACACATGCCATCTACGAGCAAACAATAGCTTAATTTAAATATATGTATGTATATGTTTGAAGACGTATTCAAAAAAATAAAAATTCCATACCAACTGATGTTTTTGATAGTTTATTTTTATCTTGGCTCCCGTCACGACAGATTATTGGAATTCGGCTCTTCTTGGAGTGAAGCTTGCCCACCCCTGCTATATAGACTAAAAGACGTACCACACACATATGAGTGGGATGAGACAAATTATTTTTTGTTCAAGCATGGAACCGAATTGTCATTGAGACTCTAAATTATAACAGCCATACAAAGGCAACGCCAAGAAATATTATCAGAAAATAGATGGAGCACTAGAAAAATTCTTAAAAATTTAATTATAAACTTAAAAACTAATGTGAAAATTTTGCGTAATAGTGTGATCTCTTCTAGTACATTTCTCCAATGGAGTCTCAACCAATAAATTATGTGCCTGCTCTGAAAATATCGTAGTTTACTACTTCCATGACTAAAACTAACACATCGATGCGGTTCTACTACATGAAGAAAAATGCTTAAGTTTATCGTCTTTATAGCCTATCCTTTTTGCTACATAATCTAAGGTTCTATCACATGATTTTGATTTTTTTTATATGTATATCGTCTCAATTTTTCGAGTTAGAAATACAGGAAGTACTGCCATTTATAATTACAGGGTATTAATAGAGAAAATGGTGAAAATCACAAGCCCCACCGCTTCACACACTACCAAGGAAACGACGTCTGTAGGAGCTATAAGGATGATACTATTTCGTGTTATTGCTATCAAGATATCAATATGAATATTACTGTATAAAATCAGTAACAAGTTTGTTCAAACTTGAACATAAATAACTGTAGATCTACATAATAGCAAAATTGTTCAGATTTGTAGATATATAGTATGAGACAATAAATCTGACTGTAGATATACAAAAGGTCAAAAACCGCATAGCATAAAAACAAATAAGCAATAATTGTTTGCAATAATTATTGAACTCTTGCTTACTAGGCAAATTGCGCAAAGTAAGCAATTGCCCAAAATAATTATTGAATTCAAGACAAATACTGCTTACTACATAGCACCTTAAGTTCATTACACTAAGTTGCTTAGTTAGTAATTTTTAAGCATTATAAAAGCAGTAGTAATGTAAGAATTTTTAAGTTACGCCCCCACCAGTGGTAAGCTTGAGTGAATATTAACGTTTATTTACAGCTCTTGAGCCTAACCAGAGGTCCATTTCGCTACTCCGAATCCTAAGCACACGAGCTGAAGAAAGATTGGTCCTTCGAGAAGAACAACCAGAACCAGCCATGGACACTTCAAAAATACAGCAGCTTTTGAAAGATCAAAAGCAAATTGCTGGGATTATCGAGGATACGCTGATCAACATGAAGAAAGATGGCCCTATTCGAAAAACACTAGCGTACATTGCCGAGAAAGAGAAGCTTTTTCTACAACACTGGACGGAATTTAAATCTCGACACGAGATTTTGGTAGAGAATATTTCAACCGATCGCAGCTATATAAAAAACGACTTTTACGGTCAAGTAAAGTGTTTTTATGAGGAAGCTATGAAGCGTATCAGCACATATAAACAGTATGTAAACGAAGAAGGGGAAGAAGACGATGATCAAAGTAAGAAAGATCAAGATGAAGAACCTGCAGTTGGAACTTCGCCAATAGATGGTAATATAAACCGTGACACGACCGAAGAAGAAGACGACTTTAAATTAGTCACCCCGAAAAACAATATTGAGCAGATAGGCAGACTCAAAAGACAAAAGTTAAAAATAAATTCCATTAGGAGAATAATAGGAGACAAACATCGAAACAAAAACAGCCCTCACACAAAAATGTACTATGAATATAAAATATGGAATCTACATGAGCAGTTCAACAATATAACAGAACTGCACGAAGAAATTAACGAATTCGAGAATGAATTCAATGACCCGTACTTCCAGTCAGGTGATTACGAGAACTTGGAAACAGCAGTACAAGAAGTAATGATATTATTACATGAACGACAAAAAACAGATGAACCCAGTGAAACGCACACAATTGAAGATGCGGGGTTACGGCTACCACGGCAAACAATACCTTCATTCGAAGGTAATTATAACAACTGGCCAGCTTTTAGAGATATTTTCTCAAAAACAATTCATTGCAACAAACGCCTGTGCAATGCAGAAAAGCTCCAATACCTTAAAACGAATATCAGGGGCGAAGCGGCAAAAATTATAAAGCACTTGGAAATTTCCGACTCAAATTACCAAGCTGCATGGGAGCTAATGAATGAAAGGTACAACAACAAAAGAGCTTTATTGTTCAGTCAACTTGAAGTACTTTTCAATCAACAGCACCAGAACATAGAAACTCCAGGCGGACTTAGGCATATTCACGACACTACACGTGAATGCATGTATGCTATACATAATTTAGGAATTAGCACTGATACCTGGGGACCGATCATCGTTTTCTATCTTTTAAAAAGGTTAGATAGAGAAACACGACGCTGGTACGAGCAGTGCGTCAAAGAACCACGAGAAATCCCAGATCTGAATGAATTTTTAAAATTCATCGAGACCCGCTTTCAGTCTTTAGAGAATTTTAAAGACCAAAAGAAAGCTTATGACTCTTGCAAACTAAGCGTGACGTCAAGATCAATGACTAAGACATTTCATGCAATCGAAGTCAGATGTAAATACTGCAATGAAGCTCACTCAATATACAAATGCAAGAAATTTGTAGCAATAGACGTGAATGAGAGATGCAGATTTATAAAGCACAATAAGTTATGTCCGAATTGCTTAAATCACAAAGAAGACATCAAGTGCTTAAGCAAACAACGATGCAATAAATGTAAAAAGTATCATCATACTTTATTACACATGCACCAAGCAACGTCAGGACAAAGCGGTGTGTTAAGACAACCAGTATCTTCACATGCGGCATCAACCAAAACCACACAAGAAAGCATAGAAGAAACCAAGAAGGCAAGCTACAATGTCAAACTAGAGAAACAAGTAATGTTAGCTACTGCATTGGTAAAAGCACATACAGCCATGGGTACTTATGAGCTACTTCGAGTACTAATAGACCCAGGATCACAAGCTTCATTTGTGACAGAAAAAGCAGTTCAAACACTTGGGCTACCAAGAAATAAAGTTGAAATCGAAATCTCAGGTGTAGGAAACACAACGGCAAGCACATCAAGAAGCCAAGTTTTGCTAAACCTTTCACCTCGATTTCCCTCTAGCTACAAGTTGGCAGTAGAAACATTAGTACTACCCAACTTAACATAAATATTACCCTGCACACCAATATCACCTGGCGAGTTATGGGAAAACCACAATTTTATATTGGCCGACCCAACCTTAAACACACCGGGCCAATTGATGTGCTACTGGGTGCAGACGTATACGGATCTATCCTACTCGAAGGTATACGGAAACCAAGAGATGAGTTGCTAATTCAAAATACAACGTTTGGGTGGATTATGACTGGGAAAATCGAAACTCAAAAGACAGCAACGCAAAAAAATGTAATTAGCATGGTATCAATGGTCAAGCTGAACGAACAACTAACAAAATTCTGGGAGATAGAGGAATTACCAACAAATTCCAGCCTATCGGAAGAGGATAAAGTTGTCCAAAAGCATTTCAAAGAATCACACGTTCGAAATTTCAATGGGACATATACAGTGTCAATGCCACTAAAAGAAAACGCACACAATCTTGGCGACTACCGTAAGATAGCTATGGCCAGATTACTTCAACTTGAAAAGAGATTTCGGAAGAGTGTGACTTTAAAAAAGGAGTACAGCAAATTTATGTTGGAATACCTAAATCTAGGACACATGAAGCAAGTTTCACCAAAAGCGGATGGTATCACCTATTATCTACCTCATCAACCAGTAATAAAAGAGGAAAGCATCACGACAAAATTACGAGTCGTGTTTGATGCCTCCGCTAAAACCAATACCGGACTGAGTCTAAATGATATAATGTACGTCGGACAACGCTTGCAAGAAAACCTATTCGACATCATACTACGTTGGCGGACACACAAATATGTGTTCAAAGCCGACATCGAGAAGATGTATCGGATGATACAAATCGATGATGAACAACAAAACCTGCAAAGAATACTGTGGAGGTTTTCAGAAGACGAACCTATTAAGGAATATGCTCTAACGACGGTTACATATGGCACAGCCTCAGCACCGTACTTGGCAGTTAGGACATTACACCACTCTATAAGACTTTTACGTTGACGATTTAATGTCTGGAGGAGATTCAATGCAAGAAAGTATGACCACTATGCTCGAATTAATTGGGCTGCTAAAAGCAGGGGGTTTCAACCTAAGAAAATGGTCAAGTAATGATTTAAACCTCCTCAAAACAATTCCAGAAGAATTACGGGAGAAAGACCCAATTGAGATCAGCAACGGAGAAACAATTAAAACCTTGGGAGTATAACAGACACGTTCCATTTTAAAGTCAATCTTTGTGATCGAAAACAACAAACAAAACGAACCATGCTGTCAGATATCGCCAAACTGTTCGATCCCCTTGGATGGCTTGCACCGATAATGATAACAGCTAAAATCATGATGCAGGAACTCTGGATGGAAGGAAACTCTTGGGATGAGAAAGTACAAACAGATGTATCTCAAAAATGGGAAAAATTCAAGAAGGAGCTCCCAAAAATTGAGTCAATCTCCATTCCAAGATGGATGCACCATACCCTTTCAAATCAAGAAATAGAACTACACGGGTTCTGTGATGCATCCGAAAAAGCGTATGCTGCGGCAGTCTACAGCAGAGTTATTAAGCAAGATGGAACAATTCAAACAACACTACTAACGGCTAAAACCAAAGTAGCACCCGTAAAACTTAAGAAAACACTTCCAAGGCTGGAATTATGCGGTGCAGCACTCTTGGCAAAATTGCTACACCAGGTAAAAGTCATCATGCATTTTCAACACGTTATCACATACGCATGGACAGACTCAACAATCACATTAGCTTGGATCAAAGGAGGCCCAGAAAAATGGAAAACCTTTGTCGCAAATAAGGTAGCTGAAATCGTAGAATTAACAACACCAACCATCTGGTATCACGTTCGGTCAGAGCATAACCCTGCAGATGTGGCATCTAGAGGAATCAACCCATCAAGACTTCTTGGCTTAAATTTATGGTGGCATGGGCCTACATGGCTGATGGAACAAAAGAGCAAATGGCCATCCCTTGCATCACCTGAACTATCGACAATGGAAGAAATGAAACGCCAAATCACATGCGGAAACATATCAGAAAAGGACGCGTACCAAGAAAAAATCTTCTTAAAATACAGCAAGTTACCTAAACTCTTACGAGTGTGGGCTTATTGTCAAAGATTTATCAACGCTTGCAGAAGGAAACCAATAAGCAAAACGCATATTACAGCACCAGAGATATTGAATGCTCTCAATAGCATAGTCCGTATCATTCAGCAAAATGAATTCACCTCTGACATCCACAACTTACGCAAAAATCGAAATTTAGAAAGGAAAAGTGCACTCTTATCACTCAACCCGTTTTTAGAGGGAGGGACTCATCAGATTAGGAGGGCGCATCGGTAATTCCAACGTACCTTACAACGAAAAGTACCCAATAATCCTACCCTCGAGTCATCACATAACCAAATTAATTATTCAAGAATCCCACGAATGGACACTCCACGGATCAAACCAGACAGCCTTAGCATTTATTCGCAGAAAGTTTTGGATTATCAGAGGCAAGAATACTGTTAAGAACGTATTGAACAAATGTATTCGTTGTGCCCGTTTTAAGACGCAAAACCCATCTCAGCAAATGGGCGCACTACCAACACCAAGGGTCACACCATCAAAGCCATTCAGCCACACAGGAATAGACTACGCTGGGCCAATAAAAATCAGAGCATCTAAAGGCAGAGGAATCACAAATTATAAAGGTTACATTGCAGTGTTTGTATGTCTGACCACTAAAGCCATACACTTAGAGATCGAAGCGGCTTGACAACAGAGGATTTCCTCGCAGCCTACAAGCGATTCATTGCAAGAAGGGGCACGTGCACTGACATCTATAGTGATAATGCCACAACCTTCGTTAGTGCTAATAAAGTACTTAATAAAGAAAACGTGAAAAGCGCAGCTTCATATCTAGCAAATAAAGGAACGACATGGCACTTTATTCCCCCCGCAGCTCCTCACTTCGGAGGAATTTGGGAAGCCGGTGTTAAAGCAGTTAAGTATCATCTGAAGAGAATTATAGGGGAAACCACACTTACATATGAAGAAATGTCAACTTTACTCTGTCAAATTGGGGCTTGTCTCAATTCAAGACCCCTGTGCCCAATGACGGACGATCCAACAGACATAAACACACTCACTCCAGGACATTTCCTTGTGGGAGAAGCACTAATTGTGCCTGCAGATTCAACGGGATGGGAGAAGGAACAGCACAGTCTCTCTCGATGGCAACATATCCAAAAGATAAGTAAAGATTTCTGGCAAGCATGGACGAAGGACTACCTTAAGCAATTACAGCAACGGTCAAAATGGAAAAGCAAGACTAGCAATGTTAAAATCGGACAAGTTGTACTTATAAAAGACGAGGGTACACCTCCCACAAATTGGCCACTTGCAAGAATCACAGAAGTACACCCAGGATCGGACAACTTAGTGAGAGTAGTAACACTAAGATACAAAGGTGATCATACCATAAAACGTCCAATAGCAAAAATTTGTCCCTTGCCTGTGGAAGAACACGACGACAATAGTCTAACCCAGAGCTGCGTAAAGAGAAAAATAGCTGCTCATTCAATGAGTACGCTAAGAAGGAGACAGCCAGCTCAAGATGTGCATACAGACCAGAGGTTAGTTAAGAGAATGAAAGTAAGCAAAGTGAGCATGTCCTTCGCAGACCAGTCAGCCGGTGAAAACGAGACACTAGGAAACATAGCTTCATCAAAACCAACTCAAAAGTTCTACGCAGTAAACAACGCATGCGTCAATGTCCCCGCATTACCCTCACATCGGGATCTAGCAGCAAATGGAAATGAAACCAAAGGGCGTTCAACAGCAGACAAGCAGGAAAAAAGAGACACCTGCACTTACACGGCATCAAATTATAAGGCACAAGTACATAAATTTCGACGCGATCATATGCAACGTAAGCGTAATGGTGTTCGAATTTACCCTGTAACAACTGGGTACAAAAATTTAGTACCTATAGAAAAACAATTACAGGCAGTCAAGGCTTACGAAATGCGCTATAAAACACAGTTACCTAACTTCGCGAAAAGATACTATTCTGAAGAGTATAGAAGGCCGACTAATCATGGAGGACGGTGGACAACAATACACCCAACCATACTCTGCCTCCTGCTACTCCTATTTGTGAAAGTAGGGCACTGTTCCTACAACCTAACTCAACCAAAAGCAGGCTTGTACGTTGAGCAAATGGGCGATGTCCAAGTGAAGCGAGGCACCTTCAGAATTGAATTGAGCTTGTCCTCAGCAGAAATAAGTAATGATAGCAGCATGTTAAAACAGACAATGAATCAAATAAAAACACTCTGCGACGAGACATACAAAATATCCGACGAAACACATTGCCAAGGGTTAATACATCATCTCGAGGAAATCCACACGGAAACCCAAAACCACATAGAAATGTTGCTATCCGAAACAAATAAAAGGGTAAACAGAGGAATTCTGAGGAGGCTGTTAGAGACGGTATTCGGAGTCAACGATGAGGTGTATAAAAATATTGACGAACTAGATCATAACCAAAAGCTCCTACTTCAAACGATCAACCATCAAACGAATATCATGCTTACAACTATCGCAACAGCCAACGAGACAGAAGCAAGAACAGTGAAAAAGCTAAACACTTTCACCGATAGATTGAACCAGGGATTGACAGCAATTAAAAAGATGCAAGCACAATGGTTCGCAGGGCCCGACACAAACAAATTAAACATACACTTCCTCGCAGCATACCATGCTGCAGCTAATTACCTAGAGGAATTATTAGAAAAATATTACTTCCATTATGGAAGTCTAATAGACTTCCTGAAACCTGCCCAAATATCAGAAATACGAACCAAAGCCAAAGGAAATCTGCCATCGAGTTTAGACATTCTGCCATTCCACAACGCCAAAATTGAGCTAGAATTCTCAGCAGAAGAGATTAAGGTATTAGCATATAATATATAATCAACATAACCGAACTATCCCAGTACAATCTAATAAAATGTACAGCAATACCTCAAAAAAAATCAGACAATCAATACGTGGTCCTAGATCTTGCGACTCCTATTCTAGCCATAAACTACAACACACAGTCTTACTTTAGTTTAGCTAAGATGGAATTGGATAGCTGCGTAAATACAAAAAAACATATGTTACTATGCACGCCAACAGTCATACGAAGCATCGAGAATCATCCGAGTTGCATCATAGATGAACTATATCATCGACACGAAGGCAATGAATGTCCAATCAGACAATTCAAACTAACAAGCGTTCTATGGAAGCATCTTCACATGATCAACACCTGGTTATTTGTTGCCAACAAACCCACCACAGCAGCAATACAGTGTAATGGAAATCATGAGGACGTCCTTTTAAATGGCACTGGAATCATCAGAATTTCGCAAGAATGTACAATAAAAACGAAGCGAAATACACTCAAATCCGAATACTCGTTGAAAACACCAGTCATCGCGTCCTTTATAAAACCTGTGCCAATCAATGTCTCCCTACCAACAATTAGCAGCTTAACAATATCGACAGACATGGACCCGTTATAAAGACGTCCGACCAAATCTACGAGGCATTGGAAGCTGAAGGTGACAATCTTCATGTTGAGGGAAGCTGGGAGATCATTCATCACCACATCACCGGTGCAAGCATCTCAACCACCACAATACTCATCATAGCAGGGATTATCACAGTCATAAGATGCAAGTGGAAGCGAAAACTCACGTTATCAAGTACTGAGGCAACACCCATAGAGGATGTGGAGAGTATGTCAGAGTTCAATCTTCCTCCAATCGCGTCCCCCCGGCAGAATGTTCAAACTTGAACATAAATAACTGTAGATCTACATAATAGCAAAATTGTTCAGATTTGTAGATATATAGTATGAGACAATAAATCTGACTGTAGATATACAAAAGGTCAAAAACCGCATAGCATAAAAACAAATAAGCAATAATTGTTTGCAATAATTGTTTGCAATAATTATTGAACTCTTGCTTACTAGGCAAATTGCGCAAAGTAAGCAATTGCCCCAATAATTATTGAATTCAAGACAAATACTGCTTACTACATAGCACCTTAAGTTCATTACACTAAGTTGCTTAGTTAGTAATTTTTAAGCATTATAAAAGCAGTAGAAATGTAAGAATTTTTAAGTTTTAGTAAAGAACTTCCAAAGTAAAGAAGCCTGCCTTTTGCTTTACTAGTATCCAGCACTTAAGCCCCCACCAGTGGTAAGCTTGAGTGAATATTAACGTTTATTTACAGCTCTTGAGCCTAACCAGAGGTCCATTTCGCTACGCCGAATCCTAAGCACACGAGCTAAAGAAAGAAGTTAATATCTAATAATTTAATTTTAGTGAGACCAATTTCAAACCAAAATATTACTGGAAATTATTAAATATCAAAAACAATCAAATGTCATCCATGCAGTTTAATAAAAATGCAGTCTATAACGGGAAATTACTTTTTTTTAAATAAACTACGTATTGCATGCACTGGCCGCCTTAAGTTACGCGAAAAATTATTACGAAATCTTACCCACATACACAACTTGAGTACAATTTTCAAAATATTTTAATAATTTATGAGTAATTTGCATGAACTGAAAAAGGCATTGTTAAAATAAACCTGTTCTACAGATGAACAATTTCAGAGAATTCGCAATGAATTTTTAGTAAAAAGCAGATCAATCTCTTACGTATAAGGTAATCTTGAGGAGGAGGTGGAGAGCACGATAAGCCTAAATAGGTATGTTGAAACTGGTAAAGATTTTGCTTCGAGTAATTGTATTTTTTTTAGAAGAGAATTGAAGCTACAAATAACAAAATCCCACATGTAAGCACTACGTTTAAACTGACCACTAAGTAGTCATCTCACACTTTTAACTGTCTCTATAACATGAGCCGTATGTAAAAGAAGTTAGTTTGCCAAGATTATTCCTATTAAGTACATGGTACACATTATAAACCTATACTCATAACTAACTGCCAAAATTTTAGATCTTTTTTGATAAAACATCATATTTACTTTTTTTTTTTTAAAAAGAAGAAATATAAGAATTAGTAGTAGGAAGTAGTCCGTCTTTTCTCGATGTTTAATATTTCACCGATTTTCAATGCAGTATCTTCCAATAATCTTTTTCTCTCCTACAAGCTCTCTTTTCAAGGGGTTTCCTTGATGTTGACTCCTACTTCCGAGATTATACAAAAACAAATCAACTTGACCTTTCAGCTGAGTTTTTTCTTAGCTTGGAATTAAATCTATGTACTTCTCCACTTATTTGGACCATATAATAAATATCCTTAATAAGTGTCCCCTTTAATTTGACCAAAAGTTATTTGGAAGTATGCTAATTGTAATTTAGCTAAAATCGCTTAAACAAAACAAAATTAAGAAGATTAAATTTAAGGAAGGCCTGTTGTTAAAGAGGAGACTGCCCCAATTGAATCAGTTAAATAACGTTTTAAAAATAGTTGTTATAAATAGTCAAAATATTTTAACACCATGTATCACTGAAACCGTTAAATTTAATCCATCCCATTTCTTACATTTTTTGTTTTTATAGATGAGTACTATTACTTGTTTTAGCAATTCCGTTTAAATCCGAAGCAGCCTGCATAGTTCCATGACAAGTATGTCCTTCTCATCCATACTAGATTATAGGTGCACGCGGGACAATACTAGGGAATGCTATAGTAGATATAAGAGCGTCCGAAATTTTGACTGCCAAGTTACGCAAGTCACAGCAATAATATTTTAGACGCAAGGTTAAGGGGAGGTTACCGTCGAGAGGCATGAAAAATACATGAACTTTGATTTTTTTTTTAAATAAAGAAATACTTTTGGAAATGTATGTTAACGTATGTTATTCTTCTATCAATGGAGAGTAAAATACCAATTTTACTTATAAACTAAAAATGCAAAATGACGGCTCCTGCTCCCATCAAACAAAACCGTGCACGGCGTGTTTTGGTCTGCAAGGGGCGTTCCACAACTTTGCCAGTTCATCCGAAACAAATAGGGTTGAAAATGATTAAACTAGATAAAATTTGGGGGCCTTACTACCGGTTTTCGTTTTCAAAAAAACCTTTGAATAACAAAATGCCAGCCGTTAAAAAAAAAAAACATTTTTTGTCGTTATTTTTTTTTTGCTTCTACGGACGAAAAAACTATTTCTAAATTAACTTTCGATGGCCCCGCAAATTGAATTTCCTTTCAATTGCGCACAGATTCATGAGATGCATCCGTTGAAGCTGTAAAGGCCCCGTGCGCTGAAAAATGTTATGCCCAGAAAAACTCATATAAAGTTTAACGTTATAAAAAATTTTGACAGCTTACTTCAGCTATTCCAGCACCATACAGATGCTCTTCTTCTTCCTCCAAAAACAGATTGGACTGAATCTGAAGGTTAACGGTTTCCCGAAATTTATTAGGGTACCACAGGTAGCGAGAAACGGTCTCCCCAGCAAGCGCGCTCCGAGCGCCTCAGCTACCTGTTTTGCAGTTGGCGGTCGGTTCCGCTTTCAACAGGCTGTGAATTCTAAAATACTGTATTAAACAGCTGTTGATATGTCAATTATCACAAATGTAATTGCTTTTTCGATTTCATTGCAGAATTACATCAAAGAAAGCATTTGGTCTCAATAATTTATACTACAGCATAGTAAACTAAGAAATTGTTTGGGACAAATCGAATAATATAAAACTTTGTTTTTAAGACAGAGAGTGCAAATTCTACTTTACAGCAGTTTTGTTCTAAATTCCCCTGCATAGTTCTAAATTATGCTGAATAAACCTGAAGTATTACTACATCGTTTTTGCTGATTAACTACTACACATAAGCCCGTGCTCATGTCGTCAAATGAATGAAAGAGAAGATAAATTTTGCCAAGCATAAATTTCAAATGCATGAGTGGGAAGCAAACACAAAAATCCATGTCGTTTTGACGACGTGGTTTTACCATGAATTGTAGATTAGGCATTATAGACGAAACTCTGATTTTCAAGTGTCAGATCAAATACCGATGAGGCAACGTTAGTATGACATCACATAGGGGCTTGGACAAGAACGACTAACACACTATCCAAAATATGAATTATATTTTATCCTTAAGCTTAAGCTACACGGCTATAGATTTTGGCATGCGGAAACAACTTTTTCGGTCTCTGGAGAAAGTTTTATTTTAATTTATATTTTATTTTTGGGTCATTCCATAGAAAATGCGACCATCACCGATTTCGTTTTTTCTAAAAGAATTAAAAGACTTGGAAACCCTTAAAATTTGCTGATTTTTGGCATATATTCAAATAATCATAACTTTGATGTCTGCAGTTTATTTTACAGAAAAAGGTTTCTGGAAAAATTAAATAAAAAATGCCTTTTATAAGAAAAAAAAATTAAGGATAATAAAAATATTCCATATTCCTTTTAATACGTCAATTTTTTTAAATGTTTGTACTAATAATGCTGTTAGTAATTTATTAAAATCTGAAGTTGAGGTCTGTTATTTTTGAAAAAATCACACAAATTACTTTATCCTGTAAATTTTTTTAACCAAGGATATAATATTTTTTAAACTTATTCGCATAACATAAAAATATTAAAAAGTTTTGAACAGAAGCATACATATATTGAAATAATTCTTTCTAACAGTTAACAAAATTCTCTGGAGATAATGTAAAGATCAAACACAAATTTCATACATACACTTCGGAGACATGTCTCTAGAGGCTAGACACTATTTTCGTCTCCAGAGACCTAATTTTTTGATCTCCAGAGACAAAAGTCTCTTGTCATGTAAACATTTTGAAGATTTTAGTCCCTACAAACCGGAGACTAGAGATCACAGATCCGTCACCGTGCATCTTTACCTTTATGATACTAATTGTAACTAACAGTGATCCTTCATAAGATCAACACGATGTAAAGATTTCCTACATTTCTTAAGAAAACGTCGTAAGCTCGCTTAAAAGGAAAATCTGCATTCCTCACTTAACCATAAAAAGGATAGTGAAATTTTAAATCAGGTAGTTTCGCAAATTAAACATTTAGCGAAATGTCTGTCAACGTAATTATGAACGAATACTGTGGCTATTTAGAATTTTTATATGCTTAATTATGATAAATATATACAAACTCAATTGCATTTTCTTCTGATGACAATTTTTTTTTACATGTACATATACCGCACCAATTAAATCAAATGGTATTAGATTGGACCATATCTTTATTAGTTATAGTCCATCCCGTCCTGGAGTCTTTTATAAAGATATACCTTTATGCCTGAGGTCTACACTCCCCTCTAGCAGATGAAGATCCTGTTTTGCCAATACTAAAAGTACAGACGCTAAGAAGTGTACATACATGATTTTTTTCAAAAGTAAATGATGCTATTTTAAACAAAGTTCTCGAAAAATTTATCATCACTCAAATCAAAGGCTACCTCTGTAAATTTGATATGCTGGTATCAATCCAGTCAGATTTGCTGTGAAATAATACTAATGAAAGTGAAAACTAGCATATGGGATAATCTTTTTACAGACCCAGCATATTTTGCAAACCTCTATGGAGACACGCCTTGTCATATGCAGCATCAGCTCTCTCGAACCCTTTTATTTTATCTTAATTAGTACTCTCTTTTCCGTTCTTTGTAGTTAAATTATAATTAATTTTCATGTTATTTTATGTTATTATATTTATATTTTTAGTCTGTTTAATTTTCCTTTAAATTTTAAATTTAATTTTTTTATTACTCTTTTTTTTCGATATTCTGGCTTTCCATTTAGCTTAGGAACTACACTCATAATCAATGCTATATATCGTACATGCTACTTGATACAGAGCAAAAGACTGGATAATAGGTTGGTATGTTAGGGGATATTGAAAGGTTACCCACAGTACCTGTATGTAATTAAGAAATCCGAGGGCGATATACTATATGTACAACGCAATCTTAATACCGATGCTTACCTATTTCTTTTTTATTGGTCGAAATAACAAGCTGATGTCTCGAAGCATAGACTGACCAGTTTTTATATTCTGGCTTTCCTAGGTTACACACGTTATTGGGCACCACCAAATTATTAGGAATGAAAGAATTCATCTGTACGTCAGATTCAACTCTTAGCACCCAATGATCCAGAACATTCATGGCGTTTCCTACTCTTATATCACTGAGTCTCTCATCAAGGAGGATATTTATGAGGAGAATCAATAGCGCTTGGCAGACCTAAGAGCTTATTAGTGCACAAAACACTTCCTTAAGAGGACAGGATGTAGAGATGTAGTAATCTTTGCTTGTCAGGTGCAAAATCAGTTAAAAACGTTCATTATTACTTATCAGAAGAGAGAACAGCAAGGCACCAGTAAGCGCATGAAGCATGGTAAGATATAATGTTGTCATGGCCATGGCTCTTCTCTTCGACTGCTTTCAAAACAAAACAAATGCAGATAAATAAATTTACTTAATGGTGCATGTAAAAAAAAATCCCAGTATTTTAAATGTTCAACTAATGTGGGAATGAAACAATACTATCGAAGAGCATACCAAGGTTTGGTTTCATAGACACATGCAATAGATATAGGTAATCTCAATATTAGGTTGTTTAATTCTTTATTACAAGTAAAGTATCCAGATTTTAGCAAATGTAGTTTGAGTTCACACAAAATGTGATAATAAACTGTAAAAAAAGGTGTTTGTACTATATTTAAGTGCTAGTGTTTATAAATTCCTTCTCTTTTACTTCCTTTTATTCTAGTCATATTGATTGAAGGATACATGTAGTAGATAGTAAATAAAGAAATGTACACCAAAACTCCTGTAAAATGCCAGACTTCTAACACAACGATCATAAATTATTCCGGATTACAAGCGCATTCATCAAGGATTTATTTAATATTCTCTTCACTGAACACAATACGTTACGGCTACAAAAAAAATCAAGCACAAAATTGTACTCACCGAACCGCAACCCGCACAGAAGTATCCTTATCGTCACCCCCATCTGATGACATTTTCCGTTCAAAGTTTTGTGTTGAAATCTCTTCAGTAACCGTGGCACTATCCGCTGAGGCAATTGCCTCAGATGCCGACGTTTCCGCTGTAGACGCCGTGGCTGACAATCTTCTAAGTCGCCACCGTGAAGTTCTTAAATTTAAAAGATTTTACGCTGATAGCAAATGACACGCACTTGCATTGGATACCTTCCTTAAGCACAATGAAGAAAGGTAAATACCTGAAATGATAATACGAAACAAAATATAAAAAAATTAAAAAAAACTATTGAATAATCTTGATCAATTAAATATCTAAAAAATATATATATATACTCGTATTTAAAGAAAAGAAGTTTTTTATGTATTATTTCATAACTGTAAGTTTCGAAAAACTTGAATAAATGTCTTTTGAGAGAAAATTAGTGAGTGCATAGACAGGATGATGGTTGAAAGAATTAATTAACACGCAAGGCATGAGCTATAATAAGTACTTGCATGCGATAGTTTCTAATAAACCTTTGAAGGTAATATAAAAGAAATGTGTGAGAAATCGTTGCAAAAATGAAATAAAAGAACTAAAAATATGTACATGCAAAGGATTCCAAATAATATAGCAGTTGCGGAGAACTATTAAGTTTGTGGTATTAAATAAAGATGATTCTAGCACTAATGAGATTATCTGCAATGGACAGAAATGCAGAATATTTTAATAAATTGCAAATTGCGGAAAAATCAATAATTAGTATAAATATTAATATTCCCGAGACTCATATTTAATGTGAATAATATAATAAAGGTTATCAGTGACAAGAAATTGTAGGGCCAATAATATTGACCATTATCAACTTCTAGATTTTTAAACTCGTACTCTCCGAAGAATGGAGGGAGGATGAAGTGACACCAACTTATAAGGAAAGTACAAGGTGCGAGAAAATGTGGGGAAACATCTTCTGCAAGCTTTCGAGGAAAAATATTGTCCTGTCCCAGAATATATGGTCATATAGCAGCAAAGCCGCCCAAAAAAACAAGGAGCTTTAGAAGAGCAATTGCAACTAGAGAGACTTTGTGGCGGATTGGCGACGCGTGGCGAAACACCTTGTACGGACACATCACAATTGTAGGGTTTACGCTAAGTTCAGCGAAAATATACTTAATGAACTGGAAAGGTATATACAGGGTGTTCCGTAAATGTCTTTAATTCTTTAAGGGGATGAAAGTAGAGATCATTTGGGTCAAAAAAGTCTAGATACTTTTATATCGAACTCCGCTTGGTTTTCGAGTAAATCGATAATATCGATTTTCGAGATTTTGCATACCTTTTCAGAGTAATATCGTTATAAGTTCTATTGTAGGTAATGTATTGTGACTTTCAAACCTTTATTTAAAAGAACACATATTGGCCTTTCTAAGAATGTATAATAAGTTATAATTGTGCCTTCAATTATTTAAAAAAAAAAAACAGTTTTCTCTAGAATTTTTTATTTCATCAAAAATGTTTGTCGCGCTTCAGTGCACATTTATTCGAAATATCACCATTCCACGAACTTGGCAAAACTATGAGAAAATTTGCGCATTATATCCCCTTTCCAAAATGACCTCCATAAGTGCTATCAACAATAACAATCAAAAGTTATAAGCAAACATTTGGAAGATGTGCCCATCGAGGTAATCTTCAGTTTTTTCGTAGGATTCTATCTCCTCCTACAGTTTTTACCCTACGACAACCATTTATATGTCATTGTATGGGAATCTGAACTGGCTATAAGATAGGGTACTTTTCGATTTCGAATTTCGAAAATGGAGGGGGTAATTTCGAAAAAACACTTTTTTACCAAACTTGATATTTACGTAGATTTCGTTATTTCGCATCTTCATTTTTGCGGGAGGGGCAAGCTCTGGGAGGGGCGGGAGTTCAAAGTTTGAACTTTAAGCGGCTATATTTTCTCAACCAAGCATTGTTCTAGCAAGTAAGTCCTAAATTCATATATGGAAAAGACATTTTTTGTGGTTTTTATTCAAATGTAGCCGCTTAAAGTTGAAACTTGAACTCCCGCCCCTCCCAGAGCTTGCCCCTCCCGCAAAAATGAAGATGCGGAATAACGAAATCTACGTAAATATCAAGTTTTGTAAAAAAGTGTTTTTTCGAAATTACCCCCTCCATTTTCGAAATTCGAAATCAAAATGTACCCTATCTAATAGCCAGTTCAGATTCCCGTATAATGACATATAAATGGTTGTCGTAGGTTAAAAACTGTAGGAGGAGATAGAATCCTACGAAAAAACTGAAGATTACCTCGATGGGCACATCTTCCAAATGTTTGCTTATAAGTTTTGCTTGTTATTGTTGATAGCACTTAGGGAGGTCATTTTGGAAAGGAGACATAATGCGCAAATTTTTTCATGGTTTTGCCAAGTTAGTGCAATGGTGATATTTCGAATAAATGTACACTGAAGCGCGACAAAAATGTTGGTGAAATAAAAAATTCTAGAGAAAACTGTTTTTTTTTAAATAACTGAAGACACAATTATAACGTATTATACATTCGTGGAAGGGCCAATATGTGTTCTTTTAAATAAAGGTTTGATCGTCACAATCCATTACCTACAATAGAACTTATAACGAAATTACTCTGAAGAGGTATGCAAAATCTCGAAAATCGATATTATCGATTTACTCGAAAACCCAGCGGAGTTCGATATAAAAGTATATAGACTTTTTTGACCCAAATGACCTCTACTTTCATCCCCTTAAAGGATTAAAGACATTTAAGGAACACCCTGTATATATATATATAGTAGGCCGCGAATTTAATATGTAAAAATAAAAATAAAGAAATTTAGTTTTTAAGTCAGAATTGAACGAGAGCGATTAAACAAGGATTTTTTGGATGTTGTTACGCGGTTCAATATTATTATCATTATAACGTTTGATTTAAAAAGGAACGTAAAGAAGAATCGACTGAAAGATTATCATAAGACTTTCTACATAATAAAGAGGATTCTACAGGATACATAGTCTTTCACTAACCGGCTAATTTCACATATAAAATTTAGTTCAAATCTAAAATCTAGTATCTAGTTCGCCGCAGACTTTCCCAGTCTGACTTATTCAGAAGTAACGGATTACAGATATTACAGACTACCGAGGAACTTCACAGAGCTATGCTGTTACAGAGGTTTACGCTACACGGTTTAGAAGCAGTGCTGTAGTGTATTGGCCTTTCATTATAAACCCAACAGTGGAACACGGTGTGTCGTACCCGTCTTTAAGATAGTGCCAACACCATCATAATATACAATCCAACTTCGACTGTCATAGGGCCAGTTCGAAGTTGAAGCAGGAGATTATTACCGCTATAACAAGAGGCTACCACACAGTAGACTTCGCAGTTCCGAGCATCAGAAGGCTCATATATACTAGCATATCATTTCTTTCTCTTTCTTCCATAACATCAGGTAGATATCGTCGACGTTACGAGGGACTACCTATTGGTGTCACACTTCTGACACCAGGCAGGATTGGGGCGATTTGTTTCCCAATCTGATTCCTTTACTTACTCGTCATCCACGACCAACTAATAAGTGGTGTAATCTAATTACACCATAACTGGTGACCCCGACAAAGAAAGAGGACGCTCAACAAAATTGTTTTAAAATAAAAATCTAGACTTTTCTTGTGTTACTATTTAAACTTCTACCCAGGCAGAAGTTTTAAATTTTTACAATAGGAATTACTCCTGAAGAGCCTGCGAACCTCATTGGAGAGCATTTGCTTCTTTACCACCTCGAACATGTTTTAAGGAAACGAAAATCCATCCATTTTATCCAGAGCTTCCGTCGATTGCCCGTCGGCGCAATCAACATCTAGAAAATCTCTACATAACATCCAGAGCTTCCATCGGTTGCCCGTTAGCGCAACCAGCATCTAAAAGATCACTATATCTTATCAACCACCCGAAGATTGGAACCTTAGCAATTCGCAATAAGAACCAATACAAGAATCAAGCAATAAACCACAGCAAAAACCAAAAGGTTTGAAAGACCCATTAAGTTTGATGTTATTACCATATTTATTTATATCGTTTCAATTAAGCTAGTTTTAGTCTACTTATGCAAATTTATAGATTCACGAGTGTAAACTTCTTCCAGTTTCCAAAGTGTTCATTTCTTTCAATCGGATATAGTCTATTGTAGTTTGGCCCGTCGTCGAATCTGCAGTGATTTAATTTTAATTTCGTTTTTCATTCGTCATCTGTCAAAATGCCTGACCAATGGTCTTCTGTTGAGGACTTGTCAAATATTACTACTGGTCAGAACAGCGTCCCGCCGGCGACTCCTGGTGATGGGGCGACAAATGTTGTATTGTTGGAGCCTGCCCTTAATGCAGTCTCCGTTAAAAGTATGCCGTTCTGGAGAAGTAACCCAAAATTGTGGTTCCTCCATTTAGAGGCACAGTTTGCTGTAGCACGTATAACTCAACAAAAGACCATGTACTACCACACAATAGCTGCGCTTGATGAAAACATCATCAAAATTATCAGTCACATCGCTTACAACCCTCCAGAGGGGAACGAATACGATCGGTTGAAGGAAGCATCGATCTCCAGACTTTCTGGCAGTGAAACACGTGGACTAAAACAGCTGTTGACCGACTCACCCTTAGGTGATTCACAGCCCTCGCATCTGTTAAGGGAGATGCGAAATTTAAATAATGACAAATTGCCCGAGGAGGTACTCAGGT
The DNA here is from genome assembly GCA_963930735.1 of Dioctria linearis. Classification (NCBI taxonomy): domain Eukaryota; kingdom Metazoa; phylum Arthropoda; class Insecta; order Diptera; family Asilidae; genus Dioctria; species Dioctria linearis. The sequence continues at coordinate 148,450,752 of OZ005744.1, read as the reverse complement.
CCCTTTGGCTACAACGGTTGCCTGCTCACATGCAGGCTATTCTCGCCTGCAACAAGGAGAACCTGGAGTCGGTAGCATCAAACGCTGACACCATCGCCGAGGTCAATGCCAACCCTCAGGTGTATACGGTCTCCACGACTTCTGAAAGCCATAATTCTGCTCTTTCTTTGCTAACCGAAGAAGTTCGGAATTTGACCAAACTAGTTGCGGACTCATTGATTCTACACAAAAACCATCAAGGCGCTAATAGCTTACAGTCTAGAAGTAAGTTCAGACAGAGATCGCCATCACCACGTTTACAGTTTGGACAACAACGTAACGTCTGCTGGTACCATAAAACATACGCTCACGAGGCAAGAAATGCATCCCACCTTGCTCCTTTAAACCTCAAAATGCAAGGGCCAATTCAATTATTTCTTCTTCTTTAGAACTCCGTCGTGCCTTCCCTTGGCAATTCATCATTGCGAACATACCTAGACCCATCTTAGGCGCAGATTTTCTAGCTCATTATGGTTTACTGGTCAACGTCAAAGAAAAGTCACTCATTGATCCTTTGACCTCTCTGAAATCTTCTGGACAACGCGTAACTTGTCAAAATTCACCACTTTCAGTTTTAATAAACCCAGAAGTTTCGATCGAGATTCAAAATCTTTTGCATGAACATCATTCCATCACCGTGGAAACTGGTTTCATCAAGCAAGTGACACATAAAGTTACGCACCGTATTATCACTAATGGACCATCCATCGCGTCCAGGGTACGTCGTCTCTCACCCGAAAAACTGGTAGCAGCCAGAAAAGAATTTGACTTTCTTTTAAAACATGGAATTTGCAGACCTTCAAGCAGTAGTTGGTCCTCGCCACTACACCTCGTCAAAAAGAAAAATGGCGAATGGAGGCCTTGTGGAGACTACAGGCTTTTAAACGCTCGTACTGTGCCCGACCGCTATCCCATTCCGCGTATGCACGATTTTGTCTATCATTTGCAAGACTGTAAATTCTTCTCGACATTAGAGCTGGCTAAAGCCTATCACCAAATCCCAATTGAACCCGAGGACATTCCCAAAACTGCTATATGTACACCATTTGGACTCTTCGATTTCACGCGCATGACCTATGCAATGCAGCACAATCTTTTCAGAGGTTTATTAACACCGTGCTCCAAGAATTTTCGTTTTGCTTTGTCTTTCTCGACGACATTTTAATCGCTTCCCGGTCTAAATTAGAACATTTAACCCATTTGAGGAAAATTTTCACGCGGTTGCCTGAATTCGGTCTAATATTAAATGTCAACAAGTGCATGTTTTTACAATCCCAGATTAAATTCTTAGGTCATCTGGTTACAGTCGAAGGAATAAAACCTTCTCCTGACCGCGTTGCAGTTATTTCAAACATTAAGACACCTAAAACCGTAAAAGACCTACGTCGTTTTCTAGGCATAATAAATTTTTATCTTCGATTTCTCCCGCATGCGGCCACTATCAGAGTCTCCTTAACAATTATTTAACAGGTCCCAAGAAGAAGGGAGTACAGATCATCAACTGGTCTACGGAAGCCATCAAAGCCTTCGAGGAGGTAAAATCCCAGCTGTCTCAAACAACCCTCCTGGCTTTTCCCGTCCTTTCGGCAGAGCTTGCATTATACGTTGATGCATCAGACTCAGCATAGGAGACGCACTCCACCAAAAAGTCGAGAATCACTGGCAACCACTCGGTTTTTATTCTGTCAAATTGAACAACGCCCAGCGCAATTATAGCGCTTACGATAGAGAGCTACTCGCTGCCTATCAGGGCATCAAATATTTTCGTCACTATTTAGAAGGAAGAACTTTTACACTGTACTCTGATCACAAACCTCTAACATTCGCATTCAGGCAAAATCCGGACAAAGCTTCCCCAAGGCAGCTACGACATTTAGATTTTATTGGGCAATTTACTACTGACATCAGACACGTCGCAGGCAAAGATAACATCGTTGCCGACACACTGTCACGGTTAGACGAGATTCACCTTCCCAGCGTTATTGATTTCGGAGCTATTGCCGATACCCAAATTGAGGACGATGAATTAGACAAACTGGTACAAAATTCCAGATTTAAATTCGAGAAATTGCCAATTTTCGGCACAAATAAGCAACTATTCTGTGAGGGTTCTCATATCGGAGCCAGACCTTTCATTCCTCGCAAATTTAGAAAGCAAGTGTTCAATTCCGTCCATAATCTCGCTCACCCTGGCATTCGTACGTCAAACAAAATGGTTACCTCCCGATATTTTTGGCCTTCTATAAATAAGGATGTAAACTCCTGGGCTCGCGCTTGTATAGCATGCCAACAGAGCAAAGTGTCAAGACATGTCAAGACAGCTCCAGGCTCTTTTCCTACATCGTCACATCGCTTCCAAGACATACATGTCGACATCATCGGTCCTATGCCCCCATCCAACGGTTTCAGATACACAGATACCACAGCCTATCACCCCCAGGCCAACGGCTTCCTCGAACGCTGGCACAGATCACTAAAAGCAACAATAATGGCTTACAAGGACAAATCCTGTTCAAAAGTTCTGCCGTTGGCACTATTAGGACTCCGAATAGCTTCCAGAGAGGAATTTCAAGCCACTCCAGCAGAGCTAGTCTACGGTGAAGGCTTACGGCTACCAGGGGATTTCCTGCAGAGCTCAACAAGTCTTCCACAAAATGAGTTCATCACCTCGCTACGAAACATTTTCTCGGACCTTAGACCCGTTCAGGCCTCAAATCATTCTCGACAATCTTGTTTTAAATTCAAAAACCTCGATAACTGCTCGCACGCGTTTTTGCGAACAGACTCGGTTCGAGCTTCTCTCCAACCTCCTTACGAAGAACCGTACGAAATTATCGCCAGGAAAGAGAAATACTTCTCGCTAAAAGTCAAAAACAAAGAGATCAACATTTCCTTGGACAGATTGAAACCATGTTTTAGCGAAACAAACAACGATATTCTTCAGGCACAGCAAGACCAAGCTAGCGACTCACAGGTAACGCTCCCACCAATAAGTGAAGGGCCGGCTAAACCAGCGCCCGGAAATTCAATCAACAACCGGGTTACTAATTACACACGTGACCTCATAATCCCAGAAACAATAGTCTCACCTCAAATACACCTGGATATTCCACTTACCACACCACCTAATACACGTAACTTTCGAGGTGTTAGGTTTCTCCCAGATGGAAACACAATTGTACGACAGCAAACCACCAGAACTGGACGAACCACGCAACCTCCACGCAAATACATGTATCGCTAAGCCAGCGGTTTCGCTGGCGGGGGAGTGTTGTGGCGGATTGGCGAAGCGTGGCGAAACACCTTGTACGGACACATCACAATTGTAGGGTTTACGCTAAGTTCAGCGAAAATATACTTTATGAACTGGAAAGGTATATATATATATAGTAGGCCGCGAATTAAAAATAAAAATAAAGAAATTTAGTTTTTAAGTCAGAATTGAACGAGAGCGATTAAAAAAGTATTTTTTGGATGTTGTTACGCTGTTCAATATTATTATCATTATAACGTTTGATTTAAAAAGGAACGTAAAGAAGCATCGACTGAAAGATTATCATAAGACTTTCTACATAATAAAGAGGATTCTACAGGATACATAGTCTTTCACTAGACGGCTAATTTCACATATAAAATTTAGTTCAAATCCAAAATCTAGTATCTAGTTCGCCGCAGACTTTCCCAGTCTGACTTATTCAGAAGTAACGGATTACAGATATTACAGACTACCGAGGAACTTCACAGAGCTGTGCTGTTACAGAGGTTTACGCTACACGGTTTAGAATCAGTGCTGTAGTGTATTGGCCTTTCATTATAAACCCAACAGTGGAACACGGTGTATCGTACCCGTCTTTAAGATAGTGCCAACACCATCATAATATACAATCCAACTTCGACTGTCATAGGGCCAGTTCGAAGTTGAAGCAGGAGATTATTACCGCTATAACAAGAGGCTACCACACAGTAGACTTCGCAGTTCCGAGCATCAGAAGGCTCATATATACTAGCATATCATTTCTTTCTCTTTCTTCCATAACATCAGGTAGATATCGTCGACGTTACGAGGGACTACCTATTGGTGTCACACTTCTCACACCAGGCAGGACTGGGGCGATTTGTTTCCCAATCTGATTCCTTTACTTACTCGTCATCCACGACCAACTAATAAGTGGTGTAATCTAATTACACCATAACTTCACCATCATCAACGCAAGAAGAAAAACAAAATTGGCACATGTGATAAGAGCGGCTTTAGCCTTTACGCCAAAGTCGATTTCCAGCATAATAATACCTTTGTGTTCTGAAACGAAAGCAAACACGTGGCAGTTATTGACATCAATTCCAACCGAAGTGATACTCGCCGTATTTCCTACTGTAGTTTCAGTTGTATCCTCCGATAAACAGCTAAGTGGCAATTATCAAGACCATCATCGTCATTCGTTCTCTTTCGTTTTCATATGATGCTGAGTTATATCCTGCGACCAACAATTTTCCCTTGGAATACTAACTGTAGGTCTGTCCGACGTATACACCAAACCAACGAAAGTCGTGTTCAATGAGTCCCGATGCGAACCGAGCATGCATACCTCCCTAAATTTTCAAAGGAGATTTGGGAATGACCATGACAAGGTTCGCGCTATTCACTTGAAAATTGTAGACATGAGTCTTGGTATAGGTATTTTAGGTACCAGCCAGGAAATGTTCATCACTTTAAATAAGGATTGAATGCTACGGTAAGGCTTTTACTTGAACATATCCGGATCAAGATACTAGATTGTTCAAAGCACCGACACAAAGTGTCACGTTTGCCATTCATTGCGGCATCTGAATTCTGACTTCCTTTGCTTTTCCCCAAGAATAGCAAAAAGATGACTGACAAAAGATAGTTCCGAAGCAAAGCAACACTACGGTAGTGGTTCCTTCTGAACCTTCCGACAGTTCTCAAATTGCTATCATAGAGTAGCCTGAAAATGCTACTACAAATCCAATGAGCTAGCAATTATGTTTTTATGAATATGATCATAGAATAATAATAACAAGGCTGAAAAATTCTACTTATATTATATATAAACGAAAAAAGACAAGTTAGTGTCCAACAACTTCAATTAGACATGGAGCCAGACAAAAATCTAACAGTGAGTGCTTGGATTACATCTTAACTCACCAAAGTATCAGTATCTCACAAGGCTTTGCTTCTCTTCGGTGGGCCTCTCATAAAATTGCAACTGTTTTTACGAAAGTTAAAGAAGTAAATTTAATCAGCACTTATAAGACCTGCTGTTACACATGGCTATTATCACCCATGGGCCTTACCAAAGAAAAGCATTAGACTGTTAGACATTTTCGAACAGAACGTTCTTTGTATGAAGCAAATCGAGCCAAAAATGGTGGTTGTCAGCAAAACATAAACTATAGAAATTTTTGGCGATCTTAAAATTGTAAAGTACATTAAATCTGACAGATTTAGATAGCTTAGCTAGGTTTCAAGAATGAACAACTGCAGGATTATCTAATTTATCCTCGAGTTAAGTCCCGTCCCAAAGGTTGTAAGAAATGCCGAAAGTTCCACATGAACCGTCAAATGCAGAATGCATGCCTCCAAATGAATGGTCACATGAAGCTACTTAATAATGAGTGAACAATGAAAGATTTCCGATGTGCGTATTCTCATTAAGATATTAGTGTATACAGTTTATGTAATTCATCGACCATTCATTTGCGATAAATGAGAAATTTGCGACGGAATTAGCTCAATTAAAGTAGATATCGATGGAGAAGCGATGTAAGGGCGGATAAAACTCTACTCAATGTTGATGATCAGAATAGAATATTTGGAAATGTTAAATGTAACGGAAAGTAGATCAAACTGTAAGATCTACTTTCCGTTACATGTAGCTATTTCCGTCCAAGCGCTAGTAGTCGTAAAAAAATTATTTTTTTTACTGACAATCGCATAAGTTCATTTTCTCGTACTATTCGTATTTCTAAACTCTGTAATATCATTTTTACAATCATTTGATATAAACCACGTTCCCTCCATCCAACAGTCGTATAATTGTCTGTTTAACCTCAATATCTAAAAAACTACTTTAATAGCAAATGATTCAATTATTATTAGAAATCGACAAATCAATGACCCAAATAGTGCCCTGAAACACCAGAATGTGCGAAATCGCATTATGATAGTAAAATAGAAAAGCCAATCCGATCTATGTACTTCAGACGTTCAGACTTTTCTCACTGCACATCCCCAAGGCCATAAAATAAATGTGCTACCTAAAAGGCTACAGTCGTGGTAAGAAAAAATAGAAATCTGGGGTTAATTGGAGGTTGTTTTCAAGTTATCTGGTAAGTGTGCAATTTTCCATCTCTAATCGAACTTCATATAATGTGCTTATAACTAGGTGCACCTGGATGCCATATCGACCATTATGCGGTTATACCAGACCAAAGGTCTGATGCACTGTAAGCAATAGCATCACCAACTGCGACAAAGAAACACCTAATGGATATTGTAAAAATGTAAGAAAATAAATGCCCAATAAAGGCAACAATTTGGGTTATTTAGCACTTGCCAAATTGAATTTGTATTACGAACCTAATTAATGATAATTACCGGTTAAAATTTTAGTTCTAAAACTTGTATATTTTTGATATTCCTGATTGAGTTATAGTGGAATGACTAATTTGGAATGTCAAAAGAGTATCACATTCTACAAATTTTAGTGGCCATGGGAACATTTGAGGTATTTTACAGCAATGCCATATACCTATAAGTACATATATTTACCTCGTCCTTAAAGACATTCATTAAAAAATGTGTAAAGAAAAATCTAAAAATAAGCTGAGGATTTCTGCAGCAATCAATGGAAAGAGAAAACAGGATAAGCAATGATCATAGACATTTTTAGATACATATCCCTGTGCCGCAACTACACATTTCTAACTTCAACATCATAATGTCGAAGGCTCTGATCTGATCAAGTTGTGGTACGAATTGTATCTCTTAAATGGACCAATTCAACATTGGAGAACTTGACTTTTCAAACCAGGGCATAATTTATGAGGGCTTTACTACCAATTGGATGAAGTGCCCAAGTAAATGAGCTGGTACTATGTATGTACACATGGGTCATTCCATAGCAAATCGACCAAAAATCACGAAAAGTGTGACATGACCATCACCAATTTTTTTTAAATTTGTACTTGGAGGGTTTGTGAAAACAAAAATACAAATTAAAAATTTTCCTTCTACAGTGCGTATTTCGCGAGTTATGGCATTTTCAAAATTTCGCAAAAATGCTGTCGTGGTCTTCTTTAAAAATTCATATATATTTTTTTATTTATGCTAGGACAGTGAAATATGGCTCATTTGAAAGATAGTATCTAAGAAAAGGATAAGGATTTTATCCTTTATCCTTGAATATCCTGGAAGACGTACTTTTGATTTTGTTCATTTTGTTATATTTTATACTTTATATTATCCACTAAAGCATATTAAAATTTCAAAAAATCCATTTATAACTACCTACAAATAAAAAAATATTATTTCTACACGGGTTGTCCCGTATGTGGTTTTGCATCTGAAGGCTATAGATAGGCCATGCTTAGACAAGCAAAAAATTGTATGGAAGGTGGGGAAAATCCTTAAGGTTTTCGAGATAAAGGGATTTAAAAATACTTGCGTATATTTTTATATATCATCCTGTAACTTCTTAAGGTTGCAGCCTATGATGATTTAAAATTTTGTAGCTTGATAATCGTTGGACCTCTCCAATGGTGTACAAATTTGACCCCTCCTCTTCTCCGTTTTGAAGTTAAAGTTCAACAAATTTAAAATTTTGGATTTTTAACTCGGTTTTTTTAACTACTGTATTTATCAAAAAACACGTCATCAACACCAATGTTTCATATGGGATTTAAGAAGCCCAAAAGCTTCCTTTTAAAATAATTTATCACACTCTCTACCTAAATCGTAACCCTTTCTGCGTTTTTTGCCCCTTTTTTTAAGTATATCCATCGACGGGCTCAAAAGCTCATTCCTAAAAGATAATTGCCTACTTTTTTGGCATTTATTGAATTTTTTCGATATTCAAAGATAAAGGATAAAATCCTTATCCTTGATGTCCTTTTTCGCGTATATTCTTAAGATTCTATTTTTCTTAGATAGCATGAAATACTATCTTTCAAATGAGCCATATTTCACTGTCCTAGCATAAATAAAAAATATATATGAATCTTTAAAGAAGACAAACCCTGCAAGTACGTAAAGGCCCTCAAAAACAGTATTAACTCCAAAAACTATCTACAGGGACGCAACAATTTCGCAACAATTATTCCTAAGCTAAAAGGAAGTTACCCATAATGTTAAACAAGATAAAAATCAGCAAACTATTTAAATTGTATCAATCACCTTGCCATCGGCATATTATTACCTGCCGCCACGGGTAAATCAACTACATTGCATATTCAACGGAATAAATGCAAAGTAGAGTACCTGGTCCTGGTCATCAACCTGGGCTGTGAACATCATTATTAGTGTTATGGTCGTAGCGTATTGCATATAGCAATATGCTACATTGATAAGACTGCAGCGTGTATGCCGGCGGCTGTCAATCAGAATATTCGAATGCACCCAGACCGAGAGAAGTACGTTTCCTCGAGCTCGGGGTGACATGCTGATGAGAAAAGTAAAAGAAGAAGAAGACAATCTTCTCTGTCATTTGTGATCCATCGAGGAGCTACATCAGTGAATGAACAAAAAATAAATTTCCGCAAACATCTGCGAGTAAACACAACCTTTATTTTCGTCTACCCCGCACAAAATCCACCACTTTTTCGGGAAGGAAAAATTACTTGGCTGGAAGAACAGTCAACTTTTCTTTATTCAAAAAGGTGCCGAAGGATATTCTAATGTATCAAATACACCAAAGCTATACTAATTAGTGGCAGCCACTGTACCTTATTGCAGAAAAAAAAATCTGAACAATATTAACTGGATAGTTTATCTATACGGAGAAAACTTGTACCAGTGCAGCACTTTGCTTGATTTATAGTTCCAGACTTTATGGTTGCAATGTCGGAACGTGTAGAGTATTACTTTGTAAAAGTGCTAAAAATAAGGCTCCGTGATTTGTTCAATTTTCTGTGGATCATAATGTATTAAACAACGATGAAATGCTACGGCTAAGGCGAATTGCTTTGGATATACAAAAGTAAGAAAATTTCCCATTTATAGCACCAGATGCTTAGGATATTATATAGGCAAAAGAGGCTATAGAGATTGTGATCTATTTACTGTAGCAAGAATTGAATTATAATAAAATTAATACATATTGTGCTTTAATCCACTCATCATAAAAAAAATAATTGACATATTTCACAAAACACAAATGATTTTATAACTGTAAAATAAATGAGCAAGAGTACAGACGTGTGCAAAACTAAAGCATCTTTGCAACATCTTCAGCTAACGGGGTTTTTCTATGTAACTCTTGTGCATTTATGCTAGAGAATATTGCTAAAAACAGATATTAAAAATTTCTGCTCATTCTTCTTCATAAGATCGGAGCGAGCTTTATTTACCGTCCAAAAGGAACACAACTAATAGACTCAAATCGAATGCTAATAAATGAAAGTGCCTGCTTCGATTGTTCTGCTTTTATATTATAGCCATATGCACTACTGCGTACGAAAAAAAGTTGCCACTCTGCGCTACTATACTCCACTCTGCATACATATAGGTGGCCCAAAAAGTGTTAAAATATCTAAATACTCATTCAGAATTTGTTAGTTAATGTACTTTTAAACTTTTATGCAGAATTTCAATGAAATTCATTAAGCGTGAAACACAGTGCTGGCTTTTCCAACCTGGCCGGCCTCACCAACTTTGACAGTTCTGTAGAATATATGAGATCAGGTGGTTATCTAGCTCCCAATGACAAAGTTAACGGTCATGTTGAGGTTGAATTCAAGTAGGTCTACTTTCTACTCTGGTGTAAGTTTGGCAGCTTTTGGATTTTTTTTTTTTTAAAGAGAAAGTCCGGGAATTACATTTACCGTCAAAAGTTATTCCTGCTGTAGTAAATTATTACAACATTATTAGAATTTTCAAGCCAACAGCTCAATTAACTGCTATCATACAGAAGTTGTCAGAGTTCGTATTGTGAGTTGCAAAAGTTTGCATGGCTCACCAGGTTGAGATTCTTAAAGTTATTCTGAGGTGGAAGTTCGAAGTCACTTAAATCGAAAATAGTGACTTTTTGGCTGTTTTGGATTTTCAGGTAAACTGCTTCAACATTTTCTGTCATAACTTTTAATTTGACAACATTTTTTCTCGATTCTTTTTAGAAAATTAAATTCTTCTATGTTTTATAAATTTTTCAAAATGAACATTTGGACCCAGAACTCCAATAGTTGACTTCGCAGCAATTTCTTTGTAAGGAAAAGTAGCGCGGAGCTATATTTTTCTACTATAACATAATCTACAATCAATTATCTTTCTAGCGACTAGAGCTTAGTGGTGATGTAGAGTATGTATTGTATCATACTGTAGGAAAATGATGTATACAAAAAGCAAGAGAAAAAGAGAAAATTGACCAATAATATTATACTCGGCCTAGAGGAACATAAAAGATGATTAAAGTAAAATCCCAAAGTTCTGTATGGCAACACTAAGAAGCAATTGCCCGATTTAGTTCATTTTTGAAATTTTATTTCAAATTTTTTTGAAAACACAAAATTTCTGCTGTAGTAAATTATTACAACATTATTAGAATTTTCAAGCCAACAGCTCAATTAACTGCTATCATACAGAAGTTGTCAGAGTTCGTATTGTGAGTTGCAAAAGTTTGTATGGCTCACCAGGTTGAGATTCTTAAAGTTATTCTGAGGTGGAAGTTCGAAGTCACTTAAATCGAAAATAGTGACTTTTTGGCTGTTTTGGATTTTCAGGAAAACTGCTTCAACATTTTCTGTCATAACTTTTAATTTGACAACATTTTTTCTCGATTCTTTTTAGAAAATTAAATTCTTCTATGTTTTATAAATTTTTCAAAATGAACATTTGGACCCGGAACTCCAATAGTTGACTTCGCAGCAATTTCTTTGTAAGGAAAAGTAGCGCGGAGCTATATTTTTCTACTATAACATAATCTACAATCAATTATCTTTCTAGCGACTAGAGCTTAGTGGTGATGTAGAGTATGTATTGTATCATACTGTAGCAAAATGATGTATACAAAAAGCAAGAGAAAAAGAGAAAATTGACCAATAATATTATACTCGGCCTAGAGGAACATAAAAGATGATTAAAGTAAAATCCCAAAGTTCTGTATGGCAACACTAAGAAGCAATTGCCCGATTTAGTTCATTTTTGAAATTTTATTTCAAATTTTTTGAAAACACAAAATTTCTGCTCTGTAGGTCGACGCGTTCGCAGGCATTGTCCAAATATATATTCAAAACCCAAAGATTTGTATGGCAACACCTAGAAAGGATTGCCCGATTTAGTCCATTTTCCAACTTGTATTTGCAATTTTTCTAGCAGTGCAGCACTGTAAATGTTCGATGGGACAACTTTTATAGCAGAAGTGCAGCACTAGGTTTGCACTGACTTCCGCCTACTTTTCTCGGTGTTACAAATACATATTCAAGTTGAATTGTCATCTGCTCTGTCGCGATTATTTTTGAAATTATTGGGTTAAATGAATTAAAAGATTTTATTTGGGTTATTTGCATAAAGTTTAAAACGGAATTTGTTTATATACATATATCAATAAAGAACAATTATTACGTTTGATAGTTCCGTATATACATATAATACATACGTGTGTCCACAAATACGAATATGACAGAAATATGTTCGATGGACTTCAGTGCTCCCAGTTCTCCACTGCCAGAAAAATGCAACACTGAAATGGTCCCATCGAAATCGATATAAAAGAGCCGTGTACAAAATATTGAGCTGTCAACTTCGACGCGTTCCCAGATAGTGTGAAAATATGTATATAGTGAAAAGCCAAAGTTTTGTATGGAAACACTAAAAAGGGGCTGCCTGATTTAGTCCATTTTTGAAATTTTATTTACTATTGCCAAATTTACGATGTAACTAATTTTAGCTCTCTACGTCAACTCGTTCTCGGATAGTACCCAAATATATACAGGGTGTTTCCCACTGGGAGGTAAATAGAGCGGCAGGTGATAGTACTCACCTAGACGAACCAAAAATTGTATGGCACGGGGGGAGGGGGGGCATATCAACGGTTTAGGAGTTACAGGGTGATTAAGAAAAAAGCTAGTTTTTCACAAAACACCCTATATCTTAAAAACTACGGGCGTACGGTCACAGTTGAGAGCTCATTGTATGCAGAACTTCTATGCCCCCCCCCCCCCCTGCAATACAATTTTTGGTTCGTCTAGGTGAGTACTATCACCTCCTGCTCTATTGACCTCCTAGTGGGAAACACCCTGTATAGTGAAAAACGAGATTTTCGTATAGCAGCCCTAGGACGGTGTTGTCTGAATTGTCCCATTTTCGAACTTAAATTTATTTTTTTTAAAGCCCGTGTGCATCCAGGTTCGCTCTGGAGGCAATCCCCGTTCAATCGAACGGTTTCAGAGTGCACCTGAAAAAGTTCGCTTGTGTATGTATACTAACGTCAAAGTAGCTATGAACTTTTTGCGAAAACTGGTTGGTAGTTTGTTTGCGAATAACTTTGAGGATAATATAATAATAGTAGTGGTCTTAATAAAAATGATTGACTTTAAAGTTAATTAAATAATATCAAATAACAACTAGACTTTGTTTGTGTGAGTGAACTCATAGTGTACCCGAGTAAATTTTCCGTGTGAAACTGATGCTTTTTGGGTTGCCACCAGAGACAACCCGTGACGTCATTTTTGCTTCAAACGAACGCTTTGACAGCATTTAGGTTGCTTCCAGAGCGAAACTGATGTTCAAACGAAAACGACATAAGTGAACGCGTTCTTGAGTTATCGAGCGGACGGACAGACAGACAAATTCTGAATAAGCATTTAGACATTTAATGCTTTAGCAAACCCAAACATTTTTGAGCCACCCTAATATACACATGTATACATATATTAACATTGTGTTTCTTAAAGAAGGCTGAATAATCATCCAAAGCGTAGAAGAATAAAGCATATTTTTCGATTCAAATTGTATGTTCTTCCTGTAACCGAAAGCCCGAGGAAATTCTTAATGAACATTGAAAAAAAACCGTCAAGAAATACTCTAAAAGATAAAAATCTTTTTATATACCTTCCACAGATTTAGAGTTTTTCGCTAACAATTTACCAAAAAGTACCTACCACCCTTTCTCGAAACCGAAGCACAATGACCCCGAAAGCGTAAAATTAATAACAAATTTAAAAATTTATTATTCAATTAAAATTCAAAAATTACCTCGCCGGCGTCTACCTTGGTAGTGTTTTATTTAATCAGCTTATACCTATTCTGGTTTTTCGAGTTTTTTCATAGTTTTATATTTTCCGATCTAATTTTTAAATATTTCATAAATAAAGCGTGAACGTTTCTTACTCCATTGAAAATAATGCGAAAAGCAAAGTTTCTTTCTGGAATTCCAATAAGATGTTGAAAAAAAACAAAAGAATAAAAATTCTGGTTTTTTTTTACGCCTTTATAAAGTCCCACAAGCGTGCAATATAACAAACATAAATACCTGTGACATACCGTCTAAAATATTCATATCGCCTCTAGTTTGTGAAAACAGGTTTCCAAAAGCCAGGTTTGCTAATTAAAAAAAAAAGGCTCCTCTTATTACAACAATTTTTGTAACATAATAGACGTAGGTACCTACTGTCTGCTGGCCAGAAAAGCAACTTTTCAGAACTTCATAAGTCTAAAGAAAGAATTGTGTATTAAAATGTCTTTCTAGGGAAAATATGAACGGTGGCTGAATTAACCGCTGCCATGGTGAAATGTTAGCCTTCACTGACCAAGCTAATTCTTACACATACATATATGTTTGCACATCGGTAGCCGATAAGACCCATTCCCATTGAAAGCCACCCGAGCACAGCGCTTAGACGGACCTACCTTGGTCATCTAATAAACACCAGCAAATGCATGCACAATGCACCTTGGTAGTAGCTGCCCGAGCATAAATTTCTTCCGTCGTTTTTCACATTTTTACATTTCAAAGACTTCTTCTTTTCAGATACTCTAGGTCTTTGGGAAACTAACTAATGCAAAGAAAAACAGTTATTGCGTGGGAGCGTCATAGCAGATTTTTGTTTACTTCTCCTCCAAAGCAATATTATTATGAAAGCGATATGTGGGAAGTGGATCGTACAGTGGTAGCCGCAGTCTGTAGCACCTTTCAGACATCTTGACTGCAGTCAAACTATAAATAATTCAGACAGGCTATCACTATACTTCTCCATCTTGCGGGTGCACAATGTCCAAACATGAATGAATTTTGTAATCTGTATGTATAAGCACGTGGTCGATTCGCGTAGGTAAAAATAATCTATTCAATTTTACGAAGAGTTTATGAGAAAAAGGAAACATTCACGAACCTTATTATTGGAGGATATTAAATTATACTCACTGCTGGACAAATTTGAACTCTTTTCGTGTAAACGGAACAAAATTTGTATTTTCAATCATATCAATAAATCTTCATTTATAATTGGATTTGTTCGTAAGACTTTTTCGAATTAAGCTGTTGCTGGCTTTTTAAATAAATTTAATAAAACTAAAAGAATAAAGAATATTTCAAAAGAATTATAACTCAACCCTGAAATGTATTTGCTTTTATTTCAAAATTTTTTGCAAAGTAGTATATAACAACAACAACAAAGTGAGTTTAAGAAAAAAAAACTGTTACTACGGAAGTTTGATTACGTTAAATTTTTGCTGAACAATACAACTTCCCAGCGGTTGGTAACTATAGGTCTGTCTGTTAACAATTTGCAGAACAATTTTAAGAATTTGCTCACAAACAGACTGTTCACTTGAAACCTAAATTTCCCCTTTGGCACTTTTGCACATTTTGGTTCATACTCAAGAGAATGTGTAACTTCGATATAAAATCAATTGAGTAGTCAAAAGTATTGCTTTTGAGATTAAGCTTTTTGTTGTTTTATTGAGTGAATGCAAAAGTGATCATCTTCTAAAAATTCGCGATTATTATATGTAGACACTGGAAAGCATAATTGTCGTACGTAACCGACCAAAATGAAACTTTTCACTAGAGCCCAAAAATCAAAACAAAAATCAAAACTTCAAAACTAGCTAGTTTTTAGAAATTATATCCATAATTTGCAATGAGCAAAATTACACTAAAGTGAGTATAATATAGTGTAATGTATGGAACGAAATTATTGTTAAAAAACTTATGGCAACTGAAATGCTGTATCAAATATACCTTATTTATTTGTATGATATATGTGATGTTATGGAATTAAGTTGAGAGTGATGGACTTCGGACGTTAAGTCCAGACTGCCAGCATGAGCTGACAGATCACTCGATAACAGCGTTGTATACAGGATGGCACGCTAGTCCACCTCGCCTATTGGCGGAGAGTGTGGGGGGTTCCACAAAACAACCTGCCGCTGTTACCAACCATAGACAAAACGAGATATCGTGCCTTCAACAAACGAGCAGCTAGCACACACTCGAACCTGAAGGTACCCTTACGTCACTTACCTGTATCTAGGTGGAAGGCGTAGATGTTTTACCTTCCTTTGCCGGCCCCATCCTCCCATTTGACTTTGGGGGGGCACAATTGTCCAAAGTCCCTTGTTGACCTATAACGAGCGAGAGAGACTAGGCGAGCCTAGACGACCTTCATGCAAGAGGGCTCCAGGAGGATGAGTGAGAAGAAGAGCAAACTCTTAGGGCAACATTACGTTACAAAAATTTATCTTTATTATCAGAAGCTGAGGTAATTCATAACTATCACCAATATCGAACTTCTGCTGTATCCAAGTTCTATGTTTAAAACAAGATCTAACTTTTGATGTACAATTCCTAGCACAGTACAAGACATGTTGTATAAATAAAAGTCTGAGTTATTATTAAGTTTTTATTTAATACTCTTTTAACGTAAAAGACCGTATTCTGAATTATCTATAAGTTAAAAATAATAGAGTAACTAATTAAATAAGTAAGCTATTTTATGTAGGAGGAGATTATTTGTTTGCAGGCAAATTTTTGCGTTACGTGATGTGGAAACACCACTGACATATATACAAGGGACTGCTGACGCTACAAAAATTGCTTACATTATTTGACATTATTATGGGATCACTTTTATACAGTTGTCTCTTTTTGGTTGAACTACTTTTTTTCGCTGAACTATAAATAATAATAAGTTCTATACAAAATCCGCCATAGTCCAGTTTCAGTTCAGTGGTCTTCCAAATGAATATATAGAATAGAAATGGATGGCAATACAGTATTTGTAATCCTTTCTCTGCCCCCAAACCTACTTTTAGGGACAGACAGACAAAAATTGCGTAAATTTATTTATTTAAAACTCAAGTTTAAAAAATATTTGATGTTGTAGAAGATAAGCTTCCAAGAATAGAAATAATTTCGAATGGATCTGTAATTTGCTGAACTTTTAATATGAATATTAAAACGAAAGTAAAACTTGAAATTAAGATAATTGTCACACCCTGCCAACATATATGTCAGTGGGAAACACTGACATGTATAAAATGGACTGCTTCATTTTCTTTTTCATGTGGGACGAGTTTTGTTTCAAGTTGAATTTTAGCCATAATAATCGTATTACAAGCTCAACAAATTCCAACTACATTCGAAATTATTACTTTCATTATAAGATTACCTTCTATAACATCAAATATGCCTTAAACTCGATTTTTAAGGAAATGAAATTAAGCAATTTTTGTTTAGTCAATCATAAAAGTACGTATGAGGGACGAGAAGGGATTGCAAATATTGTATTGCCATCTATTTCTATTCTAAATATTCATTTGGAAAATCCACTGAACTATGGTAGATACCGTACAGAATTTATTATTTGATATTTATCAGAATAAAATACTTAAACAGAAAAGAGGAAACTATAGAAAAGTGATCTTATCTTAATGTAAGCAATTTCAATACTGTCAGTGGTCCATGATTTCCCTGCGGAAAATATTGCGAGCCCTCCCTAAGAAAGTCATAAGTGAACAATAATTTTAGAATATAAACATGAAATGCTCGCTTTATACTCATCTGAAGAGAGCGTGGAGAGTAACAGAAAATCCCAGTAAAAAATTTACTGCTTAACTTTCGAATGAAATCGACGAGATAAATTACAATAAAGGGGGGAGGGTGCAAAAGAGAATACTCCTTTCCTTTCTCAGGAGGATTCTCGGATGCATGTAATTATGCTCCCATTTCCAGCTGACACATGTCAGTGGATGGTAATCTAATACTCTCCCACATCAAGCATACATTTTACCTGTAAGGCAACGTGCGAACCGCGTCCTACACACTTAAATTGTTGCTAGACTGCAACAAATGGATTGTCGTACTTTATGAATAATACTCGTACACTAGGCTTATCGCGAAATTAGTAAGAACGGACGGGTAAATTAAAACTGGTAATATTTACATTTTTAAAACAAAAAGAATGGTTATCTTCAAAAAAGCGTTATTTGATAAAATTTTTAATAAAATGTTTGTATTAAAATTTTGTTTAATTTTGTCTAAGGGTAACTGTTCCTGTTCAGATATTTTAATGCGGCTTCTAGATCAGACTAGGATTACCTGCGTCCGAGTCACAATTTTGGTCAAAGTGTTCATCAGATCGTACTAAGTAACAGGTTTATTCAACCATGGCACAGCCGACATCATACGAGTTACAAATCATTTGGGTGGTACGCACGTTACAGAGAATACAACGGATGCATGTTCCAGCATTTGCAATTTGTGGTGACGTCGATTAGACCTTATATTTTGACAGCGTCGTTTGTTTTGGTTTGTTTGTAAGAACCATTCGTGAAAGGAATCCGCAGGGAAAAATGTAAAATTTTATACATTTCTCAAAAACTCATAAATGCTTAGTTAGGATAATAATATATAATAATATAATTAATATAAATATCGGTTGAGTTTGTTCTGATCATTTTCTAGAAAGTGATTAGAGACTACGGGATATTCATTTAAATGCGCCAAAAAAGATTGACAGAAGGTCTTGTGCCATCAGTGAATGTTTTTCACAAAATGAAAGCATCTTCGGCCAGAATAAAAAAATACAAAAGGAGAGTGATGAAATAGCTAGTTCAAGAATCGGTTAGCTCATATGACTGTATATATAGATAATTAATTTTGTTAATTACAGCATATAACATAAACTATCTTTTCGTAAAAATGCTAAAAATTAATACAACAAGAATCCATTTCGGAATGTTTACCGGTGATTTAAATTTGAAACAGACAAAGGAAAAATTTATTCAAAATGGAATTAATTCAAGAGGAGGTATTAATTCAACACAGGGAGAAAGAAGAAGAAATGGCTAAAAATGACGTCATAAGTAACCTTACCGATATTGCAGTCCAACAGAGTAGTTTCCTACTTTACTTTTTTAATTTACCACTTGTTGCATTGAATTATTTCAGTGCAGAAATTGAAAGTGGGCGAGAGCTTAAAATAATTAGTTTAGAGGGTGAACTACGTAGATCAAATGCGACAATCAAAAAATTACTGAAGAAAACACACCGTTTGGAGTCAGTGCAGTATCGAGTTCGGCAAATATTCACTCCCGATCAATTAAGGATATTAAAAGAACCCACCAAAATGTTTAGATGGACTGATGAAGATATATCCTCCGCTATATCACTTTATTCAGTTGATCCTCATAGTTATCAGTTGTTAAGGAAACTATCCTCTGCCTGACGTGTCCACCTTGGGCAGGTGTAGTAGTAGTTCTAAAGCCAGGAATATTGGCGAACGTCATAAAGCTAATAGCAGAAGCTAAATACAATAAAATAGGCAAGATATGTATGTGTGCTTTGATTTGATGAGATGAAAGTTAAATCTTGCTTTTGCTTCGGGAAATATCTTTCGGTGATAGTTTCGACATGGAACCAACTAATGTGGCATTATGTACTATGTTTCCATGAGCCAAAGTTGAGTTAGGATTGAGTTAACGTTAAGTTTTGCTGGCTGAGTTAACTCGATGCTGTTTCCATGAACGGCTTGAGTTGAGTTGACATATATTAGCTGTGTTCCATTGGGCTGTGTAAAGTACTCGCGAGCACTTTCCGAATGGAACGCAAGTTTGTGTTGTCAAGAGTAAAACATAACCTCCAATTTCAAACATTTCGGTTATGTTTCTGTTATATCAAGTTTCTTATGAAAATAGTTAGGATAATTAACTATATTACTCAAGTTAATTTCATTAAAGGCAACTGAAAATAAAATTATGAAAAACTGGACCTATATTCGAGCTACTTTCCTCGAGCAGTACCTACTATCTAGAAAATTTAAGGATAAAAATTCGTCTCTGTTCGATATTTATTATATTAAAAGTTATTACCGTATTTATATCCATAACGAATATATATATTTGAATAATTCTCCTGTTATCGATGAGTTAATTGTTTCTTTATAAACAATTTCTCTCAAATTTCATCTCTCTGACATTTCAATAACCACTTAGCATCCAAATCCACCTAGCGGAAAATTCTTGCGTAACTACTCAGCACATCTACTCGCGGACAAGAGCATGAGTAGTTGCGAGTAGTTAGAAGTACTTGGGAGTACTTTACACAGCCCAATGGAACACAGCTAATGTACTTCATACAAAGTAGCTGGATTTGTATTGGATAAGACACCCATCCGCATTACTCTAGCTAATACTTACACAAAACCCAACTCAACCCGACTGGTTTCGTAGAGTTAATATGGATTGAACGAATAAAATTAATTATGTTAAAATTTTTAAAAAAAAAAAACTTCTAAATATTCAAAACGTGAGTTTCACAGTCAATTTCAGAAACTCATTGTAAAATTTATTAATTCTCTTAATTCGTCTAAGTGTCGTCACAGCACATGAGTTGTAATATGTAAAAATTTAATGAAATGGCCGAAATTATTTTGTTGCAGTAGTATTGGTATGCTGCATTTCGGAATTTTTCTTCCCTCCGAATACCTCTCACCGGTAAAAAGTGCAGAGTGTACGCCTAGAATATGGAACCGCGCATAGCAGCATTATTGTTCTGGTACGTATATGCACAAGGGGAGGAAAATCCTTCCGTTCCCTAAAAACTTCTCGTGTGGGTTGGCCCATACTGCTGCAAATAGTTTCGACCATTTTGAAATTCTGAAATTTCTGATTGGACGGTTGTGCAGTTCTTTACCTGCGATTTAAGGTGATAATATAATAATTAAATTCTCATCAGAATAGAATAGAAAAGCATTTTATTAAAGAGCCTCAGCTTATCCTACATTACAACGTTAGTAAAAGATAGTTGGAATTATTGTTGGAAAATTGTTTGCGGCAGAAAGTAATATAAATTAAGATAAGGAAGTCAAATTGTCGGGAGTTGCGGAACGGGAGGGGGTAGGCACAACAGGACGGCAAGCCCAAGGAACATAATACATAGATATCGAAGTAAAGCTATAAAAGCACTTAATTATAACAAGAAGGATTAAACACTAAAACGCAGACAACGCCACAACATTGTAAACTAAAAATAGAGAATAGTGACTGCGAAAGCTACGGAGTAGCGTAGCACTAATGATTAACAGTTTAATAATTTGTGTGGACCAAATTGGCGGCAATTAGATGTAGCAAGGGGGTCACATTCACGATAAGTAAGAACCCAAGCCGCAAAGATGACTGTCAGATTGGGCTATGGGACAATTAGAAGATGAAAAAAGAAACTAAGTGTGGACTGATCGAGATATGTTAGCAATAGAAAAATCGTGATAGCAAATTATAACGATAGTTCCCGGTGGGCTGAGTTGGAGAAGGGCGGAGTCAAGAGCCAAGTGCAGGTTACATAGCAACCTGGGCTGTCTTTGATTGTTATACCGGGGACCGGGGACAGAATAGGAGTAATTGGATTAAGCCTAAGTTTCCACTATTATTATCTATTTATTTTTTAGGTTTAGCTTGTAACATACTTTGCATTAAGTTTTCAGCGCTCATTCTATGCGACCATTGGATCAATAGCCTTCTGCTATGTAGGTACTTTGTCTGTAAGATTTGTATGTAATAAGTTCCCACTTTTACTTTCGATTTATACTTGAGGTCTAATTTATATCTTACTTTGCGTTAATTTTCGAGGTATTATGCTTTATTACTTTGGCTGTTGTCAATATTAAGGGTAACTGTACTATCACGTTGCAAGCTCCCACTATTTCTACCTTACTAATGTCAATATGTTTAATGTTAATTGCATTTATCAATTTGAATTTATTTTCTCATCGTCCAAGTGACATTTGTATTTGTGTGCTGGAATGTGAACCTTATTTTGCTATACTATGTATATATTAAGTTCTTACTACTTCTATTGACCTGATTACTATAATGCTTATCACACTTTATTGTGCTATACTATGTATGTAATTAAGTTCTTTCTACCACTCATCTTCTTTTTGTTTTTGTTATTATGTAATGACTCCTTATTCTATAAATATCACTATATATGTATGTACATATTCGCACTACCCCTAATTTTTAAAGTTTGTTTTGCTATAATGTAATTCTACCATGTAACTTTCTATGGTGTGCCCAACGAACTGCGTGCCTTTCGGGTACTCAAATAGATAAATATTTATGTTTAAGCCTAAACTAACAATAAAGATTAGGAGCTAATGTGTAGAGGGTATGAGCTAAATCAGGACTACGAAAGTAAGACTAAGATAAAATAATTGACTAAAACAAAATAAAAACATTAAGCGAAATGAGGTGAAACAGAGCTAGCTCCTTGGACTGCTTATAAGGGCCAGCTTTCCTGATGGATTGCGGAAGTAAGTTTCAGAGGCAAACTCCCTGGCCAAATACGCCATTGGACCCAAATCGGATGAGAGACAAATCTCGAGTTATTTAGATTGCTTTATGAGCGTATTTGGCTTATATATTCAGGTACGGTACGGAGCACCATCTGGCTGTGAATGAAGCATAGCACTGATTTCCAGAAGCTTAGTGAAGGGCTCAAGCAGGAGCAATGTAACCATCGAGGAGAAAGATATTTCTGATATTGAAATTAAGCTAGGCACGTTTAACAAAATTCTATCATACGTTTTGTTACACACAGGTAAAATTTGCACACGTAAAACATCGCGTTTTAGTTTCCTATAATCGTGGTGTTTGGCAATCTTCTGATTCACTAATTGGAAAAGCGATCAAATGTTGAGATAATCAACTAGATATGTGCCGCAACATTCGTCAACAGCTGTTTCTTTTAGCAACAACTTTGCAAGAAATCGACTTGATTGAAATCACCCGAAAACTTACATTTCAATTAAATTAAATAGGGAAAACCTAAGAAGCCAGAACACAGCGTAATCCAAATTAGAAAGAACAATTTTCGTCCAGAGAACACCATTCCATCATTCTATACTTTTAATGTGAAATTTTTTTGTACATAAAAGCAATCAACTGTTTTTTGCAATAAATTTGTCCACACCTACCTTTTAAAATGATTTAATCCATAGACTCCGATTGCCCGTAGAGGTAAACTTACTGCCAATAAACACCAAAGCAGTAGGCACGATCAATTATATTTGCAAGCACTGAAATCCGGCAATATTAAAATGCAGTTTTTTCACTTTGTGTGTAACTTTCCTAACAGTGTATGTCAGTTGCAGCACATTAATAAAAACAGACCATTTCCCTACTTGATTTTGATTTTAATTCACAATTCTTTCATACTTCAAATTACATATTTTGCAATCTTTCCGTCACGTTAATTGATGCATAAACTGACAGATTGTAAGCCAAGAGTTATCGATTGAGATGAACTCTGCCAACTTTTACTCATATTTTCATTAAATTGATCACTAAATAAACAATTCGCGAATCATGCAAATGAAAAACAATTTATTAGTAATTTTTCACTGTTGTTTTGGTTCGGTCGTTCGGATGGAAATTTTAATTCTGATTCGTGATTTCTTCCTGAGCCGAGCCGCAACAATTTACGTACAATATGATCCACAATCCACTCACCACACCACAAAAATTATTTATTACACCAAACTGTCCTTCTAAAAAGGATTAAAATTAAACTAGTAGAAAAGAGATAAGCTAGATAATTATGCTGTTTGCAATTTCAAAAGCAGTGCCATTTTGCTCCGACTCGATCTGCTCTGCTTGCTATAGAATAATGTAATGTACTTCATTTCACTTCACTTCACACACGCACGGATACGGTACGGTAGCAATAAAAGCTTAAGCATCAGCTGTGCTTCTATTACTTCGATGAACTTAAAATCGGCTTGGAAAACCTTACGACGGTTCATGTCGTAGATTTATTTTATAAGATTCAAAAATGGTCTCGTTTCTTTTCTCCTTCTGGTTAATAAAATAAATATTTTTAAATATTGACTTTTAGCAAAATTATTGTAAAATTCCTTTATCCTAGTCACTTTAAGAAGATGAATAAATATATATTTTCGGCTCACGTTTGAAAAAAGATGGAGATATTTTTCAAATAGTCAAATGAATTAACTTAACGATGAAAATTAGGCATTTCTCTTTTGAGTGGGAATATGACTGAAAAGAGTGTATTATAAGATTCGTTAGATATGCATAAAAAGGAATGTCAGCACCGCTTGACGACATTTTATTATGAACTGACTAGTCAATTGATCGAATGCAAATCGTGTTTTGTCAGTAAAATTGACAGGCAAAATCAGGACTGTCCGTCAGCTCTATTGAGCTCGTACAAATTTCGTATGGTCACCGATCTATGCAAGTTTGATTTCTGAAGTGGTTTTTCACATATATTTCTAGAACGCTTCGTCGGACAGAAAAAATGATTATAACCAATTTTATAGGATTTCGTATTCTGAAGAAGTTTTTAGTACAATAAAAATGTCTAGGACTGATCGTTTTCATAGTATCCGTAAAAACCCGAAATTTTTATAAGGCAACACCAAGAAGGGGTTGCCCGATTTATTCCAGTTTTAAAATTTGTTTGCTATTACTATGAAAACACCATATACCAAATTTCACACAAAGTGATTACATTCAAATCTGTATGTATGTAAATTGTGTTTTCATTTTTGTTTATTCGCGGAGTTTCCGAGTTTTAGCTTTTGAAATATGATTTACAAACTTTAGTTGTAATCTGGGTTTCTTATTTCTTTTAGGGAGATGTGCATATGATTTATATGTGATCACATGCTTTAATGATGCACGATTACAGATGCATTACAAATCAAACTTGCACAGATGGGTGACCGTACGAAATTACATACATGGATTCATCTAGGGTATCATAAAGGCACTTTCACATCAAACAAAAGAATCGAGAAAAAATGTAAGCCGAAAAACTTAATTTATTTCACTTTAAAACAAGATTTTTGCTCCAATGATTAATAAAATCATGGGAAATAGGATAAACTAATAATTTTACTAATAAAATAGTATATTTATCTTAGAATTGTTAAGAATTGTTTGATGTACATAGTTAAGTTTAATTTTAAGTAAAGGCTTAAGTGCTGTGTTCACTAGTTGCCTATACTAGATATACTATTTAGTCGCTAAGACCCTCTATTAATTGTCGCCATTCTATTTACTTTTATATATCTATTCTCCGGCAACATGTTATATCATACTACAAATCATACTACAAATCATACTACAATTTTTATATTCTTGATATTGTTTTCATTCTTATTAATTTTCTATGGAATTATAATTTTTCTTTTGCTGCTCTAACGTTGCTCCATGCTACTATAGCTGCTCTAAGCCTCCTATACCCTACTCTTAATTGTTTATGTTCAGTTTTGCTATCATATGTTTGTATCTACTATGTAACTCGCTATGATGCGCCCAGCTCAACACAACTTTTATGATTTATCGGACAAATTTTTCCGCCGAAAAAGTATTTCGACTGATAAAATATATAAGTTGTGTTTTTCTTAAAAATCTGAAATAAAAATAACTATTTTCTCAGTAAAATTCTTAGTTTATCCTATTTCTCTGGATTTTATTAATCATTGGAACAAAAATCTTGTTTTAAAATGGAATAAATTGAGTTTTTCGGTTTACATTTTTCTGTTCTTGTTTTTGATGTGAAAGTGCCTTAAGAATTGGTCTTACCAAATCTAGCTTTTTTACTTGTTTATTTAAATTTAAGTATTAAAGTGAAGTAAGAAACAATAGAAGAATTCTTAATCCTACGAAATGTAATCTGAAATTTTCAAATTTTATAAAAAAACAAGTAAAAAAGCTAGAATTGGTCTAAGACCAATTCTTATGATACTCAAGATGAATGCCCGTATGAAATTTCGTATGGTCACCCATTTGAGCAATTTTGCTTTTTGCAGTGGTTTTTCGCATATATTTCTAGAACGGTTTGTCGGACAGAGAAAATGATTATAACCAGTTTTATAGGATTTCGTATTCTAAAGAAGTTTTTAGTGCAATAAAAATGTCTAGGACTGATCTTTTGCACAGTATATGTAAAAAACCTCAAGTTTTATGTAGCAACACCAAGAAAGGGTTGCCCGATTTAGCCCATTTTTGAAATTTTATTTTTTATTATTATAAAAACACCATGGGGCCTATTCTTGAATAACGAAGGCACATTCCGTATTCGTTATACTGTCAAAACCATTCGGAACCGACACGTGGTATTCCTGAAATTCGTATTGGCTATATACCGAACGCAAACCCTTCGTTATTTAACGAGTGGGTTCAACCATTCGTTATGCCAAACGAAGAGTGAATCAGCTGCTAGTTTATGGGTGATAATGGGAGATAAAAGATGTGCGAAAATTTCATATGCTCAAAAAACTAAACTAATTGAGTTTTTAGAGGAAAACCCGAAACTTAAATTGAGTAAATATGATAACTCTTTCAGTTCAAAAGGTGCCACGGAATTGTGGCAAAATAAAATCAGTATTAATTTCCATACCCGAAGCGCAAAAGAACTAGAAAAGTTTTTTTTATGATATTATATTCGAAACAAAACTAATAGAAAATTTCCAGATTTGGCAGGATTTAAAATGTGTGGTGAAAGGAAAATCTGCGGCGGCAAAAAAAAACAGTTGCAGCATGGCACTGGTGAAGGTCCTCCTGCAACATTTTTTCCTAGCCATTTTTTACAAATTATATTTTAAAATATGAAACAACTGAAAATATTCAATTTGTAAATTGACAGATTTAATCTAACCACACTTTTTCACCACTTCGACTTTATAACGATGAGGTTCAAGAATATGAACGGAGTATTCGATTCGTTATCAACTATACGTTATATAACGAATTCGTAAAAACCATTCGTAATTCAAGAATAGGCCCCCATATTCCAAATTTCAACTACCTGTCAACGCTTCCTCAGGCAGTGTCCAAATATATAGTGGAAAACGAAATTTTTGAATGGCAACTCCACGAAAGAGTTGCCCGATTTGTCTCGTTTTCGAACTTAATTTTACTTTTTTTTTACCCTCCAATTCGCTATTCACGATTAACTATTGTTATACTTTTCAAGTTCTAGTCATACTCAACTCTGTATTTATCTTAATATTCCTTGTCTTAATACTCTATTCGCTATACCCAACGCTTATTTGCGTGGCGCTCATGCCGGGGTTTGTAATAAACAAATTTTGAATTTGAATTTGAAGTCCGTGTACAAAACTTCAGCTTTCTAAGTGAACGCGTTCTCGAGTTATCGTGCGCACGGACGGACGGACATGGAAAAATCAAAATAACTTTTAATATTAGGCGTGGTTGTCCAATTCATTTTGCTCTACCATCATTATTTCGAGGTGTTACAAACGGAATGACAAACTTAGTTTACCCTTTAGATTTCATCTAGGTGAACTTGAACACATCAGCATTTAAACAAATTTAGAAAACTATAAAATTTTGCTGAAACTACTATAAAAGAATGAAACAGCCTCAAAAACCCTATTCTACACTATATACTTTTATATAACAAGGGTGTAACATCCATGAAGAATTCGCTCCATGCACAACATTTTGTACGAGAGAATTTTTAGACTCGGTGGGAAAAGTTAGAAATCGACTTGACATCATACTCAAAAAGAAAAATTTGTGGAAGTAATTTTTATTTCGGTATGCGAGTTCTTCATGGTCCAATTTTTAATCTTTATTTTAAGTTAAGGCTTATTTTAGTATTTAGTATTTCATATTTGTACTTTGAATTTCTTACTCCACATTTTGTTTATTCTCCACCACCTTTGGATGCCTCGGATGAAAGTTCTCCTAACTGTTCAATAAGATTTGAGCTTACCGCTTGTGGGGCTCAAATATTATTGAGAGTGCTGGAATAAGAAGTTTAATTAAGACTTTCTTAGAGCTTACCACGGGTGGGGGCTCAAATAATAAACGATGAATTCTTTCTTGGCGCTTTAATAATAAGACTTGACTTCTTACAATAGTCTTCGATTTATATATTATTCAATATTGCTAACCTTAGCATAATTACATGCGTGCAATAAGTTCTTTGATTATTGATGCACTTAGTACGTTGAACATTAATTGGTTTACGCTGCAGTTTTAGTGCAGACAACTTTGCTCGAGTAATTACGCGCGGATGAGCAAAAAAGATACAATTTGCGCACTTCAGATACAAAAGATACAATTTGCGCATCATGATACAATTTTGAAGAGTTTTTTTTATAATCTAATTAGATACTATGTTCAAGATTGAACACATTTTCATATGTGATGATTCACATTGCAACATTGTAGCACTGTATGTTCATTTACTCTCACTACTGATCTTGTATCTGATATTGTATGCTATTTCCTTTTTAGCTTTGAATGATGATAAGTTAAGGCTTATTTTAGTATTTAGTATTTAGTATTTCATATTTGTACTTTGAATTTCTTACTCCACATTTTCATATGTGATGATTAACATTGCAACATTGTACCACTGTATGTTCATTTACTCTTGTATCTGATATTGTATGCTATTTCCTTTTTAGCTTTGAATGATGCTTTCATGATTTTATTACTATCATTATTATTATTTTTGTGTTTATTTTATTTTATTTCATTTTACATTTTTTGTTTCATTATCATTGGCTATAGTGTCTATATGAAGTATGACCTCCCTTATGCTTGTAGTCATTAACTTAATATATAATACTAATATTAGTTTCTACTGCAATGAGTTTGTTCGTTGCTGCTTTGTTAGTTTTCTTATAAAATTTGATTCAATCGCTTGTACCAACTATCTATTACTTATTCGATGTACCTAACGTTTGTAACGTAGCGTAAGCTGAGGTTCTCCAATAAATGCTTTTCTATTCTAATCTATTCTATATATTTTTTTGCTACTAGCCAGTTCTAGACAACAAATTCATATATCTACATATCTAATCTGATGTATTTGTAAATTGCAGTTTTTCCTAACATGACATGAAGAAACACAAATTATCCGGTTATGAGGGAAAGAAGATGAAAGAAGTTGCAATTCGAGAAAAGGAATCATCAAACTATATAAAATTGGACACTTACATACTTTTCATACGGCAAACCCTCAACGCCTTTTGCACCAGAGGTGGAAGTATCTAAAGATGAGTGACCAAGCTGCAGTCTTTTAGCTAAAAATGATCAATCAATCAATGAACCAGTGATGACACCTATCGAAGACTTATTGCCTACTTATATTTCAGCAGCTGAACTCTGTGTCTCGACGGTTGAAGCTTCATTACATTTGGAATACTCTGAGGACTTGATAGAGCTAAGTACCACCATAGATGGCACAAGAACTAGATGTCGCATGCAGTACCAAAAAAGTATACAAAATTTATATGGGTGGATGGTCCATTCCGGAATGGACCACAACTTTTAAAATGATGTATATGTCGAGTGATTCATATTTTTTCGTATCTGAAGTTTTGAGAAGGTCGATTAAACGAATACAAAAAAAAACTGCTGTTAAAAAAACATTTGTTTTCGGCATACTCTATACCGCGCTGTGGCCCATTCCAGAATGCACTACCCATTTCATGAGCTGTATACTCTGTTCTAGTATGCCATGCGACATCTAGTTCTTGTGCTATCTATGGTACCACGTAAGGACAACTCTACAGCAGCCTGGATTCAGCGGGTTCGCAGGTGGTGAAAGTGAGGCCTAGTGAAGAACTGGTTACTTCAGCAGACAATCATTCAGAGCTTAAATTTTTTCGTTACATGTCTACGTCGGGTTGTCAATAACATGGTAGATTCACTTATTAATTTATCAAGGATACTAGTAAATTCTCAAAACAAAATGTTAATATTAATGTCTCCGATAACTATATGGTTCTCAAGTCCCCGCTTTTCCTGTAGATATAAATCTAAAGAACTTATAAAGGGTAAAGGATCTGCATTGGGTGATCGGTATACTGCAGTTAAACATAAAGAGTGCCCATTAGACATGGATAATTGCACTTCTAACGAATTGCACGCTGCGATATCACAGGTAATAGAGAAATAGTTATGATCTTTAACATAAATTACTAATCCATAAATTTATTATTTTTATTTGGTTTATTTAATATTGCGAATCCTTAAGCACTCGCATTCATTTAGCCAAGTTTAAGTAAGTACAATTATATCAAAATTTACTATTAGGCTACTCAGCATAATGTTTAATTCATCGTAATGCTTACTAAGACTTCTTATATTCAAATGAAAGATTTTAATAGAAGTAGAATATCCCACAGGTTCTCCACAAGATACTTCGTCGCACAGTACTACTGTATCAATGCTTGATATGAATTTAGTTCATTTAAAATATCAGTCATTGAAAGAAAACAGAAACTAAAAGTAAATACCACTACCCAACCAAAGAATTACAAGTTATATTGACTAGCTCGAAATAATTATATTTAAATCCTCTGTATTGTTTATAGATACTAATCTGCTGCCATTAACTTTCCTAACACAAATAAATCCTAGTTTAGTTTGCCTAAGCAACTCAGCAGTAGCGTGAGTAAGATGATCACGGACAAATACGCGTCCTTCACCGAGTTTATTACTGATATCAGCTGCTGGCAATCCCGAACGTCCACTTTCCCTTACCATTGCCTTGTATGCGTTAACCCATATATCTCGTGTTTCCCTTCTCACAAAACGCACTATAACAGTGTTGGCAGAACTTTTGTTTTGATGTTGCACTCTGTACATATGATAGCATTTGCATCATATTCCACTTTAATGGTTTTTGCAACTGTTTTAATTACCGATGAGATGTCTTCGCATTGTGTTAGTTTTATACCAATGATCGCCAAATTATCCCTCCTGTTCTCTTGTTGCAACCGCTCGTTTTCCGCTCTCAGGCTATTCATATCCCACCGCAGATTTTGATTTTTTGTTTTTAGGTCTTTCACTTCAGTAACTAATTTCTTCATATCCTCGTATATCGTAGAATTTGTTTGATAAAAGCTGAATAGATTTTTTTATTTCAGTCATTTCCTTAGACGATTGTTTTTAAGTAATCCCAAAACTTCGAAATTAAATGTGGAAAACAAATCACTTACAGATTTTTCGGAACTTGGCAACGTATCACTTGGACTTGTAATTGCTTTACAAGAATCACACTTCCATTGTTCTTTTTTTTTGCCAAATTTACGTATATTTTCAAGAGTTTTCAAACTACAGCATTTCGAGTGCAAATAATTTTACGAATTGTGCACATAATTATATCTTTTGGGTCATTAAAGACTTCTTTGCAACTATCGCAATTCGTAGGCATCTCACTACTTTATAACACGTCAACTTGCTTGCTTAGAGCGTCTACTGAACTTCCGAAAATTGTACCTGAAATATTAACACCCTATTTAAAGTCGAAGCATTTTACTCGAACTTCCAAAAATTGTTCATGCAATAATAGCTGCCTGCTTAAAGTAAAAGCTTATCACTCGAACCTCCAACAATTTTCCCTGTAACATTCGCACTCTATTTAAAATAGAAGGCTATCACTCGAACTATTGCATGTATAAGATTTTCACCCTTTTTAAAGTAGAATGCTATCACTCGAACTTCCAAAAATTGTACCTGTAACATTCCCACCTTGTTTAAAATGGAAGGCTATCACTCGAACTCCGAAAAATTGCATTGCATGTATAAAATTCTCAACCTATTTAGAGTAGAAGACTATCACTCCACTCGAATTTCTAAAAATTTTACCTGTAACATTCGCACCGTTTAAATTAAAAGGCCAGCACTCAAACTTCCAAAAATTTTATCTGTACAATTCGCACCCTGTTTAAAGTAGAAATCTATCACTCCAACTTCCAAAAATTGTACCTGTAAAATTCGCACACTGTTTAAAGTAGAAGTCCATCACTCGAACTACTGAAAATTCCACCTGTACCATTCGCACCCTATTTAAAACACAAGGTTATTTCTCGGACTGCCAGACTGCAGATATAAGATTCGCACCCTGTTTAAGGTAGAAGCCTATCACGTGAGCTTCCAAAAATTGTAACTGTGAACCAAATAGAAGGCTATCACTCAAACTTCCAAAAACTGCTTGTAGAAGATTCGCATACTGTTAAAAGAAGACCACTGTCTTAATTTATAATGCTCTTATTCGTTCTTCTAATAATTGCTCCTGTGGCATTCGCACCCTGTTTTAAATTTAAAGTCATCAGAAAAATTGTTCTTGTATAATTCGCACTCAGGTTAAGTTTCTCGATTATAAGTTGAACTGCATGAACTTTAAGTTATAGCTACTTACAGGATAACATTCTGTTTATATGAACGTTCTTTAAGGTCGTCGGACCTTTAAAATCATATTTTGTAATATTTCTTTACGCTAAGTTATGAATTTTATAAATTTGTGATTTGTGTGAAAGCATAGAGATATACACTTAGATCATAAAACGATCTAAGGATATACATAACAATGACACTAGATTGCGACACATATACGAAGTCGTAATTGTAATTTGCGCTTTAGCTAGCACTGAAAGAAACCTGGAGTTTAAAGCATACAGCTGTACCTTTATACAATGGACTACAAGAAAAAAAATATACAGAGCAAGTGAACAAGTTTAAGAAACTGATAAAGAATGTTGCAGAAGAAAATGTTGCTATTGAGTACATATAACTAAGTTAATTAGTCACGAAAAACAAGAAACTTATGAGGAAAATAGGAAAATAGGAGAAGTGAAGTGAATACCAGCCCTAGGCTGTCGGAAATGCCCAAAGTTTAATATAAGAAGTAAAAGGAAAAAATAAATATTACTATTATTAACATTATAAATGAATAAATTGAAAATTGAAAAAAAAATTAATTATTACTTATTTCTCATCATGATGGGATTCGTGAACCCAGGAATTGCTCGCATAACATTTTTCATAATAATCAAATTAACAATTACTTTCCAAAATCATATTTAAAACTTATTATCGAATAATCGTAATTATAAATAAGAGCTTTGAATTCTTATACCTTATTCAATCCTAATTGTAAATTAACAGCTGATTCTAAATAACCAATCAACAATACAAATTATGGGTATTTCACGTTTATTTTGCATTTTAAACGACAAAACTTTGCTTCGATATCGAAGTGATTGTTCCTAGAAGATATTACTCTAGAAAAATTCAATGTAATGAAATAAATTACACTTTTTTAACCCTTTATTACTACCCGGGGTAGAAAACGACCCCAAAAATAATTCATTTGTTTTTTTTCTAAAAAATAATGAAAATTCTCAGCGCTCATTGTTTTAAAAGTGTACTAAGAATAACTGAAATTCATGCGGCGCCAATATAAAAAAAAATCGGTGCCTTTTTCTGATAAATATAAAGGTGCTCGGGTCGTTACGACTCCAGGGTAGTAATAGCGCAAATTTTTTCAGGGAAAATTAACAATACGTAAGGTGAAGGAAAGTTTACAATGTTTTTAGCAATTTCTACACATTTGTAGTATTTAGTAGTATCTCTACAAAAGCTGGTGTGGACACTTTTGACCAATTGTATCACAAATATAGTGTCAAGAAAGACACGCCGGTGTTCAATGTGTATTTTATGGCCTATTTAATGCTGTAGAAATAAACTCGTTTATATCTTTACTTCTTTCAAACCCAAGGAACAAATAAACTGGTGAAAAAACTCACTTTTTTAAAAAAAAATTGGCGTTACGCAGCACTTTGCCTTCTTGGATTAAGGACAGGATTGCCGGAATAATTGAAAAGGAAATACATATTGGAAGTTCCTCGTGGAAAGAAAGCAAGGTGCGCTTCCTGCTCACGATCAAAAGATAGAAAACTCAACTCGCAATGCGACAGCTACCAGCGATACATCTGCTCAACACATTATAAAAACTTGTCCTTTAACTATCTTTATAAATAAAATAAAATGCATAATTCGATGGCATATGTACAATAATATTTCTAAATTATTAAAACTTTTGAATGCCTTAGTAAAATCGGCTAATTTCACAGTGGGGTTTTTATCGACCCCAGGAAAATCAGGGGTGAAACTATGGGTTGTAATCAAGGGTTAATAGGATGCAGTAAAATAGCATATTTTCCGCTTTTGTCATGGACCACGTCCTGGCGTGTGTCAGAGCCCCACCGCAGGAATTATGAAGGTTTCAAAAATGTAAAACAAATTACCAGGCTATCAGAATGTAAATTTTCGGCTTATTGGCGAGCAGCTAAAATAATTTTACATTCGCTAATAAATGCTACAAAGAACCATTAGAATTGCTATTATTATAAACGGTTCTTGCATTTATGCTCGAAGCTGTAAATAGCCCAATAATTCAATGCAAAGCCTACCAACTTTTATGAAGATCTCAACTAATGGGTGTTGACTACTATAAGTACGTACATTTTTGGACCGGTGTTGGCTACTACACCTACGTAACCAGTCTGGCTGTTTCCATAGTGCGTCGCCGTATGTTGGCTGACAAGGAACTAATTTAATAATTAATTAGCCTCGCCAGATATCTATTTGTATAATAGCACAGCTATAATAATAAATTATTGACAATATTAAAGCGGCTCGAAATACCATATATGCTGTACATACATGTGATAATTCCAAAATTCCAACCATTGATCTATTGCAAGCTGTATCAAGTCGCTCCCTTTATGGAGTAAAAAAAAAAAAAAAAAAAAAAAAATCTTAAATCATCATATTTTTGAATAAAACAAAAAACGTAATCTAAATAGACAGCATTTGTTAAATCCACTAGTAATTAAAAGAAACACACAGATCCGACAAACTTCATAAAACGTTGTCGAACGATTTTATTTGTAACTATAACCAAGCCGATCGAAGACACTACCAGTTTGTCGGTCAGGGTATTTTTTAACCGAAGATAAAGAGACTCTTCCAATTCTATTTGTTAACTTAGTTAACTTTGTATCAGAAACAGATCGCTTCTTGCCAGTTAAATCCAATCGACTGTGTACTGGGGTTGATTGTTTTCGCAGCAGTTCATCCGATCTCATTCGAAGAGCAGTTGCAGGTGTTTTTAACGGGTTGGATTTTTTGGCATTGGCTGGCTTTAACTTCACTATTTTCTTTGTCTTGTGAATACTTTCTGAATGTTTTGGACCTAAAAATCATTTATTAATTAAACATGTTCACTACCGCTAGAACCAAACTTACCATTAGATCCAAGACGACTCTTAACGCCAACATTTATTTGAACTCTTGGTTTAACCACAACCCTGCGAGGAGCTATTTCAAAAACTTCATCTTCAGATGAAAAGGATACAGTCTTCTCTCCAGTTTCCATTTTTTCGGGTCTTACAAATTCATCGGCAATCATTGTGGCAGCTTTGGCTGGAATCTTTTTTATTAGCATGACCTTTTGCTGTGTCTTCATAATCTTTTTCGAAACTCCGACAACCTAAAAAAAAAAAGTGTAATATCAAATATAACAAATCATTTATATCTGGATTGTAGAATTACTTTCTTATTCGGAGAGGTCTTCAAAATACCAGCAACTTTATGTAAATCATCATCTTTGCCGCCCAGTCGGGAAAATATAGAAGAATTAACTGCAGTTTTATCGAGACCAATAATTCGAATCAGTTGCTCTGTAGGTTCACTTTCTTGTAATGATAATCTTTCAAATACTCCCGGCTTGAGAGCTTCCTTATCTGCATAGACTGGAATAGAGGAAGCATTAATCAGAACTCAAAATGCAAAAAATTTCCTTTACGCATTGCTTTTTTAGCAAGTATTTCCTTACTCCTTGCTGTTGATCCCGAAGGAAGTTTAATTTTGTATTTCCCCTCATGTTCAGGCAAAACTCTTCGTGCTGGTTTTGGAACCTCTAAAGGGTAAATCAAATTTTCCAGACTAGATGTTGAAGCCATCTGATTTACTGTAAGAATTTTATAAACATTAAGTCGCCTATAACAATTATTCAAACAAAATCTACATTTCAAGGATATTTTACTGGAACTTCTAGAGGCCGGATTAGCAGGAACAGCAGCTACCGGAACCTTTATTTCACTAGACAATACTTTATCTCGAGCTGTTTGATCACTAACTTGTTTTGCATGCCTATAAAGAAAAATTCTTTAATGTAAAAAATAATTATTCTTGATGTTCTGTTTACCTTAATATTGCTATTATATCACCCATTAACGAGACACCCATTTCACGTAAATATTCTTTATTCAAATCCATCAGCATGTCTGTTTGTATTCTATTTTCAACAAAAATGTGTGCATAAGTAGCTGCTGCTGGACTAGGAATGCCGGCCGCATTAAAAAATTTCACCCATTGTCCTTAAATATAAAAAAAAAAATGTTGTAGGCGTAAAGGATGAGTTTCACGTATAGTGGATATTTGTCAATAAAACAGAAGAATGACTTATTTTACCTGCACTTGCAGTTGACATGATGGGAAATATTGATTCTTTCTTTTTTATTCAAATAACTAAACTTCTTGTGTGGTTCTTCAAATTTACCACAAACGACACCTATTTTATTTCTGTTGCCAGATAAATGTCAAATTTACACCAGCCATCTTTTCCCTTTTCTTTATCTGCAGGGTTGGTAATGATACAGAAGGGACCGTTCGTTGTGGAAATGTAGAGTACAGTAGAGGCCAACCCATCATACAGAAAATATAAGTTATTCTCTACGAGTAAGAAACTAGGAAATAATCATCACGTAACCCCCGGAATATACAAGCTATGAACAAAGTCGAAAAAAGGGAGCAGCAGGCGACATCCACAGCCTTCTTGACTTGTCTTACTGCTGGAGTTTTTCATATAAAAGTAGCTTGTATTTTGTTCAAACGCTATAATTTCCCATAAACTTGTTCTACATGCTATTTTTTTTTAAAAACTATTAGAAAGAAAATATATTTAGCTGTAATTTGTTTTAACTTCATTTTGCTGTGGGAGCGACAGTTTTGGGCTTTGGAACCTGTTTAAGATGAAATTTTAGTTTTTCCTACATGACGTGTATACAAAAAGCAGTGAGAGTGAGCTTGTGGCGACGTCGGCCTACCGCCGACGCTTTACGCGCGTCGTTAATACTCGCGATTGGCAGTCCCAGAAACAGTGCCACAGCAATTGTAGGTTTTGTGGAACAATAGAACTGCTACTTTGCGCGTTGTAGGCGCGGTAAGGTTGGGAAAACTTAGCAACCTTTCAAAAAATGTTTTGTTTTCTTATTCAAGTCTTTGTTTTTAAATAAATGACTTTATGTTTGTTTTTCACCAACTCACATGTTTTAAAAAATAAGAGAAATAATTAGTAAAATAACTGTGTTAGAAGTAAAAAAATCTTACAATATTGTTTCATAGTTTGATATATTGCTACATTTCGGGATACAATAAAGACCTATTCAATACCCGAGAATTGCGTTTACTTGCTGATTAAATTGCTATCTGGGGTAATTTGTTTTAATACCATTTCTTTCTTCATATAGCTATATGACTAGTACTAAGGAATTCTCGCCTCAAGGTGGTACACATATTGAGCCAAATCCGAAGGATTCTAACTTGAAGGTTCCTCGTGGTTACCAAGATATAGAGGTAAGCTCCGAGAGCCGAGAAGATTACGTTGACACCACTGACTTATAACAATGGACTGAGTGTATTGTCATTTTCCTATAGGAAAGCATGGCACAAGTTTTATAGTTCTCTCTTTCGCCCTATGGCAGAGTTGGAGCTACCAACACAAAATATTGCATTCTGGAACGTTTGCTTATGCCATTTGATGTTTTTATGTTGGCTACAGATGCAATCACCTCAGAAGGAATAAGGTAAAGATAGTGTTTACCATGCTCCGTCTCTCTTGCCCATAAGCAGAATTCAGTTAAGAATAACTTTTGAAAATTAAAG
Source organism: Dioctria linearis (assembly GCA_963930735.1). Classification (NCBI taxonomy): domain Eukaryota; kingdom Metazoa; phylum Arthropoda; class Insecta; order Diptera; family Asilidae; genus Dioctria; species Dioctria linearis. Next base: position 148,413,236 of record OZ005744.1, on the reverse strand, counting down.
TCGGAATGAGATTAATTCCTTATAAGCGATTAAAATACCACTTGGGCACAAGCAAATATATTTTTTTAATTAAATTCGATTTACGGGTGTAAAATTTCATCTGATTGGTTGAGCTTTACACGTTTTTTATGTAATCGTTTTAAAGGGTGCTCTAACGGTGATATACAGAAACAAAGTATTTTTTGTGCCACATGAAATAGCAAATCGCTCAGTCCATTGTTATAAGTCAGTGGTTGACACACTCACAAGAAGCCATCAACAATAATTTGTCGGCAACAACATTCTCGCAGCCTTTCGCAGAACTCAAGATCATACTGCGGAGTGCTACAATTCCCGTCAGCAATAACATCCCTACACCGCAGCCCCCGCAAGATACAAGCCATGAACAAAGTCGAAAAAAGAGAGCAGCGGGCCGGTCAGCAGGCGACATCCACAGTCTTCTTGCCTTGTCTTACTGAAGGAGTTTTTCATATAAAAGTTGCTTGTATTTTGTTCAAACGCTATAATTTCCGTAAATTTGTTCTACATACTATTTTTTTTAAACTATTAGAAAGAAAACATATTTGGCAGCAATTTGTTTTAACTTCATTTTGCTGTGAGAGCGACAGCTTTTGGCTTTAGGACCGGTTTAAGATGAAATTTTAGTTTTTCCTCCATGACGAGTATACAAAATGCCGTAAGAGTGAGCTCCTACTGCATGCTGTACCCGGCACGTTAAGGCCTTTTATTGTGTCGGTGCCTCCGGAGACTTCATGGCTTGTATTATATTCCGGGGGTTACGCCTAGACTGTAGGCCCCGCAAGATACAAGCCATGAACAAAGTCGAAAAAAGAGAGCAGCGGGCCGGGCAGCAGGCGACATCCACAGTCTTCTTGCCTTGTCTTACTGAAGGAGTTTTTCATATAAAAGTTGCTTGTATTTTGTTCAAACGCTATAATTTCCGTAAATTTGTTCTACATACTATTTTTTTTTAAACTATTAGAAAGAAAACATATTTGGCTGCAATTTGTTTTAACTTCATTTTGCTGTGAGAGCGACAGATTTCGGCTTTAGGACCAGTTTAAGATGAAATTTTAGTTTTTCCTCCATGACGAGTATACAAAATGCCGTGAGAGTGAGTTCCTACTGCATGCTGTACCCGGCACGTTAAGGCCTTTTATTGTGTCGGTGCCTTCGGAGACTTCATGGCTTGTATTATATTCCGGGGGTTACGCCTACACCCATCCTATTGTGATGCTAAATACAGACATCATATTTGGAGGTTAAATATAGATACATATTCTGTAAGCTCTTACTGCATGCTGAACCCGGCACGTTAAGGCCTTTTAATGTGCCGGTGCCTTCGGCTTGAAGTTAAAACAAATTGCAGCCAAATATGTTTTCTTTCTAATAGTTAAAAAAAATTAGGAAGTAGAACAAATTTCTGGAAATTATATTGTTTGAACAAAATACAAGCAACTTTTATATGAAAAACTTCTGCAGTAAGAAAGGCAAGAAGACTGTGGACGTCGCCTGCTGACCGGCCCGCTGCTCTCTTTTTTCGACTTTGTTCATGGCTTGTATATTCCGGGGGTTACGCAAGTTTCGATGGGAAGGACCGTAGCCCCCGCAAGATACAAGCCATGAACAAAGTCGAAAAAAGTCAGCAGGCGACATCCACAGTCTTCTTGCCTTGTCTTACTGAAGGAGTTTTTCATATAAAAGTTGCTTGTAATTTGTTCAAAAGCTATAATTTCCGTAAATTTGCTCTACAGGCTATTTTTTTAAAACTATTAGAAAGAAAACATATTTGGCTGCAATTTGTTTTAACTTCATTTTGCTGTGGGAACGAGAGTTTTGGGCTTTATTAAAGATGAAATTTTAGTTTTTCCTCCATGGCGAGTATACTGCATACTGCATGTTGTACCCGGCACGTTAAGGCCTTTAATGCCCAATCTACAATGCATGGTTAATCCACGTTGTCAAAACGATATGGATTTTTGTGTTTGCTTCCCATTCTTGCATTTGAAAATTTATGCTTGCAAAAATGTCCCTTCCCTCTCATTCATTTGACGACATGAGCACGAGCTTATGTGTAGTAGTTAATCAGCAAAAACGATATAGTAATACCTCAGGTGTATTCAGCATAATTTAGAACCATGTAGGGCAATTTAGAACAAAACAGCTGTAAACTGGAACTTGTACTTTCAGTCTTGAAAGCAATATTTTATATTACTCGACTTGTTCCAAGCAATTTCTTAGTTTACTACGTTTACTATATCATAGTATAAATTATTGAGACCAAATACTTCCTTTGACGTAATTCTGCAATGAAATAGAGGAAGCAATTACATTTATGATAATTGACAGGTCAACAGCTGTTTAATTTGGCAGCTTACCACTACTTACATATTTCGTGTATTTATATGCATTCTTCAGCAAACGATATCGTTTTGACGACGTGGTTTAACAATACATTGTAGATTGGGCATTAATGTGTCGGTGCCTTCGGCGACTTCATGGCTTGTATTATATTCCGGGGGTTACGGAAGGACGGGCAGTATACCAACACTGTTGAAAGGAAATTGATTCGGTCATTTTAAAATTGTGAAATTTCTGATAGGACGGCTGTTTACCTGTAATTTGAAGTGATAATATAACAATTTAATTATTATTACGTGCTGTGAGTTTGTGATACATTTATTGTTTATATCAAGAACTGTAATTGAATCTGTAACTATATCATATCAGGACTACCGCGGGGCAACATGATTGTGCTGGAACGCTTAAAGCCCGGTACGCTAGAGCCAAGGAATTAGGTCAAGGAATTTTTCCATTTATTTCTTAAAGAAAATTTGACATTAGGTCAAGGAATTTTTGACAATTTGGATTTGTCAATTGTGTGATATTTCTGACAATAAAGAAATAATAAAGAAAGTGAAGAAATGGATAATTTCCAATGAAAAATGAAGATACACGTAAAACAATTTTTATTCGTCCATTTGTCATTTTAAAATTGATACACCTCTTGCAAAATTGCCGTTCCTTCGTTCAATTTTTCAATTATTCCACCACCGTCATAATTCCTTACAGAAATAAGTGCATCGGTACTTATTTCTTCAAGAAATATTGACATAAATGGATTTTTCGTAAAAGAGCGACATCTTTTTGTCAATCGGGAAGTAGAGTTTTTCTGTTCGAATTACTTTTCTCTAGCGTACTACCTCAAGGAATCGGGCAAGAAAGAAATTCCTTGAGCATTCCATGACACTTTTTTTACATAGTTTTTGTATAGGAACAAAAATTCCTTGGCTCTAGCGTACCGGGCTTAAGCACAAGGACAGGAAAATTCTTCCGCTTCGACCTGAAGCGTGTGCGTTGGCCATACAGAGCAGCACCAAGAAGCAGTAAAATGCTCCTGGTTTGTGTTGAACTGTGTACGTTGGAGAATATACTGTGACGTCGGCTCTTTTGGTGGCAGTGAACGCACGCACTGTGTAAACGTGACGAACGGTTAGATGTCAAACATTGGTTTGGAATTGGAAGTGACAAGCTGACAAATTGGCTTGTGAAACAGCAGTTTGAGACCTATTTTTAATTATAATTTATATATTTTTGCGTAAAGAATGGGTGATTGCGATTCTGACGATGAAATATCGCAATATGAAAAGTTATGTTCAGCAAATATTAAACCGGGCATGTTTGTGAGTGCTTGGGAAGACCCGAATAACTTTATCGAAGAGGAAAGAAGTCCTCATGGTGTGTTGTAAATAAAGGAGCTTTAATTGGAAGATTTCTAATAGATTATCTTCTTTCAGAAAACCTTGAAAACGAAATTTTATGGGCTGTCAATGAAGGGAAAATTAGTAATATACAGGAAATTCTTAAGTTAGATCCAGGCTGTGTAAACGCCACAGATTCTGATGGCTATACACCATTGCACCGGTAAGAAATTTAGCAAATCCATAAGATATTGTTTACCATACCGTCTCTCTTGCCCATACGCAGTATTCAGGTAAAAATAACCTTTTGAAAATTGAAGTCGGAATGATGTTAATTTCTTATAAGAGTGCTTATAAGCGTTTAAAATATCACTTGAACACAAGAAAAATATGTTTTTAATTTAATTAGATTTTCGGGTGTAAAATTTCATCTGATTGGTTGAGTTTTACATGTTTTTTAAACGGTTTAAAGGGTGCTCAAACCATGATATACAGAAACACAATATTTGTGCCACAAGAAAGAGCAAATAGCTCAATCCATTGTTATAAATAAGTCAGTGGCTGGCAGCATCTTGTCGAATTTCCTTGTGCGAATTTGCACAATTCGGTTTAATTTTAGTCTGAATTTTAGTATTGTACGTATTAGTAATAACTTGCTGACTTGATTGAGTAATTGTTATTTTCTCCAAAATATTACTAAAAGTTATTTTGAAGCAGAAAATATTTTTGAATTGTTCGAGAGTGACGACGAGTTATTGCCTGGGATGTCAGGTAAACGACGCACTACGTCGAATTATAAGCAGCGATAGCAGTTCAGAAGAAAGTGATACAGATTTTTTTACTGATAGACCGGATGGTGTAGAATCAGAAGATGATATTATAGATGCAAGTCTTCAATACCCATTATGAATGGGACTTACTTTTGAAGGACCCGAAAAAAAGTTTGCCTTTTTTATTTAAAAAAATTTATAAATCACAATTTTGTAGAACTTATTGTGGACCAAACAAACAAGTATGCCGGACAGTTGTAGGAAATCCTCCCTTGAAAAAGCGTTCAAGAGGTCTCACGTAGGTTGACACCGATAATCGTGAGATAAGAGTAATTATTTGTTTACTAATTTTGCAAGGAATAATAGGAAAACCTTTCTTTGAGCTGTATTTATAACATAACATCAACACAAACATTTATTTATTTGAGTACCCGTGCCAAAGACTCGCAAAGTGAGAAAGTCTGGAGAGTCCATTTTTGTTTCACACTGGCAAAAAAAGATTCCAAATATTTGTGAAATTTATACACTTTTCTGATAACAATGCTTTCGATCCAACAGTGTGCAATAAAAAAAACATACAAAATTGATCCAATTTTGGACTATTTCAGATATCAATTCAAGGTTGCATGAGTAAGGAAACAATACATTCCAAAGAAGTCGAGTTGGTGTTAAATTGTATATGCTATATGCAAGTAAATCCGGATACATAAATGATTTGCTTATATATACAGTTCAAACTATGTAGTATGGTCAGAACTATCCAAAAGAAAATGAAGCAAATCGTATTGTTCTTGAATTGTGCCACGTTTTGTTGGATAAGGGATATACGGTATATCTCAATAATTGGTATAATAGCATTGATCTAGCTGCAAAGATGTGTAGGAAAAAAATCGAGATTGTAGGAACAATACAGAAAAATAGAAAGGGAATACCATCTGATATAACATCTCGTCTTTTGAAAAAAGGTGAATATATTGCCAGGAACAGAGACAAAATAATGATTGCGAAGTGGAAAGATAAAAGGGATATAATTTTGATGAGCACTACCCACGATAATACATTTGTCGAAAAAGAAAATCGAGTGAAAACAAAAGTTTATTTCCTGGTTAACAGATTAAAGACTCTGGTCAAGGCCAAGTCCATGAACGATGGGTAAATAGATCAACAATAGATTGTTATTCAACATCTCGCCACATACAGTACCACTCTCACGCCAAACAGCCATGTCAATCGAGCACACACTTCAGGGACAGGTCATTCCTTTGTCACATAAATCCTTAATTCTTAATATAATTGCTTCAAAGTCGTAACCTACCCATTGATATTGGTTCAATATGCGCATTTGCTTGTTGATACATTTTTCTGGCTTAACGCTGTATCTTAATATAGATATAATAATAATAACAAAATCTAATAAAGATATTAGCGAGTGTAACATATTTTTGGTGGCAGCAGTCGGGGATCCGTGGAACGCAAGGATCTCTACCATTAAATACTCCTGGTGCAAAATTTTTTTTTTTTAAATATTCAAACGCGAATGATAAATTAATTTGTGAGTCGGTGGAAAGTAATTCGAAGCTACAAAGTAAATAAAGCAAAAAAAAAGGGAATAAAATTGCCTTGAGAAGTACATTTCATCAGAAGCATTATGACGCTGATATGTCTTATAAAATATATACATGTATATGTGGGAATTCATTAATAACTATTCGTAACTTCTACCCTACCAAACTACTTCTAACCACCAAATGAAAAACGACGGCAACACTGCAAATAATAAAAAAAGCTTCGCTGTCATTTGAAAGAAAAAGAAGAACATTCGATATTCAGCATGCAGTCAACGAAGAAGTATTTTTCTTGAACGTGGAAAGTAAAATGGAAGTAAATTCCAGTAAATGTTAACTTTGTCATTTTTTATTACAATAAATTTGTTGTATCGTTTTATATAAATTTCCATTATTACAAATAATTAAATTTAAAACCAGTGAATTAATAAACATTGTATTTTGAAGTTTGATTATTCGGTCTTATTAATTTTGGAAATCCCACAATTGGGGGCTCAACCAAACAACGCCAAGTGGAATTTTTTTTTATCAAAAAAAAAAAAAAACTTGGTATAATTCCAAAGCAGTTAAGGTGTCATCAAGGATCAGCGTGGGATCAACATCAAAATTAGCGGAACATCTAAAGAAAATCAAAAAAAAAAAAGAGGATTGGCATAAACTTTTGAAGGTTAAATACAGTGGTCAGGTACAAAAAGATAAATTCTAATAAAACCGTCCATACAAAATTACAAGATGTTCAGAACACGATCGTTATCACGTAGAAAAAGTTGGCACACACGAGGGGCCAAACAAAACAATCACAAGCGCTGACAATATGAAGAGTTGGTATGACATCACTAGCACCGACGAGGAGGAAGACTTCCTGGGCTTCGAAGAAGAATAGTACCAAAAAGATGTTAAAAAATTTATACTAAGATTTTAAAAGATGTACCAAAAGATGATTCTAAAAGATGTACCAAAAGATGATTTTAAAAGATGTACCAAAAGATGATTTTAAAAGATGTACCAAAAGATGATTCTAAAAGATGTACCCAAAAGATGTTAAAAAAGTTTATACCAAGATTTTAAAAGATGTACCAAAAGATGATTCTAAAAGATGTACCCAAAAGATGTTAAAAAAGTTTATACCAAGATTTTAAAAGATGTACCAAAAGATGATTTTAAAAGATGTACCCAAAAGATGTTAAAAAGTTTATACCAAGATTTTAAAAGATGTACCCAAAAGATGTTAAAAAGTTTACACCAAGATTTACCTAAAATGAAGACTTACCTAAGATGATAAACAATTTCTTAAAATAAAGTTAATTACCAAAGATGAAGAATACTTACCAAAGATGTTCAAAAAATTACCAAGTTACCTACCTATGATGCCTAATAATAAATTCACGTAATGACGTCCACAAATTTCATATTTTCGAGGGCGAAAAGACTATCAGGATGGCCGATTGTGGGAATTCATTAATAACTATTCGTAACTTCTACCCTACCAAACTACTTCTAACCACCAAATGAAAAACGACGGCAACACTGCAAATAATAAAAAAAGCTTCGCTGTCATTTGAAAGAAAAAGAAGAACATTCGATATTCAGCATGCAGTCAACGAAGAAGTATTTTTCTTGAACGTGGAAAGTAAAATGGAAGTAAATTCCAGTAAATGTTAACTTTGTCATTTTTTATTACAATAAATTTGTTGTATCGTTTTATATAAATTTCCATTATTACAAATAATTAAATTTAAAACCAGTGAATTAATAAACATTGTATTTTGAAGTTTGATTATTCGGTCTTATTAATTTTGGAAATCCCACATATATATTAATATATTAATAATATTATAATTTTGTAGTAGTGAACTTTAATACATACTCGCATACCCAAGTAGAAACTGCTCACAGTTTGCCCCGCAATACTAATTTGACTGAAAAGCATCAAGGTGCTTGCAATTCATGACAAAACATATAGAAATTTAAGTCCCGATGAACATTCTGATGAGCATTCATTAAATCTCATTAGATATCATGAAAATGCTCCATATATGTATACTAAACCAGCAATATATAAATACTTATTCTTGTCATCACTGTGTCAGATGACATTTCTACTGGGAAAATTTGAATTGATTTTTGTGATTTATTTAATCAAATTTTTAAATTAATTTTTTGATTTGTTTTTCTGCGGCGGAAAGACTGTCGCCCATATGCTGAACAAGACTTTATGCCCAAATCCTTATGCCTCACCGTCTCAGAGTTTGTTTTGCATCCGGAGTTTTAATTCGGAAAAAGATATTTAATCAATTATGACACTCATTGACACTCTCATTAATAAACTCATCATGACACTCATTGACATTCTCATCAATAAACTCATCATGGAACTCATTGACATGCTCATTAATAAGCTCATCGTGACACTCACTGTAAATACATGATATTTTTCTCGGTTTTGATGCAAACACAAATAAATTCCATCAGAACGTTCATCTGATTACTCTTAAGGAGCTCTCTGAAGAGCTCATCATGATATGTCTACCAGGGTAGCCTTTATTATCTCAATTAATTCATTAAATCTCGATTAATTCATTCATGCTAATGGTTTTTCTTACCAAATTTTTCAGATCTCGATAAAGAGATTTGCTTCATTAAGTTTATAAGATGATAAAATGTTTGAAGCTAGTCTTCCCTTCCTTGTCTTGCCATATTCGTCGTCTCTTTAACAGCGTCATTACCACTTCAACTTTCCCTACTGCTTGAAAGCTAATTCCCATTCACAAGTGCTCCAATCCTTCACAGCCCTCGGCCTATAACTATTTTACCCGCACTCTCTAAGGTTTGGGAAATTTTAATCAAGAACCAAATAACTTCGGCATCTGAAGTTCCCAATCTTATATACTCCAAGCAATCTAGCTTCCGCAAAGGTTACTATACCTCGAGTGCTATCTTGAACATTACTGAGACGGTAGGACTCAACATGGAGCGCAAGCTGGCTAGCGTACTCTTATTACTCGACTTTAGGAAAGCCTTCGATAGTTTAGATCATACTATCCTTTGCCACAAGCTTCAGTGCCTCTTCTGCTTTTCCCGGTCAGCCTGTAATCTAATTTCCCCATATTTGAGCTTGCGACGCCAGTGTGTCATTTTAGGGAACCGTGCTTCTGATCTTGTGGGCCTCCACAAAGGTGTTCCTCAGGGGTCTATTTTGGGTCCACTCTTATTTACCCTGTTCATTAATCATCTCCCAACTGCAGTACGGTTCCTTGTGGTTCATATCTTCGCAGATGACGTGCAATAACTTTTTTCGCGCCGATGGCGTCTATGGGTCAATGTGTCGCAGATATTAATGCCGACCTTTCCTCAGTTTTTTCCAGGGCTTTGAGCAACAAATTAATTCTAAATCCACCTAAGTCTCAATCGATTGCCTTTTTTGGTTGTTCAATCAAGCACCTCCTTGATCCTATTTTCCTTAATGGGATTACTATACCCTTCTGTAACAGAGTGTCCAGCCTTGGCTTCATCTCAGATGAATCCCTATCCTGGCCCACTCCTTGTTGTTTTCCCACTTCATCTATGGGGTGGAGCTATATACTGGAACTTCCGCAGGCAACATTGACAGACTGCGCACTCTTACTCTTCGGTAACCTAATGGTCATCCAATCTAATTTTTTTATGCTCTTCGTATTATGTCCCTATTTCGTGCATTGATACACCCATCTCACACGGTTCGGCGTGCTAATAGGTAGTGTATGGTTACTATTGACTGTTGTCAAACTAACTATTTATAAAAACGCGAGAACATATTATTTTATACTCAACAAACAATTTATTATTAATTTAATTTTACAACAGAAATCTCTAAACACTTTGTGCGTGGCGTCTACTCATCAACGAATGATGTCATCGACGTGAAGTTGTTAAGAAGTTGGAAAAGAAACTCAGCTGTAGTGAAACTGGAACATTAAAGGTGTCAATGCTGCCACAACTACTCCCCCTTCAGTGATTGTGTCACGAGAAGAAAAAGTGACGTTTTTGGATTTTTTACGAGCGCCAGGATAGGTGCGTAACGGTTGAATCCAGATATTTTCCAAAGGCTGTGTCGATGTTGATGGTTGGTTCGCAAGATTATCTTCCTTGTTGATGAATGTGGGTTTGAGACGTTCTGTAGAGATAGTTACTTCTTTCCCGTTGATGTCAACGACGAAAACCTAGTTATCCAGTTTCTTGATTACTCGGTGGGGTCCAGTATATGGAGCTTGTAACGGTGCTTTCACGGCGTCCGTACGGACGAAAACATGAGAGCAGGTGTAAACATCCTTGAGAGTGAAGAAGCTTGATTTGATGTGATGACTAGTAGCTTTTGGTCGAATTTCCCGCATATGTTCTCTGAATTTCTCGATTTGTGGATTTGGTGTGATGTCTTCGTTGAAGAAAAACTCTCCAGGAATGCGAAGTGGTGATCCATAAAGGAGTTCAGCTGCTGAAGCTTGTATGTCTTCTTTGTAGCTAGTCCTTAGTCCTAAAAGTACTGTAGGTAGAATATCCAGCCAAGGAGTGCTGTGACACATGAGTGCTGCTTTGAGTGAGCGATGCCAGCGTTCAACCATGTCATTCGATACTGGATGATAAGGTGTCGTGTGGATATGTTTCGCTCCTATAAGTTGAGTTAGTGCCTTAAACAATGCCGACTCGAACTGCGAACCCTGGTCTGTAGTGATCGTGCGTGGAGTTCCAAATCGAGCAATCCAGTTAGTATTGAAGGCAGTTGTTATGGTGTCTGCTGTCATTTCCTTAAGTGGAACTATCTCGGGCCACCGTGAGAACCTGTCAATCATAGTCAGGCAATATCTATACCCACGGATTTCAGGCATGATAAGATATATACATGTACATGCTCGAAACGCTGATTGACTGGAATCTTGGCAGGAAGATTTTTCTGATGACGTTGCACCTTAGATCGCTGGCAAGGAATACAAGATCGTGTCCACTGTAATATATCTCTTCTGAGGTTTGGCCATATGAATTTTTGTTTAACTAATTGTAGGGTTGCCTTGCCGCCATGAATATGAGTGAAAAAGTTTTTTCGCAGTGACGCCGGAATATACGGTCTGATTGTGCCTGTTGAAATATCGCAGTATATATGTGTGGTTTGATCGACTGCCAATTTTTGTAAACGTAGCGAAGTTGTGTTGTTCAGCAGCTCTTGTAGCTCATTATCGTTGGCTTGCTCAACTTGAAGTTCACCAAGGTCAATGACTGCAGGCATGCTAATTGCGTTGAGGCGAGAAAGTGCATCTGCCACTTCGTTGTCAACACCCGTCACATGTATAATCTCCGTTGCAAATTGCGATATAAAATCCAAATGCCGGAGTTGTCTCGGAGAAGCTTTTATCCATTTTCTGCTGGACAGCGTAGATCAATGGCTTGTGGTCTGTTTTGATAACGAAATTGCGACCTTCCAGAATATGTCTAAAGAACTTGATAGCTGAGTAAATGGCAAGCAGTTCCCTGTCATAAGTGCTGTAGTTTTTTTCAGTGCTTGAAAGTTTTTTTGAAAAAAAGGCAAGAGGTCTCCAAGTCATATCTCCTGGCTCTTGCTGTTCTAAAGATGCTCCCAAAGCGATGTCTGACGCGTCTGTGACCAAACCCAGACTGGAGCTTGGTGTAGGATGTGCTAACGTCGTTGCTTGAATTAAACTCTATTTGCACATTTCAAATGCTGCTTCAGTTTTAGAATCCCATGGTACCGGTCGTTTGTCATTTTTTTTTTTGGAGTCATGTAGCAACTCGTTGAGAGCAGCCTGCTGTTCAGCTGCTCGTGAAATGCATCTGCGATAATAATTGATGATGCCTAAGAAACGACGGAGCTCAAGTAGCGTTTCTGGTTTCTTGTAGCTTGCGATTGCTGAGATTCGTTCGGTTGGTGGCTTGATGCCAGCAGCATTAATAAGAAAACCTAGATAAGGCACTTCAGTTTGACCAAAATGACATTTGTTGACATTGATTGTCAAACCGTTTTGTTGAAGTAGTTCAAATACGATGGTTAAATGTCTTTGATGCTGCTCTTCTGTTTCAGACATAATAAGTATGTCATCTATATAACAGAAGACAAATCAAGATTTCGGAAAATGGAGTCCATATATCGTTGAAAAGTTTATGTTGCGTTTCGCAAGCCAAAAGGCATTACAACAAACTCGAACAAGCCAAATGGTGTAGTACAGCAGTTTTTGAAATGTCGTTTTCTGTCATAGGCACTTGATAATATGCTCGTACTAAATCCAAAGTGCTGAAAATCGTTTTTCCATGTAAGCGTTCTGAGAAGTCTTGCACATGTGCGATCGGATAACGGTCGGGCACAGTTTGCGCATTTAGCTTGCGGAAATCGCCACACATTCTCCACCCCCTGACTTTTTCGGAACTAGGTGGATTGGTGATGCCCACTGGCTGCTAGAAGGACGTATGATACCCTGCTCCATCAATTACTTAATTTCAACACGTGCTACTGTAAGTTTATCACCAGTTAGACGACGTGTACGCTCAGAAACTGGTGGGCCTGTAGTGTAGTAGTGTAGTAGATATGCTGACACACAGCTGCTGTTGATCTATTTTAAGGACTACTGGAATTGGTGATGTCCTCGAATTGTTTTAGAATGTCCATAAAAGGTAGTTGTTTGGTGATGGTAGACATACCAACGTTAGAAGCCTGAATCATTTCGCCTTGTCTCAGAATCCACAAGCTGTCGGTTTTGGAGGTCGATGACCAGACCATAGTGCGATAAAAAGTCCGCACCTATGATTGGAGTCTTGACCTCAGCGATGATAAACTTCCACTTGAATGATCGGCGTAAACCTAGGTCCAGTTCGAGGAGATGTTCACCAAATGTTTGTATTTCCGTAGTGTTTGCTGCATACAAGATAAGCAGTCCAGAGGTGAGCTTGCGCTCAAAAAATGAACTGGTATTATTGATACTGAAGAACCGGAATCAATTAAAAATTTGTGATTAGAGGCTCTGTCTTTGATGTGAAGTCGACTTTCACTTGTGAGGCTGTTTAAATAGTAGCTGCCCTGAGAAGCCTCTGACAATGACAGCCGTTTCAGTTTTCCTGATTGTTAGTGGAAGTGAAGTCACAAGACACGGTGCTATGCACTTGCGAGCCTTTTCAGCAAAGCGACGGTGAAAGAAACATACTTTTCGATTGACATCCTTTAATGTGTTTGAACGAGAAGAACTCTCTTTTGTGAGATTTAAATGTTGTGTTAGATGGATGTGTCACTGCTTTGTCACTCTTCAGAGCGGTTGCAAGATTTTCGAAACGTTGCCCAAGGCTGTCAAGCTGGTATTGGATACTGTGTGGAAGGTGAAGAATTGATCTCCACTGGAGTGGAAACAGAACTATGTTCTAGGATACGGTCGGCGATTTCTGCCAGTTTAAGGAGATTAACATCCTGACTTGCTGATAAAATACATTGCACGCTAATTGGCATTCGTTGAAACCAAAGTGAATGAATCACAGAGTCTGGAGTATTATTTGGCGCCAATTTTAACATCTCACGTAACAGCTGAGATGGCTTTTTGTCTGCTAATGCGAGTTCTGTCAATAACTTATTTAGTTGTCGTTCACTGGACTCTGAAAAACGAGATATAATTGCTAATTTAAATGATTTATATTTATCTTGCTGACGAGGTGAACGTATGAAGTCAGTGATTTGGTTTAAAACTTCTGGTGAATCCAAGGCGGAGAGTATTGTGTAATAACGTTCGTCATCAGACTGGGTGTTATTTATAAAAAACAATGCCTCAACGTGAACAAACCATAATTCTGGCTCTTGTCTCCAGAAATTTGATAGCCTCACACGCGCATGGATTGATCCGTTTGCTGAAGGAGCTGAGTTTATGTTTGATGACGCGCCAGCGACGGCGTCAGGAACAGTAGCTGTTGTTGCGGCCGGATTTTCAGGAAGACTTTGTGCTGATTCTTGCTTAATTGCACTTTGTAAGCCAATACTTAAGTCCTCGTTTGAGAGGTCAATGAGTATAGGATTAATATTAAATTCCGCCATTTTGATGTTAGCGTCACTAAATTCGTACAATTGTATTAAGCAATTTGCGTATAAACACTAATAATATTGTTCACGAATTGTCGGGGTCACCATTTATGGTTACTATTGACTGTTGTCAAAATAACTATTTATAAAAACGCGAGAAAATATTATTTTATACTCAACAAACAATTTATTATTAATTTAATTTTACAAGAGCAATCTCTAAACACTTTGTGCTTGGCGTCTACTCATCAACGAATGATGTCATCGACATGAAGTTGTTAAGAAGTTGGAAAAGAAACTCATTTGTGGTGAAACTGGAACATTAAAGGTGTCAATGCTGCCACAAGTGCACCTGCACCTCCAGTTGTCATTTCTGGATAAGTTCTTTTACACGAGTTATCTTTTTGGATAGCAGGGGATGGATATCGATCGAATGCATTTTGCGCGCATAATTAGAGTTGAGTTAATCGTAGTATATTTTTTCTTGGATTACTCTGCCATTCTTATTATTTTGCTTAAGTAACAATGTTTTTATACTATGGGCCTAACAGCCTAAGTTGCTTATGATAAATAAAAATAAATAAAATAATATTTGCATAAGTAAAAATTCTAATTGAGCAATAGATTCGTTCTCATCTTTTTCGGGAAGAATATCGTTGCATTTCTTTATTACATCTTTAGGGAATATATATTTTTTCAATGATGACGCAACGTCAAGCGTTTTTTTAAGCTGAGGTAAAAGTGTAATTGCGATTTCCTTTTCTAAAGTGACAAAATGGTGTGGTGTGGTGGTAGTTTCTTGGAGTTCTTTTAACGATTACTTTACAATTCTCGATTCGGTGCAAATTCGGATTATATTATTATTTCCCGGGAAGGAAGATTTCCTCTCGTTAAATTTTCGTACGCTTACTTTCCTTTACACTCTTTGTAAACATTCAAATTAAGTTGAACTAGTTGAGTTCACATGTCGGTTTTTTGAAACATTTCGTTATTAAATGGAAAAAAGGTTAATAAGGAAATTAATAAAGGTGACAAGCAAAATTCTGAAGATCTTGAAATTTTTGACGAGCTAGAAACTAGTGAAGAACACTTTCGTGAAAGTTTTTCTACCCCAGACTCCCAACAGAGAAACATATTTCATTAACAATGTTAACCTTTAATGTGCCACATGGAAAAAAACGTATCCCTGAATTTGACGGAGGTCCGTCAACTCTTACTAGGTTCATGCAAATCGCCAAAATACACCATTCAAAGGCCGCTGATGATAGTGAGAAGGCCGAATTCCTAGATTTAATCAAATCGAATCGACGGGACAGGATTATATTGTGCTTCTTAGATACAATGACTATGAAAATTGGTCAGAGTTATAGGTAGCAATAAATAAGCATTTTACGAAGTTTCGATCGGTGCAAACTTTTCACTATTTGGCACGGACAGCGAGAAACTCTCTCCGAATATGTAGAGAGAATTGAGCGATTGTAGAATGAGCTAAATCTAGCACATAGCACACAGGGAGAGGGAAGTGAGGGTTCCAAGGCAATACCAAAGGCACATTTGAAATGATAGTGAAATCTACTATGCAATCGACTATGCACTCGAGGAAGAGCATATCCCCGAAAGCGATATGACAAGATGCAGTTATTGCAAAATCGTAGGACATAAGCCCTCCTACTTCCGAAACGACACATCTCCCCCCGCCTTCATCTTATAATTTTTTGCTAGTCTCAACCTCAGCTATCAAACTCTTGAGTTATGTGCACCAACTATGAAACACCCTGTATAACTCTATATGTACGTTGATGCGCTGTTGTGGAGATAACGTATTTTACAAACCGAATACATTAATGGTTGTTTGAACATCTTGTTTAATAGATTTCTGTTTCTCCGATTGTAATTCGCTTGACACATATCATTTAAACGATTTATTGTATCTTCAGAAGATTCGTTTAACAAACGTTGTTGGTGCTCAACGTGTCAGTTTGATACAAGATTCTTGTGTCAAGCTGGGACGATGAGCACACAGCCCCCGTGTCTCGTTTGACAAACGTTCGTGTTCCAAACAGAGGATGCACATATTTCACAATATTATGTAGAAGGGTTAATATTAGAATATGCCTTAGCTGCTCACAAAAAATTTTCAAATTACATATTTTTTTTAAAATTAGAAACTGACTTCAAAAATATAAACAAAGCACTAAAAAGTTAAAAATAATTCTGTGGTCCCGGATCCATTATTGACTCAAAAGTAATTTTCCACATTTTGTGATCGACTTCACTTTCAGGCCCTGAGTTTGGATTAAGCACACTGAACTAAATCTTAAGGTGCCAAGCCGTACGTGGTGCATTGAGCGACCCAAATGCGGGCAAACGCGCTGACAGTCGGACAGTTTATCGTCTCATTTTCGTACTTCGGATAAGCAATAAAAGTAATTTACTTCTTTCATAAAGAGGTTTGAAGTGATTTCATTGATTAAGTTGTTGTAAGTAAAAATTGATTTTCTATTATTCGTTAAAACCAGTGATTGTGTTAAATTAATAAAATGAAATCAGTAGCCCATGATTGAGGAGTTTGTGCACACATAATTAAATCTTAATAGTTGCAATAACTGAATTATCTGATAGATTCGAAATTTTATTAAAATTGAAATTAAAATCAAACTAAAATTGTATCTACTTTATTTACAGAGCTTGCTATAACAACTTTGTGGAGATTGCTGAGCTTCTCTTAAAATACAAGGCAGATCCAAATGCCCAGACTGAGTTAAAGTGGACACCGTTACACTCTGCTTGCAAATGGAGCAATGCAGAATGTGCGGCTTTACTACTTCAGCATGGTACAGACGTAAATGCTAAATCAGAGGGACTTCAGACACCCCTTCATATTGCTGCAACTGTTTCCAATTGTCGAAATACTGCCACGATACTATTAATGGATCGAAATATTGATGCGGGAGCAAAAAATAACTCTGAAGAGACAGCGGCTGATATAGCAAGACGTACAGGACTTACATTTCCAGTATTCGAAATTGGCCATCCTGCTTATCAAGTTGAAACTGGAATTATTGACTGAAGAGCTTTATATAGCAGGCTCAATAAATGTATCAATGTAGAAAATATGTTGTTGAAATTTATAAAAGATTTACATATGCCATTACTGCTTATATAGAAAGCTAAAAGCTGCATTTTAGGCGTTTAATAGCGTTTTGATGGCACATTGTAAACAACCACGAGTATTGTACTCTTTTCGTAGTGGACCACTGAGTCTATTGAACATTCGGGGAAAGAGTATTTATGCTGTACTTCTGTATTTGTGTTTATCGGTTGACAGTTTATAAAAACTTGTGCCGCATTCCGTATTCCAGAAAATTTATCTAAATCATCGAATTATAACGAAACAAAGAATCCTTTTCAGATTTTAAATGTCAAATCTTAAAAATTAATTGATAAATATTGTAAAAAACTATTCATTGTACTAACAATTTTAAAATCACGTAATAAATTGTGCCGAATACGTTTATGAACACAATCAATCCAAATCAGTAACGATAACTGTGATAACAGTGGATCACTGGTATTACAGTTTTTTTGTGGGGAAAGCTATATTAAAAGTACAACACTCATGGTCAACTGTCCCATCGAAAATGCTATAAGGTTGCTGATGCTGTTTTGAAAGCTTTCACGGCATTGATGCAACCACAATAATTTTTTAAGTAGACAAATTTTAACAATGAATAAATAAATTAAGAAGAAATGTGAAACCAATTATATAATATGCCTACTTTTTGATAATTAAACTATTAGAGATCATGTAGGCAGCAGTAACTAGTGTTTTCTTAAATTGAACCCTTAAAAATTAATAGAAAAGAATTGAAATTGGTGTAAAAACGAGCATGTTGCTATACTACAAATTAATGTAAATCCATCAGATTGGGTGGAGATATAACAAAAATTTGGTCAAACAAAAATAGAGGTCAAATTAAAAAAAATTGTTAGAAAATCCTAAGAAGAGAGGTGTACGGGGCTGACTGAGTAGTAGTTGGAAAGGTCATGAAGTTCTATATACAATGAGCTGTACCCTGTACATTTTAAGATACAGGGTGTTTTGTGAAAAACTAGCATAATTTCTTAATCACCCTATATCTCGCAATCGCTTGATGTGGACCCCCCAAACATTTTTTATTCGTCTAGGTGAGTACTATCACTTCCTGCTCTATGGACCACCGAGACGGAAATACCCTGTATTCTTAGTCAGCATATACAAGACTCTGTTTTTAAGGCTTGTCCGAGATAACATTAAAAATTTTTGTATTGAACATACCCGACAGATCCATCCTATAATTATGTAGGTAACATGTACACCCAAGTCTGTTTTTACACGAATTTTTTTTTACACGAGTTTGATTTAACACGAATTATTTTACACGAGCTGTTTGATTTAACACGAATATAAAAAGCAATTTTATTTTTACACGGTTTGGTTTGATTTAACACGAATTATTTTACACGATCTGTTTGATTTAACACGAATATAAAAAGCAATAATTTTATTTTTACACGGTTTTGTTTGATTTATAACGATCACCCAAGTTCTAAGAAAATCTTCCTTGGCAAATTATGTGCTCATGCGGTAAAATAAAAGAGAAAGCACACTACTGGTTATTTACAATTTCATAAAATGTGTGCATCTTGTTCATGTGTTATCACATTCAGGTTAATTTTCCCATTAACACTACCTGGAAAATGACCCGATATTTACTGCGGTTATTTACAATTTCATAAGATGTGTACAATCGCACTAACTTAGTAAATTTTTGACGCTGGTGTTTGTACTTTCGGTAGCCTTTGCTTACAGGGACGTTTCTAATTTTAAAGAAGAGGCATGTGCGGATGCGTAAATTATTGGTGAAGACATGATAACTAAGTTTTTATATTTAGGATAATTGAAGAAATTGGTTTATTATAGAAAACCCATAGAATTCATGCGTATTGTTTAGGTTTATTCAGGTCAGAAAAAAATATGTATGGTGTAATTAAATACAAATGCAAAACGGGACACTTGGGATAATTAACATAAGGATGAGAGGAATGTATCGTACCGTTATGATTTAAGGATTTATCAATAAGCTTCATTCTAGTCGTGAATTTTAAACAGTAAAGAAGTAAAAAGAAAATTGGTGCACATATAAAATTAATAATTTTTTTTGAAAAATTTAATAATTGGTAAGTTATAATTTTCAAAGTTTTGTTTATTAATTAGAACTGAACTATTTCTCGCTAGCCCTTACACAATGTCGGCTATAACAAAAAATAAAAGGAAAGCCATCTCTTTGAATACTAAAATTCAAATTTTGGATCATCTTGCAACTGGACAAGGTGCAACGTCTGTAGGTAGGCATTTTGGTGTGCATGAAGCTACTGTAAGAACTATTAAGAAAAATGAAGCTACTATAAGGAAGTCTGTATGTTCTGGAACCAATTTAAGTGCTAAGTCATCTTCATACACAAGAGATATTGTAAAAGAGAAAATGGAAAAAGCTCTAGTAGTGTGGATAAAAGATAATGCACAAAAAAGAATGCCAGTAGACGGAAATTCCATCAAGCAAACAGCACTAAGAATTTATACACAGATTAAACAAATGGAGCCGGGCACTTCATCTCAGTCGAACAGAACGTATAAATTTTGTGCAAGTACGGGGTGGATGAGAGGGTTTCTCAAAAGACATGCTCTACATAATTTAAAAATTAAAGGTGAAACTGCGTCTGCCGATGAGTCGGCTGCTAAAGAATACCCTCAAAAACTAGCTAAAATAATTGAAGATGGAGGCTACACTCCTGATCAAATTTGGAATATGGATGAAACTGGTCTGTTTTGGAAAAAAATGCCAAATCGAACTTACGTAGCGAAAGCGCAGAAAACAGCTGGTGGTTTTAAAGCAGCAAAGGATCGTATAACACTTTTATTTTGTTCCAACGCTTCAGGAGATTGTACGTTGAAGCCTCTGCTTGTAAATCGATTCCTAAAACCACGATCAATGAAAGGTGTTAATTTCAATAGATTGCCAGTTCACTGGCTGGCAAACAAAAAAGCCTGGGTGACAACTGACAATTTTACTAAGTGGTTCCACACATTTTTCATCCCAGAAGTTAGAGACTATATGACAGATAAAGGTCTCGAATTTAAAGTTATTTTGATTCTGGACAATGCACCCGGCCATCCCGTCTTGGAACACCCAAACGTCCAATTTTGCTTTCTACCGGCTAATACTACATCCTTGATACAACCTCTAGATCAAGGTATAATTGCGACGTTTAAAACATACTATATAAAGCGAACATTCCAATACGTTTTGAACAAAATGAATGATGATGAAACATTAACAGTTATGGATGTGTGGAAGAAATTTTCAATTATGGAATGTATCAATCAAATTTGATTAGTGTTACCTCAATTAAGACCATCTACTTTGAATGCATGTTGGAAAGCTATTTGGCCAGAATGTGTTAACAGCAGAGATCCCGTCCTTCCTAATACCACCCAACATCATAACATTGGTACATTCAATTGGTGGAGACGGATTTGATGATCTATCGCATGAAGATATTAATGAATTGCTAGTTGATAAACCCCTTAGCGAAGATGAAATAATAGAGGCTGTCCTTGAGACTACTGATCCTAAAGAACATAGTGATAATGACGAAGAGGAACCCCTTATCAGTGCAGATAAAATTAAAAAAGGTTTAAAACTGGCCAATAAATTGGGTAACCATTTCGTCAAACATGATCCGAATGAAGAACGAGCTGGGAAGTTCCAACGTGAGCTGAATTTATTAATGGGTTCTTATCGGGAAATTTATAAGGGCCTAGCCAAAACATGGACGGAACGATTAACATCAAAAGGAATTTCACCAATGAAGCAAAAAGACGATAACCAAGGAGGCATTTCTTCTGATTCCAGTGATATTGTAGTTTTAAACAAACGCAAGCGTATAATGTTATTGTCAGAAAGTGATAGCGAATAAAATATTGTTACACATATAAATTAATGGAATTTCATTTCTTTTTCTAATTATAATTTACTTTATATATATAATACATTTTTATACACATAATGCATTATATATGAAGTAAAAGGTGCACGCACATAGAAACGATAACATGCTAACATGAATTTTCATATGGTTAATTGCTTTATTTTGCTGATTTATTAGGTTTGGAACCAATCTCTATTTTTCCATAGGCACAGTGTATTTTTTTACACGATTTTTTTTACACGGAACGTATCTATCGTGTAAAAACAGACTCGGGGTATTTCCTCATTATCAGAACTCGGAAATCGTTACACCTGCAGTCAAAAGTGGTGAAAAGTGTAAGCAAGAAGCTTAAAAAAAGCTAGAATTTGTCTAAGACTAATTCTTATGATACCCTAGTTGAATGCCCGTATAAAATTTCGTATGGTCACCGATTTATTTTTGAAGGGGTTTTTCGCATATATTTCTAGAACGCTTCGTCGAACAGAAAAAATGATTATAACCAATTTTATAGGATTTCGTATTCTAAAGAAGAAAAATGTCTAGGACTGATCGTTTTCACAGTATATGTAAAAAACCTAAATCTTTATATGGCAACACCAAGAAGACGTTTTTTAGTACAATGATTGTACGGTGCTAAATACATTATTCATTCATTAGCCTTAAAAGATCCAGGCTCTTCTTTGGTAAAGGTCCTTTAATCTTTTGGCTTGTCTGTCTATCATTGATGTCATAGGCGCCGGTATTTCAAAATTGGCGTGGGGCTGGGGGCTCAGAGTAAAGTAATAAAATTGCGAGCGAAGCGAGCAAAATAGCGCCGCAGGCGAAATTTTTTCTGAATAATAATAATAAGTATACTTACCAATCAAACTGACCCATTAGAGCAAAGTTAACGAAAATTGGGGCACCAAATTTGACAATTCCATTACCTAATAGATATACATATATAAATATATATATATATATATTTTTTTTGTGAAGTTCTTTCAACCTCGATGTTATCTTTAACCCAATTCCAGTAAATATGTATATAAATTGTAGAGGGATGATGAGGAAGAAATAAATAGAACGCATCTTTTTATTTGAAAAAGTACCTATCACAAAAAAGATTTATTGCTTTTCCAAAAAAATTCTACATTCCTAGATACTGCGTAAGTTTGGAAACTCTTTGAGCATAATGCCTCCCTTTTCTCAAAACACTCTGCTGTCCCAAAATTCCAAAGTGAGTGTTACACTCACTAACATGAATAACAGTAGTGACGCTGACAATAAAAACCAGGGAAGTAAAAAAAAGCAAAGGAGTCAAAATACGCATGTAGGTAACAGTAGTGGCACTGACAATAAAAACCAGGGAAGTAAAAAAAAGTAAAGGAGTCAAAATACGCTATATTATATTGTTTGAAACTTGAAATGTTTTTATTAAAAAAAATACATAGTGAGAAATGAACAAAAATATAACTCTTCTAGGAATAACAAACAGTCAAACACTAATCTAAAAATATTGAAGGAAACATAACTCATAAGATTACAAAACAGCCGCCCATAGGTACCACACTAATTTTTGGCGACGACGAATGTATTCATGCTTTGGCTTTGTCTTTTTATAATTTCATCCGCAATTTCATTACAGTTGACGGATTGGGCTATGTCACGGTGGCAGTTCAAAATAGTTATGCTATTCAATCTTTTTTGAGACATAGTACTGCGGAGATACGATTTCAGTCGTCTAAGACAAGAAAAACTTCTTTCTGCAGTGCATGATGTTGTAGGCATCGTCATGTACAATTTTAGAGCTTTCACGTACTCGTGCAGCATATTTTTCAATGGTTCATTTTTCTGAAAGAAATGTACTATATCTGGCACAGTTTGGAGTTTCACATTTTGGGTGGAGCATATATCGAAAAACACTTCCCTGTGAAGAGTGAGTCTGTCAGCATCAAAATCATCTTGGTACTGCTGCCCCAAAATTCCAAAAGACGCATTTTTTCAAGCAAAAATGATTCAAATGTTTTAATTTTATCAATGTTTTCTGTTTGAAAACGCCTAGTGAGGGTTCCGATGCTTGTGTCTAGAGATTCGTAATATAAAATTCTGTAAAACTCTTTGGGGTCCTTTGGAACGTGTTCCTTGTCTGACCCACCAAATCTTGCAGGAATTGTCCTTTGCTTTGGAAGCTGTGGCTCGCCTAATTCAATAATCTGTTTGCTTTTCTCTATCTAAGTTTCCCATACATGATCAAATTTGCTTTCTTGTCGGTAGCTTATGTGTACATCTTTTAAGTTGTAAACAATCTTCAACATACCGTCAAACGTGGTTTTTGAAATTTGTAGTCCGGCATTAGCAATTTCCATTTTTTCAAAAATAAATATTGTAATATTCAAAAGGAAGTAGAAGTCAAAACTGCACAACTTTTTACAAAAACCATTGGCTTTCGCACCAGCCTTTTCTTTGCTTATTTTAAACATGAATTGCAATAGGGAGATATAATTTTCCAAAAAACTTTTCAGCGAGATAACTCTCAAGCACCATCTTGTAGGGCAAAGTGGCCTTATAAGTTTTGAAGATGGTTCGGTGTCATGTTTGAGGTTTTTGAAGATTTCTAGCCTTTTGGGCGAATCTCTAACAAAATTGATGAGATCTTTCACCAGCATTATAAAATCACGGATTTTCGACACGTTATTGAATGAGTCTTGAACAACAAGATTGATAGAGTGAGCAAGACAGTATACAAAAATTGCTCCGGGCTCATCAACAGCTAAACGCGTTTGTAGACCACTAATGGCCCCGCTAACATTGGCTGCTCCATCGTAACACTGACCACGGCAAAACTTCAACTCAATTGGAGAAACAAGAAGAATGTCCTTGATAACCTTATATAGCGTTGCAGAATCGGTGAACGGGGTTTCATAAAGACAAAGGAAATGTTCATTGACAACTAAGTCTTCATCTACAATTCTAAAACACACAAACATTTGCTCTTTAGACGATACGTCCGTTGTTTCATCCGCAATTATTGCAAAATAAGAACCTTTGATTTTTTTTCAAAAGAACATCTCTAACTTTACCCGCAAGCCAGTCCAAAATTTCATTTATAATGTCATGAGAAAGCCATCGATGTTTAGTTCGACTTAGCCAACTCTTCAACTCAGGTACATCTTAGATCTTAGGTTCAATAACTGAATGAAATTGGAATTCTCCTCAGTGTGTCCGCGCAAAGGTAATCCTTGAATACCAAGAAATTTAATGGAACTTATAATTTTCAATAGAGCGACTCTTGCTAGTTTCATTTCTGCCTTCTTGGATTTGCTTAGCGCGGACTTTACATTGACTCCCTTATCATAGGCCACAAGTGCTTGCAAAGCATTTCGATGAAACTCTGATCTTTCATGAGTTGATAACCTTTCCAATGCTTTCTTCCAATTTGAAAAACCTTCAGTAACGAAGGCTTTGTACGACTGCGTCCACTCTTTCGTGTTCAAGACAGGTATTTTTCTTTTTATGTATGCCGTCTGGCACACTTCACAGAACACTTTGTTAAGGTGCTCGTTGAAAATTATCCACCCATACTTCTCTTTCCAAGATTGTTGAAATTGGCGACCACCACTTGCACTTCCACTTGTTTTGTTCATCGTCGGTGTCGGCGATATAGTTGAAGTTGGAGGTTGCGAGGGAGGTTGAGAAGTAGTTGGATGAATATCAGTAATATCAGGATCTTCACAAGCGTCTGTCGAATCGGTGCCTTCAGTATTTGGGTTTTGTATAGTGGCTTCATCAGCTTTCACAACATTTGAAACTGTTGGTAGTGGTAGATTTTGATCACTTCCGCTTTTAGCAACAGGCTTTTTCAAGAAAAAGCTATCCAACTTTCGCTGCATTCTTGCGTCTCTTGGCCTAAAAACATCGAAAACGTAAGGTAGGTAACGGGTGTTGATTTTTAGAATACTCATTAACAAGAAATCTTAAAAGTGAAAATTGAAAATTGTTTTTACCTTTCCAATAAACACAAATGACGTATGACTTTGAAAACGGCTTTTTAAGTTACACCCTTACTACGCAAATATTAAAGCTCTTGGTCGTACTGCTTCAGCCGTCAGTTATGATAAAAATACGAATTGAAAATTATTGTTCGGTACGTAAGTAGAGGGAGATTATCCCGAAAAAACTATAAATCAAGCCCTCTAAGTGGCGGCCGCATAGGATGTATACAGTTTGTCGCGAGTCGACAAAGAGGCAGATAGGCGGCAGGCGGAGAGCAACGCCTTTATTGTTTTACCGTGAACCGCCTGCTTTCTGCTTAATCACCTTGCGTTGCTCTCCGCCTGCCGCCTATCAGCCTCTTTGTCGACTCGCGACAAACTGTATACATCCTATGCGGCCGCCGCCGCGCCGTACTGTGTTGTAAGAGTTTCTACGATCTACGCCACGGATTCTTGTTTTCAAATTTCAATAGTTAAAAAAGTGATGATTGACGCAAAATTTGTATGTGAAATAGTTTATAATACATACCCTACTCAAGTTTTTGAAACACTTAGAAACTTACAAGTCTTACAACAAAACTAGATATTGAGCAGTGGGCTAGATAATATGTACACACTTCATCATTATTTCATGTCGTTTGTCGAACATAATAAATTGGAAATTGCTCAAAATTTGAAACGTGATTCAAAATTTGGGCTTTATTATTCCAAGAGAACGTATTGGGCTGATCTGAACAAGAAATAGTCGGTGGGAGCGGTGGCCCCACGGACTACAGCTCCCTGGGGGCTCGCGCCCCGGAGCCCCCACGGTTCCGGCGCCGGTGATTGATGTGCATCTCTGGTCCATTTGGATGTGGCTTGAATTTTTTTGTATGGTAAGTGTTTTATTTCAAGCCTTTTTGTAATTAATTTGGTGAATTCAAATATAACGCTCGACAACTTTCGAGATACTATTTATTTCCCTATTCCAATACAAGGGTTTCTCGTGATACCACTGTGAAAAACAAAAATCCTGTTCTGACAACAATCAAATAACAAACAATGCAACTTCGGCTTACAGTCAGGTTTACAATTATTTGAACTATTGTCCCTACAGTCTACAGTCTAGTACTGTTGACTCTATATAAAAATATTTTCATCCAATAATGAAACTAAAAGTTATAAATTTAATTCTGAACAGTAAGCTTCACGGCATTATAGGAGATACCGCAAACTAGTTCCGGTCCGATGAGGGCTTGGATGCTCCTTTTTTGGGGCAGTGTGTCTGCACACTGCCATAAATTCGCCAGTGTTCCGGCACCTATTGAAGTGCTAGGTGTTTCTTTGTGCCAAGGTATGTTAATGCTTGGATGCATTCCCACATTAACTTCGTTTTGACCTCAGGTGATGTGATGGCTTTCAGTGCCTGTCTGTGGCTAGTGTAGGAATTGTAATTGTTACTCAATAAAAAAACTCGTAACAGCATAGAATATGAACACAGAAAAATTAAATAATTTTGATTTTTTTATATATATATATATATATATTTTTTATATTATTAAGCCAAGCTCAGGGGATACACTATGATGCAAAGCACAGCATGGCAGGAAGGAGATAGGAAAAGGATTAGGGTATATGAGGAGAGTGGCTGAGGTGACGATGTACGTCGCCCTTAAACTTCCGCAGATTGCATGCCGGATGAAAAACAGAAGCTGGTAAACTGTACAACATTCGCACTGTTCGGTATAAAAAAGCATCGCGGATTTTTACTGTACGGCCGAAAGTAATTTGAAGGGTAAAAGGATGTACGCGGCTTGCAGCGTGAGTATTTATAATGACTATCAGATCCAGCTTAACACAAGCTCGCTGCATGGACACGTTTAATAAATAAACGTCTCAACAATACATGCGTTTCATCACTTAGTCGGTGTTAGTATTAGTATGTTAAAGTAAACATAACCCAAACACCGAATGAGATGACATGCAATGCAACATGGAAACAGAAAATTAAGTATTAAATAGACGTTTTTTTAAAACATGCTTGGCTATACCAACGTCAAATTGCTCAGCCTTAATATTAACAACAATACACATGCGATTGATGGGTTCATACATACTAAAGTGGGATCTTGCGGAGTTAACATGCAACAGAGGTAACCTTCTCAGATTGTGCCCACTATCACGGAAAGAGATTTTGCTAAGTAGTAGGGGAGAATCAATATTCGCGTTTAGGAGTTGATGCAAAAAAGTTACATCGGCAACCATGCGACGTTTTTCAAGGGAGTGCATATTCAAAAGCTTCAAGCGATCCTCATAAGGGGGAAGAATCAATGAATTACTCCAGGGTAGGTGCCTAAGAGCGAAGCGCAGGAAGTTCCGCTGAACAGACTCGATGCGGTCGATGTGTGTACCGTAAAATGGAGACCAGACCTGGCTAGCGTATTCAAGGAGAGGTCTCACAAAACAAGTGTACAAACGCAATGTTATGGTGGGATTCGAGAATTCTTGAGACCAACGCTTGATAAAGCCCAGCATAGAGTTACTCTTAGATACCATGTAGTTAATGTGAGAGATAAAATTCAATCTATGGTCACATTTGACACCCAAGTCACAAACAGCACCCTCGCGACGGCGAATCGTGGAATCCGAGAACACATAATCATAAGTGATCGGTTTCTGATTCCTGTGGAAAGTCATAACCTCACATTTGTCGATATTGAGAGCCAAATTATTGTTTTTGTACCAAACGTAAAACTTGTGAAGTTCATCCTGTATCAGTTCACAATCGTTAACAGATTTAATCTGAGCGAAAAGTTTAATATCGTCAGCATAAATCAATACTTTGCAGTGCCTCACAACAGAGACAATGTCGTCAATAGATAGAATAAAAAACAGCGGGCCCAAGTGACTAACTTGAGGTACTCCAGACGAAGCTTTCAGGACTCTAGAGATGGAATGACGGAATAATATTTGATATGTTCTGTTATTCAAATAAGACTCCGTCCATTTTATAAATGTTGTGTGAAACCCATACTTTTCCATTTTAAAGAGTATCACGGAGTGAGATAACCTGTCGAACGCTTTACTAAAGTCAGTATAAATACAATCTGTCTGATAACCTTTTGCAAACCCGCCAATGGCATCCGAGACAAATTCCAACAGGTTAGTGGTTGTAGACCTGCCCGAAATAAACCCATGCTGGTTTGAAGAAAGAAAATTCTTGCGTGCAGGAATCACTCTACAAGGGACTAGACTAGATATTTCATCAGAGCATTGACCATGCATGTAGCGGTGCTTGAGTGAGTCGATATGAGAAGTTATTGCGATATCACCAATGAGCTTGAAGGCTCTCTTTTGGACAATATGAAGCTAAGGCTGTACGACCAGACCCAGCCCATATATGGGAATTGTATTCCATTCTAGGTCTAATGTAGCACTTGTAGAGGAGAAATCCAAGACATTTCGATGCTTCTTTGGCAACAGAGAAGATGTGATCTGTCCACTTTAATTTACTGGAAATATTAATGACAAGAATGCTTAGTGACGGTGAATCAGAAATTAATGCTCCATCCATGGGATTGAAAGTAAGGGAAAGCAGATCATTAATGAAAATTAAGAAGAGAGTTGGAGAGATAACAGAGTCTTGAGGCACACCGGCATTTATGTGATGAGGTTCAGATGTAACGCCATCTAATACAACACGTATTTGGAGACTAGATAGGAAACTTTCAATCCATAATAGAAGAGGAGGGGAGAGACCAAGTGCTTTAAGTTTGGCTAAAAGGGCTGGATGCCAGACTCTATCAAAGGCCTTTGAAATACCTAGGGCAATGATTTTGGATTCACCAAAATTGTGAAGACTACGGTTCCAATGTTCCGTAAGTAAGGTCAGCAAGTCTCCAGATGAGCGTCCAGCTCGGAAGCCATATTGGCGATCGTTTCTGGTTTCTTGTAGTTTGCGATTGCTGAGATTCGTTCGGTTGGTGGCTTGATGCCAGCAGCATTAATAAGAAAACCTAGATAAGGCACTTCAGTTTGACCAAAATGACATTTGTTGACATTGATTGTCAAACCGTTTTGTTGAAGTAGTTCAAATACGATGGTTAAATGTCTTTGATGCTGCTCTTCTGTTTCAGACATAATAAGTATGTCATCTATATAACAGAAGACAAATCAAGATTTCGGAAAATGGAGTCCATATATCGTTGAAAAGTTTATGTTGCGTTTCGCAAGCCAGAAGGCATTACAACAAACTCGAACAAGCCAAATGGTGTAGTGACAGCAGTTTTTGAAATGTCGTTTTCTGTCATAGGCACTTGATAATATGCTCGTACTAAATCCAAAGTGCTGAAAATCGTTTTTCCATGTAAGCGTTCTGAGAAGTCTTGCACATGTGCGATCGGATAACGGTCGGGCACAGTTTGCGCATTTAGGTTGCGGAAATCGCCACACATTCTCCACCCCCTGACTTTTTCGGAACTAGGTGGATTGGTGATGCCCACTGGCTGCTAGAAGGACGTATGATGCCCTGCTCCATCAATTACTTAATTTCAACACGTGCTACTGTAAGTTTATCACCAGTTAGACGACGTGTACGCTCAGAAACTGGTGGGCCAGTAGTGCAGATATGCTGACACACAGCTGCTGTTGATCTATTTTAAGGACTACTGGAATTGGTGATGTCCTCGAATTGTTCTAGAATGTCCATAAAAGGTAGTTGTTTGGTGATGGTAGACATACCAACGTTAGAAGCCTGAATCATTTCGCCTTGTCTCAGAATCCACAAGCTTTTCCATTTTAAAGAGTATCACGGAGTGAGATAACCTGTCGAACGCTTTACTAAAGTCAGTATAAATACAATCTGTCTGATAACCTTTTGCAAACCCGCCAATGGCATCCGAGACAAATTCCAACAGGTTAGTGGTTGTAGACCTGCCCGAAATAAACCCATGCTGGTTTGAAGAAAGAAAATTCTTGCGTGCAGGAATCACTCTACAAGGGACTAGACTAGATATTTCATCAGAGCATTGACCATGCATGTAGCGGTGCTTGAGTGAGTCGATATGAAAAGTTATTGCGATATCACCAATGAGCTTGAAGGCTCTCTTTTGGACAATATGAAGCTAAGGCTGTACGACCAGACCCAGCCCATATATGGGAATTGTATTCCATTCTAGGTCTAATGTAGCACTTGTAGAGGAACGCTAGATTTGACGGGCTGAAATATTTCTTACACGTTTTCAGAAATCCAAGACATTTCGATGCTTCTTTGGCAACAGAGAAGATGTGATCTGTCCACTTTAATTTACTGGAAATATTAATGACAAGAATGCTTAGTGACGGTGAATCAGAAATTAATGCTCCATCCATGGGATTGAAAGTAAGGGAAAGCAGATCATTAATGAAAATTAAGAAGAGAGTTGGAGAGATAACAGAGTCTTGAGGCACACCGGAATTTATGTGATGAGGTTCAGATGTAACGCCATCTAATACAACACGTATTTGGAGACTAGATAGGAAACTTTCAATCCATAATAGAAGAGGAGGGGAGAGACCAAGTGCTTTAAGTTTGGCTAAAAGGGCTGGATGCCAGACTCTATCAAAGGCCTTTGAAATACCTAGGGCAATGATTTTGGATTCACCAAAATTGTGAAGACTACGGTTCCAATGTTCCGTAAGTAAGGTCAGCAAGTCTCCAGATGAGCGTCCAGCTCGGAAGCCATATTGGCGATCGTTAATGAGATGATTAGCTTCTAGATACTTCATTAATTTGGAGTTAATGATAGATTCAAAAACCTTTGAAAAAATAGAAGTGATTGCAATTGGTCGATAATTTGAGGGATCGATACCCTCTCCTTTTTTGGGAATAGGCTGAACGTGAGCTAGTTTCCAAGCAGTTGGAAATTTTCCTGTCGAATAAGACAAGTAGAATAGTTTGCGCAGAGGTTTAGCCAAGTATGAGGCACAGCTTTTAATTAATAGGGGCGAAACACCATCAGGGCTTGGGGCGTTGGAGACGTTAATCCCTTTAAGGACCTTAAGCACATCTCTCGTACGGATGTGTATTGGCTCTTGTACACATCCACAAGGGAGATGCAAAATAGAATATTAGCTTTATCCAGGGAATCAACAATCACTTCACCATTATTAAGTAGGGAACTGGTGAAGTTGTTCCTGATGATCTTGACCAGGGACCAAAACCCTTTGCTACCTTTGGGGCTTGCC
Source organism: Dioctria linearis (assembly GCA_963930735.1). Taxonomy (NCBI): domain Eukaryota; kingdom Metazoa; phylum Arthropoda; class Insecta; order Diptera; family Asilidae; genus Dioctria; species Dioctria linearis. The sequence goes on along the minus strand of OZ005744.1, from coordinate 148,381,952 downwards.
AAGAATCGCTGTCTAATATTCTGGTCAAAAAGAAATTTTTCTATCTGGATAATGGACTTGCAGGTGTTCCGCTCAGTCGTGTAGACTTGTTTCAGTTCCGGACATGGATGCAATTGATAGGCGCGAAAAGCAGAATCTTTCGTTTTTATAGCTTGGTTGCACTTACCGTTAAACCAAGAGCGATTTTGGTGTTGTTGAGATCTGCTGTAAGAATACGGGATGTATTTGCGCATACCAAGATTTAGTAAATTCTAAAGTGCATTTCAACATCCCTCGAAGCAAAACAGACCGACCAAACAAAAAGCAGCAGCTGGCAATCAATGAACATCACAGTTCGGTAAAAGACCACCAAAATTAATGTATGGATGAGTAGGAATCAATAATAGTCGCCTTCCAAAACATTTTTAAATACACGCTTAAAGGTATTGAAATATATTGCAGATGCTTTATGGTGGCGTGTTTATGCCAGGTCGAGCATTTCCGAACACTTGACCACCAAGTAAATCTAACAAAATTAATTTTCAAATTCGAGTCTAGTAACACTTTGCGGAACGTAGAAAGGCTTAGCTAGGTGAGCTTTGATTATAGGAAAAAAGAGGAAATAGAAAAAAAATATTAGTTTGATCCTGATGTCAACTGTTCTTCAGTCAGAGAAATTAAAAAAAATAAAGAAAATAATCAGGTCCCAAAAAACCAAATAACAACAAGGTCTAATAAATAATAATTCCCAAGAGGATCGGGCAACTGACGAGCCGGTGCTTTCGTGTAATGGTTCCCAGATAAGCTTCTTTTCAGGCTCATCATAAACGAAATGTCAACCTGGTGCGGCAGAAAGGGATCCAGCCAGCAGTAACAGCATCGTAACTGTTGTTTCCACTGCCGTCAAGTCGACGCAGGGAGCGCGTTCATGAAGTCGGCTGCAGCCACAGTTGCAGCCAGTCATATGTAGCTATCTCGTAGCCAGACATAGCTGCGTTTAGCTGCATCTAACTTTATGAACGAATTTAGCCATTGCCAGCGCCAGAAATCCATTGGAGTATGAGTTACGTAAATTATGTAAATACACAAAATACAATTTATTACCTGCTTCGTCTATTAAATCAAGAAATGACTCCCCACGCTCATTCATATAAATGGTTTTATTTGCCATTAATACGATAACATTTATTTAAAAATTCGATTTTAGTTAAAAATAACGACAAACAAAAATGTCAAATATTATGCGTTTGTGTTAGTTAGCTATGCTGGGTAGCACTCTCAAGCCGATACCGGCAGTAGCCGGCTACGAGACCAGCTACTAAGATTTTCCGAACACCAAAAACTGTCATTTAGCCAAATCAAAAATCTGGCTGTTCCATTTTCGAACGACGATAGCCACATCTACAGCTAACATAGCCGGCTGCACCCTACTTTATGAACGTGCTCAGGGTTGACTTGGGACGGGACTCTCGACACACTAACGTCGCAGCAGTCAAGTCGTCTTGGTCGCAGTACCACCGTTTTCCTACCGGAATAGTACCCGTTCACGGTGAAGAAGTGAAGCCCTCCTCCGGCTCGGTGTTGCTATAGCATCCCTTCGTGGACTACAAGTCACGGTTAAGAAGACTTGCTTTTCTTATTAAATATAAAAGAAAGTTGAGCACCGTCGCCACCACTTCCTGCGCCAAGCAAGCATGTAGTGGCATAACTAGGTTTTGCGGACCGCAATGCAAAAAAATGAAAGCCCTCCTCTTTACCTATAAAAACAAATGTGGACCGCCGAGCGTTGGAAGAGACGTTGGCTAGTCGACAGTAGACACCTGAAAGCTGGGTGGGTCTTATTATAAATGAATTAAACTGAAATTGCAATTCCTTTCTAATATTCTAATATCAAGTCACAGTTTATAAAGAAAAAAAAATGGAGCCTGCGGTAGAAAATCATTAAGTTAATTTCAAATAGTAACATAGCTTACTACATAGCATACAATTGCGCGGCACCTTTAAAAGGGCCTTTTTCGAGATTTAGCGTTCGCGAAGTTTCGAAATAAAAGGATCGTTTGTGACTCGCTGGGGCCTCTTAAATCAGCGACCCACGCAACCGTATTGGTTGCATTGGCATATCAACGTCACTGCCAAGAAGTGAAGGCTCGGTGTTGTTATAGCTTCCCATCGTGAACTTCAAGTCGACGTTAAGACGACTTGATTTTCTGATTGTTAAAGCGATCGGTTGTCCGGTAGCCAAGTCAAGGCGTTGGTCGATACCAAATAAACCCGGATCACTTTTTCAAAACTCTTTAGCCTTACACTCAACCAAAGAAAGCTATCAGTAGTTAATGTTGCGAAGAATTTATGCGCATTTATGAGAGAGAGAGAGAATGTATTGAGCTTTCTATTAAAAAGCCATTTAGTGGTTTTAATACAGACCGCTTCTTTTTTAAGTTTTCAGATGTATGTTGTCTCGGCCAAGACAGAACAGTGCCTGCTCTTAAAGGTACACCGACCGTTGCAACTTCCGAGTAAGTCTAAGCAAACCTCAAGCCATCAGACCTTAAACTAAAATAAGTAGTAAACTTGGGTGACTTTGGTCCACTTTTGAACTTTGAGGTCCTGTAATTTTATACAGGATAGAGATAATTACTTGTTCTTCGTGTCATTTTAGAGGTCGTTAGTAGTACAATAGTACAAATCTTAAAATTTTATAACTTTCAAAAACACTTTTTTAAAAAAAATATGGGTGGCCAAAGTCAGAAGACAAAGTTGAAAATGCAAAGATAAGCGAGTAAATAGGCGACTTTGGCCAGTAATATATTTTTTTAAATTTTAAACACTCAAAAAATGTTTAAAAACTTTGGAAGTTCGACAAAAACAACTACAATATTTATCATTAGTCCCTTTATTGATAAAAAAAATGTTTTACAAAAAGAAACTTTCTATTATAAAATAAACTAAAATATAACTTCATATCACAAAAAAGGAACGAAACATAATAGAAACAATTGTAAATAATTGTTTATTTCTTTTATTGTATAATAGCTTCTTTTTGACGATTCTGGTGCTACTATATACTATGTTTCCATTAGTCAGAATTGAGTTAGGATTGAGTTAGCGTTAAGTTTTGCTGGCTTAGTTAATTCGATGCTGTTTCCATGAACGACTTGAGTTGAGTTGACAGATGATATATTTCATACAAAATAATCGGATTTGTGTTGGATAAAACACCCATCCGCACTATTCTAACTAATACTTATACAAAACCCAACTCAACCCGACTGGTTTCGTGGAGTTTATATGGATTGAACGAAACTCAACTCAATTCTCGTTTCTATGAGCATTAATTCGGATTCAATCCGGATTGAACTCCACATGGAAACATAGTAATAGTCTGTAAAATGTCCTCTCGGTCATACCATAAAATTTCTTCATTTTTTGGCCACTTCCACTGAAAACTTCATGTGGCATGAGGGACTTGACTTTATATTCTGATAAATCTTTCTCAATAGGGCGTGCGGAGCAATACTTTCCAATATTGAAAACTAGGCGGCGTGACCACTGCGTTTATGGATGATATCTGATACCTGCTTGGCTTGAATGGGATTTATTTGCTTGCGATCCCAATTTAATTAGTAAATCAAAATTTAAATATGGTCATGAATTGTTGTATACCCAGTGCTCTAACAAATTCAATAAAAACAAAATTTCAAACAGATTTCATCAGTTTCCTAAGGACGGAAAACTTAAATCTGAATGGATTTGTAAGTTGGTAAGTTATGTCGCGTTAGCAGCACTTGGGAGCACTTTACAAAGATATAATATAACGTGGTTAAAGTAATCAAAGGTAATGCAATTTTCATTACATGAAAGCAAACATTTTATCGAAGTCAGTTGTACCTTCGAAAATCTTGCTATTAACAAAGCTACAATTTCTTTGCAACAAGAATACTAGTAAAGCAGCAAAAGAAGAGCTGTCTAGACGACTTAAACAGAAAACAGTATTAAAAATACGAAGCAAGGTAAGTTGACAAATTCTTAAATTGTTTGTACAATTTATATTTAATACTCATTTTCCTTAAAGAGCAAACAATACCCATAATGGTGAATGTTCCAGTTCAAATAAAATTGATTTACATAATAATAATAATTAAAATAGCTGATTTAGCTCTTATTCAAATATATATATAATGGGCCTGTATTACATCTAGGAATTGCTTGCACCTAGGTGCAGGTATAATAACATGACTTCCGAGACAATTTACGTTTTTCCCAACATTATCTACAAATTTATATTTTGATGTTATTTATATTTCGTCAATTTCTGTTTGTTACCAGCAGTTTTTACATCATGGAAACGGAGCTTTTCTTTAAGTTACTCCATATTTTCTTCATTATATTTAATTTTTGAAATAATAATTGCAATATAAATTAAATATTACACCTATTTGACAGCTATAAAGAGCGGGCTGTCCATAAACCCGATGGTGCTGCCAAGAATCCAGTTGTCAGTTTTACAAGTATTTGCATGCCCCATTGCAATGACCTGTCCTGGGTAAAGTCCGGTACGCTAGAGCCAAGGAATTTTTGTTCCTATACAAAAACTATGTAAAAAAAGTGTCATGGAATGCTCAAGGAATTTTTTTCTTGACCGATTCCTTGAGGTAGTACGCTAGAGAAAAGTAATTCGAACAGAAAAACTCTACTTCCCGATTGACAAAAAGATGTCGCTCTTTTACGAAAAATCCATTTATGTCAATATTTCTTGAAGAAATAAGTACCGATGCACTTATTTCTGTAAGGAATTTTGACGGTGGTGGAATAATTGAAAAATTGAACGAAGGAGCAAGAGGTGTATCAATTTTAAAATTCCAAATGGACGAATGAAAATTGTTTTACGTGTATCTTCATTTTTCATTGGAAATTATCCATTGCTTCACTTTCTTTATTATTTCTTTATTGTCAGAAATATCACACAATGTTGAGGTTTCGTGTGCCGTGCTCAATGGAGAGAGCACACAACCAATGAAACTAGCTTCGAAACTCCGAAATTAGGATTATTCTATATCCCTGAGTCACAACACGTTGTGGTGCCAAGTGCTTCCTGGTACGTCCAGAAAGTAGTTATCGAAGGTAATATTATTAAGAGGAAATTTGGCTACTTAAAAACACAGCGAAAGTTGAAGTTTTTACTTTTTATTTTTTGTTTGCCTTTACATGTACTTGAGTAGTAGCTACAGTAATAAACACTTTTAGCCGTTTCACTTGTGACAATAGCTTGATTGTTGTTAATATATTGTAAACTTTGAACAATTCTTTGTAATTATTTTAATTATTCTCTATATAATGTGTACTTAAAACTATTTCATTAAGAACTTTTAGCAATTTTTGTTAAATATTTTTGATACACTTCGCGAGGCGACTCCGAGACGGGTTAAAAACGAACTCCCCGAGGATCGGGCTTGATGTTCCCAGGTACCCACAATCACTTTCAAAAGCTTTTTTATCTTTTTATTCTTTTCTCACGACGTTGAAAAAACGTACGTGAGAAAATGCAAAAGTTCTTTGATGCGAGCTGTATGCATCAATGCAAAACGGTAATCCGATATGCACTTGTGCGCCCGTCTTGAAATATTAATTTTAAGAGGGCGCGAATAATTTTGATAATTGTATGTATGTATGTACAAACAATTAGATTGGAGGAAGTTTGTAATGTACGTATGTACATAGTACATACGGAAAAAAAAGCAAGAAGACACTGTATGTAGGTAAGTGTGCATACCGTGTGAGTGGAATGTGTGTCTGATAATAAAATGCAATTTATGCTAAATTGCATTTTGTTATAATGTGGGAATGCATTTCTAAATGCATTTTGAATTTTGATAGAGTTTTTAATGAAATTTAAATTGAAATTAATTTTCAATATATTGGTGCATGGACCTTATGGTTGTGATTCGGGGCATTGGGCAGCTGAGTCACAACATCCCTCCCCCCTGGGGAAAAGAAAGTTTTATTCTTTCGGGGAAGAAAACTTTCTTTCGATTCAAAAATTAAGCCATGCGTATACGTTATATGTCTTATAAAAATTGGTGAATGCAGGTATACATAATTACATAAAATTACAGGAATAAAGTAAAATAAATTTTATACATTAAAGATTAGTAGTTGTATCTGAGAGGTGAAATTGCCCATCAATATATATATATACTATGCACTACAAACAATTAATTGAATTTATTTTTATATTATTATTTTTTCTTAATAGAATTAGATATACTATGTACCTACTTATAATTTATTTTTGACTTCTATTTATTACAGTACTAATAAGGTTTATTTTATTTGTTTTTTTCTTCTATTTTTTTTTCTTGCAAAAAAAAAACACAATAAAGATTTAAGATCTTGTGCATATATTAATTCTTATAGATCTTAAGCTTTTATTTTATGTATACCTATAATTTTATTGTCTTATTTATTTATGTATTTTTATTAGTCTAAATAAAAAATGTGTTTTTCAAAAAACCATGCTTCTATTCTAGTCGCCAAGAATGTTTTTTTTTTATATTGGTACATATATACATATACAAATTACATAAAAATTAAACATTAAACTTTCCCTTTTTTTCTACGTTTAACATTTTTATATTAATGATTTCATATTCTTTCATTATAGAGTGCATTAGATTGTTCGGATGGGGATAGGGGTTGTTGGAAATGGTAAAAATTGGATGAGAAAATGTTAGTGTGGTTCGTTTATTATTGTCCGTAAGTTAAACGGTTTCTGTGATTTTTCTTTGTGGTGCAGGAGTTATTTTGAATTTTGATTCTCTCGGTGCCGGAGTAGGCACATTCTCCTGTTTATGTTCAGGAAGTATTATTTTTTTTGAGTTATGGGTTTTTGTGTTGTATTTAATATACAGATAAACACATAGAATAAAGATAATTGAGGCAATTGTCAGGTACGACACTGTATAGTGGTGAATATGGTGATTGTTTATAGGATTTAAAGGAATTTCTTCTTGATATTTTTGGAAACGAATGGATTCGAGAAGTTTCTCTAGATCCGTGTTTGTTGTAATATTTAAGGGATTTGTTTCTATAAACGTTTCCATGGGAGAAGACGTCATATTCCGTATTATATTGGAAATGCTTATCGTTGGGATAAAATGGGAATTGAATTTGGAAACTTTTACGCTATGTCCGTGCAAGATGAGTTCCTTGCTGCGAACATAGCAACCGGGATTAATATACATTATTCCTGTTCCTTTCAGGCTTTTTGAATTGATCGAATTTTCACAAATTACATCTATGTCTAGGGATTCTTTTAAGGAGAAAAGCCAAGCGTTCGGCTGCGTTAATTGTTTCCAATAATAATCTTGTTCTAATGTTAGGATGTCACATTTTGATGTAATTGGTTCTTTTTTTATCAGATTTACTTCGAATTGGTTTGCTTTTGTTTTTGCGTTAAGGATCGGTGATGATATCCTGCAATAGAAATGCATAACGTTGCGCAATTATGGATATCATGTAATGCTAGTTCAACATAGTGCTCACGATAGTAGTCTATTAGTATATATTCCTTTGCTGGTTCGATATATACGAATGATCCGTTAAGGAGTGTGGGTAATGGCATTACTTTGAATAATTGGTATGGTTCCTTGAATGGAAGTGGAATTCGGAGCTCGATAATTATTTTATTATTGAAAATATTCGCTGCTATTGTACTCAATTTGTAAAATTGTGATAAAATATTGTCTCTGGAATTTATAGGAAGAATCAGTGAATTTGGTAATTCTTGCCTGATCTTTGATAAAAGCTCCTCAATATTTTTCGGTGATACTAGTGTAGGATGGAATTTCCCATGCTTGGAATCTGTTAAAATATCTATTAATTCCGACTGGGTATTTTGGTATCTGAATGCCATTAACGAAACCAGGGAAATAAGTGATTCAATTTCGATTGATATTTTGTCATCCAATGTTCTGTTTTCCATTATTGAAGTAGCTATCTGTATTGAAATTAACTTTTTATGCATAACCATGAATTCCTTTTCAATTGCGGCTTTAGATTTGTTGAAAATGTTTGCGGTTGCTTCGACTATCGCGGTTTGGCTTTTCATAAGTGATATGAGGGAGTTTTGGTTTAGGGTGAGGTTACGGATTTGCTCATCATAAACTTTGGCGTCATCTTCGTCTAATGTACCGAAGAGAGCTTTGGAGATTGAGCCTATCGCATTAAATAAGGCCCTTTGTTGTCTACTTTGGGTCACAAGTAACATATTTTTGTATTCTATGTTTGCTATAATAAGATTGATTTGCAGTAACGTACCATTGCAGGTGTGGGCCATCGCTGAATTGCTATTGAGTTTCTGGCAGGTTGCTGTTATTTGCTGTGCGATGAACTGGATATTCCTTAATTCTGATTTAAAATTCACTAGGTCGTAATAGGTGACGATTTTCCATTCGTTGGTGTAGAGGTTGGCTCTGCCAATCTCTTCGAAGTAAATGCCTGCAGTAGCATTTAGCTGCTTTACCTCTATTCCTGAGCCGTAGATTATGGGGATGAAAATTAGAATGAATGCTATATGCATCATTTTGGAAACCTGTAAGATGACGCCATGTTAATATCTGTGAATGATATTTGAAGATGATGAAGTTTTTACTCCGAGAACAGTTTTAGGTCATTGTTATGGACTCTTTTGTTTTTATTATTGATTTTAATAGTAGAATTTTCATACGGACCTGACCATAGTGGTGAGAACTTATTATCTCTGACCCTGCTCTTAAGTAGGACTTTATCGCCTACCATAAAAGATTTTTGGACGGAATTTTTGTCATATTGTAGTTTTGATCTTTCTTTGTTTGCCATGGCTATGTCTTTAGCTATTTTGAAGCTATGCTGTAGACGCGCTTTTAACTCGTTTGCATAATTGTCGTAATTATAGCAAACGGTTGGAGAAGATTTCAAATTGTTTGGAATTTCGGCTGGGAATCCGTAAAGGAGTTCGCGAGGAGTATAATTAGTACTCGAATGAGGGGTAGTATTGTATACAAACATGGCAAAAGGAATCCATGGATCCCAGTCTTGTGGATCTTTTGCTACATAAGATCGGAGGTGTTCTGCTAAGTTTCTGTGGCTTCTCTCCAACGCACCATTCGTTTGAGGGTGATATGGAGTAGTTTTGAGCCTTTTAATTCTCAGCAATTTAGATACCTCGGCGAACATGCCACTTATGAGGTTAGAACCTTGATCTGTGAGGATACTTTCTGGAATACCATGTCGACAAACTATCGTTGTCGTGAAGGCTTCCGCTAATGTCTTGGACTCGGTGTCGACTATGGGAATAGCCTCAGAAAATTTTGAAAGGTCGTCTTGAAATGTAAGGATGTATTTGTTTCCAGAATGAGAAATTGGGAGAGGTCCTATAACATCTAGGTACATTCTTTCGAAAGGTTTGGAGCTAATACTCGAGATTTTCATTGGAATTTTAGGGTTTCTGGATACTTTGTTCACCTGACAAAGTTTACATTTCCTTACATATTTGACCACGTCGTCTGACATGCCAGGCCAGTAGAATTGCTTTTTGATTCTTTTAATAGTACGGGAAATACCTTGATGGCCACCCGTCGGTAGTGAATGAAAATCTTTTAAAACTTGTTCGATGTCATTAATGTCTGATAAATATTTAATTGAATCCTGATGCAGTTTTATGTATATTTGCTTATTAGCGAAGATCTGGACAAAAGCGTTTTTAATAATTATTAGATTCTGTGAATCTAATATAGGGAAGGAGATATTTATTTGTTTTAACTGACTTGTTTCTGTGTATGAGCAGATTTCAGTTAAAATCTTTTCGAGGTCTGATCTATCTCTTTGTGATCGACAAGATAAATTAGTTTTTGATATAATTATTGATGAGTCTTTTTTCTTGAAGAAGTTCAGTTCAGTTTCTGAAAGTGGGGATTTATCTGAAAATTTTAGTTTCGAATCCAACACTCTTTCAAGCTCTGTATTTTGCATTGGCAAGATGAAAAATTCAGGATTCGCATTTTTAGTCAGTAAAAGAGGAAAATTAGTCTCAGTTATTATGACTGAGGAATTGTTTACAGGTGATGGAGTTGGGTTTGGAATAGTTACACTTGCGTTGGGTGTATTTATATTCGCCTGAGCTCTGGCTTGATTTCTAGTTACCACATTTACGAAGGTGGTTGGCTCTGCAGAATGTTCGGAATTTTCCGGAATTGCTCTACTGAGAGCATCTGCATTTGTGTTGAGCTTACCTGATTTGTGGACTATCTTGTAGTCATATTCCTCAAGACGTATTCTCCATCTCATCAGTCTTGAGGAGTGATCTTTCAGATTCATGAGCCATACTAATGGTTTATGGTCAGTTATAATTGTAAACTGTCTGCCATAAACGTATGGTCTGAATTGCTCAACTGCAAACACGATATCTAAGAGCTCTTTCTCTATAGTTGAGTAACGAGTCTCCGCACCATTGAGAACTCGACTCACGTAGGCAATTGGGTGATCTCCTTGATCATCAACTTGTGAAAGGACTGCTCCGATAGCGTAGTCACTGGCATCGGAGGTGACAAAAAATTCTTTGCCGAAATCAGGATAAGATAGAATTGGTGCTGAAATTAATTTATTTCGCAATTCGCAGAATGCTTCATCGCAAATTGCGTCGAACTTGAAGGGCGTATCTTTTTTCAAAAGATTTGTGAGTGGTTTGGCTATTCTCGAAAAATTTGGGATGAAGCGGCGATAGTAGCCGACGAAACCAAGGAAGGCTTTGATATCTTTTTCCTTCTTGGGTCTGGGATATGACTGAGCTGATTTTATTTTTGCAGGGTCTGGTTTGACTCCATTTTCTGTAATTATGTGCCCTAAATACATAATTTCCTTTCTTAGGAAGTGGCACTTGTCGGGTTGAAGTTTGAGGTTGAAATCACGAAGGCGGCTAAATACTGCTGTGAGTCTGGAATTGTGGTCTTTGAGATTGTATCCATGGACTACAATATCGTCCATGTATACGAAGCAATAGATGCCTTGAAGTCCAGATAGAACATTGTTCATGGCTCGTTGAAAAGTAGCAGGGGCTCCTTTTAAACCAAATGGCATACGATTGTATTCGTAGTGGCCATAGGGTGTGCTAAAGGCAGTTTTCTCCCTGTCCTTCGAGTCCATTTTTATCTGGTGGAATCCACTGGCTAAGTCGAGTGTGGTAAAATATTTCGACTTCCCCAACTGGTCTAATATATCAGTGATATTAGGCAGTGGGTACGCATCGCCAATAGTAATGTCGTTAATACGACGAAAGTCTACCACTACTCGCCACTTTTTGTTTCCATTCTCATCTGGTTTTTTAGGAACCAGGAGAAGTGGAGAATTCCAGGGACTATGTGAGGGTCTGATGATGTCTGACTCAAGCATTTCTTGTATTTGCCGGTTTATCTCAGTTCGGCTTGCTTCGGGAAGTCGATAAGGCTTGGTATAGATGGGCGGTTTGTCTTAGAGTGTCTCGATTTTGTGAGTAATCGCATCTGTATAAGATAGGAAATCCCCTTCTATGAAGAAGAGATCGTTGAATTCCCTACAGATATTGCGAATACTCTCAGATTCCTCTGAATTACAGTGATCCAATTTGATAAGGTTTTGCAGTTTATTTATTCTGCCCTTAATTGGATCTCTGTCAGAGTCTGTGGAGATTACCACAAAGTCGTCCAAGTCTTGGTAAACTGGGTTCACCTCGTAAGGTGCCAGATCGGCGTCCTCCTCATTTGTGTTGAGGATTAGGACTTTTGCCATACCGTTGACTGGTTCGACTATCGAATTTCCAAGAAATAAACCTGGCCTTATTTCCTTCTTGAAACAGACCGATTGATTTTGAATAGGAGTTGGAATTTCAATAATATATTCTGATCGAGCCGGAATTTTAATTTTATTGAATTTATCCGATTCTTTCGGATTTTTAATTGGAAGGAGATATGATTCCAACTTTTGTGGAATTTGGAAGGAGTTATTCGATGATTCCGACTCGATTGAATTTGAAGGAGATAAAACTTTATTAAAGTTCTTTGACTTCTTTTCTGATCTATTTCTGGAATTAACTTTTTGTGAATTTGTTGGTGAAGGAGATAGAATTTTATTATATTTAGCCTTTTGTGCGGCTGTAGATGGAGATATACTTTTATGTTGTTGCTTCATATCTTGTGAAGCCTTGGATGGAGATAGAATTTTATTTAATTCAGCCTTTTTTCTGGCTATAGATGGAGATAGATTTTCATTATTTTTGGTCTTCACTTCTGATGGAGTATTGGATAGAGATCGATTGTTATTGCTTTGTAAAGCAGTTGATGGAGATGGGATTGTATTAATATTTTTATTGGAGAACGTTATCTCCGTATATAATAAACTTTTAGTTCGAGACCTCTTTTCTGGGTTTTCGCTTTTCAAATAAACATATGGATAATTTGAATAGTAATCCTCATACGGATAAAATTCATTTGAATCATTAATTTCTAGAGAAATGTATTTATTTTTATAATTGATACTAGCATTGTATCGAGATAAAAAGTCATGACCAAGCAGGCCATCGTATGAGAGGATGGAGTTATTTCCCACTATTTGAAATGGGTGTTCTAGGATGGAGTTATTATGTTCAGAATTTAAGTTTAACTTAGCAAAAATGAGTCCTTCTGTAGAAGTGGACTCTGTAAATAATGTGTTTATATTGCAGACAGCATCTCTGTAGCAGATGCTATCTGGCCTTAATGGATGTAGTTTTATTAAACTGATCTCTGCTCCTGTGTCGATTAAAAAAGTAAGTTTTGGAGCAGAGCATATATCAACAGGCAAAGAAAGCGTTAGTGAATTTTTATTAATTTGGGATACGAATTAATTTCTTACTATTTAGTTTTTCGTCGATATTGTCTCGGGATTGCGATGAACTTGCGCCGTTGTTTCTATCTGCGAGGGGTTGCCGAAAACGACCCCCCGCTGCATCCAGTTTTCCTGCCTGGATGCCGATGAAGTTCGATTATTCTTCCTATTTGGAGAAGGTGATCTTGCAGAGATATTGGCATATCTCGGCGGTGAAGTTCGACTTTCTCGGAATACTGGCTGCTGCCAGTTCCTATTTTGAGGCTGTCTGTCAGCCGTGTTTGTTAGTGGAGTATTGTTCATCTTTTGGAAATTATTTTAATTTCCCTGATTGTAGCCAGAACGACTGTTGTTCGCAGCTTTTGTCCGGCATTCTTCGATAGTGCGCCCAATTCGATGACAATATCGACAAGATGGGACCAGCGACGGAGATGTGATTTTATTGGAAACTGGAGATCGTTGTAATTGCGAGTTTGGATTTGGAACTGCGTTGAAATTTTGCGTTGAGCGTTGTATGACTGGACATCTTGACGCAGCATGCCCCAGTCCATTACATTTAAAACAATGCAGATTGAGATTCGTATTCTTTTGAAAGGGTGGGCTTACTTTGTAGTTCGTTTGAAAATTTGACTGTCTCCGTTCCAAACGTGATGCGTGCTCTAGGATATGTGACTTTAGTGAAGCGAAAGATTTATCAGACTGGACTTTTGCTAAAGTCTGTAGTTGTGGATTGCATAATCCGTCCTCTATAGCTCTCACTGCTTGACATTCAATATCTTTTAAAAGAGATTTTAAAAGAATTTTATCACTTGTATAGGAGTGCGTTGCCTCATTTAGTTTGGATAGAGTTGTGCTAAGTCTTTGTAGAAAATCTTTTACATCTTCTCCTATTCTTTGCTTGCAATTATTTAATTGAGATTGCAGAGTAGATTTGGGAATTTTTAATTCAAAAGTTTGTTGCAGAATAGATTTCAATTCAGGCCAGTCTGAAATTTGATTGTACCTATATACATCATATGCCTCTGCAGATAATTTACTCCTTATTAAGCTAAGGAGGGAGTGCCTTTCATTTTCCGTTGATGTTGTTGTGTAAATATCATCGCAACTTGAAACAAATTTATGGAGATCCTTTGGATTTCCACTAAAATTGGGAATAAGTGACTAGCTTCTGATAGGAAGGAGGTAGATTGGTCTCTAAAGGAGACATTAGTATGATTTTCCCTGAAATTATTTGTATTATTTGTTACATTTTGGAATCGAGAGTCCAATTGTTCTTGCAACGCAATTACAGTGTCTGTGTATGATGTTTCTACCTCGGCGTAAACATCATTTTTGAAATAATCATGCTCCAAATCATTAGGGCCGGTGTATGAAATTATTTCATTATGCGTGTCCTCAAAATCATCCCAGTATTTTTGCAATGAATTAATTTTTTGTGTCAGATATGTCTGGGTTGTAGTCGATAATGAATTAGAATTGATCGATTGTATAATTCGTGATATAGACTTTTGCCTGTGATCCTGCAATTTGAACCGTATTGCATTTGACTGATCCTTGTCTGTATTGTCTTGGGTGTCGGCTGCAGTTGTTTTCTGCGAAGTCTTGGGGAGTGGAATGTAAAAGGGGTTATTTGTGCGTTCTGTGTGAATTGATATGGACTTCAGCCTATCAGATAGAGTTACCTTGGTAAGATTATACCAGTCCTCTGTCTTGTCATAGCATGACTGTTTGAAATAATCATGAGTTTCATCGAATTCATCATGATCCTGAATCAGGGTTTCAATTTTTTCAAATGAAGCCCTTAGTTCTTCCAACTGTTGGAGTTTTCCAGAAGTAAAATCTGAAGTCCTTTTACTTTTATTCGCTCTGTGGTAATCGGCCAGAATTTGTCTAATTTCTGTCAATTTTTGGGACTTGTGACAAGCAAAGCTCATCGAAAGATTTGTTTTCGTCAGTCATGTTTAATTGATTATATTTTGTTTGGAAATTAATTAATTAGTTGTGGAAGAAATGTTAAAAAAAAAAATTTTTTGTTTAAGTCCTCCCAACAACAATAAACATGTAGCAAAATTCGTTGTTCGGAGTTAATTATGTTTAAGTAAATTTTGCAAAAATTGGGAAAAACACAGCGATAGGAATTGTGGAATTTGTCAACGAGGGAAAAGTAAAAAGAAATAGTTTTATATTTATTTAGTAGAAAAACTCTTATGGTTTTTATTCCGTCTGTCACCTGTTGTTATGTGTTTAATTAAATTTGCGTACTCTTTTGGGAATAATAAGGTCGTGGTAGATTATTGTGAGAGGTAGAGTAAAAGAACGGTTTAAATAAACTTTCAATATCAAGGAAAAGGAATTGTATTATAATAAAAAAAAATGTATGTTTAAATAAAATGTCCGAATTAAATATATATAAAAAAAACAACAACAATAAGAATCGGAAAAATTTAGGGATTTTCAAAACAGAGAAATTTTAGTATAATATTTGATTAATAAAAAGGGAAAAGTATTGTAGCATAAATCGCTAATTCCAACCAAAATCTTTACACTGGTCAATAGGCCTATGAAGCTCTATTGCAGGGGATCGATTATTGATTTTGTTCGAAGTCCTCTGGCCAGCAAGCTCACGAAGTCTTGCCGCAGAGGTCGCTTCTAGGAACAGCAATTAAAAAAAAAAGGAAAACAAAGGAAAATTTTATTTGGTAGAACGGAGAAAAAATGCTTTGGTCTTCTTGTTTTCGTTTCTCTACAACATATTCTTATATATATACCATTGTAGTTTGATTAACGTAATTTGTAATAATATTAAAAAAAAATGGGATATAATTATTATTCTCTACCTTGTTTTTATTCCTTGTATTGAATAGATTTTTTCTTCTGCTGGATGATGTAGATAGTGTTGTATATCTGATGATGTTGATGATGGTTGTATTGGGTGTTTTGGCTCACGTCTCCTGGTAGTCTTCCTTCCTTCTCTATATCTTTTGTTGTGGTTGATGCTGGATGTTGTCGAGGATGAAGATGATGAATATACGTCACGCGTCCTGGGTGACGATTTCTTGCAGTCTTCCTTCCTTCTGGGAATCGTCTTAGTAAGGCAGGGATGAAGCCTCCTTGGGTCCCACGGTGAGCGCTTAGGCGCTTAAACTTTTCACGCCTCTAAGTACCTCCTGGGTACCCGGGATATAATTTTTTTTTGTTTTTTTTTTTTTTTTTTGGTAGGTATTATTTTATTATTTTTTTCTTTTATTTTAAGAAAAATAATTATTTTTATTTATTTTAGTTAAAAATTTCTTTTTAGTTTATTTGTTTATATTCGACCGTTAAATTTTATTTTACGAAATTATTTTGCTTTATTTGCTTTAATTTTTATTTATAGGCACTGATTTTGTTTTTGGGTCCGCTGCCACTAGTTGTTGTTGGGGCGCAGATTTTTATTATTTTTTTTTAGCACTGATTTGATTTTTTTAGCACTGATTTGAATATTTTGGTACGAACACCGCTGCCACCAATTGTTGAGGTTTCGTGTGCCGTGCTCAATGGAGAGAGCACACAACCATTGAAACTAGCTTCGAAACTCCGAAATTAGGATTATTCTATATCCCTGAGTCACAACACGTTGTGGTGCCAAGTGCTTCCTGGTACGTCCAGAAAGTAGTTATCGAAGGTAATATTATTAAGAGGAAATTTGGCTACTTAAAAACACAGCGAAAGTTGAAGTTTTTACTTTTTATTTTTTGTTTGCCTTTACATGTACTTGAGTAGTAGCTACAGTAATAAACACTTTTAGCCGTTTCACTTGTGACAATAGCTTGATTGTTGTTAAGATATTGTAAACTTTGAACAATTCTTTGTAATTATTTTAATTATTCTCTATATAATGTGCACTTAAAACTATTACATTCAGGACTTTTAGCAATTTTTGTTAAATATTTTTGATACACTTCGCGAGGCGACTCCGAGACGGGTTAAAAACGAACTCCCCGAGGATCGGGCTTGATGGTCCCAGGTACCCACAATCACTTTCAAAAGCTTTTTTATCTTTTTATTCTTTTCTCACGACGTTGAAAAAACGTACGTGAGAAAATGCAAAAGTTCTTTGATGCGAGCTGTATGCATCAATGCAAAACAGTAATCCGATATGCACTTGTGCGCCCGTCTTGAAATATTAATTTTAAGAGGGCGCGAATAATTTTGATAATTGTATGTATGTATGTACAAACAATTAGATTGGAGGAAGTTTGTAATGTACGTATGTACATAGTACATACGGAAAAAAAAGCAAGAAGACACTGTATGTAGGTAAGTGTGCATACCGTGTGAGTGGAATGTGTGTCTGATAACAAAATGCAATTTATGCTAAATTGCATTTTGTTATAATGTGGGAATGCATTTCTAAATGCATTTTGAATTTTGATAGAGTTTTTAATGAAATTTCAATTGAAATTAATTTTCAGGGTCAACTTTGTAATGCATCGATATATTGCATAGGGCAATATATTGGTGCATGGACCTTATGGTTGTGATTCGGGGCATTGGGCAGCTGAGTCACAGCAACAATTGACAAATCCAAATTGTCAAAAATTCCTTGACCTAATGTCAAATTTTCTTCAAGAAATAAGTGGAAAAATTCCTTGACCTAATTCCTTGGCTCTAGCGTACCGGGCTTAAACCTTTTTTTTACAAAAATATAACGACATTTCCTATTTGGATTCCATTATCTTTACTAGTCACTGCGTCAGCGGAATAAGTAAGTAATCAGGGTCTTTGATCATAACCAAGTAAAATGGGGGCTTCCTGGTTTTCACCCTTCAGCAAGAAACTTATGTAAACTACCCTTTACTTAAAGTAAGCCAATAGATTTATTATTGCGCGCGCCATATTTGGTTTTGTTAACCTTAACATGTCCCTTATATGTAGAAGATAAATAACAATGTTTACTGTACATGTTTTTATACCCAAAGGGTATACTAAGTTTTTCATTTCGTTAACACGACATAGAAATGATAGCATGACGAAATGGACTGAACACCACGCATAATATTAAGAGCCATTTTGATTTTTACATCACCAGCTGCATGACAACGTTGCAGAGAGCTGAGCTGCAATTTTATAAATACTGTAGATATAAACTTCAAAAATGGCCGAAATCAGGCAAACAACTTCTTAATGAACAAAATTTATATTTACTCGAAATCTTAAAAAATTAACTCTTGCGCTTTCGAGAAAAATGGCTTTAAAGTGATGGACCGAAATATTCCTTACAGAGTGCGGTTTTTATGGGATTAATACTTGAGAACGTATTGACTCAAAGAGCTGATATTTTTACACGCTATCTAATAGGAATTAGTGATTTGAATTCAAAAATCGGGCAACTCCTTCGTATGGCTCTCATTAGAAAATTTCGTTTTCACTATATATTTGATGAATGGTTGAAAATGTTATGGATGCTATTTGCGAGTGAGTACGATTGGACGTGAAGTCCCTTCTGTCAGCATGAGCTGACAGCTCACTCAGTGACAAAGGCGGCACGCTAGCACCGCCGCTATTGCGGGAGAATTAGTGGGTGTGTTACCCAAATCCTGCTGCTGTCACTACCCATATAAAAAAAAACACGCTGCACCGCACCCACTCCAGAAGGGACCCTTACACCACTTATCTGTACTTATTGAAGACGTAGATGGCATGTATTCTTGCCATCGCCCCATCCACCCAATCTACATTGCGGGAAATATTTTGCAATGTCTCTATGATGGTGGAGGAGCGGACTTAAACGACCATCATTGAGCGGAAGGGCTCCAGGAGAGTGAGGGAAAAAGAAAAGTTTATGACATCGTCGCAAAATTTTTTTCTCTATTGTTCACTGAAGGCTAATACTAATCCTGTACACAAAGTTCCGTTTGTCCCTCTATGGATTGAGAAAAAATACAAGTCGTGCTGGGAAAGCACGAGAAGAAAAATCACCAACGAGATAAAATAGTTGAGAAAAGATATTATTATATATAGCAGGACTTAAACCTTGCAACAATTAGTAAGTCGATATAGGACGGCAATAAAACTTTATCAAACTTTTCCAAACAATTGAACCGATATCACATACCATAGAATCTCGATAGATTCTCCTCACGATTATTATCAAATTGAATCAATATATCGTAGTATAAAACGGCATTAGCATATTGTCGTAAATATTATCAAGTTAAACCAGTATATCGTAATATAGCATAAATATAATTAAATCAAACCAATATTTCGTAATATAAAACGCATTTAAATTTTAGCACAAGTATAAAAAACAGCACATAGCGAAAGGTACTTACATGGCATCCAGTCCCTCGAATGAGCTCCCTATTGGTTTCTAAAAATCTGTATTAATTTATTATATATATAGTATAAAAATCGCAAAACTGTCATGTTCTGATATCTCTGCCATCCAGAGGGAATCCAACGCACTTTTAAATTTCATACCTACACGTTAGTTTTTTTACCTTTGGACTCATTTTGTCATAGAAGACTTTGGTTGCATACAATGATGGGTTCCGATATATATTCAAGCTGCCTCGGACCAGTCACATATCGATCTATATTTCGACCTTGCTTAGTTGCCTTCTAGAAAATTATTTAGCCCAACGCAGATTAAAAGTTGTTCATATACTGATATAGGTATAATCGGAAGCCTCGAATTTTTTTGGAGAAACTGAGCTTCTTGCAATCGACTAGACATAACTTGGTCCTTCGTTGCAAGTCGCAGAATGGACAGCGTTCCTACTTTTTCCAAAGCATTCGCAAGTGGAGTCTTTTGTCATATGATCTTCAATTCAAAGCTTATAAATTGTCATATTTTAGTCTATAGTGTTCTTTTGTGTCCGCAGAACAGGGCAGAACAAAAGATACACAAAAGAACGCCTCATACATTTTCATAGAAGATTTATAAATGAGGCGAACAGTACAAATAGTTCGCTTCAATCTCCAGTATATGGGAGTTCAAGGTACACAGCTTATGTCTATCTTTTCTGTTTTACTCTCACCTCTTATGTATTAGTTAAGTGTAATTTTTTTTATTTTTGTTCTTTTTTGTCATTTATTTTTTATTAACTAATTTTTTTGTTCTTATTTGGATTTTTTTTTTTCATTTTATATACAGGGTGCTCCGAATTAGGATGGCCATATGAAAGGAGGTGATGAGTCTCGATAAGAAACAAAAAAAATTTTTGGGAGGGGGTCTACCTTCTCTTCCCTGGGAACTACGGGTGTTTGAAGTATTCTTTCAGCGCTGAGTAAGTGTTTCAACATATTTGCCTACATTTTTTCGATTTTGTAAGATATCGAAATGAATCTTTTTCTAGTAGATGACGAATCAAGTAGGTGTAAAAAAGATTTCACTTTGTTTCACTTTGTTCAGTTGAAAACCTTAATTTCATAAAATGAGATGCATGTAAGGCCTGTACATTTTACGTAATGATTTGAGAACGGTCAAATATTTTTCAGTGCTCTAAAGACTTGCTTATGGAGCTTATGGATTGGGCTTTCCTTTGGGACCAAAAAAATTAAAAAAAAATAATAGTGTAAAATGTTGAGATAATTTCATTTGAATTCGAAAAACAAAATTTTTTTGACTCAAAATTTCAAGGTCTGTAACTCCGAAGACCTTAATAACAGGAAAAAATCACATATTCACACCTGCTTAATGGGCATTTGATTAGCCATCCAATAGAAAAATATTCATTCCGATATATTATAAAACCTAGGAGATATTGGGATATATCTGGAAGCAGTTACTCAACACTGGAAAAAACTTCAAACCCCCGTAGCACCCCCCCCCCCCCCACCGATACATGTTTTCATTTTTTACCTAGATTTATCACCGTCTTTCATGTGGCCATTCTAATTCCGGACATCCTGTATATATATTTTGTTTTCTTCTTCAATTCACTTTGCACAATATAAAATTTTATAATTTATTATTTATCATTACTTATTATTTCTAACTTATTTTTTATTTATTTATTTATTTTTATTGCTTTTCTTTTGTTTATTTGTTTCATTACTTTCTTTAAGTTGTTCTCCTCTTTTTGTACCTAAATTTTCTTATTTGTAAATTTGGTTAATTTAGTCTATTTGTATTTTAAAACTTCACGTTATTTCTCCATTGCACTTTCTACTTTTAAAGATCATGTAATTGCCCTGTACATTATCCAAATAAATTGTATTATCAATTTTGATTTACTGGTTATCATTTTCAGTTGTTATCGCGTAGTAATGCGATTAGAACTATTTTTCTTTTTTTCCTTTCTATTTTAATATGGTCATGATCGGAAGGTAACTCGTTATAAATCTACTGGTAAATGTACAATCTTTTTGCTTTTGTTGTCCTTGGATGTCACGTAGATAATCTTGAAAAAAAATCGAGTAAAATTAATGGATTCCATTTTGAGGACTTATACCTACATATATACTCCAAAGAAATTATACAATTACAGTAGACTTTGTAACACTTACATTTGTTCTTACTTCATATTCTTAAGAGTAATTATCGCGTAAAAAAAACGAAAAGAAATACACAAATTTCTATTGAGAATTTAATATTATCGCATATACGAAACTTTATCATAATATCAAATAAAGGTATATAAACCCATCATTTGTTTATTTGAAGTCAACAAAAACAATCCACAATAATGTGATCCAATTATGATTGTTTATATTATTTAGAGATATTTATAATAATTTTGTAAAAATAAACAAACACGATGTTGAGCTTTGCTGATAATAGGCCATCATCACTCAAAAATTTGGCATCCGATAACACCGTATTAAATTAATTAAAACCAGAACAGATTCATGACAGAAATATTTATTTTGAAATAACATTCACACAGAGATCGAATAAGGTAAACAAACTTGGATATTCATTCACTGATTTTGCTTAATTGAAAAAGCGAGACAAAAACAATTAGGCCGGTTACGTTTGAAATGAAATAAATTATTTCCTGAAAGAGAAAGGTCAGCGTGCAATAGACGTAATTTCTCTAATGACTAGTTAAAAACGAAAACTGCGGCATATTCCTTAGAAATGAAAATTACATATAATTCGTTCAGTCTACCGCTCCTTTGCAAGAACGAGAGAAAGCAAATCGTATAAATGAGACTTCACAATCATCAACACTAAGCGAGTAAGCAGCTTATAGTTATCCATATATAACTATTAGTTAACTCTGTAGTTTCCGTACCATGTGTGTACGATGATATCGAGTCTTCAACGAAGGTAAGTTCAAATGAATTCATCAAACCAAATCTGTTTTTCATAGCAATGAACTCGATTATTTATCAATAAAAGATTTGATGAGTTCGCATCGTAGTAGTCTTACTAAAGCGAATCACATAAATTGGATGCATTGAAATTGAAGGCGGGTCGTCAGCCTTAGGACCACTAGAGCAGAGAACCTTTCAAGCAAAACTACATTATTAAAGAGTTGCGTAACCGGATGGTTTGCTTTGGTGCGGCTATGCCAAACAGCTTTTTACTTTAACATAAAGTCGAATTTTTATATCTTAGCTGAAACCTCACGGGTGTATTGACGCTGTGCTTTTGTTTATAACGTGTAAAAATAAAGATAATCGGTGCCACCGGGTTCTAAATCTGTCAATTTAAAAGTTCGCAGAATATTTAGATTTTTGCATGTTAAAAATTGAAAATTTCGTTGTCAGTTTATTTTATAAAAATATTTAGTTCGAAAATGTACACCATCGGGTTAATTTTTTTTTTATATATATTATTAAGCCAAGATCAAATACAAGGCACAGTATGGGAGGAAGGAGATAGGGAAAGGATTAGGATATAAGAAGAATGGCGGAGGTGTTGATGTATGCCACTCTTGAACCTTCGCAGATTGTAAGTCCGAGGAAAAAAAGAAGTATGTAGACTGATCCACCTTCGCACAGTTCGTGATAAAAAAGTACATATCACGATATTTTACTGTGTGAAAGGATGTGCTCGGCTTGTAGCGGAGTGTTGTGTGCAGAAATTAATCTATAATAGTTCAGATTACATATTTCATCAGAATATTCAACATATGTAGGTATATGTGTGTACCGATATTGTGGCTGTGCTCAGTCCCGGTCCAAAAGAAATGGATGTTATAAATTGCTGACTTAGGATACAGCTTTGGGTTTTATGGACACATGGAATTGGATGGGATTCGCTCTGCCTCCAGGATCTCGTGATGATCATTAATCAATGATCTAATCATATGCATGCGGCATTTCATAATCCGCTCTAGTGTCAAAAGAAAGAGTAAGCAAAGTGAAAGGTATTGCTATCAGCAATTCTATGGATTGAATTGAAAGTAAGGGAAAGCAGATGATTAATGAAAATTAAGAAAAGAGATTTAACGAGTACAGAGTCCTGAAGTAAACTGGTATTTATATAATAATAATAATAATATGTTTATTTGCTGGCAAGGTACACAAGATTTAGAATCTTATAAACGTACAAAAATGAGTGGAAATATAACTAGCTTATAACTAATAACAAAATTTAGTATTATGTAAAGATAAAAATAATATTAAAAAGAAAAAGAACAAGATATGAAAGGAAAAGGGTGAGGTTAGGATGTAACACCATCGAATTCAATCCTTACCAGGCGATCAGATACAAAACCTTCAATCGATAATAGACGAAGAGGAGAGAGACCAAATGTTGTAGGTTCAGCTAAAAATGGCAGGATGTCAGACCTCATCAAAGAGCTTTGAAATATTTGACAAAACTATTTTTGAGTCTACAAATGAAAAGCGAAGTCCGATATTGGCAATCGTTGATGAATTGATTAGTTTCTATAGATATTGTTGCGAGCGTGGCCTTAGGTCGTTATTCAAACACAATATTAAGTATTTAATATACAAGATCTTTATTTTCGCTTTATACTTATAAAATTCACAAACCTTCAATTAATCAACTCAACTTTAATTGTCGCTAATACTGGTTTTTCAATTATCGCCTACTTATTTCGCTTGTTAACACTGCAATGTCTAGGACAAGACTCTTTTTCTGGCGGTGACAACTGTTATATTTATACCCTAGAAACTCTCCAGATTCTTCTGGAGTGTTGTGTTCCAGAATTTTCTTGACTATTCTATTTCTGAACCTTCCCGAAAATTCGATCATCGATTCTCCGAACCTGAAGCTGTTTACTCTCCATTTTCAATAGATGTCACCAGTTGTCTCTTTCTGTTGGACGTAACAATATGTACTTCACTAATTAAGGGTTAATGATAAATTCAAAGATCTTCAAAAGAATTGAAGTAATTGTAATTGGTCGATAATTTCCCTTGTTTTAGAAATAGGCTGAACGCGGGCGAGTTTCTAAGCAATTGAAAAGTTACCTGTCGAATAAGACAATAACTTGTGCAGAGGTTAAGCCAAGTATGAAGTACTAGAAGCTTTCAGGACCTACGATTTCGGAGACGTTGAGCACCTTAAGAACCTTGAACATATCTGTCGTACGGATGTGTATTGGCTCTTCGACACATCTATATGGAAGAAGCAAAACCGGTTTCTGTGAAGTTGTTAAAAGGAGATAATTGGAAGCAAATCTTGCAACCAAAATATTATTTTTATCCAGGGAGTCAACAACCACTTAACTATTGTGAAATAGTATACATATAGAGGAACTGGTGAAGTTGTTCCTGATGGTCTTGGTTTGCCAAAATTCTTTGCATGTTTTATTTATGGAGATGAATGCAATTATTAGTCGCGAAAAGCAGACTCTTTAACTCTTATAGCGACCTATCATCAAGAGCGATGAAATATCCTGTAGGAATATGGAATGTATTCACGCATGCCAAAATTTAGCATGTTACTAAGCTCTAATCTTCATTCATCAATATCCCTCAAAGCACAACAGACCGATCAATGAGGAACTAACTTATAGATGTAATAACAAATGTAATAAATTAGCTCTATCTTCAGCTGTATCAGGAACTGGCTTTGGTATTTAAGTGGATCCAATTCAATTTTTTAGATGGAGGCTTCGATTTAGTATGCTTCTCTTGCGTTATAAATCTGTGTTTGGAGATAAGAAAATGTCACTGTCACTAAGATGTGGCAATAGTATCAGACTAGCGTCTTTCGTTACAACCACGTTTTGGAATAGAGAATGTTCACGTTTTGGAAGCGGTGAGTGGCGAGAGAGACCATCAGATATGGTCCTTTCAGTCTCTGGGTTCCTCTACGAGCTCAAATGTATTTGAAACTTTTTATGCATATCAACAATGCATAGAGTCCAAGCGGAGCAGATGAATGATCTTGTTGTAAACCTGAAGTACGCCACCTCGGAAGATGAGAAGATTCATCGTCTTGCCATCAGCATAGTTATTATGCATAAAATCAAAGGTATTGGTCAGGCTTTTGTTTTCCTTACATTATAAACTAAGTAGAGAAGAGTGGAACATATTGAAACCTTTTATTTTGGTGGGTTATTTTGTGTAGTGACAAATATATGTTATCATTGCCACATACACATGATTTTTAAAATAAATTGAAGCTCCGAAAATAGGTGGACAAAGATAGATACTCCTAGTGTTGTAATATAATACATTAATATAAAAACATTAATGGTTAATAAATACATAAGGTGCCTGCCCAAAGCAAAAATTAACTTTTTCAAAATCTTAATCAGCGGAATGATTCCCTTTAAACTTGCTAAGACTAAGAAAATCAACAAAATTCGGTTATTTTTAATAATTTCGAATAAAAATTAAAATGGGTCTTTTTACCCCCAGGGGGATAATAAGGCCCCTAATAGCTCTAGTTATAAATTTTTTAACGTACAACAGAGTAAATCTAAACAGTCTTTATAATTTGGAAAAAAATAATTCACAATCATAGAGACATTAGTTTCATTGAGAATTTAGGTTAGGTAGGGTAATAAGACCCCGTGGGCCTTATTAGACCTATGACACGATTTTACAAAATTACTCATTAATCAAATAAACACAATGCTGGGCGAAAATAAACACCGAAATCATAAACTATATTACCCAATGTTCAAACTAAACAAGCTACTACATGTGGAAATATCAATTAAACAACGGAACTTATGATATTGTCTAGGCGA
Organism: Dioctria linearis; assembly: GCA_963930735.1. NCBI lineage: Eukaryota > Metazoa > Arthropoda > Insecta > Diptera > Asilidae > Dioctria > Dioctria linearis. The sequence continues at coordinate 148,355,988 of OZ005744.1, read as the reverse complement.
AAATTATAATTCCAAGCAGCCGTATCTCTCTCGGTGACGTACGGTTCGCCGCTACTGTCAAAATGGCGGCGCTAGCTGCCGGACGCCCCCTCGACGGTGTTCGTGTCGACTTAATGCATATGCGCATAAAGTAGAGGTTCCTGCGGTTCATTTTAGTAGGAATTTTTAAATGTGGGCCTGATTACTATCCGGGCTTTATTTGCCGCAAGTACCTTATTTCGAATTAATCGTAGATATAGCGATAGATGATAATGTTTCATTCAATATCGCACAACACAAGCGCTAAACTAAATGCGGTACCCACTGAAAATGTCTCTTGGAATCCAGAATTTATGAAAACTACCAACAGAAATATCAAATAATGGTCAGAGCTTTGGGACATCAAATTAAAACTATCGAAACACGTTTTTAGATACAAGGATTTTTACTTATTACTAATGTTTCAATGTGACTCGTTATCCTTACCTGTTTTTCTACTTGTGAAAGCTATGTATGCGTGAATTCATAGTCTAGAAGAAAATTGTTTCGTATAGGCGATTTGAACTTAGCACATCTTACTTGATAGACTTAATGACAAAATCCTTAGTCCGATTCCCTTTGGATAATAAGTTTTGTAATTACAGCAATATTGTCAAAAACAAATGAATTTTTTCATCTAGCACCTGTATCATATAAGGGATGTAAGTGACTTAATGATGATGTCATATCTTACTTATATGAGCAGGCTAAGACGTGCTTGAGCATTTGCCATAAAACACTAAAACCAAAAAAGACATGAATTTATTATTCTCCGACTCCGACACCAATGAAGTTAATTGTAATCTAACCGAGAAAGTTCAATGTGAATTGTGCACTTAAATCTCTTCTATGATATAATCTATGCTTAAAACAGGTTTCGCGACTTTACGTGGAACAAAGCAAAAAATATGTGAACTGTAATTGCTTGAGTAACTTCGCATCTGTTGGGCTATAAATCAGTATATAGCAAAACTACACATATTTTTTATTCAAGTCAGTAACTATAATTAGGTAACCTTAATTTTCCTAATTAAAGTGCAGGCATACAGGTGAAAAAAGTTGGATGTTGGGCTCATCAAAATTTTCATATTTATGCAAAAATTATTAACAATAAAAATTTATTCATTATTGAGATGAAACATTGCTGTTGAATTTTCAAATAGCAAAAGTAGTATGGGTAGTACGGGTCGCATATTACATATATAGTATAAGTATAGGACAGCAATTCAAAAATGATTGTAAAATATATGCTGGATTAATGATTATAATTAAATTGTTCTGAAAATTTCAGATTTACAACGACAGATGACGGATTTTTTGAAAGAAAAACTTTGCCCGACCATGAGTAAAGAAATAGAATATAATAATTATTGTTTACGTACTATAATTATATGTGCGTATTCTGCTGCAACACTATAAAGTTATTGGGAGGGTATTGTAATAATTCCCAAGTGATATGTAGAATATATTTAACTCTGTCGTTTGTAATACCTACATCTAAGAAAATGTAAAATGCTACAATGTAAAAATGTTGAATTACGGCGATCTGGAAAGAAACAGATGTTTCTCCATCTGAAGGATTAGGGATTAGGGGAATGATTATACATAATATAATTATGTATATGTAATTACATTTAATAAATATATCAAACTCAGATTGTTCGCTCTAGAACATGGAGATTGTCCTATCACTCAATAATTGAGAGCAATGTTGAATACAACAACAAAATAACAATGAAAAGCCTTCAACGTAGAGGATATTGGCAATGATTAATGACCAAGATGGAGATGAAAACTAAAGAATGAGAATGGGTGTATGTTGTAGCTGGACAGCTGCCTGTGACAAAATGTTACTAGATCAATTATCAGCTCAAAAGTGGCTTATCTGAAACAAGAAAATGATCTACAAGGGATTCAATACAAAAATAAAAGCCGAAAGAACAACAAATGAATAAGTATACTGAAAAAATATGCCAAAATATCAAACTGCGATTAGTCTTCCTCCAAACTACAGTTTAGAGAATGAAAATAGTCAGCTCTTTGACCATTTGAAAAAATAATGCTGTCATTTGACAAAAAAAATATTGCTGCCTTATGAAAAAATAATGCCTACTTATGATAATAATAATGACTGAGAATAAACGAGAAAAAAAAAACGTCGAAAAGATCGCGTTTCTTATATGAGGGCCCCTTTAATTTTTAATTTAATTTTATTTTTATTATTTGTTGTTATATCGGCAGTCTGAGAAAATTTCAGATGCCTACCTATTACGGTTCATGAGATACAGCCCGGTGACAGACAGATGGACGGACATCGGAGGCTTAGTTATAGGGCTCCCGTTTTTACCCTTTGGGTACGGAACCCTAAAAATTAAAAAAAAATTAAATAGAACAAAAAAGATTAAATATTGCTACGAGCATGGCTTTTGTTCGTTATCTAAAACACCATAATTCAGATATAATTCACATGTTCTTTTTCTATTTAACTATATTGTTTATTTTTACAAATTCACAAATAATCACAAACGACTCTATTTTAATTATCGCTAGAGTTGTGCTTCTAATTATCGCAATCCAAATTCATAGTTTACTACGTTCACTTTACTGTCTGAGATAAGACTTACCTCCTGGCAGTGACATGCGCCGCATTTATACTCTACAAATTGTCCTAGAGCTTGCGCGAATATTCCATTCTCGAAAATCGATTCTCCGAACCTAAATTTGTTTATGTCCGTACTTTGTAGATGTCGCTTGAGATTTTCTGTGATACGATTCTCCGAAAGATGTTTATGTCCGTACTTAATTAGTCATTTTACGCCAAGTATGTAGATGTCGCTTGTCCTTCTTCTATTGCATGTAACAATATTATATATACGTTTTTTTATAACATGCTTAGAAACGTCAACAAGAAAATGCTTAGCCATGCACATTCGATTAAGAGGAGTCAGTACTCAGCAAAAGTTTCAATTTAAATACCAGTGAGCCTGTAGGCAATAAAATTTACTATACGTAGGTTTGTATCCTGAAAGTGAGAAAATTCGTATAAAATTACCCTAGACCTAGACCATAGACCATAGACCACATTAGAGACATCTAGCGTAAAAGACAGAAGCCAAACATGATTTAAAAACTTCAATTTTTACCATCTTTTACAAGTAATTTTTTTTATTTTTCCTCACGTTATTTGCTAGACCTCTTCGTTACTTTTAATTTAAGATATAAATCATTATTCTGTTACAAATAGTTTGCCAGAAAATCTCTTTGAAAAATGCATGAAACTTGCAAAACTTGGTACTGACTCCTCTTAATAGGTTCATACATGCAAAATTTAGACCTTGAGGTGTTACCACGCAACAGAAGTAGCTTCTCATATTGTGCCCACTATTACGGAAAGAGATTTTGTCAAGTAACAACGGAGAATCAACATTGGCATTTAAGAGTTGATATGATACACAAAAGTTACATCGGCAACAACGACGTTTTTCAAGCGAGTGCGTATTTAAAAGCTTCAAGCAATCCTCAGGGGTGAAGAATCAATGAATTATTCCACGATAGGTACCTAAGTGCAAAGCGTAGGAAGTTCCGCTGAACAAACGATACGGTAGATGTGTATGTTGTAAAAAGGAGACCAGACCTTGCTAGCGTATTCAAGAAGTGATCTCACAAAGGAAAGCAAGTGTACAAACGCAATGTTAGGGTGGGATTCGAGTACTCTCGGAACCAACGTTTTATAAAGCGCAGCACAGAACTACTTTTTGATACCATGAAGTTTATGTGGAAGATAAAATTCTTATCATAGGTGGACCCAAACAATGACAATTCTTTTTGTACTGCCGAGTACTCTTCAGAGAAATACAAAAATTTCTTAGATTCTAAATCCTCAACTAACAGCTACTTCTTAAATTTACCAAAGGTTAATTGAATTACTCAGTTGTTGCCTCTGGAAAATTCGGTTGATTATAAATGGGGTTGTTGTTAAGGTTCTTGATGATATCTAATTGATCTATCAAGACCGTTATGAAGCAAAATATTAATAATTGCATTATAATAAAACTTAGCACGTATAGCGTCGTAGATCGCATTGGAAGCGTCTTGAGTTAAAGAATAAATGACTTTCTTAGTGCTTGAAAAAGATTTTAATAATTATATTTTTCCGGTTTGCCGATGGGAATCTTGAACAAATTGCTTCATTATCGAAATTGGCTATAAATTAATACTTACTTATTTGCACAACAGAGAATAAGCCAACGTTCATTCCGTAATTAAATAACATCTCAATTAAAATCACCGCCAATTGTAAGCATTATAATTAAAAAAAAAACCGGCTCCTTATTTAAATTATCTTATAAATTTGTGAGAAAGTAATTTCGAATATCTTTATATATAAATATAAATTTGATTATTTCATTAATTACTGTTATATTAAAGAATGAGAAAATATTACTACTAATACGATAAACATTCTGTGCTATGAGAACGAGTATTTATCTCCCAGAGGTTTTGAAAAGATCACGGAATATATGTAGCCATGTATAGCTTTTGTAAGCGAAGAGGACGGTTAAAAATCCCTTCACAATAATATTGTATTTTTCTCATATACATACATATATGTAAATTCGAAAAGTACATTTGTTTTATATTATTTTCGCATTAAAGCTCTAGTCTGTACCTTAGGACTCTATTAGTTTTCAGGTTGATAGCTTAGCTTTCAAAGGTGTAAAAATTGCCAGATTCCAGAAAAATTTACATACAAAAGGAACTGATTTTGTCATGACTAATCATAATAAGTTCATCTACTTTGTAATCGAAAAATAACCTTCTCCATATAAAAACAAAAATGATGTGATTACTGGAATTCTAGGGTAAAAGTTTGTAAATATCAATAATGAAAATGGTTTAGTTCTTAAAACGCGAGTAACCATTCCATTTTACCATACCCAATAATGATTATCGATGAGTACAGTGTTGTGGACATCATCATTTAAGAAAAGACTTGGAAAAATAATCAAACTTAAGAATATCAACATACTTTGTTTTAAGAAACTAAAAATCTCGAATCTAATCCCCCTCAAAATTAATGTGCAGTGCAGTAACTATACCTATACCTATAGTTCTTTGGCAGGAAAGAGCGATGCATACGGAAGATATTTTCAAAATTGATACAATTAAGATCAACTCTAACTTAAAAATAGAGGTGGGCAAATTTTTGAATGTTAACGAATCCATATGCCACACCTTCTTAAAGATGGCTTCCCACGGCCCGTGATTTCACTGGCCGCGCTCCGCGTGCAAGGGCCAACTTGCCGTGGGAAGGGTCTAGTCCGAGGTTGCGCAAGCTCTCCTGTGATGGCCTGTCCGATCCATTTCGAGTTGGTAACTTCAAAGGCGCGGCGCGAGAATGCACGAGGTGGCACGTGTTAGCCCGAGCAAACTTATCATTTGTTCATACAAAAGCGGGGCTGCAGAAACAACGATAATTACTTCACGTGGCAATTCGGAATGGCAGTTTTATCAAAACTAGGTACCGTACCGCAAATCAGATCGGGCCAATGAGTGCCGTGGGAAGTGTATAGGCGCGTTCGCACTAAATAGAATGGCTCGTGAGACCACGGACCGTGGGAATGGGAAGCAATCTTAAGAGTACCTTCACTAACCTCCTTTTATCCACAACAGTGGGTATCTGGTCAGATGGGGATCATGGGAAATGAAGGATTGACCTTCTAGCCAGGTCTGGATCTGGTTCCCCGTTCCTTATACTGGAACGCGCCATAGGCGTTGCCACCTCGGTTATCGGGTTTCTCATCAAAGCGAATGTTCGTATGATGCATCAGCAGGATAGGCGAACTTGAGGACTTGCAAGCCGAGCTCGCTTCACGCTCATGTAACAAATGTGGGAGTTGTTGACATCCCTGAGTATCTGTCCTGCCTGCAAGGAAAACCTGAGATGACCGAACACTTTCTGTCCGGAGTAGGCTGGCTGGACACGCTTGGGTCTGCCCTCCTATCTGTGGATTTGCTGGAAAATTTACCTCACCAAGGCCTGATGCGCTTCATTATGAGGACATGACGGTTTTGGTGAGTTTTGGAGTTTCTGGTAGGTTAGCAAACCTTCAACAGTGTGGTGATAACCATTGATGGCACAAGAACATTGCATGGTATACCAGAAAAGAACAGAGTACACATTATCATTTACCATTTTATTGGTAAGTCTTACCCCTACCAGTGGATCGAATTTCTGAGAAAATGGTATTTCCGCATACTCCACATCGAGACGTATCATTTGATATCAATATCGTCAAGGATATTAATTTTTACGAATTTAATTTATTTTTATTTTTTGAAATTCTGTCAAGACTGCCACAATTGACAGAATTGTCACAAAATGTTACGCCATGAACAATATGTTTTTTAAATTTTTATAATTTTTAAATCTGACGCTCTTCACGATTGATAATGACACTTCACTTAAAAGAATAATTTTTAGAAAGATGTAAAATCTACTAAACAAACACGGACAACACCAGACCCAGACTCGTCCCTCTAGCTATAAATATTTATCAATGTCATGTAAACATGTATTGATTATACTTATAGTCCATACTTGAAATCCAATTTTGCGTATCCGTCACTTTTCGTTTAGGCACGTACAGAGCAGGTTACGTCATGAATTAGAAGCAAGAAAATAGTGCGGGAATTACATGCAATAGAAGACAATATATGAATTGCGCGTTATCCATTTTCCTGCAAGCACGTTCAAGAAAAATCAAATGAAAATAGCTAGGCTTAATTTTCATAAAAAGAAAGATTAAGGAATATATTATGGTGTTGGATAATTGTTTATATTTGTCAGAGGTATGTACGTATATGTCATTCTTTAAGAAGCAAAAATCACTGCCCCTTTACCTACTTTAAAGACACTTAGGGACAGATATAAACTAGTTTCTCTTTTTTTTCTTTTGACAATGACGCATTCTTACTTTTCACATTGACTAAGTAGGTCCCAATATATTTTTCCTGCTTGAGATTTAAATCAAAAGTCTCTTGCTTAATAGAATTGACTGCCAACTTGACCCCAAGGACTAAGGAGTGCTCCTCAAATAAAATTATTTTCTCGCGGCTACGTTATTCAATATTTAAATTGATATTTATCGCGCTCGATGTAAAATGAATTAAATCAGGTAATCCAATAACTCCATTTCCCAAAATTAAGATTTTTTAAATTAACGTCATAAATCATAACCCACCAAACCTTGTACTATAATTATACTAGTCTATATACAGAAGCATGAATTTCTCCATCCATCCAAGCGTTACTTGCATTGCGTACCACAAGAGATTGAAGTGATGAGCGAACTTTGAGTCAATACGGATTTTATGTATTCATCGGTAAGTAATAGTAAACTTATATTGTAGAACTGTATAATTTTGAAATAAGGAAGTTTACTGCTAGTTGATTGCTATGTTTATAAGGACGTCTATTTGGTTCTTATTATCAACACAGAAATGATCGCCTACAATGCACATGGTTCAGGTTGAACAGATAAATGTAAGAAAATACAACTGGCAGAGAAGGGAAATCACTCAAAAACCTGATTTTGATCAATAAAAGCAAGAATCGCAACGATGCGATGTGTAAACCTGCAATTTCAAGGTAATTCTTAAAAATAAAAAAAACAATTTATACAATTCGTAAGCGCGCTATTCATTGAGCGCTCCAACCAGAGGTAATTAAACTCTCACGCCACATTGTCTTATATAGGTACGAGTACTTGACAGCCATTGAAAAATGCCATTAGATCTTCCGACGTGAATATGACAAATAATACTTTAATCCTCGAAGAACGACCCGGTGCTTGACCTTGGACCTCTTTTTACGTAATTTCGTTTTAAAATTTACGTCGTATTAAGAAACGAACTAGGTAAGTATAGTAGGTAGGTACTTGTTGCGATAATTTTCTTCTTTGTGTTGATATTTCTATGAAGGTAATGAGAAAAATGCGATAATAAATAGAGACAGAGTGACACGAGATAATTGATATATTTTGTCATAAAAATTGCAAAATTTGCGAACAAATTGATACAGGAAACAGTTTCAAACCAGCAATAAACAGCTCATAATTATGTAGAAATCAAAAAATGCTTTAATTATTTCAAAGCTTTCGGTGAATAATCGCAATGGACTTCTTCAGAAAAGGTGTTTGTTTTACTGGATTCTGATTAAGACCCCACGACTTTTTGTACAGAAGCTGTTTTATTGTGTTCTGAATGATTTTATAGAAATTTTATTCATTTTTATCTTGTCCCATACGAAACTCGAACTCACAAATTTTAGAATCGGTCATAGTAGATGGAATAGAAGAATTTTAGAGAACTTTTTTATTTTCACGATTCTAAATCAAATTAATAAATACAAGAGAAAAACAGTAGCCTTGTCCTCGGTTTCTTGTGAGGGGGGGGGGCCCAGGCGACTATGGTTTAAAAATAGTATATGCTGAAAACTGAACAAAAGTTTGAAGCCACTCGCCATGCACAAAATTTATCATTTAAAAGATACGAGTCGAACAGATTAGCTAGTGGCTACCACTCGCAGCGAAGAAAGTTGCTCAAGGTTCTTTGCCACTGCGAAAAGTCAATGTGGATGTTAGATTATTATATTATTATTTGTTTTGGTTTGTAAATGCTGGAAGTGTACAACTTTCCAATCATCTATTTTAGTTAGTAAAATTAGGGAAATGTATTTTATTCAAATTCACGAATCATCATAAATTGTATCTTTGTAAAATACAGGTATTAAAAATTTACATTTATTTAACTTCGTCGGCAAGTTAAGAAAGTGTGACTTGTTTTATTTTTTATATTATTAAGCCAAGCTCAGGAGATATCCTATGAACTATGATGCGAAGCACAGCATGGAAAGAAGGTGATAAAGAAAGGAATTAGGAAGCATGTGGAGGGTGGCAAAGCTGCCGATGTATGTCACCCTTAAACTTTCGCAAATTGCATGCCGCGGGAAAGACAGAAGATGATAGTCTGTTCCACGTTCGCACAGTTATGAATAAAAAATCATCACGGAATCTTACTGTACGTCCGAAAGTATTTTGAAGGATAAAAGGATCTGCGCGGCTTGCAGTGCGAGTATTACATGCAGGAATCAGGGATCAGACTAGATATTTCATCAGAACATTGACCATTCAGCTTAACATACTGCAAATATTAATGTCAAGAATGTATAAAGACGGTGCTCCATCAAAAGAGACGGGAGTGGAAAAATTATGATCTTGTTTTAAAGAGATGGGACAGCTTTGGAACTTAGATGTATTGAATTCGATGCGATTCAGTTTGCTCCAAGCGAGGATATTATCAAAGATCTAATCATGCAATCTGGTTTGACAGATGTGACATTTCCTCTGTAATCTGCAAGAGTGTCAAAGGAGTAAGCGAAATCAAGGGTAGGTACTGTTATCAGCGAAGCTATGGATGGGATTGAAATTAAGGGAAAGCAGATCTTTTATGAAAATTGAGAAAACAGATGGATAGATAACAGAGCCCTGAGGCACCCGGCATTTATTGGCTGAGGTTGAGATGTAACGCCATATAATTAATCCGTATTAAGCGACCAAATAAAACACTAAACATTCATAATAGAAGAGAACGGGAGAGGTCAAGTGCTTTAAGTTTGGCCAAAAGGGCTGAATTTCAGAGACTATGATAGGCCTTTGAAATATCTAGTGCAACGATTTTGGACTCACCAAAACTGAGAATACTACGGCTTCAACGTTCTCAGAAGAAAAGTCAGAAAACGAAAGCTACTTCATTAATTTGGAGTTAATGATAGATTCAAAAACCTTTCAAAGAGTCGAAGTGATTGTAATTGGTCGATAATTTGAGGGATCGCTACCCTTTCCTTTCTTGGGAATAGGCTGAACGTGAGGTAGTTTCCAACAAATTGAAGACAAGTAGAATAATTTTCGCAGAGCTTAAGCCAAGAATGAGGCACAGGTTTTATTTAACGGGGGCTTGAAACTATCAGGATCTGCAGCTATGCAGACGTTGATCTCCTTAAGGACCTTGAACATATCTCTCGTATGGATGTATATTGGCCCTTATACACATCTACAAGCGAGATGTAAAGTGGGTGGAAAAGGAGAATTTGAAGTGAATCTAACAGTCTAAATTTAGTTTTATTCAGGGAGTCAACGATCACTTCATTGTAAAGTAGTGTAGGAATAGGGGAACTGCTGAAATTGATCCTGATAGTTTTGACCTGGGACGAGAAACGGTTGCTGGCTTTGCGTCCTGACAATATTCTAACGTTCTGGTCAAAAGATATTTTTCTCTTTGGATAGTTTTTAGTTCTGGACATGGATGCGAAATGCAGACTATTTCGCTTTTACTGCTTGGTTGTACTTATCGTTAAACCAAGAGCAATTTTGGTGTTGCAAAGATCTGCTGTATAAATACTGAATGTATTCACGCATGCCCAAGACTTAGAATTGTACTAAATTCAAATGTGCATTCATCAACATCCATTGAAGCAAAATAGACCGACCAATCAAATTCTCTAGAATACTCATTGGGACTTTTCCAATCTGCAGATTTATTTTGTTTTTATTTAACGTTTGGGCTAAGTATTCTATAAAAACTATAACATTTTACGAAATAATAAAAAAAAAAATATTTAAAAATTAATCTCTTGCTTTAAATGCACAATGACTTGTTCGCCGTTGTGTAATTTCGGTGAATTTCTCTAATTATGAGCTATAATTGCTTCGTTAATGTTCGATAATGTTCTAAGAAGCCGTCTTTATATGGAAGGTTTATCAAAGACCCTTTGGCAGCTGTTTTCAATTCTGTCCTGCTTCAAACACCCCAAGCAAAGTGGCGCTCATGTACAGGTATCCGCGCTTCCTGTGCTCTGTATAGGCTTTAACAACCATGACTGAAGGCCAAGGTGCTAGCTAGGCCCTACGTTCTTAAATGTATCATACTGAACGCTTCCAGAAATTGTTACGTTTTTTACAAAAGGTGCAGTAGAATAGATGTGAATTATTTTTTAGTAAAAATTCAGAGGATCTACTGCAACTTTTTTCAGTGGTCTTCAGGGGGCGCGCGCTCCCCGCGCCCCCTAGCTGGATCCGCCCCTGCCTTCCGCTTTCCGGGCGACTGCTTAACGCTACAGATGATTTTTCCTTTTATATTTCTAAATTTTAACTTGCCTACACACTTGCTTTCCGCTGGCATTAACCAGTAACGATAAAAGCGCTTAATAGGCTAGTTAAAATTAAGAAATACAAGAGGAAAAATCATTTGTACTTAGTTAGCTCATAGGTAAGAGCAGTCTCCCGGAAAGCGGAAGGTTTCGGCTTCATAACCCGGACGAGGTGGTTGTTTTTAAATGTACTTTACTAACTCACTAACCCCTGACTAAATAACTTAGTCCCCGAGCGTCTGAGCGCCTGAGAGTGCCGTTCGTGACGAAAGAGTTTTAGGGAGTAAGGCCCGCCCCACATTGAACGCAGCACAGCACAGCAAGCGTAGGGCAGGGTAGCGTAAGTTTTTGTAATATACACAAGTAAATGACTGACCGCAAATAGCGTATATTACAAAAACCTACGCTGCCTTGTCCTACCCTGCCTTGTCCTACGCTGCCTTGTCCTACGCTGTGCTGTACGACGCTGCGTTCAATGTGGGCGGGCCTAAACGTGGATGGATTTACATTGATTTTTTTTATTTAGATTGAGTGAATGGGGGGCCTTCCGATGGAGTAGAATTTTCTTACGTTTTGCGGGTTTTGGGGTGAGGTGGTAACTACCGCCCTTGGGGTTGTTGAATTTGGGCAGTTTGTGATATGACTGGAGATTCGAGATTCGAGAGTGGATTTTCGTTGGTCGATATTCGAGTGTCGCGATACGAGAGTCGGGATTCTAGATTCGAGAATCGAGAGTCGAGAGTGGAGAGTGGAGAGAGTATATAGAATTTATGACTAAAAAGTAGAAAATAAAATATATTAAAACAACGTTTCAAATAAATAACTTTCGTATATAACTTGCATAATTTTTTTTTTTAGAAAAGTTTCGTTGTTAAATAAGAAACGCAACAACTTAGATTAAATCTTAAAAGCTTGCGATTATAGTTATGGATGCCCAACCAAACTTTTAAGATCTAATCTAAGTTGTAGCATTCCTTATTTTACACCGATACTTTTCTTGTGTATATCACTGAAAAAGAAAAAATATTTTTTACTTTTTAGTGCACTTTATTTACGAAAGCTATTTATTTTAAAAGCTGTTTCAATATATTTTATTTCTGTTGTATTTATTAATTTAATTTAGAATCGTAAAAATAAAATGGCTTTTCAAAATTCCAATTGCCAAATACAGGAATCGTATTGTATACCGGAGCAGTGTAGTGTGTTCTTCCAGATCGCGCCTAGTGCAACGGTATCGATGTGAGTTCGGTAAACTTTGTGCTGATCACAGAGTAACTCTATGCTGGGTGTCTAGTCACATTGGCATACCTGGAAACCAGGCAGCGGATGCCTTGACCAGAAAGGGTTCCGCTATAAATATATGTCTGACTTAGGAATCCATAGGTTGGCCCCTAGAATCAGTGAAGAGGTTTCTAGATATACAGGTCTGCAAGCTGGCAAATCATAGATGGAGAAAACTGACTTCATGCCCAATTTCAAGACAGCTTTGGCCGGAGATTTATTCTGTGAAAAATGAATCTCTGCTGAGGAGGAACTGGAATGATGTGCGTAATCTTGCAGAGCGCATGCAAGCACCATACATTGACTTCTTCAGAAGATGTATGGACGACCAAGAGTATGAGACCGTTCAGTACTTGCTGTGCGATTGCCCTGACCTTGCTAAGACTAGGAGGAATACACTTGGTAGCTACTTTTTATGCGAACTGGAGCAATTAGCAGACAAATAGTTTGGGGACCTGTTAAGGTTCTTTAACTCTTGTGGCTGATTTCATCTTACCTTCTACATCCTAAATATCTTTTCCAGGCAGGGTGTCAATAAAGTGGCATCACAATGGACCACAGATGGTCTAAATGTAGCTGATCGTGCATGCTTTTTAGGATGGTCGCCACTCTAACCTAACCTAACGTAACCTTATCCGTGAAAGGGACAAAATATTAATTCTTCCTCATAAAGGATCAAAGTAGAATTTTCCTCGCCACATCTGAACAGGAGATCAATAAATCATTCGTACATAACCTTCTTTATCTCCGTTGGATCTCCCTCAATATTGCAGTTAAGTTCTGGCTAAGTAATAAACCTACTTCTTATACTTATCAAAACCTGTGCAGACAAAATAATTAAAGACCTTAATTTTTTTTATAAAAAATTATGTTTATTTTTGGTTTTGGGTTCTTTTACTCTGAAATGCCAGGACAGCTATGTAGAGTGTCTTTGTTCAAGAGCATCAAACTTTACAGGGTGATAGTTCAAGAATCACGCATTTATCAGATTATAACCAGCTCAACTGGTTAGGCAATTATTCAGTTAAAGTCAAAAGTGTGATTGAAACTTTAATATGATGGTGTGAATTACATTTTTCCTGAATTTATTATATTAATTAGGTTAAAACCAAAGCAACTGTATTTTCTAGTCGTCGAAAGTTCTTTGATCTTGAGAAATCTTCTTATACAACACAGAAATGTTACTGGAGACATCTGTTATAGTCAAAATTTTTGCATATATGTAGATAATAAATATCATGGAAACAAGACAAAAATAAAACAAAATAGTAAGGTTTTGTTGGTTAAATTTTGTACTCAAAAATATGTATATTAAGAAAGGTCACCAGCTTCAGATGCACAATATGTTGTTATTTATCTTTTGTCTCCTATTAGAAAATTAACTCCTGAACGAGTTTTTTCTATTATAAATGTTCACCTTTGCAGTTTTGCACAAGTGACAGTGATTTTAATATTCTGCTAAAATGTTACTCGAATTTTCATTAAACAACTATTTATTCATATCTGCAGTCAAGGCCCTATATTTTGGTGCCAACAATTCGACTCCAATGTCAGTGAAAAGCTAATAACCTCAAATAAGTTGAACTGTGAGACCTTGTTACCCCACAGCATCAGAACAGTCATAGGCAATCTCAAGTTTACTTACAGCTGATTTAACTCCGATTCCCAAAACCATAACTATGTATTACCTGTGCTATAACATATCGACCTACTCAGAAAAATCTGTATAAAAAGATACGGCTGCGCTTAAGCCCCTTGATTAAAGAGGACACCATCATGTGCACATATATTATATTATGTATGTATGTTTAATAGTGTACCCATTAAAAACAACAAAAATTATCATAAAAGTTGAAAACGAAACTTGAATTAAATTCTGGTATCGAAAACAACAAAAACAACCGCCAATACAAGGTTAATAACTGACCACCGTACTACGGTAAGGTTCGGTACTGCTAGTCTGTCTATTCACTGGTCGTATTCTTGGAGTAAAGCTTTGATTATACTATGCAAAGTGCAAAGCGTAGAAGAAAATCAAGATTCGCGAATTCATCAGTGGAAGGGGAGACCCTACTTAATCGCCAGAATTGCATCTGCGAGTGTATCAGAAAAAGTATAAATATGAGCCCTGGCAACCGGCTAGACTTAATAAACGTTTTGCAGTCCGATCGACCCACTTTGAAGCCTGTGTGCACCAAATTCCAAAAGTTTTATTACATAACTCTCGACTCTTGTTGACGAAAAAAAGGAAAAGTGATTTTTGTGTTCTGCTTTTTATTTCTGTGATTTTACTTTAAAAGGGAGTTATGAAGCTGTTTTTAGTTTCCATAGCACTCTGTGCTGCAATCACTGTTGGTGCTGCTGATAGGGATGGAGAATATCAATTACGTGAGTGTTAAGTTAACCGACTTTTTGAGTGTACTTTCGCCACATGTATTTTTTTTATGGATATCTGCAATATTGTGCGGGATCTGCGCAAGATTTTCGAGTTAAATAATCTGGCTTTATGCTTCATGATTATATATATGCTTGTATGTTGCGAGTTTTTTATAATGAGTTGACGTTATACAACCGATTTTTATAAAAACCACTTTAAATTTCGTAATGTGAAGAATCTTGAAAGTTTGTTGAAGCTTTTTACACGCGATACTGCTCTTACAAATTTTCAATTATATATTATATAATTGAGGATATGCACGATTGTCATTACTTTTCTATTTAAAACATAGAATACCTAATTGTCAAATCTTCATTGAAAAGATAAATGTATTATTATTTAAATATGACAAATATAGTTTTTTTTCCAAAAAAAAAATAGCCTGGTCAATGATCAAAGGTTGTCATTAGTTAATAACAACATTTTTAAATATTATTCATTATTCATTCATTGTAAGTATGAAGTTGAAAAGGCCTACAAGCAACTTTATTAAATTTCTTATTACTTTGATTTGAATTTACGTTTATAGAGGAAAACTGTTTTACGTAATTCTTTCGCAGTTTAAATCAATAAAATTATTCCAGTTCACATTAATTTTTATCTACTTGTTTTAAGTTTATATTTTCTTTATACGTACATATATGTATATCTACCTACGTACGTACAAAAAATCAATTAGCCAACCTTAAATCAACAGCAAAAAGTGGTACAGAGCTTCTTTTGTGTAACTATATAGTAGGTATTAAAGTTTACCAATCATAGTTAGTCATTCTATTAAAACTGTTTCAAAAAAATAGCTTGTCTATAAGTAAGAAATAATGAATTCTAGCAGTTCTTGCAGTTGAAGATGTTGTTTTAATCTTTTTTCTTCGTCTATTTTTCTCTACCATCAGAATCAGTACCAAGTTTAATATATGTTTTTATGATATACATATATCAACAGGATAAATATTTTTTCGTACTTTTGGATAAGCTATATTTAGAAATATTAGTGTGTACATATGTATACTAAATATGTGTTGCATGAAGTTGACAATTGGATTACACGATGTTCTTCCAAACATGTTTTTCAGAATCTGATTTATTGCTTCTACGAATTACGCCTTAATTAGGTACATAGAATGATCGTTCCTAAATTTAGTAATTCATTGATTTTATAATCTTGTCTATTCTATTGTGCATTATTTAGATGCTAGTATAATATATGCTCGTTAATTCAACAAATATTGACTTAAAATGATTGACCTGATTATATGTATGTGATTTGTGAAGGATATGTCGTTTGGAAATTTATTGTATCTTATGCGTATAATAGAATAAAAGCTATTTTAAGATCGCGTCACACGAAAAACATACCACGATAACATCACCTAAGTTTTTTTATAGCTGATTTTTTTTTATTTTGATAGGACACCTCCCAATCAATGGAAAAATTATGTAATGTAAAACAAAAAAGTTCTTTGCCTTCCTTCTTACTCTTTACCTTAAATTTTATGTTGATAAAATGGCATGGATAAGGACCTATGTCAGCGCCGTATCTCGGTTGAAACATTTCGACTTCAACAGCTTGTAAAAACCTTGACAGCTAAATCAACACTGATTATTGTTCTATAAATAGTATTTATTTGGCTAAAAACTAATGTTTCTTATAACTACGGCTTCACAACTTACCCCATCATCAGGACAGTTTAACAGTGGGTGAAGAAGAAAATAAAATAACATTTTCGAAGCTAAATTTGATCAGTATCATAATTATGGCACACATAATACCGATCTCCAGTAGTACATGCCTCATGAGCCCAGTTCTTACAAGACACAAGAAAGTGTACAGCCGTTCCCAATCAATGTTTCTCGATATTCACAATGCAGAGTGGAGCAGAGTGGAGCAGTGAGCTTTGAGTCCAGAGCGAAGCTGTTCAAAATACAGCGCAGAGTGAAATTCGAGCTTAGAAATTAAACGTAACAAATCGCCATAGCAACGCCTAATCAACACCGAAATTTGAAATTAATATAACCAAATGCCATAGCAACGCCAAATAAACATGCTTGTCGTTGTCAAAATAATAAATTCGAAAAGGGAAACACCTGTTGCATCTTGTACCATTGGGTTGCTTCGAAACTAGATAAAAATTCACGTTTTTTTTGGTTTTTAAATCATGAAGCTTGCAAAAAATACTTTTTGTTTTTTATTAGCATTCATAAAAGATATTTAATTAGAAAATAACATTAAACATGTTAGTTATGATAAAAAGAAGTATGAAGCTTTTTCCACGCCATCTACATGCTAGTAGTTTGGAATTCCAGTTTATAAGCTTTCGGAAATGCCAAAAAATGATGCCAGTTGCTACTCTATTCTACTGCATTGTAAATGCGGCATAAACATTAATATATTTATTCTAACTATCTGTATCTGTACCACGTAGAGTAAGAGAAGATAATAAAATATCGTATAAGTTCAAATACTTACATTTTGCAGCAAGAAAACAAATCTTCCTCCTAGATATATCCACCACACTCGGCGCGACAATTACGACTTGTGAGCAAGTTCGTTTATGCAAGAGCGTCACCCCATTTATATAGTGAATCACACAATCTTGAGCAGTTCTCGAGTTATTCGTGATGTTAGAACTGACCTTCCGTTACAGCCGTACCCTAATCATATTCTGATATCTGGAAGTTGTATAAAAAATCTGAAATCGACATTATTTCGTAATTGATACGGCTGCATATCACTAATCAGATTTAAATTTCTGTACAAATATGTATGTGGGAAACAATATTAATTAATACGTTAAACACATTCGTTGTTTTACTGATTTTACTGATGTTTTTCTGCCACAACGTAGAACAATTCATATTTATTATTTATTTTGTAATTTCTGAAGTCTCGTTAAGTCTTCCCTTGTAGTACCCATTAAGAGTACTGACGGACAATATTCGAAATGTGACCTTAGAATAGTATTGTATATTTTAGTGCACTTAGCCTCCAAAGATTATCTATGACTCTTCTGAAATAGTATATATATTTAACCATTTTTGTTCAATTATATCTGTATTGAAATGATATTTGAAATTTAATGTATTGTTTATGAATTCTTGATTCTTTCAACCAATTCAATAGCGTAGCTATTAATAGATGTTAGTTCTTTCATTATTATTAACTCTTACCACTATTTTTTATTTTTGTACTATTAAGCTTTAATTTATTCGTTTAACAGGGTGCATTGCAAAGCTAATGGTAGTCAAATTTCTCCTACAATAAGTAGGAAACCAATTCGCTTCCCTTCCTTTCACTCCGTGCTTATCTAATTTATCCATGAGAACATTTATATCCACCGTCTTAAAGCCCTCTTCATGTCTAGGAAAAAAGCAATAAGCCTTCATCAATAGCTTCCTTCCGCACAGAATACTTGAAATTTACTTGAAACTCAAGTAGGGGTTTTGGCTGAATTAATTCCAATTGCGTGACTTGAAATTTTCCAAAAATCAGAAATTGAATTGTCAGCAATAATATTCTTTTTGTTCCTCTTTACTATTTTCATAACTTGCAAATATGAAAAATGTTCAAGTATTGCCGTTGCTTTTATATCCGCATTTACATGATATTTTGATTACTTGATCCCTACTTTAAGTATACCTACCTACTTCAAGTATTCATGTAAATGTATTGACTGATTAAAATTTACACTGTCACCTGTAATATACAATAATGCATCATCTGCAAAGAGTCTTAATTTTCAGTGGTTCAGAATATTACCCACATAATTAATATAAATAAAAAACAGCAATGCACGACCCATGATAGAATCTTGTGGTACTCCTAAGGCACAGTTTATTGCTCCTGACATAAATCCGACTACTTTATTCCTGTGCGATTTGTTCGTTAGGAACGACCGAAACCAATTCGCTTCCCTTCCTTTCACTCCGTGCTTATCTAATTTATCCATGAGAACATTTATATCCACCGTCTTAAAGCCCTCTTCATGTCTAGGAAAAAAGCAATAAGCCTTCATCAATAGCTTCCTTCCGCTCCATTATTAGCCAGTTGAGAGCTGTTTCACAAGAATGGTGCTTTCTAAAGCCTGACTGTTATTCAAAAATAACGCTATCCTGTACCATTAATGAGTTGTAGTTGAACTACATTTTCCAAATATTTTCAGGTAAAAAAAGTATATTTACCGGCCAAAAGTTCTCGCATAAATTCGAATTTTTCACTTTTTGTATAGGTAAGGATAAGGGAGTCCTAAAAAACCTCCGGAAATTAATCAGTTGACAACAAGGAGTTGACTATGTCAAATAGGTCCGATAACATTTATCCCATGCCCATCTTTTAATTGGCTGGCGCTCCAATGAATTCAAATGAATCTGCCTGCAGATGATTATGCAACTCAGCTGAGAGTTATTGACCGTGAAATGGTAGGGTTCCTTTTTAATCAAATCTGTTTTATTATTTTGTTAAATAAGGTATTTAATAAATGTAGCCTTTGTAAAGGTAAGGAGAAAAGTTTAAAATTACTAGAAGACTATTTCCTGTATGGATAATAAATAGCTTAGGTTCTATAGCATATTTAAAACCAATGTCTAGTCATTTTTCCATATATAATAATAATATAATTTAACAAAAAAGCTGCCAGTGCTAGTAATGTGTCATCTGTGTCCAAGGAACTAAGTTCCCTAGATCAGCATGACGAAGCGTTGTACACCAGTTGTCCATCGCCGTAAGTCGGCTAGTTTAGCCACCGTGGTACCGAAGTGAGGTACTAAAAGATTTTCCTCATTAAGAGGTATGGATGATGTGTTTTGTGTTTGCTTGTTAGTTTCTGTTATCATCCGTCTTGCAGTGTTTGTCTGGTGTACGTGTGTCTCTCTGGCTTCGTTCTGTCTATGTCCTCTTTGGGTTTTTTATTATTATTAAATTCGCATTATTATTATTATTTTACATCTCTCCTGCATAGCAGGAATATAAGTATATGAAGAGTTTCGATTAAAATTTTAATAGTGTGCGAACAATTTTAAATGCCCTTTATATATAATTTAGGTGAAAACCTAATAGGTTCATATAGGAGTACATTAAAGTAATTCTTTTTATAAAGACGAAAACATAAGAACTTAATATTTGTGTCATGTAAATAGTGAATAGCATTATGCGTACCGTCAATGTAACATTACGTTACATTGAAATATTTTTCAAGGGCAATGTTTCATTATAAATTCAAATCGGTTTGTTTTCTATCACAGAATGTCAATGCCAACTTCCAAAACATAAACCCGAAGACACAGTTATAAGATGAACTTTGAAAATGCCACACACATTTGGCCAATTTTACATTCATCGATGAAACTTGATTTCACCATCAACATGTAAAATTCTCCCGGAGATTTTCTATTAAGTACATATATACTTTTGTAACTTTTTACAAACAGTAGGGATATTCGTGATATGTTTTATTCAGTTTCGTATAATTTTATGTAAATATACTTGAATAGGGATTAGGTTATGGTGGTTTGCAAACAAGTTCTACAACTTATTGTATGTGTAGTTATACCATATATCAATGATATAATAAGCTGTTTTGTTATAGTATTTATATTTATACTACAAGTGACTAAAGCAAAATAGGAGAAGTTCCAATCGTAAATTTTGATTATATAATCAAAAATTATCTTGTGAAGATTCCAATTCAAAGCCTTTGTACTATAAACAATTTTACCAACTTTTTATTATTTCAAAGACATCTCGTTAAATGCGAATGAAAAGCTCCAGCACATAAGAACGACCTTCTGCCCTTGGCCGGATAAATTTAAGGAACTATAAATCTTCTAATGTTCACTGTTGGTATTTGTGATTGCTGTCATAATTAACGTAACGACGTAAATAGGTACACTAGCAACCAACAGGTAGGAAAAATATTTTTGCAAGGTCTTATGAGGCTCGTAATACTAATAAATCTAATCTCTTCTGTCTTTAAATTCATTGCTATTTTTTAAAATAAAAGCGAGCAGCTGATTAGTCACACCAGTTGTTTTACAGACTGCGTTTACTAATATTAAATTTTTGATTTATTAAACACAGTAAATACCTTTTTTTTATATCAATTCTAAAAATGATCAATTTAATAAAATTTACTAAAAACTATCAAATTCTTCTCGAAGTTAGAAAAAGTTTGCTGAATTTAATTAATGATTTATTAAATATCCCTTTCTACATGAAAATGTGATAATAATTTAAGCTTAAATTTGCTGGAACTAGAATTTAGCAAACGTTGATTAAATTTTAGGAATCATTTCCTTAATTCAATAAATGCAGGTTTTTTGTTGTTGTGATTAAATCAAACAGTTAATTTTAACAACACTTTTAAAAACATAAACGTGTCAGTGGAAATAATCTTCAGCATTTTAGAAAACATTTAAGAATGTGTGAGATGAATACTTGTTCACTTGAAAACAAATTGCAGCGAGTTGGTTCCTGAAAATAAATTTTATTATGCGTTGTTTGTGTATGCTGTTTGAACAATAACAAGTCACAAGTAAATTTATTTTCAGAATCTAATCGCCTACATTTATTTATTAAGGAGCTCTCTTCATTGATAGTAGTAGTAGTATTACAAAATTTGTGATCCATAATGCAAAAATCATAGTAAACCAATATTTACATTTTTCTATAAAAGTCTGAACGAAATGATTCAGTTTTACTTACATTGGGTTTCAGTCCCTTTTAAATGCTTATTAAAATTTTTTATTTGTTTAAGTCATAAATAATCGTTATGAGACGATTAATATTTTTTCATCAGCAATAAAATTCATTTTCTGATTTTTATTTTTCCTGATCACATATAAAAATCGCATCGTGATTTTTATTTTTCTTGATAAAGAATAAAAGTCATAAAGTGGCGTCAAATAAAAATCGCCAAGTAATTTTCATGATTCTAATCATAAACACGGCGATGTGTAAAATAATATGTGCTGTTGTACAGATGTTGAGATGAAATGTGAGGTCTAACGATAAGAAACGAAAAATTTAACATCTGAAAAAGTGCGCCTATTATTTTGTTTTACCTAATGATCATAGTGTACTTTTATTTTTTATTAACTGATAACTTAAACATTAAAAAAAAGAATTATATGTCGAAAAAAAAAGAAAAAAAATCACTTGGTGCTTTTTATTTGTCGGCCAGAAAAATAAAAATCACCTCATGATTTTTATTCTTTGTCAAAAAAATAAAAACAAATATCCCAATGCGATTTTTATTGTGATCAGGAAAAATAAAAATCAACAAAAGATTTTTATTCGTGATGGGAAAAATATTAAATGTAAATAAAGTTTAACCGTTTCGTTCGGACTTTTAAAGTAAAACGCATATTGAACAATGAGTTTTACGATAAAACTTATTACCGTTACGATCCCTGAAATAAATTTATTACTATTTTTATGGAAACAGCTGGTTTTTATTTTTAAATTTTCCGACGACTTATTTTTCAGCAATAAGATTTTCTTGAGCTTCAAATTCACAGTTGACAGCTGTTGATTCTGTCATGAAAAGCTATTCTTGAGAAAAGCACAACTGCATACCTATAGCAAATTAATATACTTGTATACTAACACGATAAATAAAATCTAGCATTACTTTTCTCAATCTATACGTTTTAAGATATTTATAAGCATTTCATTTACTTATATTAATCTTTAAATGTTTAATTCAAATAATCAGGTCGCTTGAATCTGGTATAAAGGTTTTTTGAATATAGGAAAGATAACATCAATATGAATTTTCAATATATCTAGTTTTATTATTTTATTGCTAAAATTAAGAAAATATGACCCTTGCATTTAAAAGTTGCAATCAAAAGTGGAATCAAGGATACGTTTTCCAGAAAATAATAAAAATTTACTTGGCCCAAAATCAATAGATTTTTTACTTGATATTTATCAACATTTTCTTAATATCAGTAATTTTTTCATTCCGTGTTGCGTTGAAATCATTCTTATAATTAAAAAAATATAGAAAGTGTTATAATTATTTCTAAAAAATAATAAAAATACTTTGTAGACTTAACTTGTTGCTCACTAGTGCAGTATTAAACGGCCTTAATTTTAAATAATTTGACCCCCGAGTAGATATGTATATGTACTTCCAACGCTGCCTCCGAGCGCCCAAATTGTAAAATGTACAATACAACCTCTTAATTGTGTCCTTCGAATTGGAATTGTTGATTCAATTCACTACTCTTTCCATAATGCTTTTATGAGAGTGGAGCAAATTAAGTCTGTAAATTTCATAAATTTCCACTTCAACGCCTTACTTCGATCTACCTTGACTGAAGCCAAAAATTTTGATCGCTTTCAGATTTAAATAAGAGATGAAATATGTCCCTTCTTTTATTGAGATTAGATTGGCACCAAATTATCTTTACAACCAGCAACAAGTCAACCTTCGTATGTTATCTCATGGGAATTATACTTGAATGGGGGTGGGGTAGAGGAGCTGTTCATAAAATGTGTCACGCTATTTTTGTGTAATTGTGACTACCCCCCCCCCCCTCCCCGGGGCGCCTTAGTCAACATTTTGTAAACCCCCAAACGAATATAACGTCATGAAACAGAACTACTCTCATGATAGAAAATAACTAAAATGACTATTTGGACCCATCGCACAAGAAAGAAGTAATGCTGCTAACTTTAAGCCGATCTACTTCAATGGGCAGTATTGCTACCAGAACTAAGGTACTTTAACTTCGTCTGGCAAGGGGTTAGGTGCGCGCAAAACGTCTGGGACCTACATATTTGTGCTCCGGGAAAACCTCTCTGTTTTTTAACGTTTCAATTTTGAAAAAAATTATGTTTTCAACATACAATTACTCATTTAGGCCGCGGAGACTTCCTGCCAGACGATTGTTTTTGGTATTGCCTTTCCTTTAACTTAATACTTATGCATATATTTTTTGGTTATATTTCACACCAAAAATTTACTGCAGTAATTATACCATTCTTAACAATTTCACAGATTTTAATAGTCTTGTATTTTTCCTACTTTAGTTATTTTTTAAAAAAAATATATTTGTTGACAAAGGAAAGGGGTTAGTTTTTACATGTGTATGGCATAGGTTTTAACGGGTTAAAACTTAACCCAAATTGTACCATGTATGTTTCTTACTATATTTCTTTATTTTATTTAAGGTTTTCGAATCTGGCAAACATAAGGTTATATTACTTGATTTAAAGTTCTTAATTATTATTATAGGTTTTATTTATGAAGTTTTTTTTTTTATTTTTATGATGTATTTTCGTGCATGTATAAATGTTACAGAATGATTATTTATCTCTATATGAAATACCTACTACGAATTTCATCAATATCATTTTCGAACTTGAAACACCTATATATGTCTTATCTCTACATATAGGTGTTTTAAATTGATTTATCACTATCCATAGAGGTAATAAATCTTAGAATATATAGCAAACAGGAATGGCTGAATCGTGTAAAATTCGTGTACATGAGCGGAATTTGTCAAGAATAGGACATTATACATAGGAGTAAGTGAGATGAAGAAAGGAACATTTGTAAAAGCTGAGTGACAAGTTGTCAAATGTGCTTTTAATTTGAGAGCAGATTTAGTCAATTTAAAATTCTTTTGTGAAATTTAACAAAAGTACCGAATCAATTCTTTTCAAAACTATTTATCTTTGAAGTTTATTTAGTGCAAAGTTTTATAGTGCCACTAGAACCAGTTAAAACCTTCATATTAATTGAAAAAATAGAATTGAATTGTTCGGTCAGTGCTTCCAAATATAAATCGGATTATAAACTAGGGAAATCTTGTTTCAGGCAAGTGCACTATCTAAATTATCTTTTTTTTTAATAGAAGCAAAGATTTACATAAATTAAATATGTGAATTATTTCAAAATAAAGTCGAAAAAGAACTTTTTTTACCACAGATGCCTCGCTCAAAACCTTTGTTTACTTTTTGCAAATTGACAAGTTGCTTAGAATAGGGATGGCGTGTAAATACATGTA
The DNA here is from genome assembly GCA_963930735.1 of Dioctria linearis. Lineage (NCBI taxonomy): Eukaryota > Metazoa > Arthropoda > Insecta > Diptera > Asilidae > Dioctria > Dioctria linearis. The sequence goes on along the minus strand of OZ005744.1, from coordinate 148,331,026 downwards.
AAACATGGACTACCAACACAACCAGAAATTCATTACGCATAATCTGGCTTATCATCATTCCTGTTTGCTATATATTCTAAGTAATAAATGCCATAGTTATTGATGTTAATACTTACCCCGCTGTTAATTTTTTCTCAAAATGTATTGAAATGTGAAAAGTTAAAATGATTCAGAGTTACCAAAACTAAGGAGCAATATCGTCGCGTGTTATTGAAAATAATTTGTTTTGTATAGTTTTACGCCATATAAAAATAAATTAGTTGCGAAAACATGAGTCATCATAAACGTTAATACATATTCAGAATCGTATATGTACTTTTAAAATTAATTTATATCTACTTATATATATTTATACAATTATAAATCATAAACGTAGGTATTTAATAAATATTCATATAAACAAAAAAAAACATGACCAGCTCTAATTTGAATAGTAGGTAGGTATATGATGATACTTCACTAACATTAGTTATACATATTGCAAATAAAACCCCTAACATAATATTATTTTATTTTCGTAGTGTCAGCACGTTATATTATCAGGTTTTTCTATTTTCCGTTGTGATTTCCTGCTTTTTGTTTTTATTACTATGTAGTAGGTAATGATCGCAATTCGCAGAATATTTCATTAAAAAATCGTTACTTGCGGAAAATAACGTCAATGACGCCAGATTTTTTTTGGAACGTTGAGTTCCTTCACATGTTTTAATTGATACATAAATTAACTACTAACATTTCCGTATATTTTGAAAAATGTATACATGCAATATCTAGCACTCTACTGAAATTCACTGTGTAGGTAACTAATGAAGAAACTTACATGTTTTCTAGCAATAATTGTGGTAAATGAACATTTAAATTAAGTGGAATATAATACGTATACTTTCGAATTTAATTCTCTCCCAATATCAAAATCGGATTGAAGGCGACACATTAAAGTGTATCTTAAAATTTTGATTTCGAAGTTGTTTTAAGCCAACATTACCTACTCGAAAATAAGAAATCCTACATACATACAATGAATTGGAAAGCCTATTTGATTTCGGTTCTTTTTATTAGTATGATCTTAAATTAATTGAATTTATTTAAAGGATACATTCTCTCCAGCTCCTTTTGGTTGCACACTTAAAGTGAAACGAAAAGTAACGTTTAATGAGACCGCAGTATCAGCAAACCACTAACATTCATATTAATGGATTGTCCGATTTCCTATTTTATGTGGAATGAAATTTATTATGCTGAGTGGATCAAAATCTTTTGTTTCCCGAAACTTTTGATTTGTTTTCTATTATTAAAGAAGGCCGAAGGAATATGGATACTAATTAAAGTTTTATTTTTACCAAAATCTGTTCATCTATTTGAATCATTTAGAATTTAACGCAAGAACTTGAAAATCTTCACGAAGATATTTATGTGCACTTGCAAACATATCCTATCTGAAGATGGTAATGATTGTTATGGGTATTTCTAACAATATTAGGTTCCAGTATTAATTCCGTCTACTAAATTGAAAATGTTCATTAAATTAATTTTTAAGCTTCTACGGCTTTTATTTTATTAATGTTACAATTTCCACGGGTCTTTTATGTATCAACTCGTCCTATTCATATTTTAATTTACCTTGCAAGGTGTAAAATTTGTTATAAAATTGCACATATACATAGGTACATTTTGGAAATTGTTGTTTCTATACTTACCGAAATTTGGACTCTACATACAGCCCAAATACAAATAGTTATGTCTTCTTGGTTGTTTGCGTAGCTCAAAAATGGTACTGTCAATAGTAAATTTAATGCCCGGTGCACACATTAGTATTTTGGACGTGCGGTGCCGCAGGCGAAAATCCAATATAGGTACACAATATGGCGAAATAACGTTCTGCTAAAAGACGTGATTAATGGAAACATTGCAATGCCATTTCTATTCTACATATATATCAAAACCCTCGAGAAATACTTCCCTAGCCATGAAACAGAATCCCTCGCTACCACATGAGAGGCCTAACATAGACCTAACATTCTAAAATATTTGCAGTGTTCTTATGTAGAACTTACAAAAGTTTGATTTGAGTAGTTACTGCGCCTAAACTACTATTCATACAGAAAAATTGTCTTCTGATAATCTTAAGCTTACTTTCTTATCTACCCGCCTGTAATCAAATTTTTATATCTTTCCTAACAAAATTATTTAAAAAAATATATCTTAACCAAATCATTACGATTCCCCAAACAAACACTCTCAACTGAGTAATAATTGCGTATGTTAAGGGTCCGATGAATTCGAATCAATTTGTGCCTACAGATTCCAAACTACGGCCGCACATACACTACTGCAACTATTACTCAGCTAGAGAGTTATTGAGAGTAAAATTGTAAGGTTACTTTTTAATCAAAACTATTTTATTATTTTATTAAGTAAGGCATATAGTAGGTGTAGCCTGTGAGAAGGTAAGGAGCTAAGCTTAAAATTACTGGAAGACTAATTTCCTGTGTACATAGTAGTTTAGGCTTGATGGCATATATAAAATCAATGTCTAGTCACTTTTCCATAAGAATAAATATAAAATATTTTAGAGAATCGGACTAGCACGCACACATATGGATTTTTGTTTCATTCCACTGGGAAAAAGACGGCTCTCTAAGAGCCCTCCTGAAGCGCATCCCTGGAAGGTAGTAGCGCTGCTTTTCCCCATCCCAGTTCATTGCTTTTTAACATAGGCATGTCCGCAGAGGCAAGCGCTTTAATGCTGCTGCAAAGTAGCGTTCTAGGATGTCTCTAAATGATGGTCGAAGAAGTTTTTTGATTGTGTTTTTTCGAAAGCTTTAATGAGTGTTTTGGATAGTCATCCCAGTGCTTCTTCCTTAATCTATTATGAGGCCTTCAAGAGTGCTTCCTGAAAGAGGCATTGAAACGCTTGCGCTTGCTTGTGATTATTTGTGGTATTAAATTTTATGAAGTTGATTAAATATAATATGTACATACATACATATGTATATACATAATAAGCCAAAATTCTCCCGTACTGAAATTATTGTATATTTTGGCAAAAGAAAGAGTAGCAACTCTATGGAAAGGTACCGCTTCACTCCACACTGAACTTCACACTGAAAATAAGAAATGCGTTTTTTTCGCACAATAGTGGAAAAATGCACAGTTTAAATTCGTGGAAAATTAGATGAAATCAGCCCTTGTTGCTTGTTGTTCTTCTGGAGCTCATCAAATAATCTTCTATAGCTTCCAAGCGATTGCTCTAGAAGCACTTGAGTTACTTACTTGCAGCTTTGCTTATTTTTCTGGATAGATCGGTGAGTATTCTTCTAAACAGCTGCCAAATGATGGTTAGAGAAGCGCTTAAATTATGCTACTTTCAGAAGCGCAGGTTTTTCGTCGCAATGGGATGGCTTGTGAAGTATTCCTCGAGGGTTTTGTATATACTCGTACATATATTCATTGTGTCCGTGGTATTGATAGAGAGGAATTGCGGTACCCCTGCGGGGCCGTAGGAATGTGCGATAGAAAATGGATGCAATATGTATGGCAGTGAACGCCATATGGACGGTGCCATAACATCGCCGCCGTAGGTATGTGTGCAGTGCTCAGTCTAATTTATAATATCTCAGGCTGTAATTGCGGCGCTACTGCGGCACCACACGCCCGAAAAACTCATGTCTGCACCGGGCATAAATCGGAGATTGAGTTCGAAATTAGGTCACCTGGTTTTTCAGGTAAGGTTATCTACAAACCTTTTTCAAAAAATTGTATATTTAAGTTCTAAAATGTGATAAATCGTGTAACTCCTTCATAGGGTTGCCATGTAAAAATTTTGTTTCTTATTATATATTTTTACACTGCCTGAGAGCCCGTCCACGAAGGCTAAATACAAGTTCAAAAATGGACTAAATCGGACAACCCTGCCTTGGTGTTGCCATACAAAAATTTAGGTTTTTTATTTACGCTATGAAAATAACTAGTCCTAGATGTTTTTATTGTACTGAAACGTTTTTCAGACTAAGAAACCCTATGAAATTTGTTATAATCACTTTTACTACCCGACGAAGCCTTCTAGAAATAGATGCGAAAAACTATTTTAACAGTCAAACTTGCACAGAGAGAGCCTATTCGAAATTACATGCGGACATTCCTCTAGGGTATCGTTAGAATTGTTTTTATACCAATTTTAGCTTTTTTTTCCTTGTTTTATTAAAATTTGAATATGTAAAGGACAGGAGAGATTTTCACAGAACGGCATGAAAACTATGGGTACATAAACCAGTGTCAGAACACAACATATTTTACATATTTTCTTTTATACATCATGCATTTTAATATCATTTATATTTTTATTATATTATTGTATTAATTTTTTTTTTAATTTTAGCTGAAGGCATTAAAACCTGTTACCAAAATGACCCTAACCTAAATGAATGCATTAAAGACGCTATACAACTCATGATACCAAAGCTACATGTAAGTTAGCAATATTTTACGGCTTTTAGTTCAATCAAAATAATCTTCGACGTTTTATTTTTCAGAAAGGTAATAAGGAGCTTGGAGTTCCTCCACTAGACCCTTTCCTAATTCCAAACAATCGTTATGATTATAATAATGGCGGTATCCAAGGATCTGTGGCAATTAAAGGTGTTAAAATATATGGACTAAGCAGAGCCGATATCAAGAACGTCGATACGAAAATATTAGACAATGGACTCACATCGGAACTTGAAGTATTTTTCCCACGAATTTATATGGAAGGAGGATACAAAGCCGACGTTAAAGTTAATGACATCAAAATGAACCCAAGAGGATTCTTTAATCTGACTATTTGTAAGACTTTCAGCAATTTGCCACTGATTGTAAATTCTGAAAATAATTTTTCTTTCAGCTAACATTACTGTAACAAATAAGGTGGCGGGCATATTTGAAACAACTAGAGGCGACAAATATTTGCGTTTGACCAGCTACGATTTGATCCCGGAAATTGGTGATATGAAAATCTACGCCAGTGGACTTCTTCCCGATCCTCAATTAAGTAAGAATGGCTTCAGAATTGTTGGTGAAAATTCTCATTTCGGTAATTTCCTTACAGATGCCGTTGTTCTGGACTTCGTGAATCAATACTGGCCAGAAATGTATAAATTAATGCTACCTGAGACTAGAGTTCATTGGGAGCCACTCCTGCTTGACGCTGCCAATCAATTTTTATTAACTGTTCCATTTGACAAGCTTCTAACAAAGAAGCCAGAGTAAACCTCACTTTGTTTTTTTTTTAATTATACAGATTTTGTTGTATTTAGGTTTAGTTAGATTTTCAAAAAAAATAGCCGAACAGTGTTCTGGTATTCAGTATGTAAATAAATGTACAAAAGTTTGTTAAAATCAGTTATATAATCGGGGGATTCATTTTTTTTAAGATTTTAAACATTCAAATATGGCATAATGGCAATGATAGACGTTATTGGGGTACTATTAAGCGACATCTCTGATTATCGAGTCATAAAAATGGACGATGATGAATAAAATAATCCCATACAGAAATTGCAGGCGACAGTACTGCCCGACGTTTCATACAGAATTAGATTTCAGGCTCGCGCAAACTGTAGAAACTTCATCGATTGATGCATTTGGAGCTTCCTATCCCATTTCTAGGGTAGCAAGTCGTCATTGTGGTGGAATATCAGTTTTAAGAATTTCGTAGTGTTTTTAAAACTCTATTCAATAAGGTCAAAATGACTGGCTTACCTGGGGTAAGAGTAATGAATATACTACGAAATGCACAGCAACCATAAAAGATTTATCAGAAAACACACGCCTCCCTTGGATTTCTTGCATTACTTTGCGCATTTCGGTGATGATAAACATAGCGCATCATTCACGTATTTCGATCACCTAGTGATATTTTTAGATATTGTGAGGGCTCTGGACATACATCCTCAGTTTTTTGTGCGAATCAGCACGCTACCTGATATTATCGAAAACTTGAACAGTAATGTCCTATCGTATATGTATGTAAAGTTCAAAGATAAGAGGACCATATCGTTTACCACAGATTTGCATCATAAAGCAGTCTAGAAGTACTAGAATTGAGAAAGGAGTTAATATTTCGAAACCTTAAGCCCTCCCACAATGATTGGAGAAGCGATTCCGAGATTCGGAGTAGAAAAAAGGAAAAAGATATTGCCACCATTTGGATGCAGTCAAATTCCAAGTCAAGATTTTTATATGAAATACCTAAAAGTCAAATCAAAAAATGTCACAAAAAAAATGGAAGGCCCAAAAAAGCATGTGGCAAGAAAATGCGAAGATTTATGTAATAATTATTAATGAATTAAAAAAAATACATCAGTTGAGGAGTCAGTACTCAGCAAAAGTTTCAATCTAGATACCAGCGAACCTGTAGGTAATAAAATTTACTATACGTAGGTTTGTGTCCTAAAAGTGAAAAAATTAGCCCAAATCTAGACCACAGAGCACACTAGAGACATCTACCGCAAAATACAGAAACCCAACATCCGACAAAACCATACAATTTAAGACGAAAAATGAAAATTTGCAGTTCACATAAATTGAAAATTTTTAACGAGAATTAACTCTCCTAAATTTGTTTGCCCATAATTGTTAAAGAAACTATTTTGCTTTGTATTTATACAACTTTTAAATAAATCTTGCAATTTCTAGTCGGTGAAATGTAGGGAGAAAAAACAAGTACTATTAGAGTCAAATAATTATAAAAAGTGCTACTAAAAATGAAAAAAACTCAACGTTATTTTCTAGGCCTTATCTTTCTAAAATAGTCACAATTTGAAGAAATTGGGAATTTGATTTAAAAGAATTAAATTTTTACCATTTTTTACAAGTTTCCGAGCTAATATCTCCATTCAAATACACTTTTTTTTTAATTTTTGCCGACGTTATTTACTAGATTCGTCATTACCTTCAATTTAAGATAAAAATCATTATTCTGCTACAAATAGTTTGCCAGAAATTTGCATTGAAAAATGTATGAAACTTGCAAATATTGGTACTGACTCACTTTTAGGACGTATAGTAAATTTTATTACCTACAGGTTCGCTGGTATCTAAATTGAAACTTTTACTGAGTACTGACTCCTCTTAATTTAATAAATTACATGAAATTTTTTTTATTTAATTTATACTTATTTGCAACGAAGAATGTAGTGATTAGTAGTTTTGTAAAACACTGTGGTCGTGTGCGAAGAATGAAATGAATTTTATTGATACTCCGGTCGTGTGTGTACACGATTTAACCTTTTCAAAGTCTATCCTGGCTTCAAGGTACGTCAACAATTTGTATAATTCAAATTAATTATTGAAATACAGTTTGAGTAAAAACTAAAATATCACGTAAACTATTTTTTCTACGTTCTTAAATTTCAACAACAGGAATTAGGTAGCATCCGCTACAAGTGGCAATTATTTTATCATGGCATCAAGGCCTTTTGCATTGGAATCGTTTTAAGATGCTTTACTAAAAATACAACATAAACTAATTGACTCGAATAATATTAGTTAATTTTATGTCGATTTACGTACACTCTGACCTTTTCTAGTACAAAAGATATAGTGGTGTTACGAGCATGCTTATTACAAGTCAGAAAAGTATCTAAGAAATAAAGAAAACATAAATAAATTAAAATTTAAAATTCATTGCCGAAAATTACAGCTTTTTCTTTTTAAATAATAATAATAATTACTTTATATGATATATATTTGGAAACCAATGTTAAAAATCTGTTTCTCATGACTCAGCCATGATGGATATATCAGCCAGCCTTAACTTTTAACAAAATTCTGAACATTAACCAGCATACAGGCCAGCAGAACAATTTGGTTTCAGCCTGCGCTTGAAAAGTAAGAAAAAATTGTGAAAACATTAGAAGTTTTATCAAGATATTCAAAGTTGTAGCAAATACTTTAACCAAAAGTAATGTACAAGAAACCTTGAAGATGTCACTACATACAGGGCATGGGCGGATATTCAAGTCTTTGATAATAAATAATGAAACAAAGAGTATTTAAATAGCACCACTAACATTTTTTTTTCATATTAATTTAACAAAAAGGATTTAAGAGCTATATTTGGTCCAAGGTGAAAGCGATAGAATCAAGAAGTGCGAACATCAGCTAAAACGTCAAAGATGAATAATTCATGTTTTTACGACGGTGCTGCCGCAAGTAGAATGATCAGTAGATAATGATGGCGCTACAACCACTCCCTCCTCAGTGACCTGTGTTGAAGAGTTAAAACAATTTAACTCGTTAGGAATCCTGGAGTAAGTGCGTTAAGGTTGACTCAAATTACTCCTTGATTGCTGTTCTGATGATTGCTGATTCAGTAAAATGTCATCTCTGTTAATGAAGGCGGGTTTGATGTCTTCTTTCCATTTATTTCTATGATGAAAATGTAATCATTTAATCTTCGAATCACTCGATGATATATGATGAATGCCTTCGACTTAGGACGAGGAGTTGAACGATTTGCTTAATAATTCATCATCGCTGCGCCTGCAAAAACTTTTCATCGATTCTTCTCCATCTGTTTACTGCGACATATCCTTAGGCCTCAACAGATCTTACATTCCAGCGGTTTTACGTAAAACGGTTTTCGCTAATATTCACGGATTATCTCATTCTGGCGGGAAGACCACCTTACAACAGCTCAAACAGAAGTTTGTCTGGCCTAACATGAGAAGGGATATGTTACAGTGGACACGTACATGTTCCGTTTGCCAACAGGCTAAAGTGCAGAGACACCAGAGAAATCTTCCAAAAAACATACCTGTAAATCGGCTCTTGGATCACATACACTTAGACATAGTTATCATGCCACAGGTACTGGTTACAGATATTGTCTAACTATGACAGGTTTTCACGATGGCCAGAAGTGGTCCCAATCAAGGTAATAACAGCGAATACAATTGCAACTGCCTTTTACGAAAATTGGATCGCACGCTACCGGACTCCAAAAACAATCACCACTGACCAGGGTGCACAGTTTGAGTCTGCGCTCTTCAAAGCTTTAGCATCACTTATAGGAGCAAACATGTACACACGCCACCCTATCACCCGGCATCTAATTGGTTTAGTGGAGCGATTGCAACGCACACTTAAGGCAGCTTAGTGTGTCACAGTGCTTCGTGGTTAGACATATTGCCTACAGTAGATACTGTTAGGTTTAAGAACTAGCTACAAAGAGGATCTTCAAACTTCAGCAGCAGAGTTTTTGTACTGAGCATCTCTTCGCATTCCCGGAGAACTTTTTCTCCAGTCAGGAAATGAAACCTGATCCACAAGTTTTCATCGAAAAATTGCGAGAACATATGAGGGAAATCCTACCTAGAGCAACAAGTCATCATATTAAGCCAAATGTCTTTATCCTCAAGGACCTCTACACTTGCACGCTCGTTTTTTTTCGCACAGATGCTATCAGAGCCTCATTGCAACCCCCATACACTGAACCTCATCGAGTGATTCGAAGATTAGATGATTACATTTTCATCATAGAAATAAATGGAAAGGAGACATCTATCTCTTCTGAGCGCATCAAACCCAAATTCATTAACAGAGATGACACTTTGCTGAATCAGAACATCATCAGAACAGAAATCAAGGAGTAATTTGAGTCAACCTATACGCACTTACGCAGCGAATGCGAAGTTGAAGGCTGTGCAGCAGAGTAGCTTGGCTTAGGTGTTGTTTAACACTCTCGAAAGCTTCAATGAAATCTTCACACCAATCAACTTTACGCACACCCTTTTTTTTAGAACCAGTTAGATACGCATTTAATTTGGCTTGATGTTGAGCTGTGTGAGGAAGGAAACGTCGATAGAAATTTACTATCCCAAGGAAACGTCGCAGTTTCTTAACGGTTGAGGGCGCTTAAACTTGGTGATGGCATCCACTCGCTTAGGTGAGGGTTTGATACCATGTTGGTTATTTATATGGGTATTTGCTTTTGCGAACACTGGCACTTGTCCATGTTAATAAACAAGCCGTGGTCTTTAAATCGACTAAAAATTTGCCTCAAATGCTGAATGTGTTCGGTTTCGGTCCTTGATGCTACTAAGACATCATCTAGGTAGACGAAACAGAACGGCAAATTGCGGAGCACAGAGCAAATAAATCATTGAAAGGTTTGCGATGCATTGCAAATGACGAAAGTCATTCGAACAAATTCAAATAGGCCGAAAGGTGTACAAATTGCAGTTTTAGGAATATCCTCAAATTCTACATGAATTTGGTGGTACGCTTTAGCGAGATCCAAAGTTAAGAAAATAACACATCCATCTAGTTGATGGGTAAAATCCTTAATGTGTGGGATAGGGTAACAGTCTGAGATTGTGCAACCGTTTAGGCGCCTATAATCTCCACATGGCCTCCAGTCACCATTCTTCTTCCTGATCATGGGTAACGGTGAGGACCAGCAGCTGTCAGAGGGGCGACAAATTCCCTGTTCGAGGGGGAAGTCGAACTCCTTTTTGGCTGCGGTCAGTTTCTCCTGAGCTAGACGACGTGCCTCTGAAACCACTGGAGATCCTTTGGTAACGATGAGATGAGTTACCTTGTGCGCCACAGATTTAGTGAAACCGTTGTCAACCGCAATTGACTGACATTGCTGCAATAAATTTTGTACCTGAAGATTAATTGATGGCTTGATAAGAATCGAAAGAGAAGAATTTTGTGCCATAACTAGGCGCGCTGGAGTTTTGAGTGATGTTAGATAGAGGGTAAACGAAATGACGCTTACTAACATCCACTAACAGGTCAGAATGCCCAAGGAAATCATCACCTAAGATGGGTTTTTGAATATCCGCAATATTAAATTCCCATTGAAAATTTGGTTTTAAACCCAAATCCAAAGTTTCTTACCTATCAGCACAGGATGCGAGGACTTTTAGCGCTCCGCGGTTGCAAGATAAAATTGCTTGTGTGTTGCTAGGAAGACGTTGTAGCCATAAAGATTTTAAAATATCGTCGCTGAGTCGACCTTGGTTCAAGGAGCGCATCTCTCGAAGAAGTTGTGACGGCTGGAGATCTCCTAACGACATTTCTGTCAGCAACTACCTAATCTTCTGACTTTCACTCCCCGAAAGTCGAGAAATCAACACTTCTTTCACCTTTTTATACTTGTTGTCCACAGGTGGCTCGAAAATGATATTGTTAACCAAACGTATCACGTTCGATTCCAACGCACTCAAAACAATGAAGTATTTCGTTTTGCCCTGCATAATTCCGGCAAGCTCGAATTGAGCCTCCAATTGGACGAACCATAACTCCGGACTGGCCTTCCAAAATGGAGCTGGCTTCACCGAAACTGCCCCAAAGCTTGGCGGTGGTGAAGGGCGACTGGGCGTTTCTTCAATCGTGATACTCGCACGTTATGGTTTCACCTCAAACTCCTCTTCACACACAACACTCGATAACATTTCACTCGAAAACTTTCGACACGTTAAATTTCGTACAAAAATTATGCCATATGTATATGACAATTGAAATAGAAAAAAAATATTTCACAAGAGAAAAAGAATATTTTGCAACAGAAAAAGAATATTCTGCTTAAAATAAAATATTTGTAAAACTACAAAAACAAAATCTCCTTAAAAATAGTATATGTATTTATAAAAAGATAAAACTGCTTAAGCTAAATGATAGTAAAAGAAATTAAAAGAAAAGTATTCTGAAAAGTATACGGAAACAAAACGACTTATCGTCCTTTTCCTTGGTTTTGGGGTAGTTGTTGTAGTTGCCACTGTTTTTGTTGCTACTGCTTTTGTGTTTGGTGTAGCTTTTGCTGCATAAGCCACTCGGAATCACCAATAATTTATAATTAAAGTGGATCTGCTGCGTTCTTTCCTACTTCCGATTCGCTGGAAATAATCCTGGCTCAAGTTGTGGAAAAATAGAAGTCGTTGCCAAAAATGTTCGTCGGAATCACCAATAAGGGGAACCTTGCAGAACTGCTAGAGGCTCCTCTTGTAACTTTATTTTTCAGTCCCTTATTGAATTCTTCTTTAAGCGTCACTTCAAATTATGTATTTATTTTTTTTAAAAGACTTTTTTACTTTTAATATTTTTAATATTTTATTTTATAAGTTTTTTTACTACATACATATTTTGAGACACAAAACAGAATCGAACATTTTTTTAACAAAAGTATTTAATTTTTACTAAATCCAGGCCTGCTTAAAATTATTCCTCGCAAAGGAACGTAGTGTAAAATAACACAGTATAAATTTTGAGGAACGAGATATCCATGGTGAAGTAAAATTAAGCAATTAAAACATAACGTGATTAGTTAAAAATATATTTAATATCCCCGTCACCACATACGGTACACTTTATCCAAAAATGGAAAAAAAATAAAAAGGGGGACAGAAAGAAAACAGATAAAACTCAAATACACGTTATGTATGAACGGTTCACTGTCAACCATATCCCAATGACTTTGTCAGGCTTCTTGGTATAATGAGGTTTTTTTGTATATATCTGCTGGTGTCTGATTCTCGTACAGTAAAATATTGCTTTGTTATAGATACTTTTTTTTTTTGAAAAAGAAAAAAAAACAGATTTTTGAATCACTTTAATTATTTTTCTCCCGTTAATAATCCTAAAGAAAAACGGAATTTATTTGGTTTAGGCAGATTTTTGAATAAAAAGGAATGAATGCTATGCTAGAATAATGAGCTCATAAAAGAGTTTTGATTCTCCTTCACTCTCCCGGAGCCCTTTTCCACCTGACAGCGATCGTGTAGGTCCGCCGCTTCGCTATTTTTCAGGTTTATTAGAAACATTGTACAATTCGATGCCCACAATGTCACATAAGTGGCTCGGGATTTGTCATCTGAGGACGTAACACCAAGTCCTCTAATTATCTGCAGGTAAGTGGTGTAAAAGGTCCCTTCAAGACCGGATATGTGCTTCGTCTCAGTGATCATTAAGTCACATCACTTATGCTTATGTATAAATAACGATTCCCGTGCATCCCGTGACATCCGTCCATCTTTTCTTCATTCAATTTCAATTTTAATTTATTCAAAAATACTTTGGTATAGTACACAAGACTTACAGTCTTTTGAAGTACTTACAATCTAAAATACAGGATATTGTCACAATTGATAAACTATTAGACAATTAAAGTTAAGAATAGTGTGCAAGTTACGTAACTATGTACATATAATCTTTTAAGTAGTACATATATCGTATAGGTGTAGAAATTAATCGTATAGGTGTAGAAATTAAGTTGGATTGTACAATTTAACTAACATGGCGGTATAATAAATAATATTGAAATTTGATGGATTATACAGTTTAAGATATACAAGAGAGAAACATTCTAATAGTTGGTAGAAAAGGTAACAAGCGCAAGCAATTAAGTTCTAACTTACATACTAAACAAAATTAGTAGATCTAATTGTATAAAATAAAGTTACAAATGTTAATTGTTTACAAACACAAAAAAAAAAGCTAAAAGAAGTAGCCGACAAAGTAGCAGTCCCATTGATAGCAACACATTTTATTGTTAATAATTTTTTCTTGAATGCACCCACATCTCTCACACTCTGGATAGACTACGGTAAAGAATTCCAGGTTCTTGCAGCTTGAATAAAGTAAGAGCCCTCTTGAATCATTCTACGATAACGTGGAATTAGGATATTACAATGGCGTGACGAATTCAGGAGTTGGATGTTATTCGCCAGGTAATCAGGTTGTCCCGTATTAATGAGCTTATGAAGGAAGCGAAGTGACCTGCACTTTGAGTATATATCTAGAATTCATCCGACTAACCTAGTCTGAAAGCCAGAAACGTGATGAAATCTACGAAGACCGAAGGCGAACCTCACACAATCATTGAAAGCAACGTTGATTCTGCGTAGGCAGGTAGAGTCTAATTTTGGGAAGATCAGGCTCCCAAAGGTGAAATGTGGCAAAATCAGTGCTTTGATAAACTTCAGCTTGGTATTCGAACTTAGAATTTGTGCGGACAACTAGAGCCTGCGTAGCCCACAATAGACTTTTCCCAGAACTGATCTGACATAACCACAACATTTCATATCTGCATTGAGCCTTATTCCAAGATTTGTGACTTCATCAACATATGTTAAAGCTTGTTCCCCGAGAAATATGGAGGGGATAGGTCTGGTCAAGGTACCACCACCCAAAATGAGACATTGAGACTTGTCAGGGTTAAGGATTAGGTCATTCGCTAGAGACCAGTCATAGATTCAGGCAAGATCCTCATTGACTCGCTCCAAGCAATCCTCGAATAACCCAATCGGTCCACCACTGTATAACTGGATATCGTCGGCATATTAGTGGATGTTGACTTGTTGGATAACACTAGGTAAGTCGTTGATGTATAAGTTGAACAACAATGGTCCTAACACAGACCCCTGAGGAACGCCACGACGTGCAGGTAAGAGGTCTGAATCGCACTCGTTATAACGAACTTGTTGGCATCTTCTCGGGAAGAAGCTTTTGATCAAGTTAAAAGCGGACTGGGAAAGCCTTGTAGAAGTCAAGTAGCAGGTCCGTAATAACCTTTAATATGGCTGTTTCGCAATTGCGATTTGCACGGAAACCTGACTGCCAGCGTATCAGCATGCTATTTCTTTCCACATATGCTAGGATTTGCCCATACATTATCTTTTCTAGTACTTTGGATAAGAAGCACAAAATGTTAATAGGGCGAAGATCAGATGCTGTAGCGACTGAAGACTTTTTAGGAATAGGCCAAATTGTGACCAATTTCCAGTTAGTAGGGAAAGTAGATGACGTAAGGCAGAAGGTAGTAGGTGCAGAATATATTGACCTATATAGGGGAGCAATATTTTTATGAATTTAGGTGAAATTTTATCAGGGCCTACAGATTCAGATTTTACAGAGAATAGTGCTATTACGAGCTCTTGACAATCGATTCCGTGAAAGGAGAAGCAATCGTCATGGTATTGAAAGTGTTCCACAGGATAAGGCAATGAAGTGCTATTATGTAAATTAGACGAAGCCACAGGAGAGGATACAAAGAACTCGTTTAAATCGTTAGAATTAAAGTTGTTATTGTGTAAATTGCCTTGTCTACCACATACACCGACTTTTTTCAGATTCCTCCACAACGTTTTTGGGGAAAGATTTGCATCGAATTTATTGCCATAATAGCGAAGTTTTGCCCCACGGATAGCAGTGGTTACTCTATTACGGACAGTTTTATATAGAGAGCGAATGTACTGTGTTTTGAGTCGCCTAAATTGTTTGTAGAAATATTCACGCTCTGCGATAAGAATACCGATTTCTGCAGTATGCCAAGGACGACCTATTTGAAGTAACCCTCTTTGTATGCAAAGGTACGTATTTATCGAACAGATAGCTGCAGAGGCTTTCAGAAACAGCAACTTGATTGTCGACAGAGCTAAGAGCTCTTATTCTATCCCAAGGCAGGTCAGAGCACTCCTCAATTAAGCTATCCATGTCCAAATTTTTAAAGTCTTTATATGAGAGTAACTTGAGCGCTCCGGACACTGGGTAGTAAAGTCGTAACAGATGAAGAGTATGTCATGATCGAGGAAACTAGGGGAGTCGATTTGGTTATTAAAAAGGACTCGACGTTTATCGGTTGTAAAAAATAAATCAAGGAGTGATGGCCTAGAAGTATTAAAATATCTTGGTAGAGCGTTGACGGCATTAAGATATAGAGACTGCATGAAGTGAGCAACAATAATATCCCTAGTGAATGTTTCTCGGACAGAAAAAATATTATAACCAATTTTATAGGATTTCGTATTCTGAAGAAGTTTCTAGTACAATTAGGTGTAGCCTCTTCTCTGATTTTAACCGCAGAGCTTCCCGTAGAAGATCTCCTACAGTTGGAGAAACACTTTCATTTATAAAGATTTTGGACTGTGCGGAGAAACCCTGAAGTACATTTAATCTGATGCCACGGTGTTCAGCAACTTTTCTTTCAGCTGGACAAGAGAATTTAGCTATAATTGCGGAATTAGACTGACGCCCCGATTGCGATGCATTGGGTTTGAAACGGAAAGCCGAACTATATGGGGAAAGTGAGTGCTTTATGACGGAGCAGATGTTCAGCAATATTTTGTGGGGATTTTCACCAGGAGTAGCAGGCACTCCTCTAATCAAAACATCAGACGATCGTCGCAAGCAGTTGATATCCTCAGCAAGAGTATTTCTTTGAATTTTAATTTGAGCGAAATTACCTTTGATGTCGCCTACCGAATTTTCCAGTGCAGTAACACGGTCATTGAACTTTTTGATGGAGTTGTTAATATTTGTGAGAAGGCGAGCCTCCATCTCCACTAGAATCAAGTTGAGCTTCTTCACCAACCTTACCTCTAAGGTCGCAAGTGCATCATCAGCAACCAGCATTGTGAGAACCTTTAGCCTCTTGCGCTCTCGTACTGCGGGGAAGTAGGGATGCACCCAAAGAGGGATTTTCGACGATTGGTCGACCTCTGCTCTCAGCTTGTAATTTACCGTCTTTCCCAGGCATTTTTATTTCGATAATTAAAAAATATTGCACGAAAATTCACCAGAGTCAAGGTCCTACACTAAATCAAAACACGAATAAAAAAAGGCGCTATATGTACTTTATTACAGATTCTTGCCGAGAGATTCACGTGGAAAGTGGAAAGAAACGGGAGCTAATTAAAAACACGTCTACTCGCTTGCTAGCTTCATACTACTCCTTCAATCATCTCAGGCACCCCGGGCATCCGATCTATCTAACCATCCCACGAATTTAGTCAATGGCATTTATTCGGAATATCCTATCAATGCATTCTTCTCATTTAGCCGGTCATCCCATATCCTACCCCCTTCAACCATTCATTTTCTGATTCCTTGCTGGAAAACCACACGCTTCGTCTGATTGCTCTTGAACCAAAATGTTGCAGATTTGGAAACACTCGAACACATGCTAAGGGATATAGCACTGTGTCCACCCTTAACCTCTCTGGCTTCCCAAAATACGAAATAGGGCTAGAGCACCCCTGAGTTTTTTGTTTAGAATAATATTTGGAATAAAATAGAAGAATAAAACTTTTTAAAAATTTCACTTCTTCTGAACCGCGCACTGACAACGAACAGATTGTTTTAGATTTGTGCGAAGAACTCAATGTTATTAATATCATGGACAAAAGAACTGTACGTAACTATCCAATTTATATAAAGCTATTGCCACTTGGATTTTAATCAACAAAGTTTTTGACAGAACAAGTAAGTACAATCAAAATTTTGTCTGTTATTGCTTCTCAAAAACTTACAAACAGAAAAACAATAAACCTTATAATATTTCCGAAATATACATATTTTGACAGGTTAAAACACAGTTACAACCACAACAACAAATGTCACTTCTACCAAAATAAATCGCTCTACTGCATGTGAGCAATTCATACTTCGCGCATTAAGTCGATTCCACTCCAGTCTAATCCGCTTCATGTAAACAAGGTATATGAATATGGCCTTCTTATAGGTATGTCGGAAATATCCACGCTGCTTTTGAAGGCAGAACATTTAGGGTAGTAAACAACAACCAGGATAATTCCCTTTCCTGTTTAAAGATTATTCCTACCCGAGAATATCCCCCGATTGCACCAACTCGTGTAAAACCATGTATTTTTTTGCTTATGTGGCATTACTTTCGGAAATTTTCGGTATTTCGAAATAAAAGAGTATGTATTATGTTAAAAGAAAAGCAGTGCTGAATAAATGAAGAAAAATAATTTAATTTATAGCTTTCTTTACATAATATTAAAAAAAATATTTAAGTAGAGAAAGAATTTAAGACCAGTGCATCTAACAGAAGTAGCACAGTAAGGGCCGTAAACACCAACCAGAATAATCCATATTCACGTGTTATATACAAACACCAACCAAGATTACTCGAGATTTAATCCCTCGTATTACACTGGTGTAATATTTTATCCGAGATTTTCCGGGGGTAAAATTTCTATTCGAGGATTATTCCGAATAGGTGACAGTTGTATATGACAGTTCGTAATTCCATAAAATGTAAATAAAATTAAATAAAATTATTAAAATGGATGCTAGTGAATCGGATCAAAGTTTTGTATGTAAAAATTTTGAGATGAGTTCATCGACTAATTCCTCGTCGGATGAAGAGGATATAGAGCTTCTTCGAGCAGTGGCAAGTTTACCACCAAGACCTAGGCAAAGAATGTTATTCGAAAGAATATATCCCATGCAAAAATACGATAATGACGACTTCATCAAAAGGTTTAGATTTCCAAAAGATATTGTTTGTGAATTAGCAGAACTGTTGAAGGAAAACTTTGCTTATCACGACAATCGTATACCAGTTTTGATTCAAGTATTGATTTGTTTGAGATACAATGCTGTTGGCTCTTTCCAAATAGTATCTGGTGATTTATTTGGTGTACATTAGGTTACATGTGGAAGAGTTCTTTAAAGAGTATCAGTAGCATTGGGCATGTTAGCAAAATCCTTCATAAAAATGCCTGCAACAAATGAACAAGTTGCTATTGTCAAAAATAAGTTTTATGATAGGTTTGGATTTCCTAATGTTCTTGAGATTGTTGATGGGACTCTTATTCCAATTTCTTCTCCTGGTGGTAATAACGCAGAAAGCAAAATACAAATTCAAACTGTCCACGTCGCGTCCCTGTCATTTGACATACCGAAAATGTCCGAAAGTAATGCCACATAAGCAAAAAATACATGGTTTTACACGAGTTGGTGTTTACGTCCAAAAAAAGCGGGATTATTCTCGGATAAGAATAATCTTTACACGGGAAATAGGATAATCCTCGTTGGTGTTTACGGCCCTTATAGTCACATGTAAGCATGACATTAAAATCCTATGTTACTGCCCTGACATCTATCTGCGAGCAAGTAGGTGTCAGAAGAAAAGTCGGCCATGTGCGGGAACTGCAAACGCGGACCAGGAGATAAATGCCGGAAGGTGAGGGCAGAAGAGGTTAGTCGGACATGCTGCAGTCAGTGTGGAGAGAAGAGATAAAATGGTGAAGATGAGGAAGGAACGACAAGGGAAAAACAGCGCAAAAAGGCAAACATCACTCCAAATGTATAATTTTATATCGACAGCCACTACGTAGTCCAACGTGAGGAGCTGAAAGAAAAGAAAAAGACAGTAGCGATAGAGAAAATCACGGCAATCCGTCAAGCGTGAGGCAAATTTTTATAATTAAGTATAATTGTCGACGAAGTGGCCGAGTCTTACAAAGCACTTGCTAAATAGGCAACATAGCCTCGCAGCACAGGAGCATTTTCAAAAATATAAATTTAATGTTTCAAGAATTCCATATTATAAAATTTCAACATTATCAATAATGCTTATAAGTGTCCTCAGTGAACAAATTGTGGTTTAATATTGACCTTAACGAGTGCTATCCTCTCATGGAAGCACCTGACAGAAATCACAAAAATATTCGTGTGTATTAATTTCGTGGATAACGTATACTTTAATATCGAACTATTGAGTACTAGCCTATCGCAGGAGCCCTTGAAGAAATCCAGGCAGATCAACATTTAGACAGTGTGGTCCTAAATATTTCTAGGACTATGATTTTGCCAATATATTAAAATAAATTTAATAATTCAAGAATATACACGTTATTACATTTATTACATTTCTTCATCAACGGCACTTATAATAGTCAGTTGACAAATTGTGGTTTCATATTGAACTTATGAAGTGTTATCCTATCGGAGGAGTACCTGAAAGAAATAACAAGAGATTTGTGCAATTTTTTTTATAGAATAATATAGCATTTCATATTGAACTTACAGCGTGCGATCTACTCGATGGAGCACCTGAAGTAATATGCCTAATTAAAGTGTCGCGTAGTATTACTATTATTGAGTGATAATCAAAAAATGATATTACGTAGTACTGTCCAGTTACTGGAGCACCTGAAATATTAGAAACAAATTAAAAGTGGATAGATATTATTTTCGTTAATATGTACATCTAATAAGATTTACTGAACTTACCAAGTTCGATCTACTCGATGGAGCACCTCAAGCAATATACATAGTTTAAGGTGTCGCATGTTAAATTTTTGGATAATACATTTAAAGGGTCCGTGAACCCACCAGTGCAAATCAGCAGCAGGAGTATCTGACATGAGAGACATCTAGCTGTGGAGTCGTTGTTCTATACCTTACGGAAATATGTATTCGAAGAATTCATTACGTGCAATCCTAGCACAAGAGTACTGGAGCCAGGAAAGGAGTATAAAGTTTTCGCTATTATTTTTTGTAAAGGATTACATACTTTCTGGACTATCTAAGTGTAATCCAATCCCGAAAAGTTCCTCACAAAAATATTGCCGATATTGAAGGTTTTTTCCACGCAATAGCTGGCACCGTTAAGTAGTAAACCCCCATAAACGTTTCTAATTAAATTATCCGACCCATTTATAGTCCCCAGCTGGATAGTCCTCTTCGGACGCGGTTCATCAAAATCCGTAAATGTAAGTTCCCAAGAAGACGTATGTGCGAATGAGGAAGTCCCCTTGATAGTTAAGTAATGGTAGCAAAATCAGTAAAACTGAAAAGCTTCGGGGCTGAGTGTAAGAGATAAACTAACTAGTGTAATGTACGCAGAACCACAACCGAACGGAAGAGAAAAGGTCCACTCAACGCTTAGAGCTTCAGGGGTGAATGCAAGATAAAACAAACTAAATTTTTGTAAATAGTTTAATTTTAACAAAAACAAAATCATCCTGCAAGACAGGAAAATATTGTGCTGACCATGAAGTGGTAAAACTCGAGATTCTTTTTCTCTCCCCTTTCTGAGGCCCCTCTTTACACTCTTTAGCAGACATCGAAACTGGCGTCAGACAAAATTGCCAGCTGGTGTCAACGGGATGATGGGGCGTGGCATTTAAGGACTGTTGCCATCTAGTTCTCTTCGATGTATGTATTAGTTTTCGCCGATCTTTTCCTGGAGGCTCGATTTTTTTTTTATATTATGAGCGTGATAGCTTGGGATTTCGTTATACCCACTCCGCACTCTCTGCAAATAGCCGAGGAGCTAGTGTGCCGACCCATATGTAAAGATATCACGGAGTGATCTGTCAGCTCATGCTTGCACACAGGACTTTACGTCCTTCGGCTTTCACTCGAAGTCTAGATCCATAATACTTACTATTCTTTGCTGTTTGCTGTCAGTGTCACTTAAATTCAAATTTGGCTCATCCGTCACCTGTTCGGAATAATGCTCGAATAGAAATTGTATCCCCGACAAATCTTGGATAAAATATTATACCGTTGTAATACGATGGAATAATTCTCGAGTAATCTAGGTGAATACAGATTTGTTAATATGGATTATTCTGGTTGGTGTTTACGTCTCTTAGAATTTGAGATGACTCGGCAGCACGGAGTCTGTGCTACTTCCTCTCAATCAGATGATAGTCGAACGTCAATGGCCGCGCTTGCCTCTAGGTTGAACTAGATTGACATGACATCACCAGCGACAGCGGCAGAAAATTTATTTCATTTGTTCAGAACTGTCATGGTCCTCGCTGCCCAGTCATTCCAAATTCTAAATCTACTACTGTTGCCGTCATTGGCAGCGTGGATTTTTCTATCATAACCACATATAAATGTCCTATTATTTCTGCTTGTTGTCTTGTGCTGCTATAGCGCAACCTGATACACCCAGCTGCAAAACTATTTATGTCATTGCTGCCGCTTACACTACTGCTGTAGCTGTGATGCAATCTGATTCAGTCTTACCGGATCAATTTGGTTAAACTCATATTCTACGTATTTACACTGCAGTGCTTTAAGACCCGTTACATAAGAACACTGTAGGGCTGTTTGCCAGCGGGATCGGTGCAGCGCCGGTACAATTGCTATAATGACGTGCTGGTGCCATTGCCGTCATGTGTGCATTCGGTTGATTTTTTTTTACCTATTTTAAATGCATGACAGAAAGAAAAACCTTCAAGAAATACTTCCCTAGCCATGAAACAAAATCCCTCACTATCAGATAAGAGCCCTAACATAGTCCTAACATTTGTTATAGTCGCAGTGTACTACACGATGCAGTATGCATGTGCTTCTGACACCTAGCGATAGTGATTATGTTGCGCCCACACTGTGATTGTGCTGCCACTCTGCATTTGCTGTGCGATTGACAGCTGGCGGACGGAACGAAAAATAAGTAAGAAGAAGAATCAGACAGAGCGGAAATAAACAGGCTGACAGATAGAACGGAGAGAGTGTGAGATCCCTCGTATTGATCAGGCCATAGTTTTCTGCAATCCAGAGAAATCCGGAAGTTTTAGCTAATTCTAATGAAACTAAGACAACAGTGTAAAGTGAAGTTTCCCCGATATTAGATGGACAGATTGCAACAAGAATTGCGCTTGAGAGCAAATAATTGAATGACTCCTCAAACTATTAGAAACACAAAATCACGCGAGAGGGGAATAGTACTGGTTGCACTCTCGACTATCGCCACAATAGCGCCAAAGACCCGGCTGGTGCATACAAAGCGTATGGGGACACATGGTTACATGTCACTATCATGCTTTGGCATATATACACGATTTTTGATCGCATCTACAATTTTGAGTCGCAAATCATCTGCTGTAATCGTCATCATAAACCTGTTGGAACTTGAGTGCATAGCCCCAAGTTGATACTCGTTATCCGGAAAGAAAAAACGCCAGGATCGCGCTGGAGTGCGGTGCTGTGCATCGACGTGACCTCCTTAGTCGCGGTTTGGAATTGGTTTAGTTTGAGCCTGGGTACAACCATCAGCTGCGTCTCAATAAGGTAATGTTCCCTTTCCATAGATTGTGTTGGGCATATCTAGCACCCCCACACAAGAAGTATCAGTTGCATTACAGGCTGTAAATGGTTCCAACAATTTGCGTTTTATATAAGGATCATTGGTTGGTATGACCATAGAGCAAACAGTATCAGAGTAGAAAACTGTATGTTGAAAATTTTGCCACAGAGCTTTTGCTCAAGTGCCCCTAATCTACTTCTAATAGCACATGGCTAGTCTGAAAGCAACACATCCTGACTCATTCGATGGTGTTAAGCGATCAGTAGTAAAGTCATCCATCGGCCGGCATAAATCGAACAGCATAAAGTCGGCTTCGCTGAGATGTATGCACGCACACTGCACTGTGTGTGACATGTATACGAGCCGAGCACAGTAAATGGCAATATCATCATAGTCAATTCAAAAGCTCTTTTAAAGTGAGCTTTTAAAATCTAGGGAATATTGCTGCCATATATTTTTCAACTCTATGACGAAGCACTTGAACTATTACCACAAGGTGTGGATTTGATCGAATATTGATAACGTAAGATATAAGATTAGCTTTAGAAGTTAAGGTTAAAGCACATTTCAGTTACCTAGAAGTAACCATATTTTTGATTATACATGTAAATTTAATTTGAGTTTTTCCTATTCTCTCTAAGAGAGTTTTTCTTCTGTATGTGGCGGGGGTGTGGATTTAATAAGAAAAAAAAGTTACTCATTTATAACTTAACGATGCAGTAATTTTTCGTTACCTTCACTCTTCCAGGGCCACCACATGATGAAGGTTGAACAAGGTCCGCTCCTCCACTACTTTTCAGGAACACATATAGGGACATTGCATACAAGTGCCGGTATTGTTACAGAGGTCGGAGATTGGCATGAGTACACGCCATACGTACTCACAGTGATTACAGGTAAGTGGTGTAAAGAGTCCCTCCAGGACTGGATGTGTGCGACATTCGTTTTTATAATGCACCAATTTTTTTCCTAACAAAATGATTTAAAAAAATGTATCCTAATGACTACGATTCCTCAAGGAAATCCTCTGAGTAATAATTGCATATGTGAATGTGCCGTGGTCCGATAAATTCGAATCAATGTGCCTACAGTTTCAGACTACGCCACTATGGCCACAGAAACCCTATTGTAACTGTTACCATAAAGTAATAAAGACTAAAGAGATGACAAGATTAAGTTTAGCTTGCGAACCAAAATTTGAAAGCTCAATCTGAAAGCTTGAATGCAATCGTAAAAGCTTTTCTTGCAGAGGTTGCATCTTCTGTATTGAATTTGCAGCCCACTGTACCAGCAGGCATCACATCAAGTCAAGGCGTGATGTACTGAATCATTGCCTGCTTTATTACAGGCCGTGGCGATATAAAATGCACATGTATGAGAAACGTGCTGTTTGAAAGCTTGTAGCATTGCGCATTATGGAAAAACAAACACGTTTCATGTTTAAAAATTTATGTAAAATAAACAACACTTCTGGTGACGATAATTCTAACGCCCATTTATAGGCCAAATTGTTTACTTTTAGGAAAAAAACGTAATTGTAATTATTTGAACAAAATTAAGGTGTTTCTGTATTTTCCTAAACTCTACCCAATTCGCTGTGAAATGAGAGTAAAACTTTTGCTTAAGACGAAAGTTAGTTTTTTAAACTTGAAGTATTTTTCCCCTGCAAATCATGAATATTGTTTTCTAATGAATGACAACATCCAATGCATAATAATTAAACTTATCAATTAAATGTAATAATTAAATAATAATTAATAATTACATTTCATTTGTTTGTTAGACTTTATAAAAACATTCATTTTAAGTTTTTGACCATCAAATTGACATTCTCTAATTTAAAAAAATAATACAGAGCACTCCTCGAATTGCAGCGAAAGCTTTATTTTTCTTTCTCTTTTCGCTTCTAAACAACTTTTCAAAATTACAAAATGACATATTGGAAGTCAAAAAAAGGGAAAATTATTGTTTTGTGAAGTCCAACAAACAAATGTGATGCAATTGAAAGAAATTTAATATCATACGTTTAATTATTATGTATTTAAATTTTTCATTCTATAGAAAATCATATTCGTTATTTTCAGGGGAAAGAGACTTCAAACTTAAAAAAGAAAGTTCGTCTTGAGCGAAAGCTGTACTCTCATTAAACATCAAATTGGGTAGAGTTTAATAAAATGCAGAAACTCTTCGTAATTTTGTTCAAATAATTACAATAACGTTTTTTTCCCTATAAATAGGCGTTAGAATTATCGTCACCAGAAGCGTTGTTTATTTCACATAAATTTTTAAACATGAAACGTGTTTGTTTTTCCATAATGCGCAATGCTAAAAGCTTTCAAACAGCACGTTTCTCATACATATGCAAGTAAAGAAAAGTTTTAGCGCCACGGCCTGTAATAAAGAAGGCAATGACTGAATGGAGTAAATTCAACACTACCAAATTTTACACACATATGAATGTGTTACTTTTGGAAGCTCTTTTGATACAAAATATTATTGCTTCACGCGGAAGAAAAATTTTGTGATGAACAACTGATATGAAGGTATTAGCTGCATTTTTTTCTACTGTACTGGTTCATTGGAAATTTAAATTAATTTCATTCTATAAAACGTTTATAGGTAGCCATGATATTTTTCTACAGTTTTATCTTACAGACGAAAATATAATGAAATAGTTGAAGAATAATTCTAACCGCTCGAAATGGGAACATTTTCGAAAATATGAACAACATTTTTACAAATTCATCAATTATTTTTTCCCATACGTCGATGTACTTCATATCGTGATCGTGTGATATTCAAATTGTGTGTACTATGAGCGGAGTGAGCGACCTAGAAATCAATTTATTATACTTTTTAGTTTGCTATTTTTGATTTATGAAACTGAAAATTTGAATACAATTATATTTTTTTAAATTCCCATCGATTTACGTTCCAAGAATATTTTAACAAATTTTTTAATTTAATCTTATGATTTTTATACCTTAGATAAAGTCTCATAGGGTATGCTAAACTTCTCATTCCGTTTCTAACGCATACAAATAATGCTAGTAGAGCCAAATGGATTGGACCAAAACCCTCGAGAATACTTCACAAGCCATGAAACAGACTCCCTCACTACCACATGAGTGCCCCAACGGAGTCCTCACATTCTAAAATATTTGCAGTGCTCTTATGTAAAACTGACAGAACTTTGATTCGAATAGCTCCTCCACTCTAAACTACTATTCATACAAAAAATTGTGTTCTGATAATCTTAAGCTCGCTTTCTTATCTTCCAAAGTGAAATAAAATTTTTATACCTTTCCTAACAAAATTATATAGAAAAAAATATTTGAACCACATGACTACGATTCCTCAAACAAAAACTCTCAGCTGAGTAATCATTGTATGCCGCTGTGCCGTCATGGCATGCCGTGGATTGATGAAATCGAATGTAGCTGCGCCTACAGATTCGGAATCCGGCTGCACATACATACATAAAATTATTACTCAGCTGAGAGTTAGTGAGCGTACAATAGTAAGTTTACTTTGTAATCAAATTTATTTTATTATTTTGTCAAATAAGGTATACAGTAAGTGTAGCCTTTGGAAAGGTAAGAAACCAAGCTTTAAAATACTACAAGACTATTTTCCTGTATGGATAGTAGTTTAGGCCTTATAGCATATATAAAGTCAATGATTGGCACTTTTCCATAAGCATCAATATAGAACATTTTAGAGAACGGACTCCGAACGCACACATATAGATTTCTGTTTCATGGCTTGGGAAGTATTCTCGAGGGTTTTGATTGGACACCCATGCATATGTATTATTAATTATTTAGATTTTTGCATGTCCGTCCGTCACCACAATAACTTGAGAACACATTCATGATTTGTTTCAAATTACTAGTGGTAGAGAAGATGCAAGCTCCAAGAAAAGCTTTAACGATTGCATCCAAACTTTCAGATTGAGCTTTCAAGTATTGGTTCGCAAACTAAACTTAATCTTGCCATCTCTTTAGCCTTATTACTTTATGCTATTACTCAGCTGAGAGTTTTTAAGCGTAAAATGGTAAGGTGCCGTTCTAATCAAAACTATTTTATTATTTTGTTAAGTATATAGTAAGTATAGCCTTTGGGAAGGTAAGGAGCTAAGCTTAAAATTACTGGAAGGCTATTTTCCTATGTGCATAGTAGTTTAGGCTTTTTCCGTAAGAATCAATATAAAATATTTGAGAGAATTGGACTTGCACGCACACATGGATTTCTGTTTCATGGCTTGAGAAGTATTTTTCGAGGATTTTAATGCTGTAATTCATGTGCTCCTTGATTGACATCAGCAAGGCTATTTACACCGTTCCCCATGAGCTGTTGATCTCTAAACTGCGTACACACTTTGTCCTCTCATCCATTGCTTAGATTAGAGAATTTGAATTGAAATTGGATTTGGACAACTCCTTCACTGGTTTGTAATACAAAAACCCTGACGTCAAATTTTGAGTGGAGTAATTACATTACAATTTTAGATGGAATTTGAAAAATTGTTTAAATTGCACAATTTGTTTGTAGCTTTGCCATACACAAATTCTGATTTTATATACATATTGAGGAAATGCCAAGTCTCAAATGCTGCTAATCTACTGGAGAGAACTTCGGAACGTAAAACCCCTTAAACTGGTTTAATCGTCTAATAATTTTAGAAATTTTATTAACTGTACAAACATAAAATAAACTCATTTAAATAATATTATAAAATTCTAAGTATGTAGAAACAAAATGTTGTGTTCTTCCAATTTTGACGATCCATAATTTATCGATTGAGAAAAGTGACTAGCTTCTGATTCGTGGTGAGATTTCTTGCCTGTCGTCTTTTCACATTAATCTTTTATAACGTGTTTTTTTTATATATAAAATATACAAAACTCGTAAGTTCACCTTCGCGCAGAGATGACTTTAGATTATTATAAACAGTCCAAGGTCAGTGAAAAATAAATGGATTAATGAGGATAGCAATGTGAAGCTCAAAGTCCCACAACAAAAATTACCACAAAAGTTTTATGAAAAAAAATTTAATTATCATATGATGCAAAGCTCAGAATAAAATCAAGATTCGCGAATTCAGTGGAAGGGGGATCCTGCTTAATCGCCCGAACAATAGCAGAAAAGATATAAATATTTGCTTTAGTCTATAGATCAAAATCCGTTTTGCAGTTCGAGTTCAGTTGTGAGTAAATTCCAAAGTTTTGTACAGCTCTCGACAAATAGTCAAAAACGGAAAAGTGAAATTTGTGTTCATCTATTTATTAATTTCTGTGATTTTAGCCTTAAACGATAATTATGAAGCTGTTTTTCGTTTCCATAGCATTTTGTGCTGTAATTGCTGCTGGTGCTGTGTCTGAGGATGGCGTACATAAATTACGTGAGTGTTAAGTTACCCGACTTTTTGGGTATATTTTCGCAATAAGTGCTTTTAATGGATATCATCAATAATAATGCTAAATCACTATATACAATAATTTAAGTTCATGCATCATGTTGTGAGTTTTTTTTAAAACCTATTAATGTCATATAAATGTCGTTTTTCATTCAAACCGCTCTAAATTTTGTAGTATCAAGAAATTTGAAAGTTTAACGATATATTCACCTCGTTTAACTTTCGCTGCTGCTTATTACATACTTTCGAATACATAAGAATTAGCTGATGAAAATTACTTTTGGGTTGTCAGTCGCTTTCAATTCTATTGCTTAATATTGAATGACATTGTTTTGATACAAGTCTTTTTTTGTGAAACAGACATACTTAATCAATAATCAAATTTTGAGATGTCCAAAAAGATTACTAATCATTATTCAATGCTAACAGGCGAGTACTTAACTAAAAATGCCTAAAGCTTTTCAACCATTTTTTTTAATTTATTTTATTATAGATTCTAAGAATAAGTAGGAGAAACAGCCTTGGTGATACAAGCAAAAAACTTTATGGAAGGTGTGGTCTGTACTTCTGAGCACATTTTAAAATGACGATTAAAAATTAATTAACGATGTAGATAATGATTGGAGCTTTCTGATATTCTATAACGTTTGTTGCTCTTTTACTCTATTTTTCGAAGTTAGGGTTCAAAATGTCGATATTTCGGCATTCTAATCCATTTTTTTTTATTAAACTTCTATTTGTTTTCAAAAACACGAAGTTTTTATATCAAATATAAGAAGCCCAAGATCTTTAGTTTAAAAACACGACAATACTCGTAAATGCCCAAGATTGCCAAATTTTCTTCTGTGATTGAGCTTCTTAAGCGGTTTCCCCGAATATGCTTCATAAAGGTGCCAAAAACACAAACCGAGTGGCATTTTGGGCACTGTCATTTTGAACGGAAAAGTTTATAAATTCGATATTAAAAACCAGGGGCCAGTCACTGACATGTATAAATGGACTAACTGATCTCCTGTTTTATGTGGCAGCAGTCTTGATTTCAGAAAGTATGGTCTCACT